>OV050030.1:361766611-362966611 GCA_920105625.2 Clusia tigrina
ACGTCCATATTTGTCAAATCGATATACGTCAGGAATGTAAGAAAATTAATATTTGTATTTATGAGCAATAAAAAAAGCGTACCCAAAATAAAAAAAATAAAAAAGAGATGCTTGTGATAAGTGGTGATAATCCATCGACCTCAGGTCAGAACTACTATAAAAAAATAAACAAATAAGTAACCAATTTATTCCTTGTGCTTTCAATATCATTTGCATACTATTTGCTTCGATGTGCTTGCAGCAAGCTAGTCTACGATCGAGATGGACCCCTAGGGTGGTACTTCATTACCTTGTGGAATAGTTCTACAAGCTTTTGCATTTACGCGAATGCACCAGTTAACCAGCCAGCACTCAATTAGATTTAATTACATACTCACTACGATCTCTCGAAGCAGTTCTCGGATTTTGATGGCAGCTGAGGATGGGAGTATCGTCAGCAATCGTCGTCGGCATAAGGCGACTGCCTGTGGGTAAATTCGAAGTAAATACTAGGTATAGAATCGGTCCGAGTACACTTCCACCCTCAACCTTTTGCCCAATATCTTCAAGAGTGTTGTGCATAACGTATAATTAATATTGTGATACACTGGACTTTCTAAAGCAACATTTTTTAATGAAAAATGCAACACCGCAAGGAAACTAGTTTCTATTTTCGTTGCTTGTCAATAAAGCCATCCACAACGTGTTGAAATACTTTGGCCATGTGATGTTTCCAAAAATGGTATATCAGGCGCCATTCATCATCAAGCCATTGAATAATACGATGGTCCTTTATCCTGCACCGTCTTCCGATATGCGGTGTTCCTCGAACTTCCTGCTTCGAGTCTCATCCTCAGAGTCTCATCCTCAGAACATATTTATGTGTTATTTATATTTATATGAAATAGCTAACAAACAAAATTTTGTTGAGAAACTTTAAAATTTCTTTTAAATCTTAATTATTATTTTTCCTATTTTCCAAGTTTTCCATATTTTTATCTCCATGCATATCTATTATTATTTTAAATATTTTATAATCACTTTCGTATAATTTTTTTCCGTACTACAAGCAAAATTTTTCTATTCTGATAAGTAAGAATATTTGAGATAGACCCGTTTATGTGAAAACTTTGTCAATTGTATGACTCAATATCTTTTATAAATAGTTTACGCCTGGTACTTATATACCCATAAACGAGTGTATTCTACCACACCCTCATCCGCTCATTTATGAGTACATACATACATTCCAGGTACTTTTAATTGATTCTAATTTAATTTTATTTCGATTGTCTTTCCCTTTCAAAGTTGGAAAGAGGATTGAGCTTTTATCCGTGTAATACAAATGTTCTGTACAAGTACGTACCCTGTATTATATTTGTAACAATTTATTAATATCTTTTATTTCCTTTGCAATGTCACCCTTGAACTTATTTCTAATCCATTACGTTGTCCCACAGTCTTGTGTTATCACCCACACTGATCGGTCGTGCTCTATCAACCGCAGTTAAATAAACGGACTTACAAACCTCGTGCTTTTTAGGGCCAACACACTGAATCTAATCGTTATTTAGTTTCTCTCATTTATATAAATTCTGGACATTATAAATTAAACGACTATTATTTTACATCTTTCTGGATTAGGGGCTTAACCCCGATTGTATTTAAAAATGTTCGATCCACCGGGTCTCCCACCCAGGTTAAAAACCAACATACAACCCCTGATTGATTTTGATAAAACAAAAACTCTTAAAAATAACACTATCGGACCTAAATATATAGTGATGACTAGAAAAAACAGTTCTGACACACTATCAAACGTTTCACCATTCTTAATTAAAAAAGTGATAGACTACACGGCAGGTAGTGAAGTTGAAATGTGCAAAAAATTAAGAAACGGGAATATACTTATTAAAACCAAAGATCAGAAACAAGCAAATAAACTTATACAACTCACGGCATTATCCCCGTCAATCCAAATCGAGGTTACAGAACACGCATCGCTCAATTACTCAAAAGGAGTAATTTATTCCAACGATCTCCAAGGTATAACAGTTAATGAAATATTAAAAGAGCTAAGCAGCCAAAACGTTTCTGAGGTAAATAAAATACTAAAGAAAACAACAAATAATGAACTACAAGAAACCGGTTTAATCATACTCACATTTTCCACTTCAACTCTCCCTACCGAAATCGCAATTGGATACGAAAGAGTCAGAACCCGACCATATATACCTCTCCCGCTTCGTTGCAACAACTGCCAACGCTATGGACACATAGGTAAAATATGCAAAAAAGAAAAAATTTGCCCCAACTGTGCCAATAAAAACCACATCAATAGCGAACTAAATGAAGAATGCAAAGAAGCAAAATGCTGTATTAACTGCAAGGAAAATCAAAGCGAAACATGCAACCACAATACTTTTGATAAAAAATGCCCCATATTTATCAAAGAAAAAGAAATCCAAGCAATCATTACACTCAACACAATAGACAGAAAAAACGCAATAGCAACCTACAGAGAACGAAATCAACACAAAGGTCCATCATATGCTAACACTGTTCGTAATAACACCAACCACGTACATACCACACAAACCATTCCAGTAAGAAAACCAAGAAGCTATGACGTCATACTAACAGATTTTGATACAAATCCACATTCGCAACAAACACCAAATAAACCAGCTATTGAACAATTATCCGAAACAAAAATAAAAATATTTCCTAGGAACATCTCTAAAAGATTACAATCCGAACTCAAGAAGAAAACAAAAAAAATAAAGTCAACACAGCAACGACAATCATCACAATTTTCTCATGACGACTCTTCTGAAACAATGTCAATGGACGGGATTTCCAATATCGACCCGGACCCATTAAACTACTAAAAACAAAAAAAAAAAATAAAAAAAATAAAAAAAATAAAAAAAATAAAAAATATATTATTTATCTCTAGCACATAAATATAAATATACAAACTAAAACTTCTAACATTTTATCCAAAACATAGCAAATAACAGTATAAATTACTCTTAACTTTTAACAAAAAATTTACAACTTTTCTTCTATTATGTCACTAACAATTATACAATGGAATATCAAAGGCTACACCAATAACTATAACGAACTTTTAATACTAATAAAACGACACAACCCCAAGATAATCTCAATTCAAGAGTCTCATATTCATTCCACAAAAAATATACCTATTCCAATTAACTACTCCCTCTACTCACTAAATACTTCCACAACGTCGTATGGCGGCGTTCTGCTACTTATACATAATTCTTTACAACACCAACAAATCCAACTAAACAATGACTTTGACGCAATAGCTTGTGAGGTTCATTCCCAGCTCAAATTTACAATAGTATCCGCCTATATACCACCCCAAAATAGATTCAATTTAAACAACTTTAACAACGTTTTCAACTTTTCAAACAATCCTGCTCTAATAACAGGAGATTTCAATAGCTGGCACTCCTCATGGGGTTCCCCAAGCAACAACCGCAAAGGCAATATAATTAATAGCTTTTTAAATCAATCAAACTTTATACTGCTCAATAACGGATCACCAACACACTTCACGACACATAATACTTTCAGTCACATAGACCTTACCTTTGCCTCTCCATGTATAGCGATCCAATCTAAATGGAATATTCAAAATGACCTTTCAGGAAGTGACCATTTCCCAATTATAATATCTATTTTCCCTAAAACCAGCAATAACACAACAATCAACAAACCGAAATTCAAAATCAAGCTAGCAGACTGGTCACAATTCACAAACACAGCAAATCTCCTAAACATACAGTATCCCCCGAGCACCAACATCAATAAAGAAACCGCAAATATAAATAAAATTATTTTACAATCTGCCCACGCATCAATCCCACAATCATTGCCTTATACCACTAAACGCACCGTCCCATGGTGGAACAAACAACTTGAAAGACTTAAAAAAGAGAAAAACAAATATTGGAATGCATTCAACAGGAACGCTATACAAGAAAATCTACTCAAATTCAAAACAGCAAACCCTACTCTCAAACGAGAAATCAAAGCTGCTAAATCAAAATCAGTAAACGACTTTACATCAGAAATTAATCCATCAACCTCTGTGGACAAAATATGGAGTAATATAAGAAGATACTCAGGGTATAAATCTTCACATGGTATCCATTGCATAAACTCAGTTAACCCTCCTCATCCTGCTATAATAAATCAAAAAACCATAGCAAACGAGTTCAGCAACTTTTGGTCCAACAACTCTTCCAACGATAATTTCCCCATTAATTTTCAAAATAACAAAAATTCAACACTTAACTCAACATTGTACACCGCCCCATCACCTAAAGCACTCAAAATTGAAACAGACATAATATTCCTTGAATTAAACTCAGCACTATCTGAACTTAAAGGCCACACCCCTGGACTGGATAGGATATCCTATCCAATGATTAAAAATCTCCCCAACGAAACAAAATACCGCTTACTAAACCATTACAACAATATTTTGAAAAATTTTATTCCACAATCCTTCAAAACTAGCTTAATTATTCCAATTTTAAAACCCACTTCAAATAAAACTATGTTAAAGTCATACAGACCTATTTCATTAAACCCCTGTTTATCCAAACTGCTAGACAAAATAATCGCCAACAGGCTATGGTGGTTTGTTTCAGACAAACTAATAGATAGTCATCAAATGGGATTTAGTAGAGGAAAATCGGTATCTGACACCCTACTTTACGTAGACTACCACATTACTAATTCCTTATCCGATAAAAAACATACTTCCATAATCTCACTAGATTTTGAAAAAGCGTTTGATAAGATAGGAATCCACTCCATCATAGATCAACTACATGACTGGCAATTGGGAAAAAATATAATAAAGTACATTTTAAATTTTATGACCAAGAGAAAGATAATCGTCAGAGTTGGAAAGACCCTCTCAGATACTAGACCATTAGACAACGGAATACCTCAAGGATCTCCAATTTCCGTCATCCTTTTTCTAATAGCTTACAATAAACTCTGTACAATAATTTCAATGCACAAAGAAATAAATTTCTGCGCATACGCAGACGACTTTCACATAATAATAAATTTAAATAGAAAAAAAAACCCAAATATTAATCTAAACAGCCTTTTTCAAGATATTGCCACTTGGTGCGACTACTCAGGAGCGATTCTTTCCACAACGAAATGCAAACATTTGCATATATGCCGGAAACATAACTGCTCCTGCCTAATACATACCAATAACTTCCAATTCGAAGAAGTTGATGACCTACGAATTCTAGGGATAATTATTAATAAACATTATAGATGGAACTCACATATAGAATACCTGAACACATCGCTTGCAAAAAAATTAAATATAATAAAATGTATTTCCAGCAATAAACTTAACTGCAATACATACTGCATAATAAACGCAATTAAATCTCTTATTATCTCTAAGATAAGTTATGGAATTTACCTTTATGGATATTCCCCAAAAACAACACTTAATAAGATTAAAGCAACATTTTACTCAGCAGTAAGGACAGCTCTGGGCGCTTTCCGATCAACACCAATACACAATTTATTATTTGAAGCTAACCTCCTAACCATTGAAAACCAAAGAGATTTAGAAACAACGAAACTTTTTAAAACACTATTTAGATGCAACAATAGCCCACTTCACGATATTGTCACTACAAACCACACCACAAACAATTCGCAAAAAGATACAACAGCAATCAACAGAATTATAATAAAAGCAAAGGAACTCGACATACCAACATCCCCTCTTTATCCAATTGATAACCCTAATCCACCATGGACTTTCAATTCAACTATAATCGATGACTCATTGCGAAAATTTACCAAATCGAACACAAATCCAGTAATATTTTGTCCTTATTTCAAGACATTAAAGAAAACCTCTCCAATTACTCCTTTATTTATACTGACGGCTCGAAGACAGACACGCAAATCAGTTTCGGTGTTACTTCTATAAATCAAACCATTAAGATATCAAACCTATCACCTTACAGTTCAATATTTAGTGCCGAAATTATTGCTATTCACGAAGCGATACAATATGCTATAAAACAAAATTGTTTTTCTGCCATTTGCACAGACTCACTTTCATCACTAGAAGCCATTTCCAACATAAGCAATTATGAATACTACCCGCGCCTTATCCGAAATCTTTTGGACAACTTTCCCAAAATAAAATTAGTTTGGATTCCAGGGCATGTGTCAATCGTAGGCAACGAATACGCTGACCAGACAGCCAAAAGCGCTAATAAAGCTCCACTCATTTTAACAAACAATTACAATGAAAAAGACATAAGATATTACATACAACACAAATTTAAAAACAAACATATGCATCTATGGGACTTAACCTCAGATTGGTACAAGCAAATAAACCCACAAAAAATAACTGGAAGTGATATACACTACTTAAACAACAAAAACCTATCCAGGAACGACATAATCAAATTTGAACGCTTAAGACTCGGACATACAAAAATAACCCATCAACACTTAATGAACAATAATAACTCCCAGTCCTGTCCATTTTGCAACCTTTCAATTTCAATAACAATTCCTCACCTCCTTTCAAACTGCCCCAAATTTAATAACTCAAGAACATTAATATTCCAAAATACTAATCCTCTAACATTAATATCTATACCAAATCTAGACAATGTAACTAAAATCACTAAATTTCTAAAAATTACCAACCTGTACAACCAAATATAAACAAAAAACCGTAAACTTTTAAGTTATGCTTAAGGCCCATGATGCCATAGCTATATTCAAAATTCGCTTTAAATTTTAATTTTAAGTTAATATTTAATAATAATAATAATACGTTGTCCCACCCTATCTCAACCCTTTAATTTTACTTTATCTTGCGTATTCCAAATTCTACTTAGCTATTAATCAAATCAATTCCCACAATATCTACGTTAATTAAATTTTTATTTATATTAAGACTTTCTTTCCTTCTCTCCAATTTTTATAGCAACTCAAGATAATCTGCTTTCAGCTGCATGCTTATGTATGTATGTAAGAGTATGCCCACATTATTTTATATATGTTTATACGTACTTGTGTGTGACGTTCATTCATAGATACATAATGCTGACTCGTACAAAATTACTTTTTTCTTTATACCCCAAAGAAATATTATATGTAATTTTAATTTTGCATTATTACTGGTTAATTATTTTATTCCCAATTAGTTTGATCCAATTTCTTACTTAAATTTGTCTATTCCTACTTCTTAATCGCATCACCCCCTCTTTTTTCTGTATCCTAAAGTATAATTTCGCTAAAGTACACACGACCCAGTCAAGTTAAAAAAATATATATACTTACTTACTTATTAGAATGCATGGTGATGCACTCAATCCATATTTCCTATTGGGACAGATTGTGTCCATCTTCGTATTATGTGCAATGTTTGTACGAATGTACGTCTACAATCATACATGCACTCCATCTTCATACTATATGTAAAGTCTGTACGAATGCCTAAGAATACGTGCACTGCTAACTTTTCCGCAGTGCGTGCGCTCTACTTTGCGATTTGCTCGACTGGTTGCACTTTCAGTTTGCACGAATGCACTAAACCAATCTTCTATTCATATTGTTTTTTCCTCAGCTGAATTCTGATTCTCATATCTGCGTTTTTTTGTATTTAACTTTTTTTCATTACTAATTACCTTACTTAATATTTTTCAACCATTCTCTCCCTTTTCACTCTTGTTCTTACTGCATTTCGGCAGCAGTGTTTACTAGCATACTAGCAATATGTAATTTATTAACGACCTTAGTCAACATGGTTCAATTTCACGTTGGCCTTGACATTCAAAATAGAACTGACACTATTTTAAACTAGTTAATAAAATGCTGATTTCAGTTAGTTATTTAGTTGTGAGTTCGCAAATGGAATAACTTTATCAAGTTATTGTGAAGGTTTTTTTTGATTTGCCTTTAGTCGTTGCCAACGTGGTAACTGGGCTGCGGATTTCCACCACCGTATACGGGCCTATCTACATAGGAGAAAATTTAGTATTTCTAATCTGGTTCTTCATTAGTAATCGGTCGCCCACATAAAAAATTACTGGGTTTATTTGCTTGTTGTAGGCTTCTCTAGCTACTAATTTAGACGATCTTGGTTTTCTGTATCCAACTCGTACGCTCTCTATAGATGATATATCTGCACTTTATTTGTATCATCAGGATTGTATAATAGCGCGCATTTGCTCTGCAAATTTGCAGGCATGTTGAAATCTAACCCATAGAGTGTTCTAAACGGAGTTTGCTTGGTGGATACATGCACAGTATTGGTATGTACGATCATTCCCGCAGTCAACCACTGATCCCAGTTGGAGCCATCCTCTTTGACGAAACTACGCAAGTATGCTGCCAGGGGTCTCTGCCATCATTCTAGCGACCCGTTCGCTTGCGGATGATACGGAGTAATATGCAATTTCTCAATCCCTAGCATTTTACACGTCTCAGAGAATAATTTTGACACGAAATTCGAACCGTTATCGGTCAGCAACACTTTCTGAATGCTTTGGCTACCGTACTCGCCTTTGTCTCAGGTATAGCTACGCTTGCCATATACTTTGGAAAATCATCTTGGAAAATCAAGATGTACTTATTTCCGAAACTGTCTCAGATAAAATAAATACAATATCAATGTGAACTTTATCAAATGGCTGTTTCGGTGTTTCAGTTAACACCATTGGCATCTTTGTTAGCTTGGAACGCCTGTTGGCCCGACATTTTGGGAAACTCTCCACGTATATTTTTATGTCCCTGAGCATCCCTTTCCAGGCGTATACTCGTCTGATTCTCTCGTAGGTTTCAAGATTTTTCTTCCCAGGATTATATATGATTTCAAAATCATACTCAGATATTTTGTTCCGACAATGTGCCAACTGCCAGGTCTGTATCGCTATAAATGTTGGTGGTCGGTATAAATTTTGAATGGCCGTTGTAGCAGATATGGCCTAAAATTCTTCGTAGCCCAAACAATGGCTAGAAATTCTTTCTCTATCGTGGAGTATATCTTCTCCGTGTCGCTAAGCGCCCTGCTTGCGAATCCTATTGGTCGGTCATTTCTGACTTTCCCTTATAACAACACTGCTCCAAATGCTTCATTGCTAGCATCGGTGGTCAACAAAACATTTTGCTCAAAATCGGGGTGTGTTTTCCAACCAACTTATCGAGTGAAAAGTGCTTGTTAAAAAATATTAAAGACCGTGCGCAAATGTACGTAAGCGTATTCTACGTCTCTTGCAGTGCTGCGATCGCAGAGTGAAACACGTTAAAAGTGGTAATCTTCTCCAGCTGCATAGCGGATACATCGCAAAGCGAACAAAAACAAAAACAAATTGATTTAGTGTGCTGAAACAAAAACAATATTTTTGCCGCGCTGAATCAGCTGAATATAGGCGAAGATTTTTTGATGCCAAAAAGTATGCAGTGGCTTTTGATTTTTGTTTTTGTCCATCTAATATAATTGAAAATAGAGATCCAAAAACTTTTCAAAACAAAATTTAACAAAAACAATCTAAAAATAAAAAAACCAAAATTTTCGAAATGTCTGTAGGCCACTCAAATGGGGCGGACAAATACAGCAACATCAATCAATACAGCAAAAACAACCAATACAGCAACAATTAAAACAACAACAAACTGCTCAGCAACAAACATCGAGCCTCCGACAGCAGCAAACGCCGCAAAAGCAGCAGCCGCCGAATTCAAAGCTGCAACAACAACAACAACAAATGGAAGTAGAGAAACCGAAGCCGCAACAGCTACAACAGCAGCAGCCGCCGAATACGAAGCTATCCCCAAATTCTACAAACAGTCCAAACAGGAATGTACAACAGCAAATTCAGCCACTTCAGCACCAGCTGCAATTGTTATGCCAGCAACAAGCTTCGCCTCAAGCATTCAGTACTAAGTCTACACCAGGTAGCGCAAAAAAAGACCTCGTGTAAGCCCAAAGCATCCCAAAAACACGCCCAACTCGACAAATATTAGTTTAGTGTTCCTCCAGAAAATAGGTTTTCTTGTCTAGAAATTGAAGAAGATGATAAAGGTCTTAAGCCCCAAGTGAAAGCCCCCAACAATATTTGTTGACAAAGTCAACAACATTACTCGTCTAATGAGGCTCCTAACGGAAACAGCTCCTAGTTCTTATGATTTAAAACTCATAAGTAATGAGCAAGTAAAAATTCAAGCACTCCTGAAGCCTACAAACCAATCATAAATCAACTAGAGCAAAAAATACCGAATACACCTATAAATCAAAACAGGAAAGGAGGTGATACACAAAAACATGCACTCTTCTATAAGCACTGAGGAAATTGCTGAATCACTTTTAGCAGTCGGCCACTCTGCCGTGAACATCTGGAATATGAAACAATGAAACAAAAAAAAACCACTGCCTATGTTCATTGTTTAGCTAAACGCGAACCCAAACAACAAGGATATTTACGGAGTCAAGTACCTTTTCAATACGAAAATTGTATTTGAGCCACCTCGTCGAAAGTGCGAAATCCCTCAATGCGCTAACTGCGCAGTATGGTCACACAAAAATCTACTGCCGCAAAAACCCGGTCTGCATTAAATGCACTGGAACTCACTCGTCTGTAGATTGCTCGCATAAGACTATAACTGATGACGTCAAATGTGCATTGTGTGAAGGTAATCACCCAGAAAATTATAAAGGCTGTATGGTGTACAAAAAATTGTAAAAATAAAATATAAACCACTGAAAAAAAGGAACCCAATCCCACACTTGTTGTCTCCCACCCATCCAGACAGAGCTCAAATTCCCTTTCATACACCCAAATAGTTAGAAACACTACACAAGACACGAGAGAATACCTCAGCCCCACATCCTAAGGAAATCGCCTACGAGTCTTCAAACGAAATGAGACAAATGATCATGCTTCTGAAGCAAGTCATGTAGCAAATCACAAGTATGATGAATCTACTCGCAACTCTCACGACGAAAAATTGTAGTTTTTTACTCCCATAAATATGCTAGTATGGAGTGCAAATGGGCTATCCAAATACATATTAGAGATTAAAACATTTCTCCAGACTCACGACATAGACATTCTTCATTAATCTATTTCTAACATCTATTGTTCATCTATTGTAATAAAAAAGGATATCAGACACGTTTATATTAAATCTTACTGCACAGAAGCTATTCAGGCCACAAATATAATTGTTGAAGATTGGAAAAGCCCAACTACAATCTCGGCAGTATATAGCTCACCGGAACATGCAATCAAGGCAGAGGAGTATGAAAAGTACTTTACAACCCTCGGAAACAGATTTTTAGCTGGAGGAACTATAATGCAAAACATACATAAATGGCGTTCCTGTCTCACTACTCCAAAAGGCCGCCAACTCTTGGCGGCTATAACAAATCTAAATTTTCTCACAGCTTCCTCAGGCTCACCAACCTATTGGCCAACCGATACAAATAAAATGCCGGACCTAATAGGCTTTTGCAAAATGAAAGGCATATCGACTAGGGATATAACATGCAACCCATGCTATTTTCTATCCTCTGGCCATTCTCCAGTAATATTTACAATAATTAATAATTTATTTGACTCACCTTCTGAATGTCGCCTTTACGACAGCAAATCTGATTGGAATTACTTCCGACTGTCAATATCTTCAACAATTAACCTGAAGCACTCGCTTAAGTCTAGTAAAGATTTCATGATAACTATTGTACACTTCAATAATTGCACCAACAGGCTGGTTGGAAGTCAACACCCCCCCTGATCAAGCGTAAATGTGACTTCACCTGGTACTTTAAAATATTTTGTGATATGAAAAACGCATGCGCAAAGGCAATAATTTGTGTATTAAAGGAGATTTAATTATTTTGAATTATATATAAGTTAGAAAATGCACATGCTTGTGAACGAGTACAAATTATATTTGTATTATATATGAGCATAAAAAACTTCGCCAAAATTTAAGCAATACCAATTACATTATATAATTATATTTGTAAGCAAAAGAAAGCATTTAATGCAAATACTCGGCAAGTTTGTGTTAGAAATATAACTCTGGCAACCCTACCTAATTTACTTTATTCTTAACTTCCTACTTTCATTATCCACATATATTATCTCTCTCGCTTCTAAGTCGTTGAAAAAAGGACACGTGAATTCCAAGACTCTGCGTTCTTTCTCAACAGGTTATGGGCCCAGACAACAGCGCGTCTGCAAGTAGCCAAATCTGATTTGATACGTGTCATTGTTAAGCCTTTTAAAGAAAAGCATATGTTGCTTATTTTATTAAAAGCGAGAAGTTTGTGCAAGTAGCGTGTTTAATAAATACATTCGTTGTAAATAAATGAAACAAGATGGCCGGTTCGGACACGTACGCGATAGAAAAGCTTCTCCGTAGTGAAAACTTCCACACGTGGAAGTTTGCCATGGAAAGTATATTGGAGCTGAGCGATCTACATAATTTCATTACGGATCCTGTGAAAGAAACCGATGAGAAGAAGTTGCGTAGAGCGCGTGCTAAAATGATCTTGTCCGTGAATGAATCAATATAAGTTTATATACAAAATCAGAAAACTGCGGCCAACATTTGGCAAACCCTTCAACATCTATACGAAGATTCTGGACTCACGCGAAAAATCGGTCTATTGCGAAAACTGATCACGGCGCGCCTTGAAAATTGTGAATCAATCGCCATTCATGTTAATCATCTCGTCAATACCGCGAATAAGCTCTCGGGTATCGGTTTCGATATAAGCGACGAATGTTTAGGTGCCATAATGCTGGCGGGGATAAGCGATGACTTTAAGCCGTTCATAATGGGCATAGAAAGTAGTGGAACAAAAATTTCCGGTGAAAACATTAAAATGAAGCTGCTAGATGGAGACTATGAAAAAACAGCAAACGGTGGAAGTGCATTTTTAAGTGAGAAGAAAAAATACCCTAAACTTAACAAACAAAATCTAAAGTGCTATAATTGTGGACGAAAAGGCCATTTTAGTAAAGATTGCAATGAGCATAAAAAACTTCGCCAAAATTTAAGCAATACCAATGGTCGGAAGGTAGCCTTTAATGCTTACATGTCGTATAAAAACGAGCAAGATGAAAATGAGTGGTACATCGACAGTGGTGCATCCAAATACATGACACCCTATAAAAACAAATTTAATTGCCTAAGCGTGTCCCCTGTTCAAGAAATCATAACTGCAAATAACGAAAGAATGACTGTTGAAGGCATCGGCAATATCAAGTTTTGCTTGGGACATACTGAAATCGAAATGAAAGAAGTGTTGTTTGTTCCTCAACTAACCTCTAATTTGCAATCAGTTTCACAAATACTTGAAAACGGGAATAAAGTTGTTTTTAACAAAGGCCGATGTCAAATATTCGAATGAAGAAACGAACTTGTCGCCGAAGCGAACGGTTCCGCCGGCGTGTTTAAGTTTCGCGTAGAATCGGTTTCGTGCTTGCTCGCCAATGCAAAAGTGGACGTGATGACGTGGCATCGTCGCCTTGGCCACTTGAACTATACTGACTAAAAACGCGTTGGAGTACGAGCTAATGAAATGCTTCAGCTTGTCCATGCAGATCTATGTGGTCCAATGGAGACAACCTCTTTAGGAGGCTCGCGATATTTCCTCTCCTTTGTGGATGACTATTCCCGGAAAGTTTTTCTCTATTTAATAAAACAGAAATCCGAAGTTGTTGATTGCTGCAAAAGCTTTAATCGGTATTCCGAAAACAGTGCGATAAAAGCATTAATGTAATACGCACGGACAACGGGACCGAATTTGTCGGCGAGCAGTTTGATTCGCTCTGTCCTTCGTTCGGCATATTACACCAAAAATCAGCTGCTTACACTCCCCAGCAAAACGGAGTCGCCGAACGATACAACCGCACGATTGTGGAACGTGCCAAATGCATGTTATTTGATGCTGACTTATCTAAATCGTATTGGGGAGAGGCGGTAAATGCGGCGGTATATATTATAAGCCGTTCACCTAGTTCAGCAATAAATGGGCAAATTCCGGAAATGCTGTGGACAGGTCGTGACGTCGATTTAAATGGAATACGAATTTTTGGATCTCCCGTGATGGTTCACATACCTAAACAACGCAGACGCCAATGGGATCCAAAGGCGCAGAAGCTGATGTTTGTTGAGTATAGCGACTTGACAAAAGGGTACCGTTGTATTAATCCACAAACAAAGAAAATTACAACGAGCCGCGATGTAGTCTTCATGGAAACCGAGCCCAGAATTGTTTCATTTGTTCCAGTCGATGTAGAAGACGATTCACCTTCAGTGAGGGCATTAGAAGAAGAACACAAAGCTGTGAAGAGCGAAGACTTTGATGAAGACGCAAGCGAAGATGCTTTCGACGATGCTACAGACGATACGTTCGTTCCAGACATTGAAATATCGATACCAGAATCATTGCGAAAATCAACGAGGCCTGCTGTTCCGCGCGACTTCGGCAGTCAGGGTTATGTTTCGCATTTCGCAGCAACAAGAGACACGTGTGACGATCCACTCACTGTACACGAAGCTTTGTCTAACGCCGACTGCGAAAGCTGCGAGTCCGCTATGCAACGCAAGTTAAGCTCTCACGCCGAAAATCAAACAGGGGCTATATGCAATCTGCCTGTTAATCGAAAGGCGATTAAATCAATGTGGTTTTTTCGCACAAAACGCGACGAAAAAGGTAACGTTATTCGCTATAAAGCTCGCCTTGTTGCCAAAGGTTGTTCCCAGCAATTCGGGGTAGACTACAGCGAAACCTTGTCCCCTGTAGTGCGCTACACGTCGATACGCTATTTGATCGCTCTATCCGTCAAACTGGGGCTCAAAATGATCAGTTAGACGCTGTCACCTAACGCTGAAGAAATATTTATAGAGCTGCCCGATGGCTGCAGTGAAAACAGCGGAAAATTTTTCAAATTACGCAAAGCTATCTACGGGCTAAAGCAGAGTGGCCGGCAGTGGAACCTATTGATAGATAAAACATTGCGAGATTTCGGTTTGATGAAATCCAAAACAGATCCCTGCGTTTACTTCAGATACGACGCAAAACTAATCGTTGCCATGGAAAGTATATTGGAGCTGAGCGATCTACATAATTTCATTACGGATCCTGTGAAAGAAACCGATGAGAAGAAGTTGCGTAGAGCGCGTGCTAAAATGATCTTGTCCGTGAATGAATCAATATAAGTTTATATACAAAATCAGAAAACTGCGGCCAACATTTGGCAAACCCTTCAACATCTATACGAAGATTCTGGACTCACGCGAAAAATCGGTCTATTGCGAAAACTGATCACGGCGCGCCTTGAAAATTGTGAATCAATCGCCATTCATGTTAATCATCTCGTCAATACCGCGAATAAGCTCTCGGGTATCGGTTTCGATATAAGCGACGAATGTTTAGGTGCCATAATGCTGGCGGGGATAAGCGATGACTTTAAGCCGTTCATAATGGGCATCGAAAGTAGTGGAACAAAAATTACCGGTGAAAACATTAAAATGAAGCTGCTAGATGGAGACTATGAAAAAACAGCAAACGGTGGAAGTGCATTTTTAAGTGAGAAGAAAAAATACCCTAAACTTAACAAACAAAATCTAAAGTGCTATAATTGTGGACGAAAAGGCCATTTTAGTAAAGATTGCAATGAGCATAAAAAACTTCGCCAAAATTTAAGCAATACCAATGGTCGGAAGGTAGCCTTTAGTGCTTACATGTCGTATAAAAACGAGCAAGATGAAAATGAGTGGTACATCGACAGTGGTGCATCCAAATACATGACACCCTATAAAAACAAATTTAATTGCCTAAGCGTGTCCCCTGTTCAAGAAATCATAACTGCAAATAACGAAAGAATGACTGTTGAAGGCATCGGCAATGTCAAGTTTTGCTTGGGACATACTGAAATCGAAATGAAAGAAGTGTTGTTTGTTCCTCAACTAACCTCTAATTTGCAATCAGTTTCACAAATACTTGAAAACGGGAATAAAGTTGTTTTTAACAAAGGCCGATGTCAAATATTCGAATGAAGAAACGAACTTGTCGCCGAAGCTAACGGTTCCGCCGGCGTGTTTAAGTTTCGCGTAGAATCGGTTTCGTGCTTGCTCGCCAATGCAAAAGTGGACGTGATGACGTGGCATCGTCGCCTTGGCCACTTGAACTATACTGACTAAAAACGCGTTGGAGTACGAGCTAATGAAATGCTTCAGCTTGTCCATGCAGATCTATGTGGTCCAATGGAGACAACCTCTTTAGGAGGCTCGCGATATTTCCTCTCCTTTGTGGATGACTATTCCCGGAAAGTTTTTCTCTATTTAATAAAACAGAAATCCGAAGGTGCTGATTGCTGCAAAAGCTTTAATCGGTATGCCGAAAACAGTGCGATAAAAGCATTAATGTAATACGCACGGACAACGGGACCGAATTTGTCGGCGAGCAGTTTGATTCGCTCTGTCCTTCGTTCGGCATATTACACCAAAAATCAGCTGCTTACACTCCCCAGCAAAACGGAGTCGCCGAACGATACAACCGCACGATTGTGGAACGTGCCAAATGCATGTTATTTGATGCTGACTTATCTAAATCGTATTGGGGAGAGGCGGTAAATGCGGCGGTATATATTATAAGCCGTTCACCTAGTTCAGCAATAAATGGGCAAATTCCGGAAATGCTGTGGACAGGTCGTGACGTCGATTTAAATGGAATACGAATTTTTGGATCTCCCGTGATGGTTCACATACCTAAACAACGCAGACGCCAATGGGATCCAAAGGCGCAGAAGCTGATGTTTGTTGAGTATAGCGACTTGACAAAAGGGTACCGTTGTATTAATCCACAAACAAAGAAAATTACAACGAGCCGCGATGTAGTCTTCATGGAAACCGAGCCCAGAATTGTTTCATTTGTTCCAGTCGATGTAGAAGACGATTCACCTTCATTAGAAGAAGAACACAAAGCTGTAAAGAGCGAAGACTTTGATGAAGACGCAAGCGAAGATGCTTTCGACGATGCTACAGACGATACGTTCGTTCCAGACATTGAAATATCGATACCAGAATCATTGCGAAAATCAACGAGGCCTGCTGTTCCGCGCGACTTCGGCAGTCAGGGTTATGTTTCGCATTTCGCAGCAACAAGAGACACGTGTGACGATCCACTCACTGTACACGAAGCTTTGTCTAACGCCGACTGCGAAAGCTGCGAGTCCGCTATGCAACGCAAGTTAAGCTCTCACGCCGAAAATCAAACAGGGGCTATATGCAATCTGCCTGTTAATCGAAAGGCGATTAAATCAATGTGGTTTTTTCGCACAAAACGCGACGAAAAAGGTAACGTTATTCGCTATAAAGCTCGCCTTGTTGCCAAAGGTTGTTCTCAGCAATTCGGGGTAGACTACAGCGAAACCTTCTCCCCTGTAGTGCGCTACACGTCGATACGCTATTTGATCGCTCTATCCGTCAAACTGGGGCTCAAAATGATCAGTTAGACGCTGTCACCTAACGCTGAAGAAATATTTATAGAGCTGCCCGATGGCTGCAGTGAAAACAGCGGAAAATTTTTCAAATTACGCAAAGCTATCTACGGGCTAAAGCAGAGTGGCCGGCAGTGGAACCTATTGATAGATAAAACATTGCGAGATTTCGGTTTGATGAAATCCAAAACAGATCCCTGCGTTTACTTCAGATACGACGAAAAACTAATCGTTGCCATGGAAAGTATATTGGAGCTGAGCGATCTACATAATTTCATTACGGATCCTGTGAAAGAAACCGATGAGAAGAAGTTGCGTAGAGCGCGTGCTAAAATGATCTTGTCCGTGAATGAATCAATATAAGTTTATATACAAAATCAGAAAACTGCGGCCAACATTTGGCAAACCCTTCAACATCTATACGAAGATTCTGGACTCACGCGAAAAATCGGTCTATTGCGAAAACTGATCACGGCGCGCCTTGAAAATTGTGAATCAATCGCCATTCATGTTAATCATCTCGTCAATACCGCGAATAAGCTCTCGGGTATCGGTTTCGATATAAGCGACGAATGTTTAGGTGCCATAATGCTAGCGGGGATAAGCGATGACTTTAAGCCGTTCATAATGGGCATAGAAAGTAGTGGAACAAAAATTACCGGTGAAAACATTAAAATGAAGCTGCTAGATGGAGACTATGAAAAAACAGCAAACGGTGGAAGTGCATTTTTAAGTGAGAAGAAAAAATACCCTAAACTTAACAAACAAAATCTAAAGTGCTATAATTGTGGACGAAAAGGCCATTTTAGTAAAGATTGCAATGAGCATAAAAAACTTCGCCAAAATTTAAGCAATACCAATGGTCGGAAGGTAGCCTTTAGTGCTTACATGTCGTATAAAAACGAGCAAGATGAAAATGAGTGGTACATCGACAGTGGTGCATCCAAATACATGACACCCTATAAAAACAAATTTAATTGCCTAAGCGTGTCCCCTGTTCAAGAAATCATAACTGCAAATAACGAAAGAATGACTGTTGAAGGCATCGGCAATGTCAAGTTTTGCTTGGGACATACTGAAATCGAAATGAAAGAAGTGTTGTTTGTTCCTCAACTAACCTCTAATTTGCAATCAGTTTCACAAATACTTGAAAACGGGAATAAAGTTGTTTTTAACAAAGGCCGATGTCAAATATTCGAATGAAGAAACGAACTTGTCGCCGAAGCTAACGGTTCCGCCGGCGTGTTTAAGTTTCGCGTAGAATCGGTTTCGTGCTTGCTCGCCAATGCAAAAGTGGACGTGATGACGTGGCATCGTCGCCTTGGCCACTTGAACTATACTGACTAAAAACGCGTTGGAGTACGAGCTAATGAAATGCTTCAGCTTGTCCATGCAGATCTATGTGGTCCAATGGAGACAACCTCTTTAGGAGGCTCGCGATATTTCCTCTCCTTTGTGGATGACTATTCCCGGAAAGTTTTTCTCTATTTAATAAAACAGAAATCCGAAGGTGCTGATTGCTGTAAAAGCTTTAATCGGTATGCCGAAAACAGTGCGATAAAAGCATTAATGTAATACGCACGGACAACGGGACCGAATTTGTCGGCGAGCAGTTTGATTCGCTCTGTCCTTCGTTCGGCATATTACACCAAAAATCAGCTGCTTACACTCCCCAGCAAAACGGAGTCGCCGAACGATACAACCGCACGATTGTGGAACGTGCCAAATGCATGTTATTTGATGCTGACTTATCTAAATCGTATTGGGGAGAGGCGGTAAATGCGGCGGTATATATTATAAGCCGTTCACCTAGTTCAGCAATAAATGGGCAAATTCCGGAAATGCTGTGGACAGGTCGTGACGTCGATTTAAATGGAATACGAATTTTTGGATCTCCCGTGATGGTTCACATACCTAAACAACGCAGACGCCAATGGGATCCAAAGGCGCAGAAGCTGATGTTTGTTGAGTATAGCGACTTGACAAAAGGGCACCGTTGTATTAATCCACAAACAAAGAAAATTACAACGAGCCGCGATGTAGTCTTCATGGAAACCGAGCCCAGAATTGTTTCATTTGTTCCAGTCGATGTAGAAGACGATTCACCTTCAGTGAGGGCATTAGAAGAAGAACACAAAGCTGTAAAGAGCGAAGACTTTGATGAAGACGCAAGCGAAGATGCTTTCGACGATGCTACAGACGATACGTTCGTTCCAGACATTGAAATATCGATACCAGAATCATTGCGAAAATCAACGAGTGCTGTTCCGCGCGACTTCGGCAGTCAGGGTTATGTTTCGCATTTCGCAGCAACAAGAGACACGTGTGACGATCCACTCACTGTACACGAAGCTTTGTCTAACGCCGACTGCGAAAGCTGCGAGTCCGCTATGCAACGCAAGTCAAGCTCTCACGCCGAAAATCAAACAGGGGCTATATGCAATCTGCCTGTTAATCGAAAGGCGATTAAATCAATGTGGTTTTTTCGCACAAAACGCGACGAAAAAGGTAACGTTATTCGCTATAAAGCTCGCCTTGTTGCCAAAGGTTGTTCCCAGCAATTCGGGGTAGACTACAGCGAAACCTTCTCCCCTGTAGTGCGCTACACGTCGATACGCTATTTGATCGCTCTATCCGTCAAACTGGGGCTCAAAATGATCAGTTAGACGCTGTCACCTAACGCTGAAGAAATATTTATAGAGCTGCCCGATGGCTGCAGTGAAAACAGCGGAAAATTTTTCAAATTACGCAAAGCTATCTACGGGCTAAAGCAGAGTGGCCGGCAGTGGAACCTATTGATAGATAAAACATTGCGAGATTTCGGTTTGATGAAATCCAAAACAGATCCCTGCGTTTACTTCAGATACGACGCAAAACTAATCGTTGCCATATATGTTGACGACATACTCGTTTTTTGGGATGACCCTGCAGTTCGTGATGAATTTGTGCGTCAACTTACCACAACATTCAAGATGAAGTACATGGGTGTGGCGAAAACTTTTGTTGGTTTTAGTATTAATTGTAGTGCAGCAGGAGTTTACTTGGATCAGCAAAAATACGCTCACGAAATACTGAAACGATTCGGCATGGAAAATTCGAAGCCCATATCGATGCCAAGTGATATTAACCAAAAGTTATCGCAGAACGACTGCGACGAAGCATTGGTAAGCGTACCGTACCAGGAGGCCATTGGGAGTCTGTAATATCTAGCACAGGGCTCGCGGCCTGATATTACATTTGCAGTTAACGATGTTAGTCGGTTCAACGCAATGCATGGAAAACCCCACTGGGCCGCTGTTAAACGAATTTTCAGGTACCTAAATGGCACTATTAATTATAAACTTTTTTATGGCGGCTCTGAAGGTCTCGTGGGTTACTCGGACGCGGACTGGGCGTCCGACATCGAAAAGAGGCGCTCTTGTACTGGATATATCTTTACGCTATGTGGTGGAGCAATATCCCTGGGGCAGCAAAAGACAACCAACCGTTGCGCTGTAGAGTACCAAGGCGGAGTATATGGCGATGTCGTCGGCTGTGCAGGAAGCAATCTGGTTACAACAATTCGGCAAAGAGTTGGAGTAGTCAGTTCACCGGAGGCCTCTCAAAATTGCTTGCGATAATCAATCAGCGCTAGCTTTGGCTCAAACAGATTCTTTCCGTGCAAGGTCAAAGCACATTGACGTGCGTCACCACTTTATACGCGACTACATCAATGCTGGGAGGTTTGAAGTTTACTATGTCCCAACTGAACAAATGGTGGCTGACTGCCTAACCAAAGCAGTATCTAGCAACAAAATATTAAATTGTGCCAAAGGAATGGGCATCAAAAATTGTATTGAAAAGTTAATGAAAAATAATTAGACATATGTAATTTACACTTTTCGTAAAAATTTGTTCCTTGAAAAATGAATTGTTATTTTTTATAATTAATTATTTCAATAAGTGTGGGTGTTAGAAATATAACTCTGGCAACCCTACCTAAATTACTTTCTTCTTAACTTCCTACTTTCATTATCCACATATATTATCTCTCTCGCTTCTCAGTCGTTGAATAAAGCACATGTGAATTCCAAGACTCTGCGTTCTTTCTCAACAGTTTGCATGGAACATTTTGATGAAAAGCTCATAAGGAGAGGTTGCAGGTTGAAATGGATAAGTAATTTTTTTTTAAAATATATTAATTCAATTTTGAAAATGTTTAAAGCCAGGTGCTATTCCGTCTTTGAACAAAAATATAGATTTAGTTGGAATAGCACCTGGCTTTAAACGCTTTCTCATTGCAAATCCTGTAATGAAACATTTTTGAAATTGAATTAATATATTTAAAAAAAAATTGCTTACCCATTTCAACCAGCAAATTCTTCTTTTTGAACTCTTGATCAAAATTTTCCATGCAAATTCGCCAAGTATTTGGATTAAATGCTTTATTTTGCTTACAAATATTCACCCACATATTTAAAAAATTCTTTTTCTTTGGAAAATAAAAGAAACCTTTATTATTCCGCTCATTATTACAATTCCAAACTGATCATTTAATTTTTATTATACAATATTTATTAAATCAGTAATTATAATAAGTTATATATAATTCAAAGTAATTAAAAACCTTTTAATATACAAATGATTCCCTTTCCGCATGCATTTTTCATGTCACAAAATATTTTAAGGTACCACGTGACGTCACAGCCAATTAGCTGTGCTGTATTTTTGTCGAGAGAGGAATAGAGAACCTTCGCATGGCGTAATCTTCTTTTACATTGTAGTGGTACAACACTATATTCACGACCGCAAGCTGCTGACACTCAAGTCGACCAATGCCATAATGTTTGGTTATTTTCATACTTCTAACGTGCGTCGGTCAGCAATACTTGCATTGAACTGTAATGCGACACATTGACATACATATACTTACATATTGACATACAGACACACGCACTACTTATGATGTAAGGATTTTATTAGAAACTTTATATAAGAATTACATAAGAGAATTATTGTACATAATGTAGGAGAACTATTGTAAACAAAATATCTGGGATTTGAGGGTATAAAAAGAGCCCCAACCCAAGAATAAATCATAATTGAACAGAACTCCAAACTCTAATCTTATCTCTCCTCGCGGAAATTGGTTCGCGAACAAACACTAAGGTTCTTTCGACTAACCATCCAAGTTAGCATATGCGCCGACGGCAAAATACTGACGGTGCCCTATCCGCCCTTAGGCGTATTAAAATATAAGCTCATACAACACATGGCGATCCTGCAACATTCCTGAGATCCTTTTGACACAGTTGACAATATTTAGATCCTGCCGACATGCATAGTCCGTTTAAATCCTGCAAATCTATGAAGCAGACCAAATCTAACAAATACCAAAGAAGACATCTAGTATGGAAGAATACGTGCCAGAATGCCTGACCAGAATACATACCAATAACAATCCTGGACAACATGCTGAATCTGCAACAGAACATAATAAAATATAACAACCTCAGAAACCACCGAAAATCACACAAAGAAATGCGGAGGAAAACTAACAAACTAGTATCGCATACTCGCTAATTTACTGCAGATAGTGCGAGACGAAGTGACTTCCCTACCGTATTATGATCCGCTAGGTAATGCTTGACGATGAAGGACGTTCACGTTGTTTTTTTTTTTTTTGCTTTCGAGATCCCCAGCCAACATCTGCTGCAGTCATTGGACTCAATGAAAAGCAATAAATTATTGTATGTCCCCCGTTTTCTTAACAATATAAAGCGCCAACAGGAGATAAATCGCAAATTTGAAGAGCGTAATCACCAAGAGCTAGGACAAGTTTACAAAGTCAAATTAGATTATTGAAGCCAGTTTTGCATTATTGAAGCAAATGTTTAATATTATAAAAAAACCCTGTATATAAATATTTAATATTATAAAAGAAACCCTGTTAATCTTAAATAATTCGTACAATTGTTAAAAATTTCTAAAATGTGTAATACAAAGTCCCAAGAGACTATCGTTGCCAATCAAAACAATTCTTTTATTGGTATTAACGATATACTAGGAGAAATAGCATGTGCACTATTAGTTGTTGCCGGTGTAATATTTGTAACGTATAAAGCAAATAAATACTTTAAACGATATGCGCATAAACAAATAGTTAAAGTTTCTGCTTCAACACAAACAATTGTGCAAAATACATATAATTTTCTATTATTATGGAAACAGCACAGAAATGTTTACTTCTGATACTGAAACAATTTGCGGAAGTCGTCAAACCGAAAGTATAGCAATGAGATAATGGAGAAAAAACTAGATGAAATAAAAACAATAAGAAGGGAATTTATTGATGACTTAGAAAATAGCGAACAGAATAAAAATATAATGGGTAGTCGTACAGAATTTTTAAAAACTTACGATACGTTACATAAACTGTTAATTGACCAAATACAGACAGAAACTACAAATAAAATGTCAGCATTTAGCATTGACACTGCCGCAAAGGCAATACCAATTTTCAATGGCAATCCAAAAGACTTAGATAGTTTTGTAAAGATTTTACAACTCATATCTAGACAACGGACGTGTAATCACAAGTGCTCCGCCCTTGTGACATTTATCGTTGTTTAAAACCAAATAACTAATTTTACAAAACCCGCGAAAGAGACCCTAAACGAAAGTGCAATTTTCAAGAAAGTGTCTAGTTCTGTTTAGATAATCTAAATACTTATAAATAATTTGAAATTTATTAAAAGTGTTAAATAAACAATCATGCAAACAAAGGAACAGTTATATACATATATGAGTTAAAAGTTGAAAGAGACAACAAATAAAATAATCCCGGTTGTGTGAGGTGTTGCCACAGTGGACTCTGGCCATAATAAGTGATTAGAGCTACCACACCAAAAAATTTTGTTTTTCGTGATATTTTACATACATACATAAATAAGATTAAAATATAGCAAAAATAATAATAAATAAAATTTTTAAAAAACTAAAAACAAAGTATAGTAGGTAATCGCCATGAGTATGCAGCGCTCTCCCCCGTGGGAGAGAACGAGATCTATAAACGAGTCACTCCACTCTTCGTGCAGTGCACATGGCAAACCCCCAATAATGTCCTGCTCCAGTATAGCAGTGGATTGTGCGACAACTACAAAAAATTCGTCAGCAACAACAACATCTGCCTTCTCTACGTACGGTACAACAACTACATTCTCGACTACAACTGCGACATCAACATGTTCCTCTGCCTGTGTGCAAATTCCACCAAAACGCGTGCAGGTAAGTCAACTGCAGTCGCTACCAAAGAGAGCACGAACCTCACCCACGACAGATAAAGCGAAAAGAACGCCCAACACTAACAAAAAGCAAAAAATAGCAAAAAACCCACGCCAAAGCAAGTTATCCAACTACTGGTTGAGCGATACTACTTCAGAAAGAAAAAACAGATTTGCTGCTTTGACCGTTGATGATGAGGAACTTGCTGAACCCTCACAATGGACAAGTTGATCAAAATGAGTCCGAAAAAGAAAAAACAACTAGTCCGAAAAAAAAGTTTAAACAAACCACCCCCTATATACGTACAAGGCGTAGAATGCATAAAGACGTTAAAAAATGCGCTTACCGCTGTTACAGACAGTAACTTCATATTTCAATTATTAACAAACAATGAAGTACGAGTTCAATCGAATGACTCGGAAACATACACAAAAATATTCCAAATGCTAAAGCAAAAAGGTACGAAGCTGTACACATTTAAACCCAAAAATGAAAGAGGTTTCAAAGTCATTCTTCGCAATATGCATCCCTCCGCAGACCAAGAAGAAATTAAAAATGAGCTTGGTGAAAACGGTCACAAAGTTTTAAACATAACTAACATAACTCAACGGACAACAAAAAAACCGCTACCGCTGTTTAGCATAGAACTGGAAACAAATACTAACAATAGAGATATTTATAGCATTAACAAATTAATGCATTGCATAGTAGTTTTTGAGGCACCTAATCATAAAAGAGAAGTCGCGCAATACACTAAATGCCAAAAATACGGACATACAAAAAACTACTGTACAAGGGATCCAGTATATGTGAAATGCGCTGGAAAGCATCTAACAAGTGAATGTCAAAAAAAATAACCAACGCAGCTGAATTAAATGTGCCCTATGTGGCGGAAATCATACTGCAAACTACAAAGGCTGTGAAATATACAAAGCCATAAAAATTCAAAGGTTTCCATCTCTACGCAGAAAGGATCCATCATTACTACAGACCAAAAATATGGATGGATCAGTAGTTAAACCAGGCGTAAGCTATGCCGAAATTGCAGGGTCGTCCAATCCAAAAAAACTGAAGAAAATACAAAAAATTCAAACGATAGTGATATTAATGAACTTAAAGACATGGTGAAATCCCTAATCACTCAAATGACTAATATGATGAATATCATTACAATGTTACTAACAAGCTTAAATGCACGAAAGTAATAGTTTAATAATTGTAGCCTGGAATGCAAATGGCCTAACAAAACATTATATTGAGTTGAAGCAATTTTTGTCTGACAAGAAAATTGATATAGCCCTTGTTTCAGAAACACATTTTACGAACAAAAGCTATTTAGTATTTCCTCTATATAAAATTTATTTGACAAATCATCCTGATGGTAAAGCTCGTGGTGTGACAGCTATCAAAATAAATTCACTAATAAAACATACTGAACGGCAACCATATGCAACACTTCATATTCAATCCACTACTGTGCAAATTGAGGATACAAGTGGGATAATACTCACTTCCTCAGCTTACTGTCCCCCCAGGCACCTAATAACGACGGATCAATATGATGACTACATAAAGACGCTTGGCGTAAGATTCATGCAGCTGGAGATCTGAATACAAAACACACTGACTTGGGATCTATGCTAACCAATACAAAACGACGAAATCTGATTAATGTTATATACAAAAATAACAGCAAATTTTTAAGCTCAGGTGAACCCACATACTGGCCAACAGATAGGAAAAAGATACCAGATCTAATCGACTTCAGCATAACAAAAAATATAAAGTGTAACCAATTAAAAATTAAAGCTTGTTTTGAACTTTCTTCAGACTACTCTCCGATAATACTTGACTACACAACTGACATCAAACCCATAGAACCAATAGCTAAGATTTTTAACCACAAAACAAACTGGAATGAGTATACACAGCATATTGAAAATCAACTGAATATGTCTATCACACCGAAAACACAATTAGACAATGAACATTATTCACTTCAACGATGTGGTCCTAGACGCAGGAATCAAATCAAGCCAACAGCACAAATTTAGAAGAAATAAACCTACAACGGATATATTCATAAGAAAGCAAATTATTGAGAAGAGAAAGCTGAGAAAGAGGTGGCAGCTAACTACATCGCCTGAGGATAAACACAATTTAAATATAGCGTGCACAAAACTCAAGAAAATATTAACTAAAAGACAAAATATAGAAGTTGAAAATTACCTAAAAAACTTGAATCCTACCCAGGATACGAACAACTCATTATGGAAATGCACAAAGAAATTAAAAACTCAGATAACGTATCAGCCATCACTACGGAAAGATGACAACTCATGGGCTACTACCAATGAAGAAAAAGCAACTGCATTGGCTAAATACTGTGAAAAAGTCCTATCAAATGACGAAGATAAATATATTGAAACACGCAATGAATTAAATATAGACATTACAACCAAAATTAAGAAAACAAACACAACAGAATAATTAATTGCATTAAAAAACGAATAAACCACAAAAAAGCACCGGGATACGATATGTTGACAGGAAAAGCTCTCGCTGCGCTACATACTATAGGTTATAACTACTTAAGGAATGTTATCAACTCAATGTTCCGACTACAATTTTTTCCAAAAGTATGGAAAGTTGCTGAAATTATTGCACTACCGAAGCAGGGAAAAGATGCTACAATTGCTTCGTCGTATAGACCAATTAGCCTACTTCCCATAATCTCTAAAAGTTGCTGAAAAACTATTACATGATAGACTTAGCCAGATCCTTGACAATAAAAACATTATACCAAATCATCAATTTGGCTTCAGAAAACGACATTCAACAATTCAACAGATACACCGTTTAACAAACAAAATTGAAACAGACATAGAATATAAGCGGTACTGCGTTGCTGTATTCTTAGACGTTGCAAAAGCATTTGACAAAGTATGGCATAAAGGACTGCTGCATAAACTGAAGACGATGCTGCCACTTGACTACTATTTGATTGTTGAAAGTTATCTTAGTGATCGTTACTTTTACGTCAAATATAATGAAGAGTGTTCGTCTATTCATCTTACAACAGCTGGAGTTCCTCAAGGGAGTGTTTTAGGACCACTGCTATATATGATATTTACCTCAGATATACCACTTCCAAAAGAACTGAATACCACAATTGCTACCTTTGCTGACGACACAATCCTCTTAGCATCTGACAAAAATCTAAATACTGCGACTGCAAATCTGCAGATATACACAGAGAATGTTAAGGAATAGTTTGATAAATGGTGCTTGAAAATTAATGAAGATAAGACTGTACAAAAAATTTTTGCAACTAAAACAAAATTTAACCCAATACCTATTAAAATAAACAATAAAGATATAAAAATAGGGTCTACAACTAAATACCTTGGTATACACATGGACTCAAAGCAAAATTGGCACTACCACATCAAACAAAAAACGAAACAAATAAAAGAAAAATTTAGGCAACTATATTGGTTAATGGGTAAGCAATCTAAACTCACAATTAACAACAAGTTGCTGCTATACATGTGTACTATAAAGCCAATTTGGACGTACGAACTCCAAGTATGGGGAACGGCAAAGCGGTCACACATACAAAAAATTCAAAGACAGCAATCTAGAATATTAAGAGTTATCATAAAGTCTGGTTGGTACACAACAAATGAAGATATACACCGCAAACTAAATATGACAAGAATTGACGAAGAAATAAAAAAGATTTCCACAAAACACTACGATACACTGTATGGGCATAATAACGAAGAAATAAACGAGTTGCTACATCTAGAAGAAACCACCATGCGCCGTTTAAAGAGAACTCGACCAAACGACCTACTGAACTAAGAAATCCAGACTACACATATTAGTAATAGTATTATAAATGTAAATGTAAATAATTATCATAAACATAATTTTGATCATAAATTGTTATAATATAATTATAGTGAACTATTATAATTAATGTAAATAATTTTTGTTGTATCACTTCTTGGCACTGACCAAAATGTGTTTTTAATTTTAATTTCCAAACAAATTGTCAATAAAATGGTGACAGATGTATGAAATAAAAGGAAATAAAAATAAAAAAAAAATTTTAATTAAATATCTAGACAACTTTCACCAACGGGAAAGAAAGACCTTGTTGAATAAACATTTCATGTTAAATTACAAAGCATCACTGGACCAATGTTAAACGTAACCGTCTGAAATTCGGAATTCCAATGATTTGGCGAGAACCTAAAAATCACATTGATGATTGCTACTTTTGCAAAGTCAACATCACTTTCATAAATAGAAATAACCGTGGCAAGTGGAAGTATCCTAATATACCCTCAGCAACACGTCCTATTCCTCATTCAAATGAAATTCGAATTCCAACATTGAATGAGTTTCTAGAGCTCTCAGCGGATGAATCAATTGCTGCGGGTGATGCTTTAAATAGCGATCGTGCTTCAGACAGTGACTTTACAGAAACACAATCAACTCCGCAAAGCTTCAGTCAGGAAGAGTTATCAGACATGATTCGAGACCTTGGCCTATTAAAGGAAGGGGGTGAATTCCTTGCTTCGAGATTGAAAGAAAAAACTGCCTGAACCCCGGAACAAAAATAGCTTTCTACCGAACAAAGAGAAAAATTTACTTCGTTTTTTCTCTGATGAAGAAAATGTTGTATTTTGTAATGACTACTGGACTTTTAAAAGAAATGGGCATATTTTGGCGGTTATTTATAGACAGCTGTAAAAGGAGTTTAAAATGTGTTGTATTGCACAACAGCCACAAATATGCGGCAATACCAATTGCACATTCGACAAAATTAAAAGAAGAATATGATAATATTGCTTTGGTGATATGAATAAAATCAAGTACCATGAACATAAATGGGTAATTGGTGTGGACTTAAAATTGGTTGATTTTCTCCTCGGCCAGCTAAGTGGCTACATAATATTTCCATGGTTCTTAATCTTTTGGGACAGCAGAGCCAAACCAGATAACTGGCAAAAAAAATATTGGCCTGTAAGAGATGCAATGGTTGTTGGTGTTAAAAATGTGATTCGTGAGCCCTTAGTTACCAGAAATTAAAATATACCATTGCATAAAAAACTTGGATTGATGAAAAAATTTATGAAGGCACTAAATAAAGATGGAGAAGTTTTGCGTACAGGCAGAAAAATGCCAGGAGTGTGTTCCGAAAAGCTCATAGTTGGTATTCTGGATGGTCCCCAAATAAGACAATTAATAAAAGATCCTCATTTTAAAAATTCGATGACTGACCTTGCCCTTGAACGGAATGCATGGATGGCATTTGAAGCAGTTGTCAAGAACTTTTTGGGGAACTACAAAGCCACTCATTATGAGGAATTAGTAAACAACATGCTACACAATTTCCGAAATATTGGATGTAACATGAGCATCAAGGTTCACTAACTGCACAGTAATTTAGCCTACTTTCCAGAAAATTTAGGAAACACAAGTGAGGAGCAAGGTAAATGGAATCTCGTTACCAAGGAAGATGGGATATTCATATGATGGCAGACTATTGTTGGAGCTTAATAAGAGATTGTGCTCCAGGTACTCATTCTAGAATGTCCCGGAAAAAATATTTCTTAAAGGTAAATTAAAATTGGTAAATATATTGAATCATTTTACATGCAATTTAAAATAAATATTCAATTTTGACAAATATGTATATATATTTTTTGCCTTTTTTAAAATTTTCCGTCATAGTGGAGACCATCGATTGTTGTATCTTGAAAACTAGAACTGCTAATGAAAATCGGTATTCATCTTTAAATTCAGCACAACATATTTATCTATAATCAACTCAAAAATCTTCGGCACCAAAATATCTGTTGCGCAGTGTTATCCAACAATGCACGGTGGGTAAAACGTGGCTATTTTTGGCATAAATTCAATTTTTTTTTGTTTAAAATTTAAAATCTGCTTCCTTTTTTTTGAATTCGTATACTCTAACGGTTATATAAACGTTTTTTAAAACAATTTTTATGTTGCACCCTGTTATTTTATGAAAGGAAAAAGTCAGCTATTTCAAGGCTGTTTCAATACCTATTAAAATAAACAATAAAGATATAAAAATAGGGTCTACAACTAAATACCTTCGTATACACATGGATTCAAAGCAAAATTGGCACTACCACATCAAACAAAAAACGAAACAGATAAAAGAAAAATTTAGGCAACTGTAAATAATTATCATAAACATAATTTTGATCATAAATTGTTATAATATAATTATAGTGAACTATTATAATTAATGTAAATAATTTTTGTATCACTTCTTGGCACTGGCCAAAATGTGTTTTTAATTTTAATTTCCAAACAAATTGTCAATAAAATGGTGACAGATGTATGAAATAAAGGGAAATAAAACAAAAAAAAAATAATAATAATAAAATATCTAGACAACTTTCACCAACGGGAAAGAAAGACCTTGTTGAATAAACATTTCATGTTAAATTACAAAGCGTCACTGGACCAATGGTAAACGTAAACGTCTGAAATTCGGAATTCCAATGATTTGGCGAGAACCTAAAAATCACATTGATGATTGCTACTTTTGCAAAGTCAACATCACTTTCATAAATAGAAATAACCGTGGCAAGTGGAAGTATCCTGATATACCCTCAGCAACACGTCCTATTCCTCATTCAAATGAAATTCGAATTCCAACATTGAATGAGTTTCTAGAGCTCTCAGCGGATGAATCAATTGCTGCGGGTGATGCTTTAAATAGCGATCGTGCTTCAGGCAGTGACTTTACAGAAACACAATCAACTCCGCAAAGCTTCAGTCAGGAAGAGTTATCAGACTTGATTCGAGACCTTGGCCTATTAAAGGAAGGGGGTGAATTCCTTGCTTCGAGATTGAAAGAAAAAAACTGCCTGAACCCCGGAACAAAAATATCTTTCTACCGAACAAAAGAGAAAAATTTACTTCGTTTTTTCTCTGATGAAGAAAATGTTGTATTTTGTAATGACTACTGGACTTTTAAAAGAAATGGGCATATTTTGGCGGTTATTTATAGACAGCTGTAAAAGGAGTTCAAAATGTGTTGTATTGCACAACAGCCACAAATATGCGGCAATACCAATTGCACATTCGACAAAATTAAAAGAAGAATATGATAATATTGCTTTGGTGATATGAATAAAATCAAGTACCATGAACATAAATGGGTAATTGGTGTGGACTTAAAATTGGTTGATTTTCTCCTCGGCCAGCTAAGTGGCTACATAATATTTCCATGCTTCTTAATCTTTTGGGACAGCAGAGCCAAACCAGATAACTGGCAAAAAAAAATATTGGCCTGTAAGAGATGCAATGGTTGTTGGTGTTAAAAATGTGATTCGTGAGCCCTTAGTTACCAGAAATTAAAATATACCATTGCATAAAAAACTTGGATTGATGAAACAATTTATGAAGGCACTAAATAAAGATGGAGAAGTTTTGCGTACATAGGCAGAAAAATGCCAGGAGTGAGTTCCGAAAAGCTCAAAGTTGGTATTCTGGATGGTCCCCAAATAAGACAATTAATAAAAGATCCTCATTTTAAAAATTCGATGACTGACCTTGCCCTTGAACGGAATGCATGGATGGCATTTGAAGCAGTTGTCAAGAACTTTTTGGGGAACTACAAAGCCACTCATTATGAGGAATTAGTAAACAACATGCTACACAATTTCCGAAATATTGGATGTAACATGAGCATCAAGGTTCACTAACTGCACAGTAATTTAGCCTACTTTCCAGAGAATTTAGGAAACACAAGTGAGGAGCAAGGTAAATGGAATCTCGTTACCAAGGAAGATGGGATATTCATATGATGGCAGACTATTGTTGGAGCTTAATAAGAGATTGTGCTCCAGGTACTCATTCTAGAATGTCCCGGAAAAAATATTTCTTAAATGTATATTAAAATTGGTAAATATATTTAATCATTTTACATGCAATTTAAAATAAATATTCAATTTTGACAAATATATTTATTTTTTGCCTTTTTTAAAATTTTCTGTCATAGTGGAGACCATCGATTGTTGTATCTTGAAAACTAGAGCTGCTAATGAAAATCGGTATTCATATTTAAATTCAGCACAACATATTTATCTATAATCAGCTCAAAAATCTTTGTTATCCAACAATGCACGGTGGGTAAAACGTGGCTATTTTTTGCATAAATTCAATTTTTTTTGTTTAAAATTTAAAATCTGCTTTCGTTTTTTTGAATTCGTATACTCTAACGGTTATATAAAAGTTTTTTTTTATAATTTTTATGTCGCACCCTGTTATTTTATGAAAGGAAAAAGTCAGCTGTTTCAAGGCTGTTTCAATACCTATTAAAATAAACAATAAAGATATAAAAATAGGGTCTACAACTAAATACCTTGGTATACACATGGACTCAAAGCAAAATTGGCACTACCACATCAAACAAAAAACGAAACAAATAAAAGAAAAATTTTGGCAACTATATTGGTTAATGGGTAAGCAATCTAAACTCACAATTAACAACAAGTTGCTGCTATACAAGTGTACTATAAAGCCAATTTGGACGTACGAACTCCAAGTATGGGGAACGGCAAAACGGTCACACATACAAAAAATTCAAAGACAGCAATCTAGAATATTAAGAGTTATCATAAAGTCTGGTTGGTACACAACAAATGAAGATATACACCGCAAACTAAATATGACAAGAATTGACGAAGAAATAAAAAAGATTTCCACAAAACACTACGATACACTGTATGGGCATAATAACGAAGAAATAAACGAGTTGCTACATCTAGAAAAAACACAACAAATATAACATCCCAATTAGAAGTGTCCATCTTGAGTGATTTTAGCGCCGCGATACAAGTAGTAATACTTCGCTATAGCTTCTTAAGAGCGGGGCCAGAATCAGACTTACAATATAGGAGGTTGAAAAGCGTTTTAAGTTGGTTGTTTATTAAGATACGCTGGTTTTCCCACGCCGTCATAAACCCGTCATTGGTTAGCGGAGCTAGTTGTACAATGTCACGCGCCTCGCCAGTTGTCTTTTGTAGTAAGTGGTAGAGTTTCTCTACATTAGATAGTCGTGAATTATTTATGTATATGGCGCTAAACAGGTCACGAATTGAGGGCCATTGTCCATAATACCCACGGAAAATGTCGGTGCCACATGGTGAAAGGCTTACATTTGATGATCGAGGAACAGGTTCCAAGAAAGCAAGATTAGAGCTGGCAGCAGGCGATGCTGCAGGCGGTTTGCTGCTCTCCAGCATAGTCATACATTGTATGTAGCGGCTGTAGGCTGCAGGCTGCAGAGTACGTATTTTCTATTGTGCACTTATCTGCTTTGAGCATTTCTGCTTCTCCTAAGCATGACTGATGAGCCAAATCAATCTGCTGCATCACTCTGGCTAGAGTATCTTGATGCAGATTTAAGACAAACTCACTTGTCTGTATTTACATTATTACTTGATGTATTTACATTATATTGCTCCATATTTAGCGACAGCGTATGTAGCTGGCAATTGTTGCATTCAACTTGTCCATAATTCCAAGAAAAAATAACAGAAACCTCGAGCAAGCAGTGCCAGTAGAAACCAAGTATATTTTTTTTTTCAAATTATTTTGTGAGTCGACTTATATTGGTTGTAGCGTACTTTCAATTTGCATAAACAAATACAAACCAAAATCCAAAAGACAGCGGCGAGAAGGAAAAAGAACAAAAACTAAAGGCAATGCATAAATAAAAACGGCGGGTCCATAAACGAAAGAGAAAAGGCACTTTAATGCAACGAATCTAATGATAAGGCATATGTATGTATGTGCGTTCGAATGATATATGCGTATATTTTATGTTGAGCCGACCTTCATTGACCTTTATATTTCTTTTAGTAAAAAAAAATAACCACACTACCCACTAACCTGATTCTTCCCAATATCTCTGTTGATATATGTAGTCTGCAAGAACGGGCCAGGAACCTCCTCACAGCAATATGATGGAAAATGATGCTAGCCGGACTAATATCCGGCTCGAAGGACCGAAAATGATCATGAAGAAAATCAAATTTTTTTTACAGATTAAATTCACAATTGATTATATTAAATAGTAATTTCCAAGTACAAAGTTTATGAAAGTTTATGCTATTTAATTCACAAATTGATTCAACTAAGTATTAATTTCCAAGTACAAAGTTTATGTCTGTTCAGCTTCGAAATCAAGAACGAAAAGAAAGAGTCCTTCCCGAAACATCTTAAGCAGACTCTCTCTCGCAAGGTCTGCAGCCAAACGTACGCTAGTGGCGTGAAAATAAAATAGTTTGCTAGCTTAAGACCATAGATGTCATAGCTGTAAGTCTAATTGTATTAAAATTTTAATTTTAATACAAGTATGAATAAATAAATAAAATAAATAAAATAGTTTGCCAGTGCACGGTGGGTAAAACGTGGCTATTTTTGGCTTAAATGCAATTTTTTTTTGTTTAAATTATAAAGTCTGCTTTCGTTTTTTTGAATATATACGTATACTCAAACGGTTATATAGACGTTTTTTTATAATTTTTATGTTGCACCCTGTTATTTTATGAAAGGAAAAAGTCAGCTGTTTCAAGGTTGCATTATGAACAGCAAATGAGCGCGAAATTTTTGCTAACTTTGATCGTGAGTAAAACATTAATTGTAAACATTGTGAAAAAGTTTAAATATGGAAGAAGTTAGACAAGGTATATAAAACAATTTGTGATATAGTTTAAAAAATAGTTGTGTGTTATTGTCTAGTAATTCAGTGTTTTGTTGGTGTGTTATTATAGGTCGAAATTAACAAACATACGTATGTTGTGTGGAATATAACTTCTGTGTATAGAAAGGTATTTGCAATATTTCTTTTAAAAGTTATTAATCAAACTGTATATAATCAAACATCATTAACACTTTTTGCTCCTTTTTGTTCCATTTGGGAAAAAACTTCATTTTGTAGTTTCATACGAGTTTTGCCATTCAATACTGCTTGAAGTTTGGAGCAGCAAAAATCGACAAGCAGATAGTGTAAAAGAATTTATTTTGGAGAACATTAAACAGCAAAACTTATCAGATGAGCAACATCAGTTAATTACAGAAAAAGTCAAGCAATTTATTGCTTTCATAAAATTAAATTTGCCAAAATGCAATCGAATACTTGACCGATTTTAAATAAAACACTCGCGTTGGCTTGCATCCAATATAACTATTGAAATAAGTGATTGCGGCTTGCCCGGCAATAAACTAGGTCGGAGGCATTTAGACTATACTGATGCAGGGCCTCGTTTGAAGAGAAAGTTAGCATCTGAGCTTGCCGCAGAAAAAAACATTCAACACCTCTTTTATTGCACGCTGCTTCCGTTTCAGCTAAAAAATCAAACGAAAAACAAACTGCATTTGTGTTGAAAAACGCTGTTAGCAACGAGAATATAACAGGAATCATAAGGAAACTGGAAAGGAGTGATCCGTTGCCAATAAGTGCTGATGAAGCATTAGCTTTTTTAATTGAAAATGGCTTTACAAAGCAGCAATACATTAACATGAAAGCATTAAATAAGCAGCCTTACTCCGAGATTGTAAAATCAAAATTGAAATGCAGACCTAAGGAAATCAGCTATTGTGATACTAAAACAGAAGTAACAATGCAAAATTTACTGGACCATACAGCTGATCGCATTGAAATGCAGAAGGACGTCCTTGATGTTGCTGCACCAACACATTGCAAATTAATTGTAAGTTATGGGTTCGATGGTTCGACAGGACAGAGTTCATATAAACAACGTTTTGAATTGGATGAACATATTGGACTAGACCAATCACTCTTTGTGACAACCATAGTTCCATTGAAATTAATAGATGAGCTAAATAGAGTTATTTGGCCAAATAACTCTCCACAGTCTGTCAGATTCTGTCGGCCTCTAAAAATGGAATTTATAAAAGAAACTACTGAACTTATTTTAAGTGAAAATAGTAAGTTAGATATTCAAATTAAAAACATCCAAGAACACATCTGTGTACACAAGGCAAAAACATTCTTGTTAAATATGAAGCACATATGACTCTTATAGATGGTAAAGTTCTGAATATTTTAACTGGTACCAACTCATGTCAATCCTGCCCACTATGTGGTGCTAAGCCAAATCAACTGTTAAAAACCCATGACTTCAACTCGAAAATCTTTGGCGTTAAACCAAATAATCTTAAATATGGCGTAAGCCCTTTACATGCATGGATAAGATTTTTTGAATTTGTATTAAAAATCCGTATAGAATGGAATTAAAGATATGACGTGTTAAAAATGATGACAAAGTCAAAGTCTCTTTGCGAAAACAGTACCTTCAAGAAAGGTTGAGAACGGAAATGGGTCTCAATGTAGACAAACCCAAACAAAATGGCAGTGGAAATAGCAACGATGGAAATACTACAAGAAGAGCATTTAGAAATGTTGAGCTTTTATCTTCCATTTTAAATTTCGATTTAAATATTCTCAAACACTTTTACATTATATTGATTGCCATCTCTTGTGAATATAAGATTGATACAGAAAAATTTTGTGGCCAAACATTCAATATGTATTTTGAAAAGTATTCTTGGTATCCAATGTCTCCAACTGTGCACAAAATTTTGGTACATGGGCACCAAATAATGGATACTTACATACTTCCTGTTGGAGTTCTAGGGAGAAAATGCATCAGAAGCGAGAAACAAGCTGTATAAAAGCGACAGGAGATCGCATGTAAGGAAATGTAGCTGATAATAGAGCAATGTCCACCCTAAGTTTAACAAAACGAAAAAATACCAACAGAAAGAAGAGCCTGCCCAGAGAAGTCATTGCCCTTTTCGAAATACCTGGTATTGACTTTTCAGACACATTAGAAGGTGATGAAAATGAAAATGAAGCAGAAGACGATGAGGCCGACGAAATTGACAGTTTTGGACTGGAGAATATTGAGTTGGAAGAAGAAAATGAAGACGATTAAGTTAGAAAATCTATATTCATACTGGTATATGGTTTGTAAAATGACAAAGGCATATTAGAATTTGTCTCATATGATTTTTTTTTTCAGGGATCCGGTTGAGCCAACCTTATTTTAATTCAACTTACCTTTATTCAACTATCTTATTCAATAATTTAAGCTTTAACAAAGTTTCTGGAAAATAAAATGTAAGCCTAATTTAAATATCTCCGGTCTTTGAAGGGTTAATGAGCAGTTTTATACCTTAACAAAAAGGCTGAAGCCTTGTCTATCATCTGAATCTACCAAAAAAATAAACACATTAAAATTAAGTGATTTTTCCAAAAAGTGAGGCTAAGAAATTATTTTTTTAGTACTGGCCCCTAATGGGTTAATAAAATAAAATATTTTAGATGCAAACTTACAGATTCTTGAAACAGCTTTCTAGTGATATATATTTCAAACGAAAATAAAAAAAGCCGAGGTGCACCCATGCCGAATTTATGCCAAAACCTGACCTAATGTGTTAATGGGTAGGCGGAAGAAGGCGTGGCCCAAATAAAAAATAAAAAAAACCAAAATTCCATTTTGGTTTTAGTTAAATTCGCGCAAAAGTTTAAAGGTCTAGCTTTAAAAATACAATTAATGCCAAAAATATCGCTATTTTGCCCATAGTGCAATGTTAGAACGGTAATACTTGAGGAGCCAGAAACCCTCGATGGTCTCGCTTCTAGCCTTAGGACAAGATATGAAGACACACAACCTGTATCACAATTGCTATCAACACTTGCATCAATAACTCAAAGCCAATTACCAACCTCAAATTACAAAGACAAAATTCTAAGCATTATTGCAGATTACAGATTAATGGACTTGGTGTTTCATTAATTCCAGCTGAAAGAACTCTCATGAAAAATTTATATGATTGTTGGAGTCCGTATCTGTTGTCCTCAGGAGCATCCTCTTGCTGCTTGTCCTGCGCGTGCACCTGTAACCCTAACTTACTTTCTTAAATAAGCACTGCACTATTTTGGGTTTAAAACAACAAGAAGCTTTATTCTTAAAATACTATTTCTTATATACTATTTACAAATAAACATTACAGTCTACGTCTTGACTTTTCTGGTGTTCCAGTTACGCAATTGTTATTTGGTGTCAATGTCTCAAGTCAACAGACCTACTGAAAGTAAAAGTGTCGTCGGTGCATTCTAAATGCCCCTCGTCAGCTTGACTGCGGAACTGTAACACCCTAAAAGTTTACATCATAATTAATACATAAATACTGTTCATTTACAATATTTGCGGACTAAAAATATGTGCGCTCTTAATGAATTTAATAGGAGCCGGTGCTGTGAGTCAACTACGCGTAGGTAGCTTGATTCTAACTCACAACATTCCTCCCCTCTTTCTGAAAGAAGTTAGTGCAACTAACTTCCATTATATATCTACAATATTTTTCTTGCACTGCAAACAATTATGTGCATCTATTTAACTCTATATTATTATTATTATTAATTCCATGACATTTGACACAATAAAACTATACTTATGCTAATAAACTTAACTAAAAGACATAATTAAAAAAGAGTCAAATATTGCTCCCAGTCGGAGCATAGGGCGGTCTACTCATAGAGTAACTCTATATTACATACATATAACTTGTTTTTATTTATTTATTTTTTTTAAATCGCCTTATTTGGGTTCTATCACGGATTTTTATTTTTTTCTTTTTTATTCTTTTCTTTTCCATATTATTTTTTTTCTAGCTTTTATTTTCTTTTGTAGTTTTTTTTCATTACTTTGTTTTTGTTTTTTCTTATTTTTATCTATAATTTTTTTTTTATGTTCCCCTTTTTATAATTTGGTCTTTTATTGACTCTTTTCTCATTGACACTTAAAATCTTATATTACACTGCGACCTCTGCTCCCTGCTGATCCGGTTGACGGGCTGTCGTTGTCGGAGTGAAGTCCCTCGATGAACTCTGCATACCCCTCCCTTCTTTCTAGACTTGTGCGACTAGATGCGCTCCTGACGAAGTCAAAATAAATATTCGATATTCGCTTAGTCAGTGACAATGGATATTTTCTCATTGGAGAAATCGTTACGAAGTTTAGCCGATAAAGCTTGGCTATGTTATGTTTGATCTTTTCGTGGTTAAAACGATTTTTTGCGCCAGGAGATTATTCTGCGAAGCTAATTGAACGATGGTAGTTGTGGCTGTTATTTTTATTGTAGCCGTTTCTCGGTGAAATTACGGAGTAACCTCGGGTTTTGGCTAAAATTATCTCTTCATACTGATATATGTAATATTGGCAGACACGTTGGATTTTTTTATCCGTACAACGTACATGTTAGTGTTTTTCATGCCATTTCGTCAGTTATGCAATAAAACTCAAGTATTATTAGACTTTTACTTGTCAGATAGAGACTATTGTATTCAGCTGATAACATCTCCATTTTTTCATAAGCTTAAATCGTAGTCATCTCGCACATGGGAAGTTGGAAGCTCTTCCACTCTTTCATATAAAAATAAATTCTCATTAATTTCGTTTTCATTTTCTTTCAACCAAAAATTATCTCTGGACAACATCGTTGCAAATTTCGTATTATCATTTTGCGGCTTACTGATTACTCTTCTTCCACGTCTTCTCACTAATTATTATTCAGTCAGATTTTTGTTCGCTGCTCTTGCATTTCATCTATGGGTCTCCTGGATGTTGGTTAACCTCCTACTCTGCCTTTGACGCTGCAGGAAGCCCCTTCCAGGTTCATGCTGCACCATATTGAACGATCCACATGGCCTTGTTTGTTCGCCAACGCCTTAATATCTAAAAACAATACGCTTAATCATGTATCGGACTTGCGGAGTTTTAATTATTCTTACTAGCTATTACATTCATTCAATTTTTAATATTTTTCCTAACGTAAACTGTAAATTGGATTTAAATCTATATATCGCTTATCTACTACGTCTTAACAAACAAACTATAAACAAGTAACAAAAACTATTTCCTTTACAAATACTAATAATTAACTATGATACATTTTCTTACAATTGTTAGCGGCATTAAAACTTTAAATCCTTCTCAAATATATACATTTCACAACAATTTGCTTCATACATAACAATTATTTTCTAATTAAATTATATACTGCCCAAAAAAAATTTGTTTCATATGTTGTTTTTTTTCGTGTTTACACTTATAAAACACTGCTAACATATGCCTTTAGTTGTGTGGTCTAATGTGGAACAATTTCAATAAATTATTATGTAGCTTTTTATTCTTGCCCTTAATTGTTACGACTGTTGTAACCGGGCTGCGGATCTCTGCTACTACATACGGACCTATCCACACAGGTGAGAATTTGTTTCTCCTAGCCTCCTCTTCATTAGTACCCGGTCACCCACTTGAAAAACTACCGGGTTTAATACCTTGTTATACGCTTCCGTGGCTATTCGTTTAGCACAATCCTGGTTTTCTCTAACCAATTCGTGCGCTCGCTGTAGCTGATATTTTTGCACTTTATAGGGATCATCAGCATTGTACACTGGCGCACATTTGCGCTTAAAATTTGCTGGCATGTTGTAATCAAACCCGTAGAGTGTTCTAAAAGGAGTTTGCTTCGTTGACACATGCACAGTATTGTTGTGTACATGCATTGCAGTGGTCAACCATTGATCCCAATTCGATCCGTCTTCCTTGGCAAAAATGCGCAAGTACTCGGCCAGAGGTCGATGACTACGTTCCAATGAGCCATTCGCCTGTGGATGATATGGTGTTATATGCAACTTCTTGATACCCAGCATTTTACATGTTTCTGAGAACAGTTTCGATACAAAATTGGAACCATTGTCGGTTATCAAAACCTTAGGTATGTTGTATCGTGCTATGATTTCGTCAAAGAACGCTTTGGCTACCGTACTTGCTTCAGCATCGGGTATAGCCACGCATGCCATATACTTTGAGAAATCATCTTGGAACGTCAAAATGTATTTATTCCCCGAAACTAGCTCAGGTAAAATACCTACAATATCCATATGAACTTTTTCAAATGGTTGTTTTGGTGTGTCAGTTAACACCATTGGCATCTTTGTCAGCCTTGAACTTTTGTTGGCCTGACATTTTGGACAACTCTTTACACACTTTTTTATGTCTCTGAGCATACCTTTCCATCCGTATACTCGTCTAATTCTGTCATGAGTTTTCCAGAAACCCTGGTGCCCACCTAGAGGTGAATCATGGAAACCCTTTAACACAGCCTGGATATCTTTTTTATCCACACTACTGGCTCTTTGTTCATTAGCAGCGTCACCTGCATTGCTAACATTTCTTGTTGCATCAATTTTATCTTCTTGCATTCTCTCGACCGTCTCCTTATCTGACCGTGCTTTGGCCCTTGTTTGCACCACTGATACTTGCTGTGCCTGCGGTACTCTGCTAAGTGCATCCGCATTCAGATTCTTTTTCCCAGGTTTGTATATGATTTCAAAATCATACTCAGACAATTTGTGTCTGAATCTGGCTAGCCTAGACGTTTGGTCTTTCATATTGGCTATGCCTCTCAACGGCTGGTGATCAGTATATATTTTAAATGGGCGTCCTAACAGATATGCCCTAAAATTCTTCGTAGCCCATACTATGGCTAGAAACTCCTTTTCTATTGTGGAGAATCTTTTCTCCGTATCGCTGAGTGCCCTGCTTGCGAATGCTATTGGTCGGTCATTACCGACTTCCCCTTGTGACAATACTGCACCTAATGCTTCATTGTTAGCATCAGTGGTCAACAAAAAAGTTTGCTCGAAGGCGGGGTACGCCAAAATCGGTAGTGAGCTAATTATTTCCTTTAGCCTCTCGAATGCTTGCTGACAGCTCTCTGTCCATTCGAACTTTGCTTCTCTTCGTAGCAACTTATTTAGTGCTCCTGCTTCTGAGCAACGATTGCCTAAATAAACCAGCTCTCTTCGCAAAAATTGACACTTCTCCGTGTTCAATTTCAAATTGTGTTCTCGTAATTTCTGGAGCAACTTGCATAAGCGTTGCGAATGCTGCTGCAAGTTCTTCCCATAAATCACAATATCGTCGAGATACACAAAACAATCTGACCCTTGCAAGCCTGTTAGCACATGGTTCATCAACCGTTGGAAGGTAGCCGGTGCTCCTGTTAATCCAAACGGCATTATGTTAAACTCATAATGCCCCAAACCGGTGCTGAACGCAGTTTTCTGCTTATCTTGGGTATCCACCAAAACTTGGTGGTAGCCACTCGCTAAATCATGTGTAGAAAAATATCTACTGTGTCCCAATTGATCCAGAATTTCTTCTATCCTTGGTATCGGGAAAACCTGCTTGATAGTGGTGTCGTTCAATTTCCTAAAATCGACGACCATTCTCCACTTCTTCTGACCCTGAGCACCTCCCTTCTTTGGTACCAAAATTATTGGTGAGTTCCAAGGCGAGATACTCGGTGAAATTATATTATCCTTTAACATTCCTTCCACTTGCCTATTTATCTGATCTTTGTGAGCTTGTGGCAATCTGTACTGTTTCTGGTTAATTGGTGCGTGATCCACTCTACTAGGTATTTCATGCTCTACCTCTGGTGTATATGTCAACTGGTCTCCTTCCAGCAAAAATATGTCATGGAATGACGCACAAATGGCTTCTATTGATGCCTTCTCTTCTGAATTTACGCTTGGGTCTAACTTCAGTGATTCTAGCACCCTTTTCATTCTTTTTCTTATATCAACTTGTTTAATCTGATTTACCGATCTATAATTCGGTTCATTAAAATTATCATAACTAGTGAACTTAGGCCTAAAATCCTCTTCCATCAGGTAGTCCTTTTCTGAGGCGTTGAGTACGCAAGCGTACACCTTACCCTTGTCAACGTGCGTTATGGTCTCTCCCATATATACGCCGTCCGCTAGCTGCTGCTTGTGCAAAACAACAGTTCTAAGTTTCGTGTTTACATGTATAGTAACCACTCTGGTTGACCTTGCATTCACTATCTCCATACAATTCTTAACCTTACTAACGGTTCCTTCCTGCCATAACTTTAATGGAAGAGTGAGGATTCTATTCTTATTATTATCATAAAATGATAACTGCTTGTCGAGCGCATCCAGTATGGTGCGGCCCCAAAGATTATCGCGGCCAACTATCCCATCAGCCGGGATACTTCTCCTATCCACTTCCACTGCGTGCACCCTAAAACTCATGCCCTTAACTCCACTGTGCCCTATTCTGAGCGACCCCAATGTCCTAATGCACCCTCCAAACGCTCCGTTAAGCGTTCTTACGTCCATTTAATTAATGTCTAGCCCCTTCCGTAAAACACTAGATTTTACGAGGCTAGTGTCCGCCCCTGAATCTACTAATAGCACTAGCTTTCCACTCACCGCCGCCTCGCAGGGCATCTCGATGAAGGCATCACCTATCCTGCTCATAGCGAAGCAGCCTCCTTTTGTTCCCAATATGGACGTGTATCCATTCCCTAACTCTTCGTGATACTGGAGAGCCTCTTGCTCCTCCTTCTCCTGGACTGTAGTTCCTACATTACTAGTCCCACGTACTTCCGGCCATATTATTACTTCCTTTCTTTTGGCTTTCCAGTCTATTGGCCTCGACTGGGCCGCTGGAAGTTTCCCTGGTTCCTTTGTTGGGATTGTCTATCCCTGCATTCCGCTGCCCGATGTCCCATCTGTCCACATGAGAAGCATCTTAACCCCTGTTTGGTGTTGCTTATTCTTGCTTCACTTCTGGAATTCCAATTTGGTCGCTGCTGACCACTCCCAGTTTTGAAAGGATTTCTTCCTTGGTTAATTCCTTCCGTTGAATTAACTCAGGGACTACTGAATTTACCCCTGCTGTACCTCAAGGGTGGATCCGGGCGCCTCGTAGCTGGCTGCCTTCTATTCCGACTCCATTCTGTGTCTCCTTGGCACTGTCTACTTGCCTCATGACCATAAGTTTGGCACTCCATACAGTAGGGCGTGTTTTTGCGTGTAACGCATTCGTCCCTTATGCCTTGGCTAATGACAGAATGAGCAAATGGGTTTCCTTGGCTTAAACCTCTCAACCAAGAATTCTTGGTCTCTTTGTTGCGGAAATTGGCCTATCAATCTACCGACTCCACATCTGTTTTGCTGCTGTACTGTTCCTACCTCTGCAGGAGCATCAGTCCAGCAGATTCCACCTGTTGTCGTTCGCTGTTGTATAGCTGCTTCAGCTAAAGAGACCGCTTCCACTAACTCTGCCATACTCCTCGGCGTGAGAGTAAGAGTATAATTAGCTAAATCCCTATTTATCAGGCCTGCCTTGAATACAGAAATCATCGTCCGTTCTACTTGAGCCTTGTATGCTGCAACATTTGCTGGAAACTGCCTGTTGGCTTCCGTCTCAGCAGCGCTCCCCAGATACTGGAGCCTTCGTCCCCAGGCTCTCAATTCCTCCCCCGGTGTCTGAGTTGATTCCTGAATTTCCCGAACGAGACAGTCGTATGACTTTTGTTTTAAATACGTCCTATCCAAAAGTGCATATAATTCTGCCAGGGTGCTTACTGAGCTATGCCCCAGTAAATCAAACGCATCACCTGTGGTTCTTTGCCTAATACACTTTATTAAGTGGTCCCCGTCCGCTTCCGGAAGACTCTGTTGCGCAAGCTCACAACCTTCTTTGAAGCACCTGATCTCAGTTCTCAGATCATACAACTCGACTCCTGAGAACATGGGCACCAACTTCTCCACCGCATGAGCAACTTCCAGAATGCCAATTTTATTCCTTTGTGTTTTCTCAATTGCTGGTAAAACCTTAGCTTTATTAATCTCTTTGGGAGTTTCCAAATTCTCTTCTCCCGGATCTGAGAGGTAATTGGACAGTGACGGACTCAAATTAATTAGTCTTCGATCGTTTGTTCGTGCAGGCGAAATACTCCCCACAGTATCGGAACTTTGCTGCACGGGTACTGCTTCCGGCTCCTTTGGCGGATATCCTTGATTTTTATTATTTATCGGGCCTTCCGAAGAAAAAGGCTCGACACCGACTTCAGATGCGCCAAACAAAAATTCCGCTTGCTTTTCTTCATCAAGTACTAATTTTGGCTTCACCATGCGGCTTATCCTTTCTGGTGTTAAATATTCCGGCCAACGTACTTCCGGAGGCAATGTCAATACTGTCTGCGTAAATCCAGCTGATGCTGATTTTGATGTCTCCCTATTCAGTGAGGTCCTATTGGTCGCCCGTCCTCTTTTCAATTCCGCACACTCCTTTTCCAACAGCGTTGCTGCTTCCTCTGTTTCCGTCAACCTCTGAGAAAGTTCCTTTACCTTCTTCTCCAGATACTCTTTTTGTGCTCTCCAATCTTCTGTTTTCTTATGAAAACTGAATAACTTTTCTTCTGTTCTTCTTTGGATTGCTGTAAAGGCTTGATCCGCTACTTCCAATGGTGACACAGCTCCTCCGGCATTCGCCTGCTTCCACAATTCCTGAGCTTCTTCCCTGCTCGTACTCGCTTCGAACTGGTCAACTATTTTCCCAGTAAACAGCTCCACCTCTGACTGCATTGATTTCAATCTGTTCCTTACTTCCTCGTCGGGCGAAACCAAACTCACTGTTTGTTGCACTAGTCCTTCTAATTCAGAACTAAATGTATCTGCCCATTCGTTGACCAGACTATTTATGTAGTCTGCGTAATTTTCCGCAAAATATTTTCCCTTGCCGTACTCAACTGCGTAAGGCAACAACAGTCCGTGATTATTGTTGAACTCTCTCCCTAGATTTTGCAACTGAGTTATTCGCTTGCGGTAATACACGTTGTCCTTACGTAAACTGCCGTCTTTCTTAAAATTACGGAACAATTTTTCAATCGCTTCGCCAATTTGCTCCTGCATCAGCAGTAATCCTTGCGCTTCTTTCGTCATATCCCAAATGCCAAAACAGATGGCGTATCCCAATTACAAATAAAAGTCCAATAATTGTTAAAACTTGTTCCAATATTTTTTTCTATCTTACTTAATGATTCAAAACAGAGTTATTAAAAAAAAACATTCCACCGTAAATTCTATCTTTATATACATATTCTGCTATACTTGTTTTCCATCACAAAGTTCCATGTCTACCGGCGTCCATTAAATCCTTCCCTCAGTGCAAATTAGTCCTTAACTTCCTCACAGATACTCCTTGATTTCCTCTCACCATCTTTAATACTCCAGAAATCCATGGACAAGGCCATATATTTGTAAAAACCGAAATTTGATTTACAGGCAAAAGTGTCTCGATTCATTCCCGGAAATTTGAATCCATATTTAAAAATAAACCCGTAACGTATGCGCAATGTAATAGAACCATTTATATTCTTCCTAATACCCTAAGCTCATGGTATTTAATTGTGTAAAAAAGTGAAAAAATGTGTATCCAAATATATCCCTACCGACAAACAAACACAAAACCCCTACAAAAAAAATCCTCACAGCTAGGATGAACATACATAAACCGTCCGAACATACATTTACAGTAGTGACAGATCATAGACCATTAATTTCATAATTTTCACCAAAAAATTTATCTTCTAAGATGACGCGTATTCGCTGTGATTATGATTTTGAGATTATATACAAGAGAGGAAAAATGAATACTAATGCAGATGCACTTTCACGCATCAATTTGAACTCAGAAATACTGAAAGAGATGATACCTAAAGAAGATGATAGTAGAGGAGGAGTAGAAGAGGGCATTAATAATAACAAGGGGCATGGCACAGAAGATTGCCATAGATAAGGAGCAATGCATTGAACCCACGAAGTCTGATGAACTTCATATTTGGGAATGTAACTCAATAAATGACGTCAAGAATATGAGAAATTTAAAGTTTTATGTCGACAAAAGTGCAAAGATTAATAAGATAAATATTGATAACAATAGTGTACATATGACCATTAATGTTAGCTCCCAGAATCTAGGTTCGGATAAAAGCACATTATGGCATGGAATTAAGCGCGTGGAATACAACGATAAATTAGCAAATCTCTATTTGATACTAAGGAAGTTGTCATCCAAAATGAATAAAATGAATATAAAAGAGCTAGCCATTACAAATAATGATATAATTTTCACTTGGTACACGGTGCATGAATTTAAGAAAAGTTATGCACAGGTAAAATACCCCAAAATGAATATTTTAATTTATAAAAGCCCAAAACATATAGACAATATGTTAGAAAAATATAAAATAATTGATAATTATCACAACTCTATGCATGGAGGTCATGCAGGTATAAGGAGAATGCTAATAAAAATTAACCAAAGACATATTTGGAAAGATATGAGTCGTATGGTTAAAGATTTTGTATCCAGATGTGAAATATGTAAAATTAGCAAACAAACTAGACACACTAAAGAACCTTTAACAGTAACTAACACACCACACACGAGTTTTGAGACAATTTCAATAGACACTGTAGGACCATTGCGAATATATAACGGGATGTAGATACATTCTAACAATGCAATGCGAACTAACTAAATACGTTGTATTATATCCAATGAAAACTAAAGACGTAACGACTGTCGCACGCACAATAGTTGAACAATTTATACTTAAGTACGGTCATTTTAAAATTTTAAAATCAGATTGTGGCACAGAATTCAAAAATGAGCTGTTAATCAACATCTGTTCTGTTTTAAAAATAAAACAAACGTTTTCAACTCCGTACCACCATCAAACTATAGGCGCATTAGAACGAAATCACACAGTATTAAATGAGTTTCTGCTTACAAATAATGTAAATAACCAATGGGACACACAAATATAATACTTTTCGTTTCCGCATAACACGACACCGCACATTGACACTGTTTATTCCCCATATGAATTTGTATTCGGTAATTATATATAAGAATGTAATTAAGAATTATATAATAAATTTTATACTATCATAAATATAAGAATTTAAGTAAAAAAAAAAACAAATGTATATTATTATATATAAATTTGAATTTTTATTTCATAAGAAATTTAAATATTTTGACTTGACAGAACAGACAGGAAAAGTTGGGCGATCCTTCTGACACCCCAACATTTCTTTAAAGGGTGAGGGGTGTAGTGGTACACTATCGTCAAGACTGCAGACACTCAAGTCGACCAATGTCACAATGTTTGGTAGCGTATATTTACATACTAGTAAAGTGCATATACTTACATACTTTTTTTTTTTTTTATATACATATATATATTTTATTGAATCTTCAAAAAAATATCTTAGAAATAACAATAAATCTTCATAGTATATTTAACATTTCACTTTTAAATTCATATCAATCATTACCAACCTCCCAGTGCCAGTGCTTTGAGGAGTTATGGTATATGAAAAGAAGTAGCGCTATACTTAAATAATAGCGTAATGAATAAGCTTAAAATGTAGTTTGTTGCTAAGCGCAGCACGTCCATCCTTTTCAGGCGGGTGTGTCCTTGATGCTGTAGTAGGCGTTTTTGATGTACCAAGGAGCATTGGTAATCATTCGGAGAATTTTCGATTGGGCTTTTTGCAGCTTTTCAAAATTTGAGAGTGAAGCAGTACCCCAGAGTTGGATACCGTAGGTCCATATGGGCTTGATAATTACTTTGTAGAGTAGAACTTTAAAGTCCAGTTTGAGCTTGGACTGCCTGTTCAAAAGCCAGTTTCCCTCGTTTATTTTGAGTTTAATCTGAGTAATTTTTGCACTTATATGCTTTGCCCAAGTAAGTCTGCGATCTAAATGCATTCCTAGATATTTAGTTTCTGTCGCCTGAGGGATCGGCTTGGTGTTAATTTGCACAGGGGGGCAAGTACTCCTGCATAGAGTGAATGTGACATGAACGCATTTCGACTCATTGACTTTGATTCTCCAGTGGTCAAGCCATTCCTGAAACATGTTGACGTGTACTTGGAGAAGTTTTGACGCCTCTTTCAGATTTGTGTGAGTACCCAATATGGATGTGTCATCGGCAAAAGTATAGGTGATAGTCTTGCCGTTTGTTGGCATATCTGCAGTGAACAACGTATAGAGCAGGGGGACTAATACGCTGCCTTGCGGTACACCAGCTTGTATAGGGTATTCATCTGAGATGAAGCTTTTTTGTTTCACTACAAAGCGTCTACCTGAGAGATAGCTTTCGAGCAATGTGTAGATGTTAAGAGGTAACATACATTTCAGTTTGTGCAAGATTCCTTCGTGCCAGACCTTATCAAATGCCTGAGTGATGTGGAGAAAAACTGCGGAACAGTATTGCTTCTTTTCTAACGTTTCTTGTACGAGTATAGTGTTTACAATGCGATGAACTTGCTCGATAGTACTGTGTTTTTCTCTAAGCCCAAACTGATGGTTTGGTATAACATTAGACTGTTTGACAACGTCTTTAATACGCTTTATTATCAAACTTTCAAAGAGTTTTGAAAAAATTGATAGCAGACTAATTGGTCTGTAGGAAGAGACGCTTGTTGGGTCCTTTCCAGCTTTGGGAATTATTAAATATGCGTGCGCTAATGACATTTAATATATATTGATGGTTATTGCCATATGAAGATGAACAGATAAATGTACAGTGAGAATGTATATATGTATGTGTTGTATTGATGATCGCTACGTAGCGCGATGTGTATTGCTTGACGTCCACTGATCGACTGACTTTGCAAACGATAGAGCGATGTACGGTAGCATACACAACACCCCTTAACACCCAGAATAGAAATGCGTAGGCTTTCTATTGCGGCTGGTCCTACGAGGTGTAGGTGTAGCCGGTGATGAATGAGCCACTGGATGTGGACTTACTGGCGGAGATTCAGCTTCATTAGTAGGCTCCAAAATACTATGATCACACGATGTTAATAAGTCCTCTGTAGCTGGACTTCCACAGTTGGCATCGTTCGATGATGCTATACGATTCCTAAGCTGATCTTGGTGACGCTTGACGACCCGGGAGTCGCTCAGACGGACGGTGTATGATATAGGCCCAGTTTGATCAAACACTTGTCCCTCGATCCATTTTGGCCCAGCGGCGTAGTTACGGGCCCACACTGGATTACCTGAAATGAAAGATTTGTTGGTGGCAGGCTCGGTCAGCTTGCCGAAAGTGATTTCCTGTGGTTGTATTTTGTCGAAATACGATTTAAGCTGTCGGTTCATGAGCAGCTCTGCTGGAGTATGGTTTGTAGTTGCATGCGGCGTGATGTGTTGGCTGAACACGAATCTAGCCAAACTGAGATCTATGTTTGTGTTTCGTTCCAGCTTCTTTAAGTAGTTCTTCGTGGATTGAACCATTCGTTCTGCTTGCCCATTTGTTGCCGGATGCAACGGAGCAGAGCGTATGTGGCGAATTAAATTGTTGTCCATGAATTCCTTGAATTCTGCAGATGTGAATGCTGTGCCATTGTCCGACACTATCTCATCAGGAAGACCATGAGTGGCAGCCAGTTGTCGAAGGAACATGACTGCGGCTCCCGTAGATGTAGACGGTACAACTGCGACCTCCAACCATTTGGAGAAAGAATCGACTACCAAGAAGAAAGTCTTGCCTTGAAAAGGGCCGGCAAAGTCGATGTGCAAACGAGACCACGGAGTCCTAGCCGACTCCCAATGGTGTGATTCAGTTTCCGATTCCTCGTTCCTATTCTATTGACACGGAATGCACTTCTTCACAGTATGCTCAATTTCAGCATCAATGTTGGGCCACCATACATAACTGCGAGCCATTGATTTCATCTTGACGATTCCTGGATGAGGCACGTGAAGTGCTCGTAGAATAGATGCTCGAGCCGGTGGTGGAATAACTGCACGGTTACCCCACATGAGAACTCCTCTATTTGCAGAGAGTTCATCTCGGCGGCAATAGAACGGATATAGGCTGCTTGAACGCTCAATTTTGGTGCTAGACCATCCCCTTAACTTTGGAGAGATCCTGATCCTTCGAAGTTTGGGACGCAATTTGTTGTGCCTTTATGACTGAATCGGCTGATAATTCAATCATGAGAACATCTTGGGATGATGTTGACTCAGTTGTTGCCGCAATAGGACAGCGGCTCAAAAAGTCTGCATTGCCAATTTTTGCTCCAGCGCGATGTATGAGGTTAAAATCGTATGCGTTGAGAAAAATTGATCGGCGTAGCATTGTGCTCGAAATTACATTAAGAACTGATTTTCTTGTAGTGAAGATTCCTAATAAAGGGCGGTGATCAGTGACGAGTGTAAACGATCGACCATAAAGGTAGTTGTGGAATTTTTAACACCTCAGACGAGCGCTATTGCTTCTCTATCTATTTGTGCATAGTTGCGTTCTGTTTTGGACAGTGTTCGTGAGTAGAATGCGATTGGCTTCTCCGATCCATCTGATAATTTATGGCTGAGGACTGCTCCGAGTCCATATGGCGATGCGTCACATGTTAGTACTAGCGGCAACTGCGCAGCGTAGTGGACTAACACGTCGTCTGATGTGGTAATTTTTTTAGTTTGCAGAAAGCAATGTCGTGCTCTTTCTGCCAAGTCCAGTGAGCGTTTCTATCCAAAAGGCGGTGCAAAGGTTCTGCAACTGTTGCCTAGACCCAGAAAAGCTTGAAGCTGCTTTTTGTCCTTGGGTGCTGGTGCATCATTGATTGCATTGACCTTTTCCGCAGATGGCCATATACCAACAGCGTCGATTTTGAAGACGAGAAATTCTACGGATGGTACACCAAATTGACATTTGTCTTTGCGTAAGCGTAGACCACCTTTATCGAACCGTGACAATACTTGGTTTAGCCTGGAAGCCAGCTCTTCCTCTGTTTTGCCCATGATCACTATATCGTCGAAGTACGGCAAAATGCCAGGAATTTTCTGTAGAGTACCCTCGATACAGCTTTGAAATATGCCAGGAGCTGATGCTATACCAAATTGAAGTCTGGTCACTTTGAACGCACCCTTGTGCGTGGAAATAGTTTGTAGTGACGCTGAACGTTCGTCGACTATTAGCTGCTGGTACGCTTGTGCCAAGTCGATTTTTGCAAATATTGATCCTCCTTCAATTGATGCTAACAGTGTACTGACTGCCGGTATTTGGTGGCAGTGTGGTTTAACTGCCTGATTTAACGTTGATTTATAATCGCCACAAACTCTGATTGATCCGTCTTTCTTCACAACTGGTACTATTGGAGTTGACCAATCGGAGTACTCCACTGGCTCCAAAATACCTTGACTGCATAAACGGTTGATTTCGTCCTCGACGAGCTCTTTGATGGCAAATGGAATGCGGCGTGGTGGAAGTTTGACTTGCGGCACGGCCTCATTGATATGCAGCGATACTGGAGGCCCCGTATAGCGACCAAGTTCTGACGAAAATAAGTGTGAGAATTTTCCCAGAACGGTCTTAATGTTGACCCCGCTGTTGATGGCAAACACGCCTTCTATGCGTATGCCCAGGGCGTCAAACCAATTGCATCCCACTAGATTTGAGGTGCTCACGTCAGCGAATGTTTGAGCGGCAGATTTTCAATCTTACGACGATTGTAACAAATTGAAACATCAATAATCCCCTTGATTGGGATTTGTTGTCGTTGATAGTCACTAAGGTCCAAGTCGCACTTCAAAAGATCTGGCTTTTTGGTTGACCAGATATGATTGAACGTACTTTCTGTCATGATAGTAACTGGCGAACCTGAATCCACTTCGAATGAACAAGAGCGCCCGTTGATTAGCACTGAAATGGACTTCTTCTGGTTGACCACTGGAACTATTTGATTGATGGATCTTCCACGAGGTGATCGATGATTCTGTGCATCTTGGTGTGCCTGTTTTGAGCTCGATGTGGGTATGAACGACCTTGAGGATTGCGCGACTTAAGTTGTGCTATACAAAGCACACAGAAAAAATATAAATTAAATCGCCTGGCAACAATATTAAAAAGAACACAACTTTTCGCTTCACGTTATAATTTTATTCTAATTCTTCAAGTCAAAATAAAACTGCAGTTAACCAAAGCTATTGATTTGCAGCGTAAACAAAAATGTTACAATGTAGGAGAATTTAATGATTGTTTATAAAATGTGACAATGTAGCAGTTTCAATTCGGAGAAAAATAAATAAATGTTTCTTGTACAAATTAAGTTATTGCCTAATCAATTTCTTATGAATTTTACAGTTGGCGTTCCATCCAGTCCGCCTCAAGTGGGTCGCTATGTTGTTGTTGTCGAGTTCGTTACCCTTGGTGGCTTTGGTGGTGCTTCCGGTATATAGGTAGGGGTCGTAATTCCTCCCCCCTTCAGATAGAGTGAAGGCCACAGAGACTTCGATGTGGGTTGAGCGACATTATCATCTTGGATGATATAGTTGATGACCTTTTTCTTCCGGAATATGGAGAAAGCTATGATGATTATGATGGTTAGCGTTGATATAGCAGAATATGTGATGATGCGGTTGTTGAAGTTTGCAGTTTGTGTTTGTATGAATATCTGTTCGTTCTCCAGGTTATGTTGATTTATCTTCTGCAGGGATAGTACTTCTTTTGTGGAGCTACTGTTGATTTTTGGTGTGGACAAATTTAGCAAGAATATATCGTCCCAAAATTCGTCCGATTTGTCATCATAAGAGATATCATTGATCTGGATGCTGCAATTTTTGAATCGTAACAGTGATGTCCCTTTAACATAAAAAGTTTTGTTTCTGCAATTAGACTTTATTAGTGTTTTAGGGGTATTAATTAATAGGATGTTGTTGTTCACTATTTGCTGGATATTCTGCTTCTTTCCCACATCGTTCATAGGGCATGCAGCTTCATCGTTTTTTATAATTTTCCCAATGCAGCGTGACTGGTTTGTTTCTTCTTGGTCCGGTGATTCTTCGCAAAAATATGTACCTTCAATCCTTGGACAAACTTGGGCAAATACTGAATTCTATGCTCATTATATATTATATAGGGTTTCGTATTAATTTCTAATGTTTCATTTTTTGGTAATAATAATAGGTGATAAAGATTATAGGATTCAGTAGAAAGGAAGGGAACTCGGATATTTAATATGATGTTAGACGAGTTAAAATAGGCTTGTAGTTTCAGTAATTCATATATGTGCTCAGTGGATAAGATATTGACTGATTGATTGTGTACAATTTGGAATATTTCGTTCAATTCTGGAGGACTCAGAATGGCTTTAGATATTATATTTAATTTTGCAAGCGTAATTGTTGCTGCTATCTCAGTTAGATGACTTGTGAGTATGTCAATATTATAATTTATTTGATTTAGATATTATGTTGTTCATTAACAATATCTTCGATATCTTTTATTTTATTTGCGTTTTTGTTAATAAAATTTCCAATTTGTTCCTGCTCTTCGTTAATATGCTCAGTTATATTGTTTATTCTTTCTGTTAAGTGGTGGTTATATATTATTTGATTGTTTAAAGCGTCGCCAAAACTTTCGCTATTTTCATTAATGTTCTTAATTTGTTCATTTAATTCATGAGCATCGTTTGCGTCCATATTACCCGTTATTGTTTTTATTACTGTCCCCAATCTGTTGATTAGTCCTCGTCTTTGTCTATTAAATGGTAGTAAAAGTCGGTATCTCCTTTCCAGTTCTGTGAGTTTGAGTCTTGTTACTTTAGTTGCATTCCTTAAAGTTCCATGTTTTTCAAAGTTCTTTAGAGTGTTATCAATATTCATGATGTTTGACCCGTATTTGTCGAGGTTTATAAGATGTATAATACTTTTGTGTAATTGATTTGTATTTCGATCCTGTATCTGGATCATTTGTCCTGATATGAAGGGTATTCTGAAATGATATTATGTAAATTTACGTTTTTTAATAATTCTAGACTTATGTATTTTCTGATTGGATGCAGTTTTAAGGGTTACGTTGTTATTTTCTCTTACCACGTTCTTTGAAAAACGAGGAGTAAGCTTATTTCGCCTGCTATTTTTCGTAAATATTGTATCATTTTCCCTAACTTTTTCTGGTTCCTGTCTATTTAAATTCAATTTTTCTGTTCTTTTATTCTTATCGCTTTCGAGTTTATTTTTATGTTGTTCTCAAAGTTATGTGTCCTGCCATGAAAAACTTCAAATGGGGTGAGTTTGGTAGCTGAATGCACAGCATTGTTATAAGTAATTAAAGTTTCAGTGAGGATCTCATCATGGTCTTGGTCAAGTTTATTTTCTTTTCTCTTTGCAAGTACAAGCCGATAAATTTCAGTCAAAGTTGAGTGTAGTCTCTCGACAGGCGCATTGCTAGAGGTTTGTTGAAAAGAAGTGCAGTGTAAATTAATATCGTATTGTCTGCAGAAATCGGTAAAAATTATGCTTGTAAACTCGCTGCCTGGTCGTATATTATTTTTTTAGGTACTCCATAATGGCTTATGAAATGTTTAAGGTATTTTAAAACGGACAGACTCGTTCTATCTGGTAATGTATATGCTGAGGCAAATTTTGAAAATTTGTCACATATTGTTAGCATTTGTTTGCCATTAATAGTATATACATCTATATGGATAATATCTAAAGGTTTGAGTGGAGTTTCGGTTTTTTGAAATTTTATTTTCTGCGGTTGTCTATTGTATTTATAAATTTTACATTTTTCGCAATTATTTATAATTTTTGCTATTTTGAATTTAAGGAGGGGAAAGTAATATTTCTTTGTTAAGTGATCAAATGTTTCATTGATGCCTCTATGGTTACTGTTTTCATGATGGTCTTGTTCGTCATTTACTGTAATATCTTCGAGGAGGGTAGTGCATCTAAGAATTTTAAATAAATTGCTATGGGGAAAGTATTTGGAATAAGTATTCTGTACTATCTTAAACGGTTCATCATCTGTAAGTATAGCTGAACGTTTATTGGGTGGTAAGAACTTTTTAAAGATATCGGTCATTGTCGCTTCGTTAAATTAAGGTTCCATGATAGTTCTCCTCTGTTTGTTTTTAAAAATTGTCTGTAAGGTCATGGATGGTGTTGTAGATTTTTCTAACACGATCTGTATATTGAAACCATTTAGAGGTAATTCAGAAATTCCTATACCATCATCAAGATTTTCGTCTGATGAATGAATGGTTGAACCCTGGGTAGCTGCCACTGACGCTGAGCTATTAACATACAATTCAGCATCTATGCCCTTATTTCCATCTATTTTTATGCGGCTTAGAGCGTCAGCATTGGTGTTCAGTTTACCCTTTTTGTACACAATATCGTAGTCGTATTCTTCAAGCCGTAGCTTCCACCTTATTAATTTGGCGTTTGGTTCTTTCAAACCCATAAGCCATGTAAGTGGTCTATGGTCAGTGACTATAACAAATTTGCGTCCGTAAAGGTAGGGTCGAAAATATTATGTCGCCTAAACAATGGCGAGAAGATATATTAGGGATTGGGTATCGATCGCTGATAGTTTTCTTGTTTAACTGTCGATAATCAATGACAAGTCTCCACTTTTGTTGTCCGTTAGAATCTCGTTTTTTCGGAACCATCCATACTGGTGAACTCCACGGAGAATAAGTATTTTGAATTATTCCTTGATTAAGCATTTCTTGGATTTGTCTATGAACCTCTTGCTTATGCACATATGGGTACCTGTATGATTTCGTATGTATTGGAATATCGTCGGTAGTAATTATTTTGTGTTTGATTTTGTTACTAAAAGTTACTTTTTATAAAATATATCGTCAAATTCTGTACAAAGTTTAATGAGGGCTTTTTTTCCTCTGCTGGTATTTATAATATTTTGTATATTTTTGTTATCAGGGGGGTTTTGAAAATTGAAATTATTTAGTTAAATATATTCGGATGTATTGTAAACTTCCGTTTTTAGTGGCTGTTCTATAAAAAGTTCGTTGTCTTTGATAGAGCAATTAGAACCAATTTTCCGCTTTGTATATTCCTTCGGATGTGCATAAGCTTGGTGATAATTTTGTTTGTTTTATATATATGTCTCCTTCTCTTATATCTACTGGCAATTTAAGTAAGGTTTTAGATAGTGCAGGCATTGTATGTTTGCCTGATGTAAAGTTGGGTTTTAGTTCTATTGGGATAACAGCATGTTCTGTTATAAGCTTTTGGTTTTTTAGGTCAATTTTAGCATTTAATTGCTTAAGTATGTCTAGACCGATTAGGCCATCGAAGTAGCTGTGGAACTTAAAAAGCCAGAATGTAAAGTTGGATTTTTGTTTGAATTCAACAAATACTGGTAATATAATTTTTTTATCTATCTGATAACTTTTCAAAACCGTTTTTATATTAATTGGTTGACATTTTATTTGTTTACTAGTTTCTACAAATTTTGGGTTCAAGAAAGAAGAGGATGCCCCAGTGTCTATCAAAAATTTTAACTGCTTACCAAATGGGGAGCTTATATTAACAAAAGGTAGCGTTGTCCCGTGTTTATTTATTTCTAAGTATCCAGTAGGTTTCTGGAGGCACATGTCTGAAAATTTCCAATGTTTGAATCTTCAATATTACACAAGTCTTCTGAATAATCTTCATTATTTATGTTATGGAATTGACCAGATCTTTGTGGGCCAAACCTATTGCTATTTACTGTACGATTTGTTCTTGAAGTGAATTTAGATGTGCCTGAGGACACGTCCATTGGTTCCATTGGAGAAAAATAAATAAATGTTTTTTGTACAAATTAAGTTATTGCCTAATCAATTTCTTATGAATTTTACAGTTGGCGTTCCATCCAGTCCGCCTCAAGTGGGTCGCTATGTTGTTTTTGTCGAGTTCGTTACCCTTGGTGGCTTTGGTGGTGCTTCCGGTATGTACGTAGGTGTCGTAATTCACGCTACGACACGCGCGCTGTAGATGACCCTTGCGGCCACATGCATGGCATACACTTTTAAGATGTGGGCACTGCACGCGGTTATGTTGACCGCCGCAGCCGCCACATGTATGCCATTTGTTATAGTTTCTGTCGTTACTGTTATTGCGCTGATTAAACCGATGTGAACGACCCGACTTGATGGCCAGTACAGATGGAGATTCACTGGAGTGTCTGATGGCCATAGCGCTGAGTGCTGCTGCCTCGCTAGACATAGCACGCTCGATGACTCGTTGCACTGTTATCTCAGTTTCGGCCAGAAAACTTTTCTGCAGCCCTCGTCCTTCATGCCGCACACAAAACAGTTTCGAAGCATGCAATCCAGCGCCGTACCAAATTTGCAGTCTACTGCCAACGTACGCAACGCTGCCATATAGCAGCTGACGGACTCGCCCGCGTGTTGATCACGCTTGTGGAAATGATAAAATGCAGCAATCTCGGATGGCCGAGGAGAAAGATGATCGGTCAATATCTTGTATATTTCCGATAAATTCAAATCACTGACCTGTTTGGGTGATGCTGTCAATAGATCGAAGAGTGGCACACCGGCCAGCGTGACAAAAGCCGCCTTTTTTCGTGTTTCATCTGTGACATCATTGGCCAGAAGATATAGTTTGAATCGCTCCATGTATGTTGTCCATTTTTCTGGAAGACCCAAATCGAAGGGTTCCAAACTGCCAACTCCAGCCATGACTATTGATTGAGTATAATTAGCACTCAAAGTTGGTTTTATTTCTTTAACTGTACTTTCACTATTCTTGACGGCGGCGGCGCTATTACTTGCTTGTTCGCCTAGATCGTCTGCCATGTGCGGTGACTAACAACAAAAACTGGCTGCTGTCAGTATGTATTTCCTAATCGTATGATTTTCGCCTAGGTACTGTCTCAAACAGACATAACGGCACTTCACTCTATGTATGTCGCTCGCTTCGCTTCGACGCCGACGTTTCTCTATTCTGTTTCATCTTCTTTCTCGACAACTTGCGAATTCTTGTGCAAATTTTGTTGTTTATTTCTTCTTGTAATCGCGTATGTAATATAAGCAAATATATATATATATATATATATATATATATATATATATATATATATATATATATATATATATATATATATATACACGATTCAACGCACGCAATTTAATGATTAATCGCTAATCCCATCCTCGTCGCCAGTATTAAATATGCGTGCGCTAATGACATTTAATATATATTAATGTTTATTGCCATATGAAGATGAACAGATAAATGTACAGTGAGAATGTATATATGTATGTGTTGTATTGATGATCGCTACGTAGCGCGATGTGTATTGCTTGACGTCCACTGATCGACTGACTTTGCAAACGATAGAGCGATGTACGGTAGCATACACAACCGGAATCATGGTTATTTGGTAAATTTTCCATGAGTAAGGAAAGAATCCAGTGCGTATTATAGCATTTAATATATGCAAGAGATGCATTGTGGCTATTGCTGGGAGCTCTTTTATAATTTGGCCCGTAATCAGATCACGCCCTGGAGATTTTTTGGCATTGAGTTCTTTGATAGCGTTTCTCAGCTCCTTTTTGGCAATCGAGATACCATTGACGCTAGGGATAGCATCAACCGCCGTTAGAGAACGGTCGGAACTAGCAAGATTAGGGGTGAAAACTTGCTCCATATGATTTGCGAATGCTATTCCCTTTTCTGCATCACTTCTTGCCCAGTTGCCGTTGGGAAGGCGTATTGGTGACTCCATTTGAATGGGTTTTTTCGAGTTTTTGGCCGTTCGCCATAGAGAAGAGCTTGAGGCTTCTGTAGGACAGAGGGTCTCTACAAACTCGTGAAACTCGGAGGTTTCCTTTTCTTCTAGAAGGTGATGCAGTTTTTTAGTACATTCATTCAGTTTCTTCTTCAGAGAAGGTGATCTCTGCAATTGCAATTCTCACCTAAGAGATCTTTTTTCGGAGAGGAGCTTCAGAATGATTCTTAGAGTACACTCTTGTCGGGTTTGAGCTTTAGAACGTGGTGTTGCAATTTTTTCTGTTTGGGATAGGAATTGAGTGAAATTGAAAATAGAGGAGTTTATTTCCTGCTCAGACTTTAGGGAGGTCTTTATTTCAAGATGTGAACTTATGAACATCTTATATTTAAGCCAGTCTGTATTCTTGTAGTCGAAACTACCACTCACGTTTTTCTGATAGGAGTTTTCAGAAAAGGTAGTTATTATTGTGGGAGTGTGATCAGAGGACAGCTCCAGAGAGGAATGCACAGGAGAGTGTACATTATTTATACCTCTAGTGGTGGCGAAGTCAATAAGATCTGGAATCTTCTGTTTGTCGGATGGCCAGTATGTAGGCTTACCATTGGACAAGACATTAAGACCAAGAGCATTTATCGCAAAGAAGAGTTTTCTGCCTTTGGGAGTTACTAAACGTGAGCCCCAATGTGTATGCTTTGCATTAAAGTCTCCAGAAGCAATGAACTTAGCATCGAGAGTACTAAAGAATTGTTTGTATTGCTCCTCATCTATATTAAACCTGGGTGGGTGGGTAGTTTACCACTCAAGTGTACACTGGCGACCACACATCGTCATAAGCACAGCAGCAAGTCGCATATGCAAACAAACTGACAATAGCGCAACGAGTGCAATTGCACTCAATACCAAATACGCTAGACAAGCATTTATGTGGTGCAATAACACACGCTGCCTATATAGCAGCAGCGTATGCATATTGGACAGTCCAGTGACTTTAGCCCCGAACTTGCACTCATAATTATTAGTATAAACAAAGACGATGATTCGTCAATGAATAATATCGGTAATCCGATACTTGAGACTAATTTCGGGAATATGATTTGTAACTAGTAGAAATAAGATAGATATATTTAATGTTAGTTAGAATAAGAAAACATTAAGAATTCAATAATATAAAAGGGCCAGCGAGCCACCAAATAAACCAGAGTTAATCTGAAGACAACTGAAACTGCTACTCGCATTAGTTTATTCTTTTATCTCTCGTGCTCTAAGTCAGGAAAGACCTAGAACAGCATAAACAATAGCTTGGCAAACGGCACACTCTGCCGGTCAAAACCTTTACTGAGGGCGTCTTTCCGCTTCGTGTCAGGCATTTCTTCTTTATAGTGCACTTTTGCATCTATACATTGTATAGAATCTGCAATTGAATTGAATGCCGATCCTGCGTGACCAACGTATGCATTACACCATACATGACGATCCTACGAGGCTAGCGTTCAACATACATGGCGATCCTGCAACTGACCTGGGACCTGAAAGGCAGCCAATAATCCTGCAACCGATCCAGCAACTAGACTGCAACCAAATAATCCTGCAATAGACGAACTAAAGAGCAGTCAAATATCCAGCAACCCAAAAAGCAGCAGAAACTATAGCCCAATTACTGGAAGAATACGTGCCAATATATATATATCAATACCAACCGCTCCAGCGCCAGTATACACAGCAAGACCAGTAATAAAGGTCGGACCACTGCCACTCACGATTGAGGAATATAAGAAACGGCAACAAAAACGAAAGAACCCACAAAAAACCACAATACCACAAATTGAAAGTAATAAGAAAAAACGAGGAGGGCTGTTAACGAAACAAAAACGCCAACTATCCCACCTACTTTCAATCGTTAGAGACGAAATCAACCCACCTCCGTGGAATGGGGCCACACGAATCTGGGAGGAAATTCAAAAGCTCAAACTCCAAATTAAAAACCGAAGAAAGTGACCAGATCGCATGCATTACAATAACTTGGCGTATGATCGAAAAAATTGGCACTCCAACTATCAAAGATTATAACAACAAAACAACAATCGAAGACGAGACAATACGGATGATCGAGGCGCTCGAAAAATCGGAAAAAGCCAGAGCAAGCCGCAGCACCAAGATGCAACAATAAATAACAACCAGCTATCAACAGAGATCACCTACCCATCGCTACCAGAATCCTACGTAGTTATATTTTTAGTCAAAATGGTTATCATAATAGCTTATAAGTTAGACAAATATTTTAAAAACTATGTTCATAAATATAAGAATGACGCAAATGGCAACGCTATTACAGCAGTCTAATAAACAAAAATTCATATATTAAACATTTAAACAAAAATGTAAAATTTTATATAGTATAAAAATAAATAAAATTCTTAAAACAAATTTCTTACTTTAATCTTAAATGGATTTGAAATTCAATACCTTAAAAGATATACTACCTACACTTAGGAAAAATCCCAGCAGAATACATACAAACAAAACAGTGACAACAAAACTTAGACAAATTGACACATTAAGAGAGGAATTTAATAATATAATAGAGACCGACACTGACAATAAAGATCTAACTGGAATAAAAATTAGCTTCGCTAACACTTATTCCACAATAAAAACTATTTTATTGAAACAATTAACAGAAGAGACTGAGCCAATAGACAACATGGCATCTTTTAGCATAGAAACGGCATCAGAATCTCTACCCACATTTACGGGCAACTTCAGAGAATTAGATAGTTTCATAATCACCGCTGAGCTGATAAACAAATCACTCAGCGAGTCAGGACAGACAGATTTACTAGAGTATATCTACCATGCCAAATTATCTGCCAATATACGAACAGCAATAGGAGGTTACACAAAACCAGAAGACTTAAATACACTTACCACTCTACTACAACAGAGGTACAAAGACGCGACAACGATACCACAGTTACAAACTAGACTAACTAATCTACAACAAAGGAATTCAGGAATTAACTCGTACAAAGAAAAAATTCTGACAATAATAGAAAGTTTAAACAGACTTAACATACACAATTTTGGAGAGACAGATACACAAGCAGAAAAGGACGTAATAACAAAAACAAACAACAAGTTAGCATTGGACACTTTCAAGAAAGGACTGAATGAAAATTACAAAGCAACAATATTTGCTGCAAGACCGAAAGATCTAGCAGAAGCAACAGAATTGGCACTTGAACTTTAGAGCGAATCTAGAATAATGCCCAACACATCACAGCTGAAGCAAGTAAGACATAATTCATTCAACTCACAAGGTACAAGGTCCAATGTCAACGCTTCGCGCAAATATAATTCATTCAACCCTTCTCCACAATACACAAACAACACACGACATAATTTCAGCACACGCTATGACAAAAATAACTACAACAACACTAACCATGCAAACAACAGAAACAATAACCGTAACAATACAAATTACAGTCAAAGAAACAATAACTACAACAACACATATCCCAATAATCAAAATAACAACAACTTCAGACACAGCAAAAGCTACAACTCACAATACAGACAGCAGAACAACAACAACAATTACAACTCAAACAGAAACCGCCGCGTAAACATGATACACGATGCGGAAAACGAACAAGGCCCAGAATGCATAACCATTCTGGACAGCCAAAATTAAATGTGTATAAAATCTCGGATAACCACACAAATTTCGTCACGCTGACACACAAAAAGCAAAAAATGACATTTTTGATAGACACAGGTGCCGACATCTCATTATGCAAAATAAGTAGCAAATTAGAAAACCATGAATACTTTCCTGATGACAAATGCAAATTAACAGGCATAACAAACGTAGAGGTATATTCTGTAGGTCAAATAGAATTACAATTAGATATTGGAGAAGAATCTTGCAACCACCCTTTCCAATTAGTAAACAAAACATTTCCAATAGAAACAGATGGCATTCCAGGTAGGGATTTTTTTGAAAAATATATATATGAAATCGATTATGAAACGTTTACAATTTCCGCGTACGTAAACAAACAAACATTCATTATACCCATGCACACTAAATCTCACGATACTCAAAAAATAAAAATCCCAAAAAGAACAGAAATAATACAAGCCTTAAAAATAAACATAAATGAAGATAAAATAATTCTAAATAAAGAATTAAAAGAAGGCATATTTCTAAGCAACTCAATAGCACCCAAAAGTGGTATAACCCACATAAAAATTCTAAATACAACAAACAAAGAGGTAATTTTAGACGGCATACAATTTGAAACAGACTTACTAAAAAATTATTATATACTAAAGTACAGTACGCAAGATAATTACAATGAAAATAGACTACAGAAAATCATTGAAACTTTAAATATTAACTGCACAGACGAAATTACAAAAACCCAACTCATAAACATCCTAAGACAATACAAAGAAGTTTTTCATCTTGAAGACGAACCACTTTCGACAAACAATTTCTACACACAAAACATAACGACACATGACAACACCCCCGTTTACATTAAAAACTACAGACTGCCACACACACACACAGAAATTGTGAATGAACAGGTAAAGAAAATGCTACAAGAGGATATCATTGAACCTTCAGTCAGCCCATACAATGCTCCACTCCTTTTGGTTCCTAAAAAGAACACTATTGACAAAAAGAAATGGAGACTTGTAGTGGATTTTAGAAAACTGAATGACAAAATAGTAAATGATAAATTCCCGCTAACTCGCCTAGAAGACATTCTGGACAAGTTAGGCAGAGCAAAATGGTTTTCAACCTTAGACATGACCAGTTCATTTCATCAAATAAAATTAGAAAAACAATCACGACCATTAACAGCTTTTTCCACACCTAATGGACATTATCAATTTAAAAGACTACCTTTCGGACTAAAAATTTCATCCAACAGCTTTCAGAGAATGTTAACAATAGCACTCTCAGGACTTGACTCAGAAGCATTCCTTTATGTAGATGACATAATCATCTATGGTTGCAGTCTAAACCACCGTTAACCAACATTTAATCAAAGTACTAGACAGACTAAAACAACATAACTTAAAATTAAACGCAGCAAAATCCAACTTTCTGATACCAGAAGTTGTATATTTAGGACATTTGATTACACAAGACGGAGTTAAAACTGACCCAGCAAAATACGAGACTCTTAAAAATTACCCACAACCGAAAAACGCAGACGAAGTAACAAGATTCGTAGCATTCTGCAACTACTATAGAAAATTCATACCAGAATTTTCAGATATTGCAAAATGTTTGAACTCCTTACTAAAGAAATCAGCCAAATTATGTATGGACAGATGAATGCCAGAAATCTTTTGAAACTCTTAAACTAAAATTAATAAACCCACCACTAATGCAATATCCAAATATTGATAAACCCTTCATATTAACTACAGATGCATCGAATTATGCACTAGGCGCCGTACTATCACAAGGCGAAATAGGACAAGATTTACCCATTTCATATGCTAGCAAATCATTACAAAAACACGATTTGAATAGGCCAGTAATAGAAAAAGAGCTACTAGCAATACACAGGGGTATTAACTTCTTCAAACCCTATCTATATGCTCAAAAGTTCACGGTAGTAACTGACCATCGACCACTAATATCACTATTCTCTCACAAAAATCCTTCATCTAAAATGACCAGAATTAGAGTAGACCTCAGTGACTATGATTTCAACATAGTATATAAAACAGGAAAGATGAATACAAATGCAGATGCTTTGTCGAGAATACAAATTGAATCGGACATTCTGAAAGAAATGATACCGAAAGAAATTGATGAAAAAGCCAAAAGAACCCTAGTAATCACGAGAGGGTGGCAAATAAAAATAAAACAAATGAAGAGGCAAATAAAAATGAAATAAATAAAAAAGAAATAGAAATGAAAATAAGAAATTGAGAAATTGCATATCTCAGGAGACTGATCACCTTCAAATATGGGAATGTACATCAATAAATGACGTCAAGAATATTAAAAAATTAAAATTTAATGTCGACAAGAAAAATCAAAGCTTTGAAAAAATGAATATACTCGTAAATATAAAAAATGATATTGTGCACATAGGCGAAAGCGATAATTCACCGAATCAAGATTCGACTCTGAAGAAGCTCCGACCTAGAAATAAAAATATAAATGAAAATATAAAGCATGCAGCAATCAATGATAAATCAGCGAGACTAGACTCGATTCTGCGGAAATTGATATCCAAAACGAAGAAAAAATTAAAGAATTAGCAATAGCAAATAATGATGCAATATTCAAAATATATACAAAAGAAGAATTTAAAGAAGCTTACGCAAAAATAAAAATGAATAGCAAAAGTCCTCAGTTAAAATTCTAATATACATACCTCCAAAAAGAATAACGGAAGATATTTTGAAATACAAACTAATAGATGAATGTCACAAAACAGGACATCCCGGAGTAAGAAAAACTCTACTCAAATTAAAACAAAGATATATTTGGAAAAATATGAACCAAATGGTAAAGAAATTCGTATCCAACTGTGACACGTGCGTGAAATGTAAACAAACAAGACACATCAAAGAAGCACAAACCATAACAGACACACCTAACACAAGTTTCGAAGTCATTTCGATTGACACGTAGGACCACTAAAAATTTCAAACGAATACCGCTACATACTGACCATGCAATGCGAGCTGACAAAGTTCGTAATCGCACACCCAATGATAACAAAAGACGCACACACAACAGCAAAAACATTAGTTGAACAATTTATACTCAAATACGGACACTTCAAAATTCTTAAATCTGACAACGGGACAGAATTTACAAACGACCTAATGGCAAACATATGTGCACTACTCAAAATACAACAAAAATTTACGACACCGTACCACCACCAAACGATAGGCTCACTAGAACTCAACCACAGAGTTTTGAATGAATTCCTACTGACATCGACAAACGACGACTAATGGGATAAGTGGATTCCCTACTTCACTTTCACTTACAACACAATGCCACATGTTGACACGGGCTACACGCCATATGAATTAATATATGGGAAACTCCCAGGTTTACCCAATGAAGTAATAGAAAGTAACACTAAAATTTACAACTTTGAAAATTACGCCAACGAGCTAAGAGCGAGTTTACGCTATGCTCACGAAAAGGCAAAACAAATGCTAATGAAAGAAAGCAAAAACGTACACTACCTGACTCAAAAACTAATACGAATACACTTAATGTTGAAATAGGAGATTTAGTTCTATTAAAAGTAGAAAATAGGAAAAAGAATATGAATCCATATAAAGGACCATATAAAATACTAGATAAGTTAGGAGTAAATTCATTAATAGAATATAATGGTACACCTAAGAAAGTACACAATATTCAATTAAAGCCATATAATATAATTTAAATTTATAAACCATAAAATGTAATTTAAAAAATAAGATTTATAATTAAAACTATCACAATATGTAATCAAAGCAATGTAATTAGTAATGATAAGTATATGTAATTATATCAAAACAACATAATTTATAACTTTAACTATATAATTAAAAACGCTACAATGTAACTATAATAATAAGAAACAATTTATAAACAAATAATACCAATTATTAGAAAATATGAAAATCATGTAACAAATCCATAACATAAGACAATTGTAATACAACACAAACCATATTTCCAGAAAAATTATTCGCTAACACCCCTAATTTTTCTCTTAAGGGTGAGGGTGTAGTGTACCACACAAGTGTACACTGACGACCACACATCGTCATAAGCACAGCAGCAAGTCGCATATGCAAACAAACTGACAACAGCGCAACGTGTGCAATTGCACTCAATACCAAATACGCTAGACAAGCATTTTTGTGGTGCAATAACACACGTTGCCTATATATCAGCAGCGTATGCATATTGGACAGTGCAGTGACTTTAGCCCTGAACTGCCGGTCAAAACCTTTACTGAGGGCGTCTTTCCGCTTCGTGTCAGACATTTCTTCTTTATAGTGCACTTTTGCATCTATACATTGTATAGAATCTGCAATTGAATTGAATGCCGATCCTGCGTGACCAACGTATGCATTACACCATACATGACGATCCCACGAGGCTAGCGTTCAACATACCCTACACAATAGATGGATGATACTGTCAAGCCTTTGACGTATTCTTCGAGCTGAATAGTCGTCGCTTGTAGATAATCGGTACAGTATCCTTGCATTGGGAAATGGTTTATTCTATTCTTGATCAGAATGGCTGTACCACCACGTGCTTTGCCACCGGGGTGTTTGGTTTAATAAACTTTGTATCCCGCTATCTGGAAACAGTTTTTCTGAGTAAGGTGAGTTTCAGAAATTAGCATCAAATCTATTGGGTTATCGTTGAGAAATAGTTTGAGCTCATTTTTGTGCTGACTTATGCCATTTGCATTCCAATGACAGATTTTCAGTGCGTTTCATGGTTTTGTTAATAGGGATTGCAAAAGCATGTTCTGATTACGTATCATGTCTTGCATCATACTTTGCATTGAGCACAAATTGCGTCATATTTGCGATGAGCTCTTGTAAATTCTTTTCAAGAGTACTCTCATCAGTTTTAGGGTTTACTGATGGGGTACCTTTGAGAATATTTGCGTAAGAAATACTTAAAGGCTGTGCTTCACGGGCAGAGATTTCACGCAAAACTGTTACGGGAGGAACAGTTTTAACTTGTTTTGGCTGAGGTGCAAATTTCTTTTTTATATGAGCGTATACAGTGCACCCTCTGTAGTTTGCAGTGTGATTTTCACCACAGTTGCTGCATTTTTTGACACTGGAGTCGTCTTTGGACTTTGTGCAATTTTGTGACATGTGGAGATCACCACAAACGACACATACACTGGAAGTGTACAGTATTTTCTAGTGTGCCCAAATTCTTGGCAGTTCAGGCATTGAACTAGTCCAATTCGCTTGTGGGGTTCTTCTACAGAGATTTTTCTATGTAGAAGATAGCGGAGGTTGTAGATCGGGTGTGATTCGCCTTTTTGTCAGGTTTGAGTCAACTGGCTGTAGCTCAACGCGAAAGAGCGGCAGTGGAATCTTATCTTTATTGAGTATGTTAAACACAGAATTTGCGGTAAAACCCTCTTTGGATAAGGCTTCTCTTATTTCGTTGACATCTACGTCAGCTTCGATTCCTCTAAGGACAACAACAATGCCTTTGCTACTTTTAAGCTGGTAGATGTAATAATTTTTTTTCTATGTGTCAAAGAGATTGACGATTTTGCGATAGCTTGATTCGATATAAAATTTAATTTTGGATTCATGTATTTTGCCTTTTAGTATTGGGACAACATGAAAGTTTTTAGCACCAATTACAGTAGCTATAGTTTTTACGAGAGCGTTAGAGCTGCGCTCCCTTAAATAAATTGTTGGGGGCTTTGCCTCTTTTAGCAGTCTCTGGGTAGAATTGTCTTCGGCATTTGCAAGAGGTGCAAACCTGTTAGAAGCGATTGAATTCTTTTCAGGAGCAGAGTCATTGGATTTAATCTGCTTTGCCGATTTTTGAGACAATTTTTGAGGAGTCAACTTGCGCTTAACCACAATATAGCGGTCTATACCAGTCTGTATTGCCGAACCTTTTCCTTAGTTGGCTGTAGCATGCATGTTTTTTCTTTGCCTGTAGCGCTATGTGTATTGTTGAGAGGCTCTAATGGTGAGGGAGAGTTGCTTTGCATACTCCACGGAAAAGTGTTTATCGACCCAGAGCCAACAATAATCATACTTACGTGCAGCAGTCGTTACTTACTGTAACGTGCTCAAGCTGTGAGCGAGCGTTAGCAGAGCGGGAGAGCTGTTTATGGGAGCAGTCAGACACTGAAAGCTGCGCTGCCTACCGCTGCTGTCGAATTGCGCTATAAGTGTATTAATTTCACTTGGCGAGATATCGCAACTGTTTTTATTTATGTTCACGCTGTTGTTATTGTTTTGTTGTGTTTGCGTATCGGTTGTCTTCGTTCCCATTGCTGCACTAGCTGAACGCGCGGGTGGCGACCGCAACATGTAATGTTTACAAGTCAGATTTTCGCGATTTTTTTATTTTGTTCCTTGTTGTATGTAGTTATATTTATCAGTACTTTTTTGTTAGCCGGGTAGAGAGTTTTTGATTTTTTTGGTGTCGTTTTTTAGTTCTTTTTTTCGTGCTTAAAGCTTAGAGCCGCGGAGAACCGCTCGCGACACGTCTTACGATAGCAATTACATACTGACATACAGACACACACACTACTTATGATGTAAGCATTTTATTAGAAACTTTATATAAGAATTACATAAGAGAATTATTGTACATAATGTAAGAGAACTATTGTAAACAAAATAACTGGGATTTGAGGGTATAAAAAGAGCCCTCAACCCAAGAATAATTCAGAATTGAACAGAACTCCAAACTCTAATCTTTTCTCTCCTCGCGAAAATTGGTTCGCGAACAAACACTAAGGTGCTTTCGACTAACCATCCAAGTTAGCATCTGCGCCGAGGGCAAAATACTGCCAGTGACACTATCCGCCTTTAGACATATTAAAACATAAGACCAGATATTACACTATTAATCTTGCATTGAAGTAACATGTCACCGCTTTGAGCTATATGATCTGGCAAAACGCACGACTCAAAATTTTTGAAACGCAATGAAGCGTCGAGCTTTTTCACTAAACCAAAGCTGCACCTGTACCAGCAGCAATCACAACAAACACAACAACATCACATCCAACTGTCAAACGCACGACATAGTAGAAAGTAGCCCGCTCTAATTCTGCGTTCCCGGATGCGTTACGATATTAACAAAAAACGAAATTCATCCAATCTGTAATTTGTGATACCTTATGTACCGCCGAATTTCAGTTGAAGAACCCCACAAATGCAACGGCCCTGTACAATGCACAAACTGCCAGGAGTTTTGCATACCAAATCATATTGCACCCTACGCCCCATTTGCGTTCGTTGTGAAGACTTTTGCTCTTCCTCTGTCTGTACGACCGACAAAAATATTAACAAAAGTAAAAATGCAATAATTGCGTCGGTAGTCACACAGCTAACTATAGAGGTTGCCCAGTGTATGCTGAGCTGAAAAACAAAAAGCGCCAATAGAAGGATAGAGGTCGACACGAAGTTCTTAAAGTCGAGCCTCAACAACTAATCCAGACTATATCCAGCGGTAACAGTGGTCCATATATTATGAGTTATTCTACTGAACTGAAATCTAACTTAACTGACAACTCACAAACCAATAACCAACCGCAAAATTTAGAGGCAGTGCTGTTAACCTTAACACAATTTATGTCAGCAATGATACAAGAACAAATAAATAATCAAAACCAATTCATGAAATCTATACCAGCATTGGAACGTGAAATCTAAAATCTCCTCTTCAATAACAAAAGATATACGACTCATTTCTGACACTCACCTTACTTTAAAAAACAATTTTAAAATAAAGGATTATAAGTTTTATAAAACGTTACATCCGGATGGCAAAGCTCGTGAAGGGACAGGTATTCATATTAAAGATCGAACTAAACACCACACACTTAAACACTACGACAAGGAATACCTCCAAACTACCTCCATTTGCCTGCAATGTTGCAATGTTATCATAACAGTCTCATTTGAATACTGCCCACCTAGACACACTGTCAGAACGGCTCAGTTTTCAACTCTTTATTAGAAAAATCTATAGCAGCAGGGGATTATAACGCTAAGCACACTCAATGGGGATCACGCCTTATAAATCCCAAGGGTAAAGACTGATAAAGGCAAAGAGACGGCTCAGACGATTGTGCATAGGTCAAGAGCGATAAAGGAAAAACTCACTACAGCCAAAAACGTACTGCGACACGCACTGGGCTGGGGTACTGAAAGAGGTATACATCTATATCTCACACATGAATCCCCTAGAATCCACAAACTACTCCTTATTGAAGCCAGTCAAAAATATGAAGAAACCAACAGAAGCTAACCCACCTATAAGATTTATTGACGGACGATGGGCTAGAAGGTGCAGTTTTTGCTCAACACCTAAAAACTGTATTCCAACCAGAACCTCCTATTAATAGCCTGAAATTCAGTTGAGACCAAAAGAAATATGGCATTTTAGAACACCTCATTTAGACAAAACGAAAGCCAAAAGGAACGACCTGATAACCACAAAGATGATGACGGAGCTACCTCCTCTTGCAGCAAAGCTTTTAACTATGCTATTTAATTCAATTTTATGACACGGCTACTTTCCACAAGTCAGGAAACTAACCCATATAACAATGAGCCCAAAGGGATTGCGAGGGTTGTCCTCAGGGTAGTGATATGAGAAATACATTCCTATAGTGGAACCATAGCCTATACTCTATCAAGACCGTTAGTGCGTGATGATGAGTCACATCCTTCTCGAGGTGGCCCTGCCACTTACTGAACACAACGAATCTAGACTGGAGAGTCTATCAACACTTCCCTCTAATGGGTGTTATGCGTTACTGTGCCCATTGGCTGAGTTTTGCAGTCAGGTATGTAGACTGTATTTGAACGGTGCCTCTCCGAAGCCAGGCCGCATTGAGTAACTGTTGCCTTACCGCAGCATAGGGCTCTGTCGTGTCGGACCGCCCCTGTCGCTTAAAAAAGCCTTGACTGCCCAAACTTCGTGGGAGGTTAGTCGTACGAAATAGATGGATACAACAAAACAAAAAAACACAAAAACCACCCCGGTGTCTTGCAGCACATACTCAGAGGATGAGTTGCTGGTCTCCAGCCAGGAGACAATTGACGCCGACAATAGACAGACTACGTCGGCAAACAGGGAAACCACTGCTAGCTGCGGCAGTGTGACAACATCAACACCAACAACAACAAAAACAACATTATTGTCGGTGGCGGCGAAGATGGACTCTAAGCCAAAGCCTCTGAAGTCAAAGTCTGAGGCAACAGTCAGGAGAAGCCGGTACCATAAAGCCCTAAGCAAATTTGCCAAGAATGAGGCTGAAGGGTCGGTACATGAGTTTTACCTGGCAAACAAGGCTAAATACCAAGCAGTGGTTGAGTACGAATAGTACCAGATCACAATCTCTCTCCCAGAAAAGGCGACGAACCGGAATAGGTCACAAAATGTGACTTTTCGGCTTCCAAGAGACACAAGGTCGCCAAGAAAGTAACAACAACCGACGAACCATCGACGAACACCAGAAGACCATACAGCGAATTGGTTAAAGACGAGCTAAATGTGGCGCTTATCGATGATATATCGAAGGGGTGAAGAAAGTTCTTTAGAAATGGGGGGGGGGGGGGGTAGATTGAATCCAAATTGGCTCAGATGGTGATGGATCTCTGATACGGATGCTTCACCCAAGATTCGACTCCTCCCAGATACTACGGGGATGGAAGGTGTTCAGGTGCGATGATTGGCAGTTGAAGGATCTCCGTGGCAAGTGCATAGCTAAGATTAGCGAGGCATGGGAAGGGTTAAGGCTTAAGCTGATACCTGATATGTATCCTATACTGATATGTATCCTAGTTGAGATAACAATTAATTCTTTTATCTGTCCACAATATAGCACAGGCGATTTATCAGTAGTGAAAATCGAGGTGCCCAGTGGACCAGACCTACTGATTGCATCAGCCTATAAGACGCACAATAGAGACGCACCACCGGAAGAGATTGCGATCTTGTTCACCAATGCTGCTGCCAGAAACACACCCCTCCTTCTACATTATGCGGTAGCGAGTCACTTTAGAATTTTATTACTAATTTCAATATTACAATATGTAACAGAGGGAATACTCCTACTTTTACATTTTCCAGTGCCAAAGATCATGTTGGATGGGAAGAGGTCCTAGATTTAACCCTAATTTTATGAAACGAAACAGTCCAGGTAGGAGAGTGGAGGGTTTCCAATAAAAAGTCTTTTGTATTAAGAATGCAATTTAAGCCAGGTACTACTCCACCTTTGAACAAAAATATAGTGCGAATAGCACACGTGCGGCTGAAGCGGCTTCATAATAAAAAAGTGGTCGCTTCACTTCTACAGAAGTCAAGTTTTATATTTTATCTATCTATTGTAAATATCATAAAAACTTAACAAAATTTGTTCAGCTTCAACTTTTGTATTTATTACTACATAAATATGCATGTATATCTGTATCTGTAACTAGGTATGAATTTAAATATATAAATAAAATAAATAAAATTTTAAAATAAATAAATTTTTTTTTATATTCCCATTGACGCACCAAAACACTAAATAACAACTTTCACGGCACAAATTTAACCAAAAAATTACTGAATAAAACAAAAATTTTAATTCCAATTGAAATGTATCATTTTACATTTATTTATATAAATATTATCTTAAAATGCGATAAATATTAAAATATTTAATATTAAACATAAATTATCTCATTTCTCACCCAAACTTGTATGCTTTTTGTCTGTTCTCTCATTTCATATGTGCCTTGTGACGACAGAGAGAGGAAATTTTCGTAGCAGCATTGGCGCAATCTTATATTCTATCATTCTTGTATTTGCAGCTGAGAGCAGAAAATTCCATAAGAAAATGGCGTAAACCATGGCTTACATAAGGTTAACTCTGTAACTCGTATAAACACAAAATAGAGAGCAAACCCTGTTGGTGGGAACATAGCATTATAGTATCTATGAGTTGTTACAATAAACATGAATTAATAAAAAAAAAATATTTTATTTATGCCTTAACTTGACTTAAATAAGCTTAATAACGTTTTTAAAGTTGTTTCAGGCAAGCATCACTTAATTAAGACAGACAAATACTTTTGAGTGATTTTTCGAAGCAAATACCGCTATGTGCGTCGCTTCAAACCTACGCATACAATTATATCACATATGGATACAAAGATTTGCATGAGGATGGTTTGATAAATTATGTTACTGGAAAGGAAATCTACTTATAGAAGCCAGTCTGAACCGTATTCATCCCTACGTAATAAGATATATGATATGCCACGCGAGATATATGATATGAGAATGTAGAGTTCCTCAAGAATGTAGAGTTCGAGTAATTGTGCTAAATTTGCTAAATGGCCAATGTCCAAATTAAAGAGTCCAATACTGTGCCAATTGCCTCCACCCACTAAATTGGTCATTTGTAGGAATACTGTATTCTGTTGACAGTAAAATACCTTTTAAAAAAAGATTATAACAAAAATTCATTTTAATCCACCTCTTTCTTCATATATTTCTATTTTGGCTGCAACCATTTAGCATACGAGTATAAAAGAATTTAAATATGGTTTTTTTTTAAAATTATTGTTATCTTTACGATTTATTTGAATTACCAATAAACTTAATCATGACGAAACTAAATTATATTAATTTTTATATTAAAAGGTAAGTAAATATTCTAATAAATGGTTTATTAGAAGCCTCTTTTTAATTATAATATATACAGTCTCCATAGTATATTAGTTTCCAACCCAAACATATTAATAAAAAACAAAACAAAAAAATTTCAATCCTGAAGTTGCTTACAGTGAAACATCTGGAACTTTGAGATCTTAAATATTTTAATTTTATATCTTCTTATTTTTGTGTTGTTTTAATAGTTATTATACAAATGAAATCCCGCACTATGCATGACAGAGATTAAAAAAAAAATACGAGTATACTACTATTATACAAAAAATATTATATTAAAATTTAATCAGAAATTTTTTTATGTGTATCATATTCTGCTGTTCAACTTTGACAAATTCAGTCGCATTAAATTTTAGAATGATCATTGAACTGGAAGATTAGATATTTGCTTGACCACCGTTGGAGATGATGCGACTAGATGAGCATTGACGAATTTTTGTTTTTCTTCGAATTCTTCTAACTTAAAAACAAAGTTTAATATCTACCAACAGAAAAATATGTAAATTAAAAAATTAACATAATGTAAAATGTTCAAATAAACTCACTAATCCACACGTAATGCTATGCAAATATATAGTTGACAGAGAATCCCTCGCGCGAAGGGATGTTTGGTAAAGAACGAGTTAAACTCAAAATATTATTTTGAGCGCATTTGAGTGTACTATTCTCAGAAGATACGAGGTAGACAAATTTACGAGGAAAGAAGTTAATCAATAACCTTAACGAGTGCAGATAACTCTCCTACAACATGACAGATAAGTTTCTGCAAATTATCAAAGTAGCGTTCAAATGTGTTACAATCAAATATATTTATATTTGTTAATTCTTAATACGTTTTACGTTTTTTCGTGCGTTAATTTAGTTTTTCAAAGATTTATTCGGCATTAATTCTATAGACAGCACAAAATGCAAAATTTAAAGCAATAGTTTCCTTATTTGCAACGATGATTTATCAGAAGCATATTTTATTGTAATTTCAATTCATTCATTACTTAGAGCAGAGGTCGCCTAAATGGTCTATATAGACACCCAGGGGTCTATTTAACAAAAGGGGTGATTTTGCGATTTTCGTAAAAAATACATAGTTTGCTTTAATTAACAAAAAATTACTTTTAAAGGGGTCGATGGAGATTTATATTAGTGGTCGATGATCAAAAAAGTTTGGGGGCCCATGACTTAGAGGAAATAGCCTTATATATCTTTTTCTGTTTTGTTGAAATCTCATAACTAGTATGTTTATGAGGACTTTGGACAAGGAGTAGAAGGAGCAAACCACAAAATTCCATGTGGCAAAACCGCAAGTTTGGCTCACACTAACTTCGGTTTGTGGTTTTGGCTCGTATTGATAAGCTCGAGTTGCGGTGAAGTTTGTGATTTTGGCTCCCGTGTTGATAATGCTTACTTGAATGATGATATTTTTGGACGTGTGTATAAGTGTGCGTGTGAATTTGAATGAATGTATAAGTTAACACCATTTATGCTATTTACTCATAAATCTACCCGCATATTAAATACCAACAACGATCCAACACCTGCAAGCATAGTGCTGAGGACAGGTGTACGCTACTTCCCGTGAGAAAACTCAATTACAATTTCGACATGATCACAACGCTAGCAAGGTTTACAGCTAAGTACGATAGAATTAAGTTCTCAGTTGTAAATTAGGATGTTAAGAATAAAGATGTGTCCTGCCACCAATTAAAAATATAAATTGTGTTTTTTTTGTCTTTGCGGAAAAATATAATTTAATTGGCGCCCGAGAAAAAGATCGATACAGGATAGTGAAAGGCTTTTTTTAATTGTTAGAAGTACATACAAATTATTGAAAAAATGTACATACAAATTTTAAAAAAAGGTTACATTTAATTAAGAATAATGTCAAAACCAAGTAACTTAATGAGACTTCCAGTGTTAAGTAATACCAACACATCCCAACTCCCCAATCCTGCATCCACTCCACAAGCAACGCCGGAATTAGCGAATTTAATAAAAGATTTAGATGGTCAAATGGTACACACACACGGTCGATATATCATTCAGAACATAATTAGAGACAACATAACTCCAATATCAATAACTGACCAAACAGTTGATGTACATTTTAGAGAAAATCTATCGGACATGGACAAAATCCCAGATCTAGTTAGATCACTTAAAGAATTTAGTGGAAACCCGACTGAATTCAGTAGTTGGAAAGAGAGCACTGAACGTATCTAAAAAATTTATGAAAATTTGAGAAGCTCTACAAAATACTTTGGAATTTTAATGTTATAAGGAATAAAATAACGGGGAAAGCGGATGCGGTACTCGAGTCATACAACACTCCATGGAATTGGGAAGCAATTTCCAAATGTTTAACTGCACACTATGCAGATAAAAGGGGCCTCAGTACTTTAGAAAACCAGATGACATGCCTCATCCAAGGACGCCAGTCAATACAAAATTTCTATGCACAGGTATATTCTCTGCCATTAATCCTGAATAAAATTTCTTGTATGGAGATGAGCAACGATTCCACAGAAATCATTTCAAAAACCTACCGAGAAAAAAAATTAGACACTTTTGTGACAGGACTTTCGGGACATCTTGCAAAACTAATAATGAAAGAACCGTCAGATTTACTTGAAGCCCTACACCAATGTCTGAAATTAGAAAATCAAAATTTTCGAGCAACTCACGCCAACAGTCACCATCAAAAAGGTGGGTTTTGAATAGATTAGAAAATCAGGGAAATATGGTTTACCCCTTGACACAACAATATCCACGGCAATATTTCCAAAGACAAACGCAAAATTACACACAGACTTCTCAACAACAATTCCATCCAGAACTCGCATATATGCCGCGAAGGCAATAAACATTTTCATCGAACGCACACCGACCTCAACAATTTATGCAACGACCATATCAACCATTCCATGGACCACAATACAATCCCTATAATAATCCACCAGCAATACCAGTAGCACCAAAACCGTTACTGAAACCAGAACCAATGCAAGCATCAGAACAAACGCGATAAATTATGCCAACCGACCAAACATCCGATATGCAGGAAAACGACAGGAAAGACCTAATACGAACTATACAAACCCCACTTTTAAAATACAAAGAAATTATCACATAAATTGCACCGAAGGAAACCTGGAAGATTTTAATCCCACAAACTCCCTTGAAGAACCAAACTACTACGAGCGTAACGAACAAAATTCTTCTGATTATAACCATAGCTCAAACCCTCATGAAACTCTCAATATAACGGACGTTCATTTTTTAGAATGAATATTTCTTCGATTCCCTACTTCGAAGGCAAAACACGGAGTGGAGAAATATTGAAAATCTTAATAGACACAGGTTCAAACAAAAATCACATCCAACCAAATTTAGCAAAAAAGTTATAGAGAATAACCATTATTTTTATGCAAATTCAGTAAGAGGTAAACTTAAGATTACGCACCACACTTACTTATATTGTTTTAATCTCGAAAATCAATTGAAGTTTTTCTTTTTACCTACCTTAACGACATTTCATGGCATACTAGGAAACGATAGTTTAAAACAACTTTCTGCAGTCATTCACACAAAAGCCAATTTCATGACTATCGCGAATAATGTAGTACACAACGCAAAACGTTAATTCAATACAAAACCGAGACGAACACATGAATGGACAAGATAAACAAGAAATGCAAAAAATTCGCACTAACTCTGATACACCTGTATATTCAAACAGTTATCCATATACCATTTCCTTTAAAGAAGAAATAGAAAGACAGGTACACAAATTGCTAGCAGATGGTATAATTCAACCATCCAGATCACCCTATAATTCAATATGGGTAAAACCCAAAAAAGAGGATGCATCGGTCGAGAAAAAAAATCAGAATGGTAATAGATTATCGAAAATTAAATAGTGTTACTATTTCTGACAGATACACGATACCAGAAATCAATGAAGTACTGGCCCAACTAAGCAAAAAACAGAATATTTTCCGTAATTAACTTAAAAAGTGAATTCCACCAGATTCCTCTAAAGGAATCTGATGTTGAGAAATCAGCTTTTTCCGTGAACAATGGCAAATTCGAGTTCACAAGATTGCCATTTGGTCTTAAGAACGCACCTGCAATACTCCAAGGAACACTAGACGACATCTTAAGAGAGTTTATAGGTAAGATATGTTATGTCATCAATAATCATATTTAGTAAGAACAAATAATCACACACTGATATTGAAACATTTTTTATACCGTAAACAAAGCAAATATGAAAGTGCAAATAGACAAATGTGAGTTTTTTAAAACAAAAGTCGAATTTTTAGGTTTCATTGTTTACTCAGAAGGCATCTCAACTAGCCCCAACAAGGTTCAAACAATAGCTAATTTTCAATACCCTAGAAACCTCAAAGACTTAAGATCATTCTTAGGCCTCTCACGTTATTATAGATGCTTTATAAAAGGAGAGGAAGGCAGAATTTGAAAAACCATGTCGAAAAATTGTTCATACAGCTGAATGAAGAAGCAAAGGAGGCATTCAAGAAATTTAAATCGGCATTAATTTCTGAAGACGTTATTCTACAATACCCAGACTAGAAAAAAGAGCAGTGTTAGAGCAAAGCGGAAAGCCGATAACATTCATTTCCAGAACTTTAAGTAAAACAAAGGAACACTACGCAACTACTGAAAGAGAAATGCTCGCCATTATTTGGGCACTCAACTCCCTAAGAAACTATCTGTATGGAACAGCAAAAATCATTATTTACACGGACCACCAGCCCCTCACATACACACTCAGAACTAAAAACAACAACTCAAAACTAAAAAGATGAAAAGCAATATTAGAAGAATATAATTATGAAATTAAATACAAACCCGGTAAAGGTAATATTGTTGCAGATACATTATCAAGCTATTTTGAAGTAAATGCCTTATATATTGTCACACACTCAGACGATAGTTCATCACACAATTTAATCCCAACCATAAATGTTTTTAAGAATTAAATTTGGATATTAACAGGACAATAAGACAGCTCCAGGTTCGAAATTCCATTTCCTACCTACCATAGGCATATTAATTCAACCTAATTGCAAAATAAATAATCTAATACAAATATTAAAGCGTTACTTAAACCCTTCAGTCATCAACGGCATAATCACCTCTGAACAAATAATGGGTCAAATACAACAATTTTATCCATTTCATTTCAATAATTACAAAACTAGATACACCCAATCACAAGTTGAAGACCTTACGACAAACGAACAGCAGGAAAATCAAATTTTAAGAGAACACAAAAGAGCTCACCGAAATGCAATAGAGAATAAAAAACAACTATTACAAATATTTTATTTCCCCAAAATATTATAAAGAATCAAAAGTACGGTTAAACAATGTAGAATATGCTCAGAAAACAAATACGATAGGCATCCAAATAATCCAGAAATTTAATCAACCCCAATTCTTGAATACCCCGGTCAAATTGTGCATATAGTGCGCCCGAGAAAAAGATCGGTACAGGATAGTGAAAGGCATAACGGTTGCTGCCAAAGTAAGAGTGAAGTTAAAAAACAGTAAATAAAGTGAACATGCCAAGTTGTCCTTAAAAATTAACATAAGTGCAAAGTGCCAAGCCAAAAATTATTGTGAACTGGAGATCACCACTGGAGCAACACTTCACATATCCTCCCTATATATATATACATATCCTCCCTATATATATATATATATATATATATATATATATATATATATATATATATATATATATATATATATATATATATATATATATATATATATATATATATATATATATATATATATATATATATATATATATATATATATATATATATATATATATATATATATATATATATATATATATATATATATATATAATATATATATATATATATATATATATATATATATATATATATATATATATATATATATATATATATATATATATATATATATATATATATATATATATATATATATATATATATATATATATATATATATATATATATATATATATATATATATATATATATATATATATATATATATATATATATATATATATATATATATATATATATATATATATATATATATATATATATATATATATATATATATATATATATATATATATATATATATATATATATATATATATATATATATATATATATATATATATATATATATATATATATATATATATATATATATATATATATATATATATATATATATATATAGGGAGGATATGTGAAGTGTTGCTCCAGTGGTGATCTCCAGTTCACAATAATTTTTGGCTTGGCACTTTGCACTTATGTTAATTTTTAAGGACAACTTGGCATGTTCACTTTATTTACTGTTTTTTAACTTCACTCCTACTTTGGCAGCAACCGTTATGCCTTTCACTATCCTGTACCGATCTTTTTCTCGGGCGCACTATATACACAATTTGACCGGGGTATTCAAGAATTGGGGTTGATTAAATTTCTGGATTATTTGGATGCCTATCGTATTTGTTTTCTGAGCATATTCTACATTGTTTAACCGTACTTTTGATTCTTTATAATATTTTGGGGAAATAAAATATTTGTAATAGTTGTTTTTTATTCTCTATTGCATTTCGGTGAGCTCTTTTGTGTTCTCTTAAAATTTGATTTTCCTGCTGTTCGTTTGTCGTAAGGTCTTCAACTTGTGATTGGGTGTATCTAGTTTTGTAATTATTGAAATGAAATGGATAAAATTGTTGTATTTGACCCATTATTTGTTCAGAGGTGATTATGCCGTTGATGACTGAAGGGTTTAAGTAACGCTTTAATATTTGTATTAGATTATTTATTTTGCAATTAGGTTGAATTAATATGCCTATGGTAGGTAGGAAATGGAATTTCGAACCTGGAGCTGTCTTATTGTCCTGTTAATATCCAAATTTAATTCTTAAAAACATTTATGGTTGGGATTAAATTGTGTGATGAACTATCGTCTGAGTGTGTGACAATATATAAGGCATTTACTTCAAAATAGCTTGATAATGTATCTGCAACAATATTACCTTTACCGGGTTTGTATTTAATTTCATAATTATATTCTTCTAATATTGCTTTTCATCTTTTTAGTTTTGAGTTGTTGTTTTTAGTTCTGAGTGTGTATGTGAGGGGCTGGTGGTCCGTGTAAATAATGATTTTTGCTGTTCCATACAGATAGTTTCTTAGGGAGTTGAGTGCCCAAATAATGGCGAGCATTTCTCTTTCAGTAGTTGCGTAGTGTTCCTTTGTTTTACTTAAAGTTCTGGAAATGAATGTTATCGGCTTTCCGCTTTGCTCTAACACTGCTCTTTTTTCTAGTCTGGGTATTGTAGAATTCTTCAGAAATTAATGCCGATTTAAATTTCTTGAATGCCTCCTTTGCTTCTTCATTCAGCTGTATGAACAATTTTTCGACATGGTTTTTCAAATTCTGCCTTCCTCTCCTTTTATAAAGCATCTATAATAACGTGAGAGGCCTAAGAATGATCTTAAGTCTTTGAGGTTTCTAGGGTATTGAAAATTAGCTATTGATTGAACCTTGTTGGGGCTAGTTGAGATGCCTTCTGAGTAAACAATGAAACCTAAAAATTCGACTTTTGTTTTAAAAAACTCACATTTGTCTATTTGCACTTTCATATTTGCTTTGTTTACGGTATAAAAAATGTTTCAATATCAGTGTGTGATTATTTGTTCTTACTAAATATGATTATTGATGACATAACATATCTTACCTATAAACTCTCTTAAGATGTCGTCTAGTGTTCCTTGGAGTATTGCAGGTGCGTTCTTAAGACCAAATGGCAATCTTGTGAACTCGAATTTGCCATTGTTCACGGAAAAAGCTGATTTCTCAACATCAGATTCCTTTAGAGGAATCTGGTGGAATTCACTTTTTAAGTTAATTACGGAAAATATTCTGTTTTTTGCTTAGTTGGGCCAGTACTTCATTGATTTCTGGTATCGTGTATCTGTCAGAAATAGTAACACTATTTAATTTTCGATAATCTATTACCATTCTGATTTTTTTTCTCGACCGATGCATCCTCTTTTTTGGGTTTTACCCATATGGAATTATAGGGTGATCTGGATGGTTGAATTATACCATCTGCTAGCAATTTGTGTACCTGTCTTTCTATTTCTTCTTTAAAGGAAATGGTATATGGATAACTGTTTGAATATACAGGTATATCAGAGTTAGTGCGAATTTTTTGCTTTTCTTGTTTATCTTGTCCATTCATGTGTTCGTCTCGGTTTTGTATTGAATTAACGTTTTGCGTTGTGTACTACATTATTCGCGATAGTCATGAAATTGGCTTTTGTGTGAATGACTGCAGAAAGTTGTTTTAAACTATCGTTTCCTAGTATGCCATGAAATGTCGTTAAGGTAGGTAAAAAGAAAAACTTCAATTGATTTTCGAGATTAAAACAATATAAGTAAGTGTGGTGCGTAATCTTAAGTTTACCTCTTACTGAATTTGCATAAAAATAATGGTTATTCTCTATAACTTTTTTGCTAAATTTGGTTGGATGTGATTTTTGTTTGAACCTGTGTCTATTAAGATTTTCAATATTTCTCCACTCCGTGTTTTGCCTTCGAAGTAGGGAATCGAAGAAATATTCATTCTAAAAAATGAACGTCCGTTATATTGAGAGTTTCATGAGGGTTTGAGCTATGGTTATAATCAGAAGAATTTTGTTCGTTACGCTCGTAGTAGTTTGGTTCTTCAAGGGAGTTTGTGGGATTAAAATCTTCCAGGTTTCCTTCGGTGCAATTTATGTGATAATTTCTTTGTATTTTAAAAGTGGGGTTTGTATAGTTCGTATTAGGTCTTTCCTGTCGTTTTCCTGCATATCGGATGTTTGGTCGGTTGGCATAATTTATCGCGTTTGTTCTGATGCTTGCATTGGTTCTGGTTTCAGTAACGGTTTTGGTGCTACTGGTATTGCTGGTGGATTATTATAGGGATTGTATTGTGGTCCATGGAATGGTTGATAGGGTCGTTGCATAAATTGTTGAGGTCGGTGTGCATTCGATGAAAATGTTTATTGCCTTCGCGGCATATATGCGAGTTCTGGATGGAATTGTTGTTGAGAAGTCTGTGTGTAATTTTGCGTTTGTCTTTGGAAATATTGCCGTGGATATTGTTGTGTCAAGGGGTAAACCATATTTCCCTGATTTTCTAATCTATTCAAAACCCACCTTTTGATGGTGACTGTTGGCGTGAGTTGCTCGAAAATTTTGATTTTCTAATTTCAGACATTGGTGTAGGGCTTCAAGTAAATCTGACGGTTCTTTCATTCCTATTAGTTTTGCAAGATGTCCCGAAAGTCCTGTCACAAAAGTGTCTAATTTGTGATCTAACTAGATCTGGGATTTTGTCCATGTCCGATAGATTTTCTCTAAAATGTACATCAACTGTTTGGTCAGTTATTGATATTGGAGTTATGTTGTCTCTAATTATGTTCTGAATGATATATCGACCGTGTGTGTGTACCATTTGACCATCTAAATCTTTTATTAAATTCGCTAATTCCGGCGTTGCTTGTGGAGTGGATGCAGGATTGGGGAGTTGGGATGTGTTGGTATTACTTAACACTGGAAGTCTCATTAAGTTACTTGGTTTTGACATTATTCTTAATTAAATTTAACCTTTTTTTAAAATTTGTATGTAAATTTTTTCAATAATTTGTATGTACTTCTAACAATTAAAAAAAGGTGAGTGTTATAATTACTTTTTTGTATTTCTTTTATTTTTAAATTTCTTCTATCCTGGAGAGTCCCTTTTGTGGTGAATCGCAGGATTGAGATTGTGTTATGAATCGGAGGGGCCGTTGGTGGTGAATCACAGTGTGTCTTTAATATTTTTATTGCAGATATAAACCCTTATTTATTTAAATCGTTTTTATTTAATTTTTTATAAGTAGGAGGGTCTATTGGTTGGTGAATCGTAGCATCAATATTTGTATTATTTTTGGTTTATATTATTTTATACAATATATTATAATTATATTTTCTTTCTTATTATAATAGAATAATAATATATATATATATATATATATATATATATATATATGTATATATATATATATATATATATATATATATATATGTATATATATATATATATATATATATATATATATATATATATATTATTTTTCTATTATAATAAGAAAGAAAATATAATTATAATATATTGTATAAAATAATATAAACCAAAAATAATACAAATATTGATGCTACGATTCACCAACCAATAGACCCTCCAACTTATAAAAAATTAAATAAAAACGATTTAAATAAATAAGGGTTTATATCTGCAATAAAAATATTAAAGACAAACTGTGATTCACCACCAACGGCCCCTCCGATTCATAACACAATCTCAATCCTGCGATTCACCACAAAAGGGACTCTCCAGGATAGAAGAAATTTAAAAATAAAAGAAATACAAAAAAGTAATTATAACACTCACCTTTTTTTAATTGTTAGAAGTACATACAAATTATTGAAAAAATTTACATACAAATTTTAAAAAAAGGTTAAATTTAATTAAGAATAATGTCAAAACCAAGTAACTTAATGAGACTTCCAGTGTTAAGTAATACCAACACATCCCAACTCCCCAATCCTGCATCCACTCCACAAGCAACGCCGGAATTAGCGAATTTAATAAAAGATTTAGATGGTCAAATGGTACACACACACGGTCGATATATCATTCAGAACATAATTAGAGACAACATAACTCCAATATCAATAACTGACCAAACAGTTGATGTACATTTTAGAGAAAATCTATCGGACATGGACAAAATCCCAGATCTAGTTAGATCACTTAAAGAATTTAGTGGAAACCCGACTGAATTCAGTAGTTGGAAAGAGAGCACTGAACGTATCTAAAAAATTTATGAAAATTTGAGAAGCTCTACAAAATACTTTGGAATTTTAATGTTATAAGGAATAAAATAACGGGGAAAGCGGATGCGGTACTCGAGTCATACAACACTCCATGGAATTGGGAAGCAATTTCCAAATATTTAACTGCACACTATGCAGATAAAAGGGGCCTCAGTACTTTAGAAAACCAGATGACATGCCTCATCCAAGGACGCCAGTCAATACAAAATTTCTATGCACAGGTATATTCTCTGCCATTAATCCTGAATAAAATTTCTTGTATGGAGATGAGCAACGATTCCACAGAAATCATTTCAAAAACCTACCGAGAAAAAAAATTAGACACTTTTGTGACAGGACTTTCGGGACATCTTGCAAAACTAATAGGAATGAAAGAACCGTCAGATTTACTTGAAGCCCTACACCAATGTCTGAAATTAGAAAATCAAAATTTTCGAGCAACTCACGCCAACAGTCACCATCAAAAAGGTGGGTTTTGAATAGATTAGAAAATCAGGGAAATATGGTTTACCCCTTGACACAACAATATCCACGGCAATATTTCCAAAGACAAACGCAAAATTACACACAGACTTCTCAACAACAATTCCATCCAGAACTCGCATATATGCCGCGAAGGCAATAAACATTTTCATCGAATGCACACCGACCTCAACAATTTATGCAACGACCCTATCAACCATTCCATGGACCACAATACAATCCCTATAATAATCCACCAGCAATACCAGTAGCACCAAAACCGTTACTGAAACCAGAACCAATGCAAGCATCAGAACAAACGCGATAAATTATGCCAACCGACCAAACATCCGATATGCAGGAAAACGACAGGAAAGACCTAATACGAACTATACAAACCCCACTTTTAAAATACAAAGAAATTATCACATAAATTGCACCGAAGGAAACCTGGAAGATTTTAATCCCACAAACTCCCTTGAAGAACCAAACTACTACGAGCGTAACGAACAAAATTCTTCTGATTATAACCATAGCTCAAACCCTCATGAAACTCTCAATATAACGGACGTTCATTTTTTAGAATGAATATTTCTTCGATTCCCTACTTCGAAGGCAAAACACGGAGTGGAGAAATATTGAAAATCTTAATAGACACAGGTTCAAACAAAAATCACATCCAACCAAATTTAGCAAAAAAGTTATAGAGAATAACCATTATTTTTATGCAAATTCAGTAAGAGGTAAACTTAAGATTACGCACCACACTTACTTATATTGTTTTAATCTCGAAAATCAATTGAAGTTTTTCTTTTTACCTACCTTAACGACATTTCATGGCATACTAGGAAACGATAGTTTAAAACAACTTTCTGCAGTCATTCACACAAAAGCCAATTTCATGACTATCGCGAATAATGTAGTACACAACGCAAAACGTTAATTCAATACAAAACCGAGACGAACACATGAATGGACAAGATAAACAAGAAATGCAAAAAATTCGCACTAACTCTGATACACCTGTATATTCAAACAGTTATCCATATACCATTTCCTTTAAAGAAGAAATAGAAAGACAGGTACACAAATTGCTAGCAGATGGTATAATTCAACCATCCAGATCACCCTATAATTCAATATGGCTAAAACCCAAAAAAGAGGATGCATCGGTCGAGAAAAAAAATCAGAATGGTAATAGATTATCGAAAATTAAATAGTGTTACTATTTCTGACAGATACACGATACCAGAAATCAATGAAGTACTGGCCCAACTAAGCAAAAAACAGAATATTTTCCGTAATTAACTTAAAAAGTGAATTCCACCAGATTCCTCTAAAGGAATCTGATGTTGAGAAATCAGCTTTTTCCGTGAACAATGGCAAATTCGAGTTCACAAGATTGCCATTTGGTCTTAAGAACGCACCTGCAATACTCCAAGGAACACTAGACGACATCTTAAGAGAGTTTATAGGTAAGATATGTTATGTCATCAATAATCATATTTAGTAAGAACAAATAATCACACACTGATATTGAAACATTTTTTATACCGTAAACAAAGCAAATATGAAAGTGCAAATAGACAAATGTGAGTTTTTTAAAACAAAAGTCGAATTTTTAGGTTTCATTGTTTACTCAGAAGGCATCTCAACTAGCCCCAACAAGGTTCAATCAATAGCTAATTTTCAATACCCTAGAAACCTCAAAGACTTAAGATCATTCTTAGGCCTCTCACGTTATTATAGATGCTTTATAAAAGGAGAGGAAGGCAGAATTTGAAAAACCATGTCGAAAAATTGTTCATACAGCTGAATGAAGAAGCAAAGGAGGCATTCAAGAAATTTAAATCGGCATTAATTTCTGAAGACGTTATTCTACAATACCCAGACTAGAAAAAAGAGCAGTGTTAGAGCAAAGCGGAAAGCCGATAACATTCATTTCCAGAACTTTAAGTAAAACAAAGGAACACTACGCAACTACTGAAAGAGAAATGCTCGCCATTATTTGGGCACTCAACTCCCTAAGAAACTATCTGTATGGAACAGCAAAAATCATTATTTACACGGACCACCAGCCCCTCACATACACACTCAGAACTAAAAACAACAACTCAAAACTAAAAAGATGAAAAGCAATATTAGAAGAATATAATTATGAAATTAAATACAAACCCGGTAAAGGTAATATTGTTGCAGATACATTATCAAGCTATTTTGAAGTAAATGCCTTATATATTGTCACACACTCAGACGATAGTTCATCACACAATTTAATCCCAACCATAAATGTTTTTAAGAATTAAATTTGGATATTAACAGGACAATAAGACAGCTCCAGGTTCGAAATTCCATTTCCTACCTACCATAGGCATATTAATTCAACCTAATTGCAAAATAAATAATCTAATACAAATATTAAAGCGTTACTTAAACCCTTCAGTCATCAACGGCATAATCACCTCTGAACAAATAATGGGTCAAATACAACAATTTTATCCATTTCATTTCAATAATTACAAAACTAGATACACCCAATCACAAGTTGAAGACCTTACGACAAACGAACAGCAGGAAAATCAAATTTTAAGAGAACACAAAAGAGCTCACCGAAATGCAATAGAGAATAAAAAACAACTATTACAAATATTTTATTTCCCCAAAATATTATAAAGAATCAAAAGTACGGTTAAACAATGTAGAATATGCTCAGAAAACAAATACGATAGGCATCCAAATAATCCAGAAATTTAATCAACCCCAATTCTTGAATACCCCGGTCAAATTGTGCATATAGATATTTATATAACAGATAAAAAACTAATTTTAACGGCCATAGATAAATTCTCCAAATATGCTCAAGCGAGACTACTAAAATCCCGTGCCACAGAAGACATTCGAGAACCACAGATAATTTATAATTTTGGAGTCCCACATACAGATAACGAAAAGTCCCTATACTCAAATTCAATAACCCATATGTTTGATCAATTTAGAATAGACATTTATAGGACACCACCCCACATTAGCACATCAAATGGTCAAGTTGAACGTTTCCATTCAACCATCTCAGAAATCCTGCGATATCTTAAATCAGAAAATGTTGACGGATCATTTGAAGAATTACTCGACAGGGCAGTATATGAATACAATTATTCGAGGACAAAAACCACTTGAAACATTTTTTGGATCTCCGATGATTATGAAAATGCAAGACAGAACAATATACAGAAATTAACACAAAAACAAATAAAAGATTTAGAATTTCAGAATAAAAACCGCAAACCCTTTAAATCATGCACTACGGACAGATAATCTGTGTAAAAATTAACAAACGTTACGGTAATAAACTTACCACCCGCTATAAGAAATAAGTAATAAAGGAAGACAAGTCCTCAACGGTTACAACAGAATCTGGCAAAACGGTTCATAAAAGCATTATAAATAATTAAAAATTTATAAATTTTTTTTTGTCTATTAAATATAGTAAAGAAAAAGAGCTCATAGAACGGTTAGCATTATACTCTATTACATATAGTAACGAAAAAGAGCGCATAGAACGTTAGCATTATTATATAGTAAGGGAAAAGAGCGCATAGAATGCTTAGTATTATACTCTATTACATATAGTAAGGAAAAAGAGCACATACAACGCTTAGCATTATACTCTATTACATATAGTAAGACAAAAATATCGCATAGAACGCTTAGCATTATACTCTATTACAGATAGTAAGGAAAAAGAGCATATAGAACGCTTAGCATTATAGACAGGTTTATAACTAATATATTGATACAAATAATACTTTCTAAATTCTTCACCTGCATGGGATATGCAGATGTTCAAATCCTCGACTATTCCTCATCCCAATTAGTTATAATAGACGCTGGACTTGCTAAATTGCAAACAGGATCGTTCAAACTAATTCACATCATTGACACCGATCAATACGAAAACGCAATAAGAAAGCTTGACCAAGAAATAGGATACGACATAACAAAAAAATTCCCCAGTTTTCGATTCCTATCACATGAACTAGAAACCTGGAAATCCTTATTATCCCAAATATCCCCTAAGAGAAATAAAAAAAACAATAGAGATACTAGGAACGGCATGGAAATGGATTGCCTGATCCCCATATCAAGAAGATTGTTCACGCCACTGCACTATGGGCAAAATAGCGATATTTTTGGCATTAATTGTAGTTTTAAAGCTAGACCTTTAAAATTTTGCGCGAATTTAACTAACACCAAAATGGAATTTTGGTTTTTTTTTTTTATTTGGACCACGCCTTCTTCCGCCTACCCATTAAAACATTAGGTCAGGTTTTGGCATAAATTCGGCATGGGTGCACCTCGGCTTTTTTTATTTTCGTTATTTGAAATATATATCACTAGAAAGCTGTTTCAAGAATCTGTAAGTTTGCATCTAAAAATATTTTATTTTATTAACCCATTAGGGGCCAGTACTAAAAAAATAATTTCTTAGCCTCACTTTTTGGAAAAATCACTTAATTTTAATGTGTTTATTTTTTTGGTAGATTCAGATGATAGACAAGGCTTCAGCCTTTTTGTTAAGGTATAAAACTGCTCATTAACCCTTCAAAGACCGGAGATATTTAAATTAGGCTTACATTTTATTTTCCAGAAACTTTGTTAAAGCTTAAATTATTGAATAAGATAGTTGAATAAAGGTAAGTTGAATTAAAATAAGGTTGGCTCAACCGGATCCCTGAAAAAAAAAATCATATGAGACAAATTCTAATATGCCTTTGTCATTTTACAAACCATATACCAGTATGAATATAGATTTTCTAACTTAATCGTCTTCATTTTCTTCTTCCAACTCAATATTCTCCAGTCCAAAACTGTCAATTTCGTCGGCCTCATCGTCTTCTGCTTCATTTTCATTTTCATCACCTTCTAATGTGTCTGAAAAGTCAATACCAGGTATTTCGAAAAGGGCAATGACTTCTCTGGGCAGGCTCTTCTTTCTGTTGGTATTTTTTCGTTTTGTTAAACTTAGGGTGGACATTGCTCTATTATCAGCTACATTTCCTTACATGCGATCTCCTGTCGCTTTTATACAGCTTGTTTCTCGCTTCTGATGCATTTTCTCCCTAGAACTCCAACAGGAAGTATGTAAGTATCCATTATTTGGTGCCCATGTACCAAAATTTTGTGCACAGTTGGAGACATTGGATACCAAGAATACTTTTCAAAATACATATTGAATGTTTGGCCACAAAATTTTTCTGTATCAATCTTATATTCACAAGAGATGGCAATCAATATAATGTAAAAGTGTTTGAGAATATTTAAATCGAAATTTAAAATGGAAGATAAAAGCTCCACATTTCTAAATGCTCTTCTTGTAGTATTTCCATCGTTGCTATTTCCACTGCCATTTTGTTTGGGTTTGTCTACATTGAGACCCATTTCCGTTCTCAACCTTTCTTGAAGGTACTGTTTTCGCAAAGAGACTTTGACTTTGTCATCATTTTTAACACGTCATATCTTTAATTCCATTCTATACGGATTTTTAATACAAATTCAAAAAATCTTATCCATGCATGTAAAGGGCTTACGCCATATTTAAGATTATTTGGTTTAACGCCAAAGATTTTCGAGTTGAAGTCATGGGTTTTTAACAGTTGATTTGGCTTAGCACCACATAGTGGGCAGGAGTGACATGAGTTGGTAGCAGTTAAAATATTCAGAACTTTACCATCTATAAGAGTCATATGTGCTTCATATTTAACAAGAATGTTTTTGCCTTGTGTACACAGATGTGTTCTTGGATGTTTTTAATTTGAATATCTAACTTACTATTTTCACTTAAAATAAGTTCAGTAGTTTCTTTTATAAATTCCATTTTTAGAGGCCGACAGAATCTGACAGACTGTGGAGAGTTATTTGGCCAAATAACTCTATTTAGCTCATCTATTAATTTCAATGGAACTATGGTTGTCACAAAGAGTGATTGGTCTAGTCCAATATGTTCATCCAATTCAAAATGTTGTTTATATGAACTCTGTCCTGTCGAACCATCGAACCCATAACTTACAATTAATTTGCAATGTGTTGGTGCAGCAACATCAAGGACGTCCTTCTGCATTTCAATGCGATCAGCTGTATGGTCCAGTAAATTTTGCATTGTTACTTCTGTTTTAGTATCACAATAGCTGATTTCCTTAGGTCTGCATTTCAATTTTGATTTTACAATCTCGGAGTAAGGCTGCTTATTTAATGCTTTCATGTTAATGTATTGCTGCTTTGTAAAGCCATTTTCAATTAAAAAAGCTAATGCTTCATCAGCACTTATTGGCAACGGATCACTCCTTTCCAGTTTCCTTATGATTCCTGTTATATTCTCGTTGCTAACAGCGTTTTTCAACACAAATGCAGTTTGTTTTTCGTTTGATTTTTTAGCTGAAACGGAAGCAGCGTGCAATAAAAGAGGTGTTGAATGTTTTTTTCTGCGGCAAGCTCAGATGCTAACTTTCTCTTCAAACGAGGCCCTGCATCAGTATAGTCTAAATGCCTCCGACCTAGTTTATTGCCGGGCAAGCCGCAATCACTTATTTCAATAGTTATATTGGATGCAAGCCAACGCGAGTGTTTTTTTTTTAAATCGGTCAAGTATTCGATTGCATTTTGGCAAATTTTATTTTATGAAAGCAATAAATTGCTTGACTTTTTCTGTAATTAACTGATGTTGCTCATCTGATAAGTTTTGCTGTTTAATGTTCTCCAAAATAAATTCTTTTACACTATCTGCTTGTCGATTTTTGCTGCTCCAAACTTCAAGCAGTATTGAATGGCAAAACTCGTATGAAACTACAAAATGAAGTTTTTTCCCAAATGGAACAAAAAGGAGCAAAAAGTGTTAATGATGTTTGATTATATACAGTTTGATTAATAACTTTTAAAAGAAATATTGCAAATACCTTTCTATACACAGAAGTTATATTCCACACAACATACGTATGTTTGTTAGTTTCGACCTATAATAACACACCAACAAAACACTGAATTACTAGACAATAACACACAACTATTTTTTAAACTATATCACAAATTGTTTTATATACCTTGTCTAACTTCTTCCATATTTAAACTTTTTCACAATGTTTACAATTAATGTTTTACTCACGATCAAAGTTAGTAAAAATTTCGCGCGCATTTGCTGTTCATAATGCAACCTTGAAACAGCTGACTTTTTCCTTCATAAAATAACAGGGTGCAACATAAAAATTATAAAAAAAACGTTTATATAACCGTTTGAGTATACGTATATATTCAAAAAAACGAAAGCAGACTTTATATTTTAAACAAAAAAAAAATTGCATTTATGCCAAAAATAGCCACGTTTTACCCACCGTGCACTGGCAAACTATTTTATTTATTTTATTTATTTATTCATACTTGTATTAAAATTAAAATTTTAATACAATTAGACTTACAGCTATGACATCTATGGTCTTAAGCTAGCAAACTATTTTATTTTCACGCCACTAGCGTACGTTTGGCTGCAGACCTTGCGAGAGAGAGTCTGCTTAAGATGTTTCGGGAAGGACTCTTTCTTTTCGTTCTTGATTTCGAAGCTGAACAGACATAAACTTTGTACTTGGAAATTAATACTTAGTTGAATCAATTTGTGAATTAAATAGCATAAACTTTCATAAACTTTGTACTTGGAAATTACTATTTAATATAATCAATTGTGAATTTAATCTGTAAAAAAAATTTGATTTTCTTCATGATCATTTTCGGTCCTTCGAGCCGGATATTAGTCCGGCTAGCATCATTTTCCATCATATTGCTGTGAGGAGGTTCCTGGCCCGTTCTTGCAGACTACATATATCAACAGAGATATTGGGAAGAATCAGGTTAGTGGCTAGTGTGGTTATTTTTTTTTACTAAAAGAAATATAAAGGTCAATGAAGGTCGGCTCAACATAAAATATACGCATATATCATTCGAACGCACATACATACATATGCCTTATCATTAGATTCGTTGCATTAAAGTGCCTTTTCTCTTTCGTTTATGGACCCGCCGTTTTTATTTATGCATTGCCTTTAGTTTTTGTTCTTTTTCCTTCTCGCCGCTGTCTTTTGGATTTTGGTTTGTATTTGTTTATGCAAACTGAAAGTACGCTACAACCAATATAAGTCGACTCACAAAATAATTTGAAAAAAAAAATATACTTGGTTTCTACTGGCACTGCTTGCTCGAGGTTTCTGTTATTTTTTCTTGGAATTATGGACAAGTTGAATGCAACAATTGCCAGCTACATACGCTGTCTCAAAATATGGAGCAATTTAATGTAAATACATCAAGTGAGTTTGTCTTAAAACTGCATCAAGATACTCTAGCCAGAGTGATGCAGCAGATTGATTTGGCTCATCGGTCATGCTTAGGAGAAGCAGAAATGCTCAAAGCAGATAAGTGCACAATAGAAAATACGTACTCTGCAGCCTGCAGCCTACAGCCGCTACATACAATGTATGACTATGCTGGAGAGCAGCAAACCGCCTGCAGCATCGCCTGCTGCCAGCTCTAATCTTGCTTTCTTGGAACCTGTTCCTCGATCATCAAATGTAAGCCTTTCACCATGTGGCACCGACATTTTCCGTGGGGATTATGGACAATGGCCCTCATTTCGTGACCTGTTTAGCGCCATATACATATATAATTCACGACTATCTAATGTAGAGAAACTCTTCCACTTACTACAAAAGACAACTGGCGAGGCGCGTGACATTGTACAACTAGCTCCGCTAACCAATGACGGGTTTATGACGGCGTGGGAAAACCAGCGTATCTTAATAAACAACCAACTTAAGACGCTTTTCAACCTCCTATATTGTAAGTCTGATTCTGGCCCCGCTCTTAAGAAGCTATAGCGAAGTATTACTACTTGTATCGCGGCGCTAAAATCACTCAAGATGGACACTTCTAATTGGGATGTTATATTTGTTTTCTTGTGCTCGGTTAGTTGATCAAAAAACTCTCTTTCTCTCTGGGAACAGTCGTTAAAACCCAAGACGGATATCCCGCAATGGAAGCCGTTGAACGATTTCATTACGGAACGGTTTCAAACGCTGGAAGCCGTTTCCGATTTAAGCTATCCTAGCACGCTTTCTACATCTCGTACAGGGAAAAGTCCTGCCTCTACCACGTCGAATATATCATCGCACCATACACAGGTCGGGTGCGCCAGTTGTTCAGTGTGCAGTGCGCAGAAGCATCCGGTCTACACCTGTCGACAGTTTGTTCAACTCTCAGTGGAAGAACGTATTGGTAGTGTCAAGAAGTTGGGCCGCTGTTTCAACTGTTTGTCCGAACATCAAAAATTAAAGGACTGTCCAAGTAAAACAACATTCTATCCGGCACTGCGACACGAACTCGACTAAATTTACTCTCTTACACCCGTCAACAGAAATTGTAACTCCTCTTCCAATCACAGATCTACCATTTTGACGAATGATCGCAGCGCAGCTCCAGATAATCAAATACAGTCCACTGTAGAAGAAAAGTCAGTACAACAGTTCACTACGTGTGTCAACACCACATCAAAATCGTTCTTCTAGGCACTGCCCTTTCACCACTATACCATCTCGGTTCAACACATACTGTTCGGGTTTTAATCGACCCCGCTTCGGAAGCATCCTTCGTTTCAGAGAGGATAAAACGTTTGTTACGCTTGCCTTGCAAACGATGCGCTGCTACGATATCCGGTTTTAACGATGTCGTCAGCACTAACTCAAGTCAACTATCTACTTTTTGTTAGGTTCGTTCCAGGATAGCAAGTTTCAACTGGAGGTCTCGGCTTTCGTGGTGTCCAAAATCACTGGAATCCTCTTTTCGTGTGGACTTGATCTTGAACAACTTAAATTATTGCCACGTCTGGATTATGTGGATCCAGTCGATCTGCTCCTGGGCGGCGACTTGTATCCTCTTATTATACGTGAAGGACTCAGAAGTAATATCCTCAATTCACTCGTGGCACAACGCACCTAGTTTGGGTGGATAGTTACTGGGCCTTTAGCTGCAGCACGTGATGGGTCGGTTGGTGCTTCTTTATCTGCCCACTTTACCGAAGTTTCTCTTGACGTACAGCTTAATAAGTTCTGGCTAGTGGAAGAAGTTTGTGCACCCCCCGCGACTCGCAGACCGATTTTGAGTGCAAAGAAATTTACACAAAAACGACTCGCCGATCTCCTTCTGGACGTTACGTCGTTGATCTTCCATTCAAGAAGTTAAGCGTACGTGAACCTCTAGGGCAATCTCGGTTCATCGCATGTAGGCAGTTCCTCCGCAATGAAGGAACATTGATACGGCGCCCAGAGTTGAACCTAGAATACGATAAAGTTCTAACAGAATATCTAGATTTAGGACATATGATACCAGTAATGCAACCTCCGGCCGACATGCCTCTACGAGACTATTATCTGCCCCATCATGCGGTCATCAAACCTGACAGCACCACCACAAAGCTGCGTGTAGTACTTAACGCGTCTTCTTCATCATCGAGCAGTCGTAGCTTAAACGATATTCTTCATGTCGGTCCTGTGCTACAACAGGATTTAACTATTGTTATTCTTAAGTGGCGATTGTATAATATTGTATTTAACGCCGATATTCAAAAGATGTATCGTCAAATTTTAGTTAACCCCATCAGACAGCCTATCAGCGGTTAATCTTTCAAAAAACTCCAAATCAGAATTTACAGGACTTCTAATTGAGGACAGAAACTTACGGAATTAACTGTGCATCTTACCTCGCTATACGTACTGTCCACCAATTGGCATTTGATGAACACCACCCGTTTACAATGGGAGATCAGATCTTGCCTGAAAATATGGACGTAGATGATGTCGTAGCGGGTGCTCATTCGGTTGCGTCGGCAATTCATGCTCGTGACGACATCAAAAAATTCTCTCAGCAGGGTGCTTTGAGTTAAGAAAGTGGGCTTCCAACTCCGGCGAAACCCTTCAAGGAATATCGGCTGACCACCTTCTTAATGAAAGCTTCTTAACATTGTGTGATAAAAGCACGGCTAAAACTCTAGGTATTAGATGAAATGCCAATTCATCTAATACCTCTCTTCTTGATCCTGCAGGATGGCTGGCTCCTGTTACTATACTCGCCAAAATTTTGATGCACTATGGATGGAGAAGATGGACTGGGACGAAGCAATTAGTGTAACGTCACTGCATCAATGGTAGACGTTTGTCAGTCGGTTCTTCGAGATCAACTCAATCACAGATGCTCGTTGGCTAAGCTATAGTCCTTCCGCACTGACTGAATTCCATATATTCGCAGAAGCTTCGGAGACAACTTACGCAGCCGCTATTTAGGACTATGTGAGTGACCACGGAACAGTTTCCTGCCACCTTCTGACCGCCAAATCAAAGGTGACTCCAGTAAAGTCTACCCCGTTTGGAAGTTTGTGGTGCTGTTCTGGCAGCGAATCTATCGGAAACGGTATTGAGACAGCTTCCTGTCACATCCAATGCAACGCAATTCTGGACAGATTCGACTTAGCTTAAGAAACCGGCTCGTACATGGACAACATTCGATCGCGTTCACTTATCGAATAAAAAGTTGACACGGCCCATCTTGGCTAGTTCTGGAAAAAGCGCATTGGCCTTCACAAATGGTAACTGAAGTGGAAGTAACCTTGGAACAAAGGGCAATTAAATCTCATACGATTGCATTATTTGAAATTGACTTCCTCGGCCGTTTCTCGTCATTCCCACGGGCACTACGCGTCCTCGCATATATTCTCAGGAATCGGGTCCGCGTTCTCAATCTCAGCCACACCTTAATTTCAAATGACTTGTCTGGTCCTGAAATAACTCAGGCCAGAACACGATTGTTTCAATTGACACAGCTACGGCACTATTCAAAGGAATACGACGCACTAATCAACGAACAGCTTCCTGGCAAACGGAGTAACCTACTCAATCTTTCGCCATTTAAAGATTCCGACGCCTTCTTAGAGCTAACGGTCTTATCTTCCGCAACTGGATTGACCTACAATAAAAGACACCCAGTTATCTTACCGTACAATTCTCAATTATCACGATTCCTTGTGCAGTTCATCCACGAACTTATTCTATATGGCGGAAATCAGTTCATGCTTCGCCTACCACCCCAAGAATCCTGGATCCCACGAGCGAAAGCCTTAATCAAGTCAATAGTATTTAAAGGCAGAAAGTGTACCATCGATAAACGTAGAACATTCCAACAAATAATGGCTGCGCTACCCGCACGACGTTATCCAGACCATCCACCAACTGTGGACTTCGAAGGACACTTCAATCTGAAGAGGTTCACGGGCTACTATACTAGACTCACCAAAAGCTACGCCTGCGCCTTCGGTTGCTTCGCTGCACGCTCGGTCCATCTAAACCTCTCTACTGCTACGTTTCTAGCTGCGTTCGCTCGCTTACCTCTCGAAGAGGTTGTCTCAGTCACGTGCACTCGAACAATGGCACCAATTTAGCTGGAGCAGCTGGTATACTCCACCATGACGCCGACATTTTAAGGCTCAATCAACCTCGAAGATTCTGACACAGAACGGCTGTCAAGATATTTCGTGGCATTTTATTCCAGCGTCAGCTCCACATATGGGCGGTCTATGGGAAGCTGCGGTCAAAGTTATTAAAAAGCACTACCGACGTATATCGGACCATCAAAATTGAAAAGGCGTTTGAAGGCAAAGAAATAGCTTGTTGTACATCGGTTGACATTACGGGGGCTTTCGACAATGCTACTTTCAGAGCAATTGAGGAGCGGATGAACTGGAAAGGTATACAAAGACTGATCATAACATGGGTTCTCAATATGCTGAAAAACAGAACAACAATCTTTGAAACAGGCACAGCAAAGCTAATTCTCCGGTCAACAAAGGATGTCCCCAGGGGGGCGTCCTATCGCCACTCCTATGGATATTGGTTTTCAACGAGCTCTTACAAACTCTCAATGACCTCGAATACGAAGTTCAGTGCTTTGCAGAAGATTTGGTAATTATGGTCAGAAGGAAGTTTGACTCTACCATAACAGACCGCATGCAAGTAGCTCTTGACATCACGCAAAACTGATGTTAGGAGAAAGGACTATCAAGACAATCGTGGTACCCTTCACCAAAAGAAGGAAACTGAATCTGGGGACCATAAGTTTAGGGACCACGAACTTAACAATGTCCAATGAAATGAAATATCTGGGAGTAATCCTAGACAAAACTCTAGCTTGGAAAAACCACTTACCATACATAACTAGTAAAGCCTTAAAAGCAGCCTCCGCTTGCCAGAGGTTGTACGGTAAAACATGGGGACTACGGCCAAAAATGATGGCGTGGTCATATAAAAGAATAATAGTACCAATGATTACATACGCGTCGTTGGTATGGTGGCCAAAAGTAAGCCAAGCAAAAGCTCAGATGACTCTCAACAAGATTCACCGTATAGCCTGTTTGAGTGTGACGGGAGCAATGCGAACGTGCCCCACACTAGCTTTGGGAATGATCACTGGACTGACTCCTCTACACCTTGTAGTTAAAAGGATGGCGGCCAGCGCGGCCCTAAGGCTACCTAATCTAGCCCATCTTAAAGAAGGCAACCTTTCGGGGCACGCAAAAATTCTGGACACTCTGTGGAATTCTCCGTGCCTCATGGTCTTCGACAAAATGGATAGAAAATTAGACTTCTCAAAGCAATTCAAAGTGGTCATCAGCGGCCGTTCAGCTTGGAGAATCAAGGAAATAATAATAAAACAGGACTCACAGTTGTGGTATACAGATGGGTACAAAATGGAAGATGGCAGTACAGGAGCTGGAAATGTAGGGCCAAATTTCCAAAAATCAATTGCAATGGGAAAAACAGCTTACATTTTTCAGGCGGAGGTCCACGCTTTAGAGTTATGTGCTAGATAATATCTACGCAGGGGTACACGCAACACCAAAATATGCATACTCTCAGATAGTCAGGCAGCTCTGAAATCATTAACAAACTTCTCTTTCCAATCAAAACTGCTCTGGGAATGCTCTAAACTCCTCAATACTCTAGCAGTGAGAAACTCTGTTAGGCTAATGTGGGTACCGGGACATGCGGGACATGAGGGCCACGAAATGGCAGACTCTTTGGAAAAAAGGGGCGCAGCCACTGCCTTTATAGGTCCAGAACCCTTCTGTGCGGTAAACAGTAGCTTCACAAATAACTTGTTGTGCGAACAGGAAAAACGAGGTCTGCTAAACTACTGGAGAGCCCAAAAAGGCATGCGGCAGTCGAGACTACTCATTGATCCTGAACACATCAGAGTAGATGCTTCTTTAAACCTCAGCAGAAATGACATCACACTCTATACTGATTTTTTAACAGGACACTGTATACTAAATTACCATCTGAAAAAATAGCCGTGGTAGAAGACGATTCCTGTCGACTCTGTCAAGAGGAGCAGGAAACAGCAGAACATGTTCTATGCACTTGCCCAGCGGTGGTAAGACGCAGACATAATTACATAGGCAGTGAGCTCGTATCTCCAAATCACCTAGTTAAAGTTAAGCCCACAGCAGTTACGAGATTTATAAATAGTCTGGGACTGTTTTAGTTGTGTACGAGGCTGCACAATATATATCTTAGGTAGCGGTGTTCTATTAGCCTGTTAATAATTAATAAATATTAGTTATTACTTGAAAAACAATAAGTTAATATCGGACCATAACAAATACACATTTGAGGAGTTTGCAACTGTTATGTCCAGGATCGAAGCATGCATGAACTGCCGTCCCTTAAGCACCAGTTCATCCAACCCATCCGACTTGACACCACATACTTCCGTCCACGTCTTAGTTGGTGGCCCATTATTGTCTCCGGCCGTGTCCGATACGACTTCTGACTCTATAAGATTGTTCAATCGATGGCAAAAGATTAGAGCTATTGCTCAAGAATTTTGTCACCGATGCAAAACTGAATACTTAAAGAAATTGCTTGTTAATGCCCAAGTTGGGGATCTTGTGGTAACCACACCACTAGAATGGCCTCCTGAGCTCATTGAAAAAATATACAGAGGAAAGGATGATCGGGTCCGAGTGGTAGACCTCATTTCTAAAAACGGAGCACTGACACTACCAATCCATAAACTTTTGCACATTCCGACTAACTAATTCCTAACTACGATAGTGGCGGTATAATGCACTAAAACCCACTAGCCACTATATCCATACATACCAAGTGGACCTTTTAATCTTCTTTGTTTGTTCCTTATAGCTCTTAGAGAACACTTTGCTTCCATTTTATAGACGAATGATGTAGATACTGCAACAGGGGCGCTATGTCCACGCAACTGGCAAACTATTTTATGTCCACGCCAGTGTCGTACGTTTGGCTGCAGACGTTGCGAGAGAGAGTCTGCTTCAGATGTTTCCGTTCTTGATTTCGAAGCTAAACAGACGTAAATTGTGTAATTAGAAATTAATAGTTTGTTGAATCAATTTGTGAACTTTGTACTTGAATATTACTATTTAATATAAAATCAATTGTGAATTTAATCTGTAAAAAAACTATAATTTTTCTGCGTGATCAATATAATTTAAAGTTAGATTATCTCCATATTTCGGTTTCATACAATTATAATGAAAATCGTACATTTTTCGCTTTGAAATTTATAAAACGGTGAAACTTAAATAAATAGGTTTGTAATAAATTGTATGAAATCATTTTATTTGAATTGCGGCTAAAGCATTATTCTTTTTTTTTATATCGTGTTTATTGGTATAATTAATTATACAAACAACTTAATGTTAAGCTTAAAGCTAAGGCACTAACGGCTAGGGTTTTCGGCCTATATTTTATTTGATTGTAGTTGATGCGTTCAATTTCAAAAAATATTTCGGAGGATCTTTGTATTTTTATGAATATGGAGATGTTTTCTCTTGTTATGTTGGTTATTAATTCTTTTAATGTTTTATTATATTTGAGGCATATCTGGTCTGTTATGTTGCATTCTGATATGATGTGCTGGAAGGAGACGGTGGTTTGGTTGCAGATTGGCATGGTGGCGGGGAATACGGTGTAAATAGGTGGGAGTGGGTTAATCTCGTATGTCCTGTTCTGAAGTGGATGTGCTTTTGAATTCAATTTTATACAACTATGAAAATTTGGTTTAGAAATTAATGCACGGGCATATAAACATCTCCCTCTGCTTTCCCAACTGGATACAGTTTTTACATCTTTTCTCTTCTCAACATTTCCCATGGTTTTGCCGTACATGAATCGTTTTTATACCCGTTACATTTAAAAAGGTACATAGGGTATACTAATTTTGTGCTTTTGAGAAACGTTGCCATATAAGGAACTTTTTTCATCTTTTTTTAAATTTATATACCTTCTGTCCAATTGACGGAATCGTGACATTGTTTGGCAGTTATGGAGATGTTGGTCCTACTAATCACTATGCAAAAATTGGGCGGTATAAAATAACTGCCACGCCCACTATTTACAAATTTTAATAACTGAAGATCTGGTAGAGATTTACGGACGAAATTGTATGGGAAGGAACATTTGGACATTGTAAAGCTACTGCAACAATTGGGGCTGATCAGAGAAAAGATACGCCCACTTTCGATATAAGGAACTTTCGGGTCTAAAATTAAAATTAGCCTACGTATGCTCGTATTGATGCCAGCGGAATAAATATTTGCAGAAATATACATGGGGTCCATAATAGTGTGTGTGCAGAATATGGGGATCATAATACAACTGCCACGCCCACAATTGGCCGAAAATCATTACTAGGGTTCTATTAAAGGTTTATCAACGAAATTTCACAGGAATGTTGCGGGTACTAACATTAAACACCACACAAAAAATGGTCGTGTTATTTCTACAGCCACGCCAACTATTGACATATTATTATACCTTACGACCTATACAATATTTTTGGACGAAATTTTACATTAGTACGTATATGGACCCTACAAAGCCATATATACCAGATTCGTGGTCGATCAGATGAAGGATACGCCTCCCTCCCATATAATGAACTTTGGGGACCCCACTGAAAGATAATTACCGTAGTTATGCTTCTAGTGATGGTATATGAAAACAAATTGGTAGATGTATACCATGGGTATGTACTAGCATGCATTCCAAATACGGGCAGATTATTATTACTGCCACGCCCACAATTAACCAAAAACCATTACTAGGTTCCTATTAAAGATTTATCAACGAATTTTCACTATTGACATATTATTATAACTTCCGAGCCACCCTCTATGGTCTAGTGGTAAGCATGCTAGACTCACACCCCGAGGGTCGCAGGTTCAAATTCTGCCACGGGCTTGGTCTCCAAAATGCTTCTTTCTATAAAACCCTTTTCTCTTCGAGTCGAATGCCTCTGTAGCTAGTACTCATTCCCCCAACACCTTGCACTCATAATTAATTATGGTGTAAGATATAATAATAATAATAATAAAAATAATAATATAATTTTCGACGTATACAATATTTTATGACGAAATTTTATATTAGTGGTTCTATTGACACTACAAAGCCATACACAAGAAAAGGGGTCGATATAATCTTTTCAAGGTACCCTACCAAAAATTACCGTTAGTATGCTCCTAATGATGATTTATGAAGAAAACATCCCCATTGTTGAACTTGCACGCACAAGAAAAGGTAAAGGGTATTTCGAAGTCGGTTTAACCGACTTCAGACTTCTGTACTCGTTTTAATATAGACTTAATCCATAGTGTCCTGAATTAGTAAAAGATTAATATGATCATGTTTTTCGTTGTTTGTTATGTAATAGAGGCCCAACAATTGATTTTAAATTTTCGTTGTAACCACACACGTTCATACTAATGTTAACATTATGTTTATCAAATGATTTTATTTGTTGAACGAGTAATGGAAAATCCAATTCTTTAAAGTTCAACATTAATCTATTTTTAAGTACAATTTCATTATTTTCGTTATTTGAAATATTATAGCTGCTAAACCGATCAGATTTGATAATTTGATTATTACTATCAAATGTTGAAATTTAAAACAATAAACATCACTATTTTGCACATTTATACAAGGTGTGTTATATTTGATTTCTTTCGGTAGTTCAATGTATTGTGAGCTTCTAATTGATTTATATTGATTTATGTTTATTTCCAAATGCGAGATTCGTATCAAGGACCATCAACCATCGCTGTCTGGAAATTCGTTCATTTTATTTTTTATCACTTCACACATTCTTTCAAAAGCTCCATTGAGATCGTCATTTGTATTTGAAAAGATTTGATGTCTATTTTTGGTACATCATCATCAGACACTTTTACATACTCAGTACCATATATATTTCACAGTTTATTTTTAACGATTGCACTATGGCCGAAATCGCGATTTTAGCGGCAAATATACTTCCCGACAAGCTAGCTTCACCAAATTTGGTGTGTAGACTTCTAATGATAAAAAAATCGATTTGAGAAAAAATGGGTGGGTCACGCCCCCTTTTTTCAAAGTAGTGGCAAAACGTACTTCCTGGCAAGCTAGCTTCACCAAAATGGTTATACGGATTTCTACTGACAAAAAAGCAACTTAAGAAAAAAATGAGCGGCCCACGCCCCCTTTTTCCTATACCCAAAACCCAAATTGTCGGCAAAAATACTCACCAAAAAGCTAGCTTCATCAAATTTTGTATACGGACTTCTACTGATAAAAAAAAACTTGAGAAAAAATGGGCGGTCCACGCCCACTATTAAAAAAATATTGAAAGCTACCAAGAAATTCATTTATTTTTTAATTCATAAATTTATAATTTTAAAGAAGTTGTAAATGCTTATGGATTAATCTGAAAATAACAAAATAATGGATACATATTCTCAAAAGATATAGGGCTTAATAAATCATGGTCTATTCCTTCGTTTCCATCCGCTTCTAATTCCAATGAATAATTATTTAACGACTCTAAGCTAACATCAGAATCAGAACTATAATTGCAGCTGGAGGCTTCTTGAGATGTTAAAGGTAATAACAGTTCTGGTGGTAATACAGGCATTTTAAAAAGATCAATGACTTCTCGAGGAAACGGAAGTTTTTTTGAACTATTTGTACGTTCTTGCACACATAAACTAGAAATATATGGGTCAGAGCTATCCATAGCTCTATGATACATGTCAAGTATGTTGTGCACTCTTGAATCCTTTCGAGCATGACCAGTTCGATCTTTTTTATAATATTTGTTACCCGCCTCAGATGCATTTTCTGCAAGGCAACCTACGGGTACTACTGAAGCCTCAATTATTTGTGACGAATGCACTAATATTTTGTGTATAGTGGCAGACATCGAGTACCATTCGTAGTTTTGGAAAAATATTTCACCGGTTTTAATGCAATGAGCACGAAGTATTTTCCACAAATTTTTGTTTAAACAAGCTGTGACCGGTAGAACCATCAAACCCGGAGCTCAAAATTAGGATCGATTCTTAAACATCCATTGTACACAATACTTCATCTTGATATGCAAGAATTCTTTTAGCTGTGTGGTCTACCAAAATTTGCAACGATACTTCGACAGAGCTTTCATTCGATTTGATTTCATCCGGTCTACATTTCAATTTGCTTTTATAAACTTTATCATAAGTCGGATAAATACTACTATTGTGTTTTATGTTTAATTGACGCATATTTAAGTACTGCTTTTTAGTTAATCCGTTTTCTAACAAAAACATTAGAGCTTCATCAGGTGATACTGGCGTAACTTCTTTATGGCTAGTATTAAGAACTTCTCGAATTTTGGATGGCCGATTTGGAGATATAGCAACTTGTTGTAGGACAAATTTCAAATCCGTTGCGTGGGATTTTTTGGCAGATATAGAGGCAGCATGAACTAATAATTGCGCATTGTCTCCTTGCTGGGAAGCTAATTCGGAAGCTAATCTCCTTTTATTTTTTTCGCAGCTATCATCATAAGTCATTTTTGGTCGCCCGATAGCATTAATATTTTTCGGTAGAACAAAAATTGTTTCTCGACCCAACCATTCCTTTTTATATTTTCTAAATGCTTCCTCATTTCTGGATTGTTTATCCCATTTTAATTTAATAAAATTAGATAAATTACGAGCTTTAGTACATATTAATTTACTTAATTCACTGTCAATTTCGTATGGAATCTTTCCTTTTATGTAATTCGAAACATTCCTGTTGTTTCTCAACCAAAACTCACATATTTCAGAATTTTTGAACCTGAGTGTTTCTACAAAAATATTAAAAATTCGTTCATTAGCAGTCAAATGCATACACTTTTACCATGACATAAAACTTGAGTTTTCTACAAACAATCACATGTAAATAGTTCTAATGACACTTCATAATATTTTTAGTTTTACTCCACGAAAAACAATAAAACTCTTCAAAATTTCACAAAAAAATACACACAAAAAAACACCAAAATAAGTACGAAATACAAACATTTAGCAAACTATATTTGTATATAGTAAAAATACTCACCTCGAGTATTACAACTCATATTTACAAAGTTTTTTTACAAGAATATATTATTAAAAAAACAGTTTTTAATTTTATACAAATTTTGCTGCTTCACTTGTATCAACACGTACTAAAAAATATGTAAACATTAACAGCTGTTTGTACATAAACAGGGTTGCCAACAGTAAACATTTTTTTTAGTTTTTTCTTATCAATATGTTGCGCATTGAACACCATCAAAAAAATTGTAAAAATTTTAAGTTGAAAAATTGACTTTTTGCCGCTAAAATCGCAATTTCGGCCATAGTGGATTGGTGTTAAACAATACGTATTTTAATGTAACAAATATACATTTTTTTTCTTTTTTAAAAAAATGTTTCTACATTTACCGCACTCTCATCATCATTCTCATAAATTCTCAATTCTGTTATTGAAGAGACTATTGATTCTCTTCGGATTACCGCATATAACCATTGCGCTATTCTTCTTATGAATATTCGTTCTAACGTGATGATGCCAATTTTTTTTGTTTTTTTTTTTTATTATGAAATTGTATTTTAATATATATAGGATACAATAGAAAATCTATGGCTACGTAGGCCTTAAGCTGATTGGTATTTAAATTAATGGGGTAAACTTAATACTAGATTTCTTTGTAAATATTACAATATTTAAGGTAATTTATAATTATATTTGAATTACTAATGTTCAAGTTGTTTAGTAAGCTAGAGGGTCTTATGTTTTCTAAGGATTTTCGGTATATGTTAAAGTGGTTACAATTATCTAGGATATGTTCAACATCGGGGTTTTTATCATTGCAGTATTTACAAATTTTATCTTCTTTGTCGATTAGATGATGATGAGTTAATTTGCAATGACCAAGTCGGAGTCTAGTTAGTTTTATTAGGTCTGTAGATAAGTTCTCGCTAGGAGATAATTTGAAATTGTCATATACTGTTGTCTTTCATGGGTTGGCAACATGATACCATTTCGAAGTTCTATTATATAGCTTGAGTTGTTTAGAAATAAAATTATATTTGATATAAATTTTTATGTCCGAGGTAAGGAGGTTCTCAGTTGTTGTTAAGGGTTGATTTAATGCATTCTTGGCTATTTTGTCATTGCCTTCTAAGCGGGCATGACCTGGTACCCAAAAGAGTTTAATTTTATTTTTATTTTTTATTAAAAGATCTCTTATAGAATCAGTGTAGTAGTTTGTGTTATTTGGATTGGATATTGCCTTAATTGAAGAGAGGGAGTCAGTGCACAAAGCAAAATTTCCTGGCTTATCAACTAAGTATTTGGTGGCTTCGTTCTGCTGCAAAGATTGAGCTATAATTTGAGAGGTGGGCGTTTTTAATTACTTTATTATCCTGGAGGATGCTATAACTAATTTTATTATCAATTTTGGACCGGTCAGTGTAGATAAATTTAAAGTTTCTCATCTTATCTTGTATAAATTTTTGCCTATATATTTCTTGTGGAGTATCGTTTTTGCTCCAACGGTGTCGAGAAGTGTTTATTGTGCAGGAATTTTCATTCTGGAAGCTGCAATCGTTTCCCTAATTTAATGTTAATTGAAATATCCAATTCTTTAGCTCTGAGGATACATTTGTTGAGAATCGAAAAAACCCGTTGACTTCGGTTTGATGTCATCAATTTAGCAGATAATGCTGAGAGTGGTGACTGATCATATATTAGGATTGATTTGCAAAGCTTACTTATGATGTATTAGAAATTTAAATTTATTGGAGTCATTTTTGCTTCATAGAGAATATTATTAATAGGCGTCGTCCGATATGCCCCTAGAGCGATTCGTGTAGCAGAGTGAAGAATGGTGTTAAGTGTATTCATGGTTGATTTAGGAGATTGTCCGAAAAGATAAATACTGTAATTTATTTTGGAGACTATTAATGATTTAATAGCCGATATTAAAGAAACGGGGTTGCGATTGTATTTGAAGTTTGAAAGGCATTTTATAATATTTAAGGTATTATTAAGCGTATATGTCAGTTGATTTATATGGGTTTCCCACCTATACTTTCTGTTAAAAATTACTCCTAATATTTTTAAGTTATCAACGTTTGGTATATTTGCAAAATTTCAGCGAACATTTGTTACGCAGTTTACCTTCCGACAAATGTGAATATGCTTGCATTTCGATAGAGATAATTCTGCGCCAGAATATATGCAGCAGCATTTGATTTTGTTATGGATCTCGTTTAAGTCTATGATGGTATTTTTGTTTTTGTTCATTTTTTTATTAACATGAAGTCATCTGCGAAAGCCACAAAGTCCAGTTCCTTGTGAAGAGAGATTATATCGCTTAATTTGTTGTTGGCATTAAGGAAGAGGATGACGGATAATATGGAGCCTTGAGGAAAGCCATTTTGTATAGGTAGCATTTGGGAAACCCTGCTGCCCAATCTAACTTTAATATTTCTGTTTGTTATGTGGTTTTTGATGTAGTTGAATATTTTTGGTCCTATTCTCCATGCCATTAGCTGATTCAAAACTGTATGCACCCCAATTTTGTCAAACGCTTTGGCAAAATCAAGTGAAATTATGAAAGGATGCTTTTTGAAAAAGAGGGACTGTGTTATCAGATGGTCTAGATAGACTAGAGGGTCAGAAACAGATTTCCCTTTTCTAAATCCCATTTGGCGGCTATTTAGTAGTTTATCACATGTGATAAACCACCACAGGCGGTTTGCCACAATTTTGTCAAGCACCTTTGAGCAACAGGGATTTAATGAAATAGGACGGTAAGATTCAACTAAAGTTTTATCGCAATTTGGTTTAATAATTGGAATAATCAGGCTATTTTTATAGATTTGTAGGATGTATTTATTAAAAATGTTGTTGTAGAATGAAAGCAGTCGGCTTTTTACTGAAGGTGGAATATTTTTAATCATTTGGTAAGAAATTCTATCGATCCCTGGGGTTTTTCCTTTTAGTTTGCTCAGGGCCATGTTCAGTCTCTTCTCAATATGCAAGCTGGATTTGCTTGGGTTAAATGAATTTATCGCAGACAAAGAAGGTTTTTTTTTGTTGTAAGAAGGTAGTTGGAAATTTTGTGTCGCAAGCTTCGTTGGACCAATATTTATCAACTGTATTCGAGACTATTAATTTGTCGGTTATTGCTGGTTGATTAGGCTGTTGAAGTGAAATGCAATGAATTGTGGAATGAGCTTTATGCCCACACAATTTATGGATTGTTGCCCATACTTGACCAGGCGATGAGGATGGGTTGATATTGGAGGTAAAATTATGGAATGCCTCTGATTTCGTTGTTTTGATTTCCCGTTTTAGAATTGCGTTTGCTCTCTTAAACTTGATGATATTGTCAGTTGAGATGTTTCTCTTCAGTAAGTTCCATCTACGGTTCCTATCCTTTTTCAATTCTTCAAGTTTGATGGGCTTACTGGAGTTAATTTTGTCTGCTAAAAAATAGTATTTTATCCAGTCTGCTTTATTTAAATTGAAACGTGGCTTAAAGTCTGTAGTTATATCTGTATTGCTTGGAAAAAGGGAAATAATTATGGGAAAATGGTCGCTACCATATAAGCTGGATTCAATATCCCATTTCCTTTGTATGACAAGGGCTGGAGACGCTATTGATAAGTCTACGTGAGTGAAAGTATGGTGAGTTGAGAAATATGTAGGTCGACCGTCGTTGAGAAGAATAAGATCGGATTGGGTTATGAATTTGGAGATTATATTTCCTCTTGAATTGTTCTTGTCCGAACCCCAGCTGGTATGCCAGCTGTTGAAGTCACCTGATAAAAGAAAAGTTGATTGTGAGTTTGGTAAAATATCATAAAGGTCATTATATCGAAAACGTGTGTTAGGAGATACGAGTATATAGATCGAACTGATTAAGAGTTTTTGTTTGGATTGTATAAGAATATTTACCAGGTCAAATTTGTTAGTGGAGGTATCTAAGAGTTGGTGTTGCTTACATTGATGTATTAAAATTGCTGAGCCTCCAAAAGAGTTGTGAGGTTTAGCCGATATATAATTTTGTAGTTTATTGGAATTGGTATTGATTTGTCATTAGATAAATGAGTTTCTTGTAGGGTAAGGATTTGTGGTGTGTGTATTTTTAGTAATAGTAATAATTCGTTGTAGTTATTTATATAGCCTTTGATGTTCCATTGAATTATATTCAATGTTGTCATGATTAATATAGGTCGGTAAAGTTTTAAGGGTTTTGGATGACTATCGATATTAGTAATTATAACTAAATACTATTTAAAGTTGTTTATACATCATGGTTAGAGGACATCGAGTCTGAGCAGCTATCGATGTCGAGAAGTTCGGTTGTTTGTAAATGTGATTTAGTAGTATTTTTGGTGATTTTATTGCTTTTTGATTTTGCTTTTAATTTTGACATTGCTCTCTTTGAATTGTTTATGGGAAGTATTTTAATTTTTGTGACGGGTGAGTTTTGTGATGTGTATTTGCTACCTGAAGACGTGCTTGGAATTGGTGGGATGATAATTGGTGGTTCTTCACCATTTTTGGTTGTCGCAATGTCATCGTATGATGTTCTAGTCCTTTTCTGTAGGCTTGTGAGAGAAGAATTTGTTGTGTTTTTTGTCTGATGAGAAAATACTTGCGATTTGGTGACGTTTGAATATAGTGAATTATTTGTAGACTGTCAACTTTTTGTAGGGTTTTTATGGATTGTATTTCACGTTCTTTTATAAAAATGGGGCAAATTTTGTTAATTGGTGAATGGTTTGTATCCTGTAGTTGGTGGTATGCACAGTTTACGCATGTTGGTTGACCAGTACAAATTCCGTCTGCTTCAGCTTCAAGGTGGGAAGTTAGGCCACAATTTCTGCATAGCTTCGTGCGCTGGCATGTTTTCCTTATATGTCCGAATCTTAGGCAAATGTTGCATCTGATTGATAGTGGGATATAAGGGCCTAGTTTAATTCTTTCATATCCAATGTTTATGTTTTCAGGAAGACTTTGTGAGTTGAATGTGATTATGATTAGTCCGGTTTCTTTTATATCGTTATCTTGTTTTTTAAAGACTTTTTTGACTTCAATAATGGTTTGTGGTTTTAGTTCTTCTAAAATTTTTGCTTCACTAATATCCCGTAAATCATTGCAGTAAAGTAAGTAAAGCCTTTGGTAATGTTAAGAGATTTATATAGTGCAACACTGATTGGTATGTTGTTGTGCATCGATGTAAGATCTAACAGTTTGTTTGTTTGTGTAATATTTTTTGTTTTTACCAACAGTGTGCCAGCACGTGTTTTTTTACACATTTCAACAATTTCTTTTATTATAAAGGGCGATAACCCAGTGAAAGTTTCATTGTCATTTCTGGTTATTGTTAAATACTTGGACTCGCTAATGTTTGGAGGATTTCTCCTCCAAATGTCAGGTGGGTCAAGCATTCTTAACAGTTATCTGTATAGTTTTTATTTGTGTTTAGAGTGAAGAATATAGTATGTTAATTGCTTGTTACTATGTTGTTCTTGTGTTTTGCAGTTGCTTGTATGTATGTGTAGCTTAGGTAAAACCGGTTAGAAACGAAACGTGGATGATATGATTACGAACTCGCATGCACGTCCGTACACTATGAAGGTTACTTATGCACTGACCAATTTTTACTGTTCACATTTACATTACACTAAGTACATAAAATGTTATTATTAGATTTTTAACAACCAGCTACATTAATTTTGCAGCTATTTTAATTTTTTTACAACTTTTATCTTTATAATTTTAATTCTTAACACTCACATCAGAATTTCTCTTTTTTTCATTTTTCACTTTACAACCATTTTCAATAGAATGCATTTGTATTTGATCCCTTTCAAGATTCCATTTCCGAGAATACTTCGAGCCACAAACTGATTTCAATTACTATTCACACATATACAAAAATGTTCATATTTCCATTGAAAAATGGCCCTAACACATTAAAATAAAAACGGTTGTATTCTAATATGGTTGGTGTGTGTTGTCTTGTAGTGGCAAATAATTTGAAAAATAAGCTTTAAAATAATTCTTTCGGTTCCAGTTCAAACAGTTTCTGGATAAGTAAGTTTTTAAAGTATATCAATCCTACTAAAGTTTTGTAAATATAATTTTTTCATCGTCAACTGACGCTTCGATATGCAAATACAGAAAACAAAAATTTAATATCAAGTGACTTGAAGATGCTAGTTTTAAAGGTTGGTTTGAGGAATTGTCGGGCGAGCCGAGGTCCACCGCGTGTAACAAAATTTTAAATTGTGGGAAGTCTGCTCTTTTGAAGCACTCGGAGAGATCATTTCATAAAACAAATATGTTAGAAAGAACAACAAAAATTACCAATTTTTTCGACAACAAATAACAGAAGATAAGAGAAACCAGCACGAAAAATATTGAAATAAGGCTAAGCCTTTTCTTCGCATAAAACAACTTAGGGCTGCAGTTGGTAGACCATTTAATTCCACTTTTAAAGGATATCGTCCAGATTCCGACATTATAATAAACTGTAAGCTCGGAAGAAAAAAATGAACCAGCATAATAAAAAATGTGATTGCACAAGAAGAAAAAGACAAACTTGTAACCAAGCTAAAAACAAATAAATTTTCTGTCCTGATCGATTAGAGTACCGACATTGGCCTTGACAAACATATGTATGTGTATTTCGGTAAAGTTCTTTGACGAAGAAAATGAAAGAGTTGTCGTCAAGCTGCTTGATTTGCTTCCACTTGGAATTCAATGTTCTGCAGAAGCCCTGTATAAAGCCTTTAAGGATTTAATCACATCTCACGGAATTCCATTTGCAAACATAATTGGTAAAAAAGAAATTTTCTTTAAGACTTCAAAATAACTACATAAATAAATGTTCAACTATTTCAAGGTATGTGCAGCGATGGTGCCAATGTTATGGTGGGACAAATTAATTACTTCGCCTCCAAGACGTTCCACAGGCAATATTAATAAAATGTATATGCCACTCAGCAGCAATCATTGCAAGTAAGTCTTGCTTGACATTGCCAAGAGCACCCGAAGAACTTTTGCGGCAGATAGGATCCTACGTCTGTGGAAGTTCTAAAAGATGCGCACAATTAGAAGCAATTCAAGGGACTCTGAATGAAAAGAAGAAGAAGATTTTAAGATCTTGCAGAACGAGATGGCTTTCGCATCAAAAGTCCATTGAAAGCATTTTAGAAAGATAAATTGAAATCTACTGAATTAATTTAGTCAGAGCTCACAAATGAGTGTAATAAGGTATCTTTATTATTTAAGTATGTCCTAAGATTCTTCAATACGTTGAACGCTTTATTTAAGTCAAGAGCTCCATTAATATAGATTCTTCATAGTGAATCAGTTAAACTGTTTTTCAGCTTAGTTCAAAATTTTATAAAAAATTCTGCACTAAAAATAGGCTGTGTTGTCAGATCGCCTTACATATTTTTGCCACTCGAAGAAGTATATCTTGGACACAAGTGCAAAGTGCTTTAAAGTACTCTTCCAAAATCAACCGCAACTAAAATTAGAAACGATTGTCTTCAGTTTTATATTACTACCTTGGAGGAGATTCAGCGAGAAATGGAATTTTTACAACCAGAAATTGTAATGGGAAGGAAAGGAGATAAAAATGCACTGACATGTAAAAATTTATGTGAAAAATTGGACTTGAATCTTGGCGAGTTTCTGCAAGAATGGCGTATAATAGAGTTCAGTTTTTCAGAAACAGAGAAGGAAAAGTTTGTTAATATGAATGTTGAAACATTTTGGAGCAAAATTAGCAAAATTTTTGATATTGAAGTGGAGTATCGTCATGCACCATCAACATTTCAGATTGGCGTAGGTCAGTTGGCTTGACCAACTGACACCAATTAACAGGTGCGAAACTGGAACACCAGAAAGGTCAGTTTTTGTATTGTAATTGTGAATTGCAAATAGTATATAAGAGTTAGTATTCTAAGAAATAAAGGCTTGTGAGATTAAAACTAAAAGTGTAATGTAGTGATTTTTACAAAGAGTGATTTAGGCTTTTCAGATAGACGCGCGCAGCAGAAGGACGTCCCCCGTCAAACAAGGACAATACCCCAACAGTTTCGAACGCTGCAAAGTTGTTAACAAGGCCTGAACGTTGGCCGCTATCTCTCTAGTTCCCATACTTGCTGGTGAAAACTCGTAATGCTGGTTCTTCTGCGCTCTATGCACCAGCACCATCTCTTTCCCAATCAACCGACAGTCTTCGCCAATGTGCAGGAATCCCGTCCCCTGCAGCTCTAGTCTTGTCGATCTTGCTTGGCACACTGCAGACACAAAAATTGTCTCATCAAAATGGTATAGCAAGCGGTTGGGTGACTCTGTCACTACCAACAATCCTCCCGTAGCCGAGACTGCTACATGCTCGCACTTATCTTGCTCGTTTTTCAACGCATGTACTTCACAAGATTTGCTTTCCCTTCTAAGGGCTTTCCCCGGATGTGGACACATACGCTGTGAAATATCCACCATTCTACAAGATTTAATATCCTCCGACGTTAGTCCGATATAATTATCATGCACTCGATTCTCTGTGATGTAGTCATATAGTGTCTGCGGTACTATGCTCCAGTTACCGTTTAACGCTTTAGGTACGGGATATATCTTATATAGCGCATATACATCAGGAAGAGGAAGTGGTTTTTTTATGACCACCAGATACCCCGCTTTCGACTTCGCTGCTCGTACCGTTGCTAACTCGTACAGCTGTTCGGGCTTCTCCAAATACCAGTTTATGCCACCCAAAGTCTTGGGAGCTGCTTTAAGTAGGGCTTCGGTGGAAGTGAACATAGGGTGTAACTTCCCATGCAACAAATCATCCACGACTGTCATTTCAATTTGCTGACGTCCTTGCAGGTTCACAAGCTCTTCTGATACAAAATTCTCCAAATTAACGAGTTCAAGGCTTCCGCAGTTTTCTCATTTATCGATTTCATGTCAGCCAACCGTTCAATATCGACAAAAATTTCCTTTACTGCTTTGTGTAACCCTTTGTAGCTACAACCCAGAATGGTTATTTCTTTGCCTAAGACCGACATAGTTTTAGCCTGACCTTGCAAATGGCGTAAATCTTGTCCGCGTCACGATGGTCCATGGTTACGATACTCCACTTCAATATTCAAACTTTTATGTTTCCGACTATGTCAAAACTGTAAAAATTTGTTTTGACTTTACCACATGCAAACGCAGATTCAGAAAGAATTTTTTCTGTCGTCACAGATGTTCGTACAAAGAAAAGAAACAAGCGGTAGTTCATTTAAGTTAAACTTGATCCTTTTTATTTTTTTTATTTAATCTATAAATACTTAAAAATATTTTACTTGTTTTTTAATATATGTAAATTTTTGTAAATAAAAGTTTGTATATATACTCGTATATTAAAAATATGCAAGGTAAAGTATGCACGTTTTGAAATTTTTTTTTTTTTTATATTTTGTTTTGTTGTTTTTACTGCTAAAATTAAAAAAAAATATGTGGGGAATTTCGTAGGGAAAAATGATTGTGAGCGTAGGGAAAGTTGAGTATTTTTTTTTGCCAGAGTAGGGAAAATTGGAAAAAGTATGTACCCACACTGGGTCACTGTCTAACGACGGTGCACGCTAAAAAGATGGGACTTACAAACAATAATGAATGCAGAAAATGTGGGGAGCAAGGCACAAGAGAAACTCAGGAGCATCTAATATGCCTATGCCCCGCAATAGCTAGAGCGCGCATATCACATCTGGGAGCCCCTGGTTTAAAGACTAGAAGAGGTCGCACAACTAGGGATAGTTACTCTCTTAAGATTTGCTAAGAGCGTCTCCCTGCTCAAAGATTCATACTATAGTTCTTAAATGGATATCCATCTGGCACCGCAAAGGACCTTGTAGTTCTATGTGTGGTCTTAACGGCCGGCCAGTATAACCTAACCTAACCTGATAAGTTCAATAATCTCAGTCTATTAAACTATTAAATTTACTGGTAGGAATAACACTTGTTCCTCTAACTCCAGCATAATTTTTTCCCCATGCAGTGTTCGTTTCCTGCTACCTTTTATTATCCTTATAGAGGTGTTGAAGGGAACGCTTCTAAGGATTAAAACTGGTTTTTTGTGTTCCTTTTTTAAGGAAATCTTATTTAGAGCACTTAAAGTGTTATCAATTTGAAAAATATACATATATTCTATTTATATGGTTTCGATTCTTTTACGACTTGATTATTATCTAAGCAGCAAGCAGCCGAATTTTAATCAATAAAATTTCTTATCAATAAAATATTCTGTTATTGTTCAAGCAGATTAAAAGAAGCTAGTCTACAGATTTTTTTTATGTATAATTCGAGGAAGCATAAACACCAAACCGAGTTGCACTAGGGTGCACAGGATGAACATCCAGACGAATAATTTGAAGTAATTCCCAGGATGAAAAATTTCTGCCGTCCAATGGAAAAAGGATTTTGGACCTGACTTGGTTCTTAACAAAAACAAATTAAAATTAATTTCCCCGAACTCAACTAGGAGCTGTTTTGATTGTAAGGATATAGACGTCCAAAGGATGTCAGTCTATTCCTACTCAAATGGGTTGTTAATATATATCTAAGCTGAACTAGGAGCTGACTTGATCAATGAAATACTGTGAAGCTGCAATACAGATATTCAAGTGATTTTATTCTCAGGATCGATTGCTAACGAAACCCCGTATTCGATAAATATTGCTTACAAGTTCATTTACCTTAAGTCTATGCAACAATGAATACTCGTATATGCTTAAGTTTTCCTTACAAAGTTGATTTACCTTAAGTCTATGTATCAATTAATATAGGCTTACGTTTTACTTACAAAGTTTTTACCTTAAATCTATAAACCAACGATTATGTGCTGAAATATATTATATATGTGCATGTCGTCGCTGCAGTTTTCGTCACTTGCTGGGGTGAGTGTAATTACCGAGTAAATGGGTCATTTATGCTGTCTCATCAGTTGTTCTTACTTTGTTGTTGTTAGTGCAGCTGGGTTCTACGTGGTTTAGATCAGGCATGTCCACGAAAAATTCATCCGGAGCTTGAGAAAATAACGACTCACTTGCTCTCCCACAAAAAACAAAAATGAATGCGAATAGCATATACGAGTATGTGAATATTCTTACATTAAAAATCAATACAATAAAACATAAGTACACACTTGCATTCATGTCAATGTAATCGCTCGATAACGCCAATAAAAAATATTTGCATTGATTTGCATATAAACTGTACAAATTTGATCTGGCTAACATTAATAATATAATACTACTAGAGAAAGGCAAAAAACAAATCATGTTAAAATAAGTTTAAATAAACTTAATTAATTTATATTAAACTATGTTGAATGTCAATTAATATCACTTTAACTTGAATTGAAATCATAGATAAACACTAGGGTGCCATTAAGCTATAAGCGAAGTTTTTTTGTTAGGAATTAGGCTTACGGCCCCCCCTTGATTCGTTTTGGTAAAAAAGTAATGTGAAATTTTATCTAAATTGGATAAGGGGGCAAGGTGCCCCAAGCCCCCAAATTTAAAAAAAACGGGTTTTTGCACAAAAGTTGGTTAGTTTTTACTCATATCTTAGCTACTCTCCATTTTACAACGAAAGTTTCTCACAATCATTATAAATCTACGAATAATATTTTCATACAATGTTTTTCTGTATCTTCAATAACTAATAAAATAAAACAAAAATTATTTGAAAAGCCATGCTTCCATTTAGCAAATTCGATTGAATAAATGGACTACCCCATTGGTGCTTTCGATAAAAAGTTTTATTGAGAAATATTAATACTTACTCTTATATATATATATATATATATATATATATATATATATATATATATATATATATATATATATATATATATATATATATATATATATATATATATATATATATATATATATATATATATATATATATATATATATATATATATATATATATATATATATATATATATATATATATATATATATATATATATATATATATATATATATATATATATATATATATATATATATATATATATATATATATATATATATATATATATATATATATATATATATATATATATATATATATATATATATATATATATATATATATATATATATATATATATATATATATATATATATATATATATATATATATATATATATATATATATATATATATATATATATATATATATATATATATATATATATATATATATATATATATATATATATATATATATATATATATATATATATATATATATATATATATATATATATATATATATATATATATATATATATATATATATATATATATATATATATATATATATATATATATATATATATATATATATATATATATATATATATATATATATATATATATATATATATATATATATATATATATATATATATATATATATATATATATATATATATATATATATATATATATATATATATATATATATCATCATCATCATCATCATCATCATAATTGGCGTACAACCATTTCTGATCATTGCGTTATCAGCCTTCGCCAGTCGTCTCTGCTTCGCGCACGCTGGCGCCAATTGGAAACACCAAGTGCAGCCAGGTCCTCTTGAACTTCGTCCTTCCAACGTAGTGGTGGTCTCCCCCTCCTGCGTCCGCCACCCGGCGGCATCGATTCAAATACTTTTTTCGCCGGAGCATTTTCATCCATTCGCACAATATGTCCCAGCCAGCACAGCCGCTGTGTTTTAATGCGCTGAACTATATCAATGTCGGCGTACAGCTCATACAGCTCGTTGTTCCATCTGATTCGATACTCTCCGTGGACGCATATAGGACCATAGATCCTTCGAAGAATTTTTCTCTCGAACGCCCCCAAAGCTCGCTCATCGTTGTTTGCCATCGTCCAGGTTTCGGCACCATAAAGCAGGACGGGAAGGATGAGGGCTTTGTAGAGCGTAATTTTTGTTCGTCGAGAGAGGGCTCTGCTTCTCAATTGCCTACTGAGCCCAAAGTAACACCTGTTGGCAAGAGTGATTCTTCGCTTGATCTCCTTACTGACATCGTTCGTGGTGTTGATGCTGGCTCCCAGATATTTATATATATATATATATATATATATATATATATATATATATATATATATATATATATATATATATATATATATATATATATATATATATATATATATATATAAATATATATATATATATATATATATATATATATATAAATATATATATATATATATATATATATATATATATATATATATATATATATATATATATATATAACAGGTCCCAGGAATATGGTTGTGTATACGCTTGAACAACGCTGGAAAATAGTACGATATTACTTTGAAAATCATGGTAATGTTGCAGAATGCCAAAAAAATCATTTGCCAAAAAAATCATCTTTTCAGATGAAGCTCATTTTGATCTTGACGGGTATGTAAACAAGCAAAATTGTCGCATTTGGGGCACAGAAAACCCGCACGCATACATTGAAAAGCCGATGCACCCAAAACGAGTCACTGTTTGGTGCGGATTTTGGTCCAGAGGCATAATTGGGCCATTTTTCTTCGAAAATGAGCAAGGAGTGGCCGTTACAGTCAATGGCGATCGTTATCGGGCCATGTTGAACGAATTTTTGTTCACAAAAATTGAAGAGGAGGATATTGGCAACATTTGGTTTCAACAGGACGGCTCTACGTGCCACACAGCCGAAGCTACACTCGATGTTTTGCGCCCTGTTTTTGAAGATCCCATTATCAGCCGCAGAGCTGATGTTGTTTGGCCACCTCGGAGCTGCGATTTGACACCGGACTATTATTTGTGGGGTGCCCTCAAAGATAAGTATTACGCCGACAAGCCAGAGACAATTGACGCTTTAAAGGACAATATTCGTGAAGCCATTGGTGAAATACAGCTGCACACAATCGATAATGTGCTTAAAAATTGGACCGATCGTGTAGGCTACTGGATGGCCAGACGAGGCAGCCATTTGAATGAAATTACTTTCCATTATTAACCGGAAGGATTGTACTTTCAAATAAAAAAAGGAATTTGAGAAAATATCCAGTAGTTTTTTTTTTATAGAATTTTCAAAAAAAAAAGTTATTTGGCGGACCCGTTATATATTGTAAAAGTACAGGTAGAAGACTGAAGCGAATTTTGTTCTATTTTGCTACAAACATAGCTTTTTGGTATTTTTGTTGGTTTTCGTGATCAATAACGGATATTCTTCGTCACGCTTGTTGCGCTTGGAAGTGCCAAATTTCAGTATTTAATAGAAATTCAAACGGTATATATTCAAATTTTCATTAAAATGTCTTCTTTAAATTTACGTAAACAAGTTTACCTGGTCCGTTCATCCGTTTATCTGGCAGTAAATTACCATCAAATAAGTAAGTGTTCAAAGACACCAGGCCGCCTCAGGTAGTAACGGTGGCCTTGCTGTAGTTCGAAGCGCTCCCACAGTTGACCAACCCCTTCCCCTTTCAAATTTTTGGCTGACTTTGCTTGATCAATCGAGCGGGTGGCCGTAAGAACCAGTATGAACTAATTAAAAACAAAAAAACTGACGTGCGGTCTCTAAACGCTAATTCGGATGGGAATCCAAAATCCGAATTAGCGCACACTCTGCGGCGGCTATTGTAGCTAAAGACGACTGGCACAAGCAAAGCCACGTGCTGCGATAGTGTTGCTAACACCGGAACCAAAAGGTTCTACAAGGTAAAAAGGGCTGCTTTCCGGACGGTGGAACGCTTGTCGCGGATGGCAGTATCGCTCCTGTGTGCTGGACAAAGTTAGAAGTAAGCCTTTCAAGGCTCTACCTCCAGCTTTTGAAGGAATTCCCACGTGGTTTTCCCTCTTTTCGCGACAGCGGATGGCATCAGGGCCACGTGAAGCTGATTGCCTGCGCGGATAAAAGGTCAGTTGACGTTTATAGGATTGCGATCTCCAGGATAGGGGAAGCATGGCCAGGCGCAAGGCTCGAAGTCATACCTAGGGAGCTGATCCCCAGTTGACCTAGAGCGCGCGCGTGGATCCCAGCCGAACCGTCTGACCCTGAGGCTATCTTGGAAATCTTTAGGTTGAGTAATCAGCAGCTCCCAACTAATAGTTGGAAGGTTACTAAGGTAGAGGAACCAAGAGGGGATTACAGGTCAATAACCCTTGTGGTGAACGCCGAATCTCTGGCGACTCTAGCGAAATCCAATTGGGTCGTGGGCTATGGCTTCTCATTCACAAGCCTCAAGGTCTACAAAAAGGACGGGCAACCGTCTGACACGGATCAAGCGGTAGTGAATCCTTCAGGGGGAACTGCTGATCCTGCTGCTGCTGAGGACTCCGCCATGCACCCGAAACGCAGTGACTCTATGTCAACTGTGGGCGGTTTTGAGTGTCTCCTAGGGACAATAACACTCTGTGAGGAAGAAGTCCTTCTGGAGTCAGACTCGGAGTCTGAGTCTGATGTCACGGTGGTGGAGGTGACCAGCCCTACAAGCAGCAGAGATGCTACGAATAGTGCTGATTAGCCTCCATCACTCGAAGGCGGCGTCTGCCAGCCTTCAGCTCCGTCTTGCAAAAGGCGAAGTAGACGTTGTCCTGATCCAAGAACCCTGGACACACGGGGACTTGGTATGTGTTAAGTGAAGGAAGACCTAGGACTTGTATCCTCATTAGGGATTATGTTAGCTCATTTATTCTCCCCAATTACAGCAACAAGGATTTAACGTCCGTCTGCCTGGAAACTGGCAAGGGACGGTACTGGTTGTTCTCGGCCTACATGGCGCATGACCATGAGATCCTTCCAGAAGCCAACCTACAGAAGCTTGTTGTGGATGCAAAGGCTCAATGGGTGGCTGTTATTATTGGATGCGATGCCAATGCGCACCACGACATCTGGGTAAGCACGGATGTCAATGAACGAGGTGAGTCATTATATGAATATATTGTAACGACTGAACTTTCTGTATGCAATAAGGGGTCAGAACCCACTTTCATTACTGCTAATAGGCAATAAGTCCTTGACTTAACCCTTGCCTCCGAATCAATTTTTGATCGGATATCAAATTGGAGAGTTCTAGAGAAACATTCCTTTTCGGATCATAGGTTAATTCAGTTTGATATTCTAGATAGTCTACCTAGCCCTGAGGCTTTTAGAAATGTCAGCAAAGCAAACTGGGACCTCTACAAGGTGACTGTAGCTAGACTACTACCTCAGAACTCCACACGCACAAGAGCGTGTGACGCAATTGATAGGTATATGGCGTTTCTAATGGTTGCTCTAAATAAGGCTCTATTGGTCTCTTGCCCCCTCAGTAGACCCAGGGGGAAAGAAAAACCCACATGGTGGGGGGAGGAAATTAGGGGACGCAGACAAAACTGTAGGAGACTTTTCAACAGCGCAAAGAAGTCTAGATATAGTGCAGACTGGGCTTTATATAAGGCAGCACTCAGAGCCTTCAAAAGTAAGCTTAGGAAGGCACAGAGAGAATCGTGGAGAAACTTTTGCGGTGACGTAGAAGATATCTCTGAGACGACCAGGTTGAGGAAGATCCTATCAACTGCTCCAATGGTACCTGGATACCTGAGGAGGGGGGATGGATTCTGGACTTCAAATAGTAATGAGACTCTAGAGCATCTTCTGGAGACTCACTTCCCTGGCTGCTCGAGCACCATTCTGCGGAGAACGAAGCCCAGCGGGAATATAGTTGAAGTCAACTCAGACATAGTCACGAAGCCAAAACTGAAATGAACTATCCATAGCTTCAACCCATTTAAAGCATCTGGCCCAGATGGTGTAGCTCCAATTGAAATTCAGCAGTCAGATAGTCTTATAATAGAGTGGCTGTTAAAGATCTATAATAGTTGTCTTGAATTAGCGTATATTCCAGACTCATGGAAGCATGTGAGGGTAAATTGTATACCCAAGGCCGGCAAAAGTTCGCACAAAGCTCCAGGTGACTTAAGACCCATTAGTCTGTCCTCCTTTTGTCTAAAAATCCTGGAAAGTCTGTTAGACATTCATCTGAGGCTCACTATAGACAGACAGAAGCTTTCAGTCTCTCAGCATGCCTACTTCAAAGGTAAATCGGTGGAGACCGCTTTACACTCCTTAGTATCTAGTATTGAGTGCTCCCTGCACAACAAGGAGTTCTCCCTAGTGGCTTTCCTGGACATTGAGGGAGCTTTTAACAACATCAAATCAGACGCAATAATCGGTGCGATGCGAGACTTGGAGGTGGAACCTGCCATTAGCAGGTGGATTGAAAACATGCTTAGAAGCAGGATAATCAATTCACACCTGGGAGCGGCGTCGGCCAAGAAGTGCGTGTGCCCCTACTCTGGAATTTTGCGGTAAATCAGCTGCTTGTTCGAGTGGAGAGGGAAGGGTGCAAGGTGGTTGCGTATGCGGATGATGTTGCTATTAGTATCTCGGGTAAATATATATCTACTTTGAGGGACTTGATGTAAAACATGCTGAACATTCTCTCTAAATGGACTACTGACTGTGGGTTGGGGGTTAATCCTACGAAGACTAAGCTGGTACTCTTCACTAGGAAGTATAAAATTCCTCAATTTATTACTCCAAAATTAATGGGTGTAGATATTGACCTTGTCGAGGAGGCTAAATATCTGGGCGTGATCCTAGATAGGAAGCTGAACTGGAAGGCTAATATAAGCGAGCGCAGTAGGAAGGCTCAGGTAGCTTGTTGCTGTACTCTTGCAAAAAACTTATAGGCAAAAAATGGGGGTTACAGCCTAAGGTAAAACTATTGGATATATACAGCTGTGGTACGATCAGTCCTTTTCTATGGGGTGCTTGCTTGGTGGACAGCCCTAAGTAAGTCCACATACAATAGGCTGATAACAAAGGTACAAAGAACGGCAGAGGTATTCATAAGTAGTACCATTAGAACGACTCCAACGGCAGCATTGGACATTATGCTCCATCTTCTGCCTGCTAGGCTTTTTGGCGAAAAAATGGCTGGAAACTCAGATATCAGGCTAAAAGCTACGCATCAATGGGATGCCAGGAATGGAGTCATGCGTCCATTTTAAAATATTTTGAGGGTATTCCTGACTCTTTCGACTACATCACACCAAAGTACTCCTTCAATGTTATGTGCAAGATCTCCATTCCCTCCAGGGACGAATGGAAGGATGGCATCCCCCCTCATGTAGAAGGGGTTCACATCTACACAGATGCATCCAAACTACAGAGTAGGGTGGGAGGTGGTGTATTCTCAGAAGATTTGGACACTAACATGTACTTTAGGATACCCGACCACTGCAGTGTTTTTCAGGCAGAGGTCGCGGCTATAGAGGCAGCACAGTCTTGGCTAAGGAAGCAGAAGATATCTGGACTTGATATTTGCATTCTGTCCGACAGCCACGCTGCTTTGTGCTCCCTGGATTCGGTTATTATCACCTCAAAAGCCGTCAAGAGCTGCCGCAAATCTTTAGACGAGATAGCTAAGCAGACCCGTCTGCATCTGTGCTGGGTTCCCGGTCACAGAGATATTCCAGGGAAGTGCAACGCGGATGAACTTGCCCGTGAGGGTACTACCATACCGATTGGACCAGATAGGTCGCAATTCGGTATTCCTATTGCCACATGTAAGCTCTTAGTAAATACAATATCCTTAGGAACAGCGGGCAGGCGCTGGTCTGAACTTTCAGGATGTAAAATAGCTAGACAAACCTGGCCAGAGATAAATGTCAAGCGCTCTAAGGACCTACTGGCTCTAAATAGACAAAGCATAGGTCCCGTGATTAGCGTCTTAACGGGACACTGGACTCTAGGCACACACGGGTGTAGGCTGGGGATCGCCTCTAATGACTTCTGCAGGAGTTGCATGGACGAGGAGGAGGAAGAGTCTACTGCTCACCTGTTGTGCACGTGTCCAGCTTTGTCCAGAAGGAGGCGCACTTTCCTAGGCGACTACTTTTTGGACTCCTAGGGAGATATCTCAAAAAAAAAGATTAGCTCCATCAACTGCTTCATTAATAGCTCCAAATTGCTGGACCTTTGAAAGGGATGGGACCTGTTGTCCCAAGCGGTATCACAAAGGGTCAATGTTTGGCTAAGTGCGCCCTTTTCAGGTGGCCGCCTTACCTACCTACCTATACCAGGAATAGAGAAATTTGCAAAAACATGATAATAGAAAAACTAAAACGTGTTGTGAGTTAGAACCAAGCTACCTACGTGTAGTTGACTCACAGCATCGACTCCTAATAGATGCCACACTCTGTTGGATTAGCATGTGCTAAAATTGTTTAACAATAAGACATACTTTTAGGGTTTAAGTATTTTAAGCTAAAATGGTTTGTGAAATACTACTATGTGAACTTTTAGGGTATTACAGTTCCGCAGTCGTGTCGACGAGGGCAGCGTAATGCACCGTCGCCACTTTTGAAGTAGGTCGGTTGGCTTGACCAACTGACACCAATTAGCAGGTGCGGAACTGGAACACCAGAAAGGTCAGTTCACAGACTGAGATAGATGTAAAGAAATAGTATATAAGATCTAGGTTTCGTAAGAATAAATCTTCTTGTGATTTCAATCTTAAAGTGTAAAGTGTTTTCAATTAAACGTTAGGCCTTTAAAGCTTTCAGCCACGCGCCCGAAGGAACCGCGACAGGACGTCCCCCGCCAAACAAACAAAGACAATACCCCAGCATTTTGGCGCAGCCGGTCTAAAGGACCTATTGGAGGAATCGCAGGGCAAGGAACCCTGAAGCAGTGAGGCATCCTGCAACGAATTCGATGGACCTCAACTAAGGACACTAAGGAAAAAGATGTCATCGGAAAAAATTATGGTGAGTAGAGTGTATATTAGCGTAAAATAAGTAGATACTTCTGCGACCCTGAAGGCGCCGTAGTGCTGGTCAAAGAATTTGCTACATAAAGGCGTGTTTGCGCTATTGCACGCAGCTTTGAATGGCAACCATAAACCGTCAGTATGATCGGACGGTCTATGTATGTTCATCCTAGCTGTGAGGATTTCTTTTGGTGGGGATTTGAATTTGTTTGTCGTGAGGGACATTTATATTGTTTATAAGGCCATGTAGTCTATATTGAGAAATTTAATTTGTTTTTGTATTGTGTAAATTCTGAGGTTCTAAATTTATGATGTTTGAAAACAAACATAGAACGTTTGATTTAAATGATTGGCTTTTGATCTTAGGGTATTAGGAAAAAATATTTCAAGAAGTGTTTACAACACGTGTTGTGCATCGAATTTATGTAGTTCCGAAACTACAATTTGCGTAGCAACGTTAAAGTAATTTTTCGTACGAAAAAGACAAAGCATGCAAGCATATCATTGTGCGGAAATGAAAATGCGTATGATTCTACTGTAAAATTTCTTTCTTTGGGTATGAATATTTTTGGAAACAATTTTATGAAACCAAAAACATCTTCGAAATTATGAGAAATATATTAAATGATCAATAAATACCTACGGTAGTTGCGTAATAAATTAAGTGTAATTTTGTATTTTTTTTTTATATATTATTAATATAAGTATAATTTTTATACTAGTAAAAGTATAATTTTTATACTATAATAAGTATAATTTTGATATATAGTTTATCTCCGCGGCATTACACTGAGGAAAAATACAAAAGAAAAAATGTTGAGTGAGAATTTCAGCAATCAAAATTGTTTTTTTTTTTCTTTTTGATTTTAAAGAAAACAAAAGTTGGAAATGAACCTGGAAGCATTGAGCGTCAACTGAAGGATATAACGTCGTTACTGAGGGACGGAAAGCGGTTTGGGATTAGGAAAAGAGGAGGAGAGCAAAAGCGGGAACGGTAGCGACTGTTGTGTTTGAGGGAAATACTGAAGGAGCAGCAAACTGTGGAGGTTTTTATGCCGTGGGAACAAGCTAATAGATTGTGGCAAGAGGTATGCCAATTGGAGGAGCAACAATGCAAGAGACGTGGAATGCTATAGGAATAGTATCATTGTTAATCATAATTTGTTAAGTTTAAGTATCTCAACTAGTCTTAAAAAAAAAAAAAACAAAAATTGTTTATTAATAAAGTTTATATAAAAAGAAAGAAAACGGATTTGTAGCATGGAGGAGAAAATTGGAAGAGTTAGGAAGTAGATACGCGTCCATGTTGGGAAAAGAAGGACGTTTTTTCGTCATGAGCAGGATAGGTGAGGCCTTCATCGAGATACCTTGCAAGGAATCAGCTAGTGGAAAGCTAGTGCTTTTAGTAGATTCAGGGGCGGATACCAGCCTTGTAAAATCTAGTGTTTTACGGAAAGGACTAGTTGTTAACCAAAAGGATGTAAGAACGCTTAATGGAGCGTTTGGAGGATGCATCACGACACTGGGGTAACTCAGAATAGGGCACAGTGAAGTTAAAGGCATGAGTTTTAGAGTGCACGCAGTCGAATTGGATAGGGAAGGTATCCCGGCCGATGGGATAATTGGCCGCGATAATCTCTGGGGCCGCACCATACTGGATGCGCTAGACAAGCAGTTATCATTTTACGATGATAATAGGAATAGGATCCTTACTCTCCCATTAAAGTCTTGGCAGGAAGGAACCGTGAAGAGGGTTAAGAATTGTATAGAGGTAGTGAACGCATGGTCAACCAGAGAGAGAACTATGAGTGTAAACACGAAACTTAGGACTCTTGTTTTGCACAAGTAGCAGCTAGCGGACGGCGTATATATGGGAGAGACCATAACGCACGTTAACAAGGGTAAAGTGTACGCTTGTGTACTAAATGCACCAGAAGAGGACTACTATATGGATAAGGATTTTAGGCGTAAGTTCACTAGTTATGATAATTTTAAGGAACCGAATTATAGATCGGATAATCAGATTAAGCAGGTAGATATAAGAAAAATAATGGGGAGGGTGCTAGAATCATTGAAGTTAGACCCAAGCGTAAATTTAGAAGAAAAGGCATCGATAGAAGCCATTTGTGCGTCATTCCATGACATATTTTTGCTGGAAGGAGACCAGTTGACATATACACCAGAGGTAGAGCATGAAATACCTACTAGAGTGGATCAACCACCAATTAACCAGAAACAGTACAGATTGCCACAAGCTCACAAAGATGAGGTAAATAGGCAAGTAGAAGGAATGTTAAAAGATAACATAATTTCAACAAGTATCTCGCCTTGGAATTCACCAATAATTTTGGTACCAAAGAAGGGAGTTGCTCACGGTCGGAAGAAGTGGAGAATGGTCGTCGATTTTAGGAAATTGAATGATGCCACTATCAAGCAGGTGTTCCCGATACCAAGGATAGAAGAGATTCTGGATCAATTGGGGCATAGTAGATATTTTTCTACGCTTGATTTAGCGAGTGGCTACCACAAAGTTCTGGTGGATACCCAAGATAAGCAGAAAACCGCGTTCAGCACCGGTTTAGGGCATTACGAGTTCAATAGAATGCCGTTTGGATTAACAGGAGCTCCGGCTACCTTCCAACGGCTAATGAACCATGTGCTAACAGGCTTACAAGGGCTAGATTGTTTTGTGTATCTGGATGATATTGTAATTTATGGGAAGAACTTGCATTAGCATTCGCAACGCTTGTGCAAGGTGCTCCAGAAATTACGAGAACACAATTTGAAATTGGATACGGAGAAGTGTCAATTTTTGCGAAGAGAGGTGGTTTATTTAGGCCATCGTTGCTCAGAAGCAGGAGCACTGCCTGACCCGCAGAAGGTGGAATGCGTAAAAATTTTGCGATTCCGAGAAATAGAAAGGAAGTGCAAGCATTCCTAGGATTAGTGAACTATTATAGAAAGTTCGTAGAAGGACTAGCCGGAATTGCGTTGCCAATTAACAAGTTGCTACGAAAAGAAGCAAAGTTCGAATGGACAGAGAGATGTCAGCAAGCATTCGAGAGGCTAAAGGAAATAATTAGCTCGCCACCAATTTTGGCGTACCCCGACTTTGAGCAAACTTTTTTGTTGACCACTGATGCTAGCAATGAAGCATTAGTTGCAGTATTGTCACAAGGGGAAGTCGGTAATGACCGACCAATAGCATTCGCAAGCAGAGCGCTTAGCGATACGGAGAAAAGATACTCCACAATAGAAAAGGAATTCCTAGCCATAGTATGGGCTACGAAGAATTTTAGGGCATATCTGCTAGGACGCCCATTTAAGATATACACTGATCACCAGCCGTTGAGAGGCATAGCCAATTTGAAATACCAAACGTCTAGGCTAGCCAGGTTCAGACACAAATTGTCTGAGTATGATTTTGAAATCATATACAAACCTGAAAAAAAGAATCTGCATGCGGATGCACTCAGCAGAGTACCGCAGGCACAGAAGGTATCAGTAGTGCAAACGAGGGCCAAAGCACGGTCAGATAAGGAGAAGGCCGGAAGAATTCAAGGGGATAAAATGGATGCAACAAGAAATGTTAGCAATGCGGGTGACGCTGCTAGTGAACAAGGAGCCAGTAGTGTGGAATGGCTGGAGGATATAAAGGATATCCAGGCTGTGTTAAAGGGTTTCCACGATTCACCTCTAGGTGGATACCAAGCATTTTGGAAAACCCATGACAGAATTAGGCGAGTATACGGATGGAAAGGACATTAAAAAATATATAAAGAGTTGTCCAAAGTGCCAGGCCAACAAAAGTTCAAGGCTAACAAAGATGCCAATGGTGTTAACTGACACACCAAAACAACCATTTGATAAAGTTCATATGGATATTGTAGGTATTTTACCTGAGACAGTTTCGGGAAACAAGTACATATTGACGTTCCAAGATGATTTCTCAAAGTATATGGCGTGCGTGGCTATACCCGATGCGGAAGCAGGTACGGTAGCCAAAGCATTATTTGATGAAATTATAGCACAATACAACATACCTAAGGTTTTGATAACCGACAATGGTTCCAATTTTGTATCGAAATTATTCTCAGAAACTTGTAAAATGCTGGGGATAAAGAAGTTGCACATAACACTATATCATCCACAGGCGAATGGCTCATTGGAACGTAGTCATCGACCTCTGGCCGAGTACTTGCGCAGTTTTGCCAAAGAAGACGGCTCGAATTGGGATCAATGGTTGACCACTGCAATGCATATACACAATAATACGGTATCAACGAAGCAAACTCCGTTTAGAACGCTCTACGGGTTTGATTTTAACATGCCAGCAAATCTGAAGTGCAAATGTGCGCCAGTGTACAATGCTGATGACCCGAATAAAGAGCAAAAGTATCAGCTACAGCAAGCGCACGAGTTGGTCAGAGAAAACCAGGATTGTGCTATACGAGTAGCCAGGGAAGCCTATAACAAGGTACTAAACCCAGTCGTTTTTAACGTGGATGATCAAGTACTCATGAAGAATCAGGCTAGGAGAAACAAATTCTCACCTGTGTGGTTAGGTCCGTATGTGGTAGCAGAGATCCGAAGCGCAGTTACAACAGTCGTAACGATTAAGGGAAAAAATAAAAAGCTACATAATAATTTGTTGAAATTATTCCACATTAGACCACACAACTAAAGACATGTGTTAGTAGTGTTTTACAAGTGTAAACACAAGAATAACAACGTAAGCATGTACGTGTGTGTATCAAATAACACACACAGCTCCGATTTTCAAAGTCAAGGCCAGCAGAAGTGTACCAATTAAACTCGAGCAAGTAAAGTTGACGTAATAAAAATGTGCTTATTATGCACTATGGTCGAACGAAGCACAGTAGGGAAAAATATTTTTTTTAAATATTAAATGATAAATATTGCACGTAATTAAAAAATAAAATAAGATAGTAAGACAGTCGTGGGTAAGTAATATAAAACTTCGAATATGTACATACATACATACGGCAGTGTATGCACTGAAATTCGACGCATGAGCGTTAACGCCAGGCAACGGAACTGCTGGTGAAGTAAGTATGTATATATGTGTATAAGATAAAGAATGAATGTACGAATGTATATTTAAAGAAGTAAGTATTCTAGTTAAGAGGAATGGGTATGCGCGTATGTATATTTTTGCAGATACTGCAGTCGGCTATATGTAAATATACTCGTACATAGGTTTTTACTGTTTATTGATTAGGAAATTAGCGTATGGAAATTTGAATAAATGTATATGTTGGGATATAAAAAAAAAATGTATAGATTGATTGGGAAAAAGCAATTAATTGTAGGTAATTTAAAGCGCCTTGAATGTATGTATGTATACATATACGAGCTAATTACAGGATGGAAAATAGAATCGTTAATGGATATATACATATCAGGCTAGAAGTAAATTTAAATAAAAAGTAATTGTATGCGATGAAAGATATAGTCATGCAATGGACAAAGTTTTGACACAAACGGGATTATTTTATATAATCTGGTTTTTGTCGGAGGACAAATGAATTTGTTCAAAACTGAAATGAGTGGTAGCTCATGTGTTAAAAAAGAGCACGAAAAATTAATCAGAGCAAAACTGATGCCCTATATGGCTATGAAAACACATAGTCCAGTCTTCTTTTCCTCTAGGATACGGTAGCGAATCCGATAATGTAAGGGGAAAAGACGAGTGGACGCAAATTGACTAATATAGCATTCAATTATAGAAAAAGCTTGTTGTAGGAATATTGTTTTTTGTTTATATATTCAGGAATAGCGTATGTTTAAGAAAAGTTAAAGATTAAAAAAATTATAATCTGTGTAAAAGTTCAGATTAAAATTAAAGGTAGTTTAGAAAATAATTAATTATTTAAAATCTAACTTTATAATGAAATAAGTGTTATAATAAAAAAAAACAAATCATACTAAATCAGAAAATTATACCCAAGAGTATATATAGTACATATAGTGTATTTATTTCAATATTATATAATTTTATAAATTGACTTATGAAATGTTCGACAAAAATTAAACATAGAAGAAATATCAAACTAAAATGTATATTAGAAAATTAAGAAAGTTATTATAGGTGTTCTCTAAATCATCAGAGTGAAGCGAAGCAGGAAGTTCCGGGAACAGCGGATATTGGAATACGGTGCGGACTAAGGGACCAACATAGTATTCGGGAAGATGTGTTTTGGAAAATCAGGGATTTCTGGCAGCTATCCAAGGTTTGGGAATCCGGTTGTGACCGCAAGGATGCCAATATATTGGATTGGGGATGAATGGTGACGGATTTGCTTTTCTTTGCGAAACGGCATATGGCCGCAGCATTTGAACGCGTTGTGGATGAGTAATTGACAAGTAACGAAAAATAAGCAAGTTTCCTTGCGGAGTCATGTTTTGAATTGGACAATTTTATATTACAATGTCCACCCATTTTGTCACAATCTCAACAGAATCGATTTTGGATAAGTTGAAGATGGGTAAAAGCTTAAGGTGGGTGACTGAAACCATCACCAAATAAAATAAGCAGAGGAGATTTGGCTCACGGAAGTTAATTGCTTCATTGAATTATATGTCCAATCTAGGGTATGAACATATGAAATGTGATTTACATATGATTAAATACAAGAGGACACAGAGACTGGTAACCGACCAGAGTACACAAATTACATCATTATTGTATCTCAGAAAAATACCGATTGTCTCCACATCAAAGCCAAACGATGTCAAATACCATTATGAGGAAGCTCAAGAGAAACACTTCCACCATAAAACGCATTGCTGCAAAGGAAGAAGGTGTATTGTAATCTGTCATTTATTCCAAATGATTTTTACAAGTTGAATACTATAAGCAGAGGCAGTACCACCTACAGCCGTGGGGCACGCTATATAAATGGAACGAAGAAGGCCACTAAAAGCAAAGTTTTAATGGCAAACCAGATCACCAACCTATAACATCTTTGTACGTACCGATCCAGAAAGAAGGGAGGGGTATGCAGAGTTCATCGAAGGACTTCACACTCGCAGGACGGACGTTACCAGGACCAACAATTGCAGAGGACCGTATTTATAAGAAGCGTAGCTAAAAATGTAATTAGTTTGTAATTTTGTTTGTATATACGCCAGTGAGAAAAGAGTCGATGAACGACCAAGCATAAAAAAGGGGAATAGAACAAAAAGAAAAAGAAAGAAAAAAATATAATAAAAGAACAAGATAAAACAAGAGAGAAAAGGAAAAAAAACTATAAAAGAAGAAGTAATAAGAAAGCACAAAAGTAAAGAAAAAAAACACAATAGCATAAAGAAAAGAATAAACAAAAGGAAATAAAAAGAACCCAAAATATAGAAATAAGGCGAATTTGAAAAAAAAGAAAAAAAAATTATACATATGTATTGTAGGTTTAAGAAAATGCACAGATTGTTTAAAGTCAGTTCACAGACTGAGATAGATGTAAAGAAATAGTATATAAGATCTAGGTTTCGTAAGAATAAATCTTCTTGTGATTTCAGTCTTAAAGTGTAAAGTGTTTTCAATTAAACGTTAGGCCTTTAAAGTTTTCAGCCACGCGCCCGAAGGAACCGTGACAGGACGTACCCCGCCAAACAAACAAGGACAATACCCCAACAAACGAATAAAACTCACCGAGAGGAAGGCCGACCTGCTTACATATAAGGAATAGATTATGACGAAAACCGAAAGCAAAAAAGAATCGATGAACGAAAGCAAATACTGTTACAAAGAAAAGAACACAGCATGCAGCAAATAAAAGAAATGGGAAAGAATTCGTGGCTATATCTTCTTATTATGTTACAATTATGTTAACTTAAACTTTTTTATTACAAGGTGTGCCAATGACGTTGGCATCTGAAAGTGAAAGTTCATCCACAGAGGAAGAAAGCAGTAACTTTGACCAGTTTCCAGAGGAAATGGACGATACGCCTACACCACGAAAAAAAGCAAAAGGGAAAAGAGAAATTGTTACTCAAAAGCTTGCAGCTGCTCTTGATGCATGCAAAATAAGTGATCGTAATGCAGTTCGTATCATAGCCACTTTAGTTGAATCATTGAGTTATGATATTGAAAATTTTATTTTAAATAAAAATTCCATTCGGATTGCTCGACAAAAACTAAGGTAAGAATTGAAAAATCAACTTAATGCGAATGAGTTGAATGCGGTTTGTTTGCATTGGGATGCAAAATTGCTGCATGCATTAGAAGGGAAAGAAGAGGTGGACCGTCTTCCCATTATAATTTCAAGCGGTTCTGTTGAAGTGCCTGCGGTGAAATGTGGTAGCGGAAGAGCGCAAGCACTGGCCATTTGCAAATCAATTTTTGAATAGGGCCTACAATATCATATAGAAGCTTTCGTTTTCGATACGACAGCAGGAAATACTGGGAGTTTCAATGGAACTTGTACAATTATTGAAAACACATTGTATTTAGCTTGTAGGCATCATATTTTCGAACTTGTTCTTAAAAGTATTTTTAATGTAAATGTAAAATAGGTAAGTCTTAAAGCCCAAATGTTCAACTTTTTCAGCGATTTAAGAACTCTTGGCATAAAATAGACATTTAGATTCGGTATCGAAAATGAAAAACAGGGGAAAGCGTTGTGTAGCGATGAGGTAGACGGAATTACCAGTCTCCTTAATAAAATTCTTGAAGAAAACCAACCTCGGGAAGATTATTGGGAACTTATCGAGTTTTCATAGGAAAATATTTATAGGAAAATCTCCGTGCCGATGTGGCATACAATTTCGATATTCAGGAGCTATGCATCACGCTAGATGGATTGCAAAAGCAATATATACTTACTCCAAATGGCATGAAAATAATAGGTGTATTGAAGCTAAAAAATTTCTTATAAGTTTAAAAGTAATAAACGATACGGGAGAAAAAGGAATTAAACTAATGCAGGATTATAATTATATTTTATCAAGGGATGAAAAATAAAAACAATATATTTTACAAATTGTTACCGATTACCGTCGTCGTTTCGCAAATTGTAATAAGGATACTTTGTCACAGCAGTTCTAATTATTGTACATTAATAAATATTATGTGAAAATAACACCATTATTTTAGTTGAATATTGAAGTAAATAACAATCATAAAACTTTCGGTGTAAAATGGATAATAGCTAAGATATGAATAAAATCTAACCCACTTTTGTGTAAAAACACATTTTGTTAATATTTGGTTATCTTGGAGTACCTTTCCCCCATATCCAAATTAGATAAAGTTTCACATGAATTACTTTTTTACTGAAACGAATCGAAAGGTGGGGTGCCAGGGATTTCCGCCTTGAGAAAATAAGAGGCACCCTAGTAAACACGGTAATGCGGTCCTACAGTACATACATATATTACCAAAGAGACACAAAAATTGTTGTTTTTGTTGGTTCGTGTTTCGCATGCACAAAAAACAAAAACCAATTCGCTTGTCGTAATTAATAAGTTGGTGAAGTGGAGTCGGTGCTCAATCTGTGAAAATTATATGAGAATGCCTTCTATTTGCTCGGAGCTATTTTTTTTTGGCGTGGATATCGCTGGTTTAGATGTAGGTGGTGGTGTAGGGGACGCTGCCACTATATGTGGGAACGTAACTCCTCCCCTCTTAGTGTAGAGCGAGGGCCATAGAGAGGCACTCGATGTGCTCAGAGTGATACTAGGTTCAGTGGTGGAGGTGAAGACGGCGGTGAGAGTTGTAGTTTTTGTTTTTGTAATTATTCCCAGTACCATTATTAGAGAACCAGAATGCTTGCTGTGCCCATAATGTTAAACGTGCTTTTGGTTTCCGTATTGTCCTGGAATTTTACTATACCTTCTTGATAGATGATTTGGTATTCCTTTAGCTTTTGCAATGTTAGTACTTCTTCGGTTGCATTGTGTGATGTTAGTGTTGAAATATAAATGTCGTCCCAGTAGGAATATGGATCGACACTGTAGATTATGTTATTTACCATGGTTTCACAACCTTGGTAATGTATGAGAGTTGTTCCTTCTATTGTATAAGACTTGTTTCTGTAATTAGTTTTTATTAGTATCTTAGGGGAATTTATTAGATTATTATTTTGTATTTTAATATTTATTTCATCATTGTTGTCAAATAAATGCAAATATGGTGTGTAGCTATAATCATTTTTCGTAATACTCTTATCATATATACGAGAACTGTTCAAAAATTATCGCGAATTTTGAATTTTCGGCGTTATGTTGGTACTCATGTCCTTGAGAATCTCGGCCATTTTGAATGTTCAGTCAGTTTTTGACAGCTATTGTGCATGGACGTGTTTTAACTTGTCTTCGATTTTTGTCTATCCCGAAAAATTGATTTTGTGTGAAAAACAACATAAAGTGCGCGGAAGTATTCCGAATGTTGACTGATGCATACGGCGAAACTACTTTAAACAAAAGCAACGTTTATCGGTGGTACAAGAAGATGTGAGCGACGAAGAGCATTCCGGAAGCCTGAGCACATCAGCAACAGACGAAAACATTGATGAAGTAAAGAAACTAGTATTGGCCAATCGTCGAATCACTGTCGGAGAAGTTGCTGAGGCTTCGTCCTCGTAAAAGCTTTTGTAATACATCAATTATTCCACTCACTTTTCAATTTCAACGATTAAATGATGAATTCTCTCTATTGTTAGATGACAATTGCTTAAATAAGCTCCTTTTCAAACTCCTACCTTTAAAGAAAGTAAATAGGGTATTCTAATTGTATGCTTTTGAGAGGGGTTGCAATTTCAAGAATGAGGCATATATATATACAGATATGATCAGAATCACTTTCTAAGCAAGCTCCCATATAATTAACTTTCTTCACCTTTTTTAAAACGACTATAACTTATGTCCAATTGACGGAATCGTGACATATATATTATTGCCACGGTATATATTAACTGCCACGCCCACTATTAAGAAATATTAATAACTGAAGATCTGGTAGAAATTTACGGACGAAATTTTATGGGAAGGAACATTTGGACATTATGAAGATATCTGCAACAAATGGGGCTGCTCAGAGAAAAGACACTCCTACTTTTGATATAAGGAACTTTCAGGTCTAACATTAAAAATAGCCTACCTATGCTCGTATTGATGCCAGGGGAATAAAAATTTGCAGAAATATACATGGGGTCCATAATAGTGTGTGTGCAGAATATGGGGATGATAATACAAATGCCACGCCCACAATTAGCCAAAAATCATTTCTGTGCTCCTATTAAAGGTTTATCAACGAAATTTCACAGGATTGTTGCAGCTACTAACATTATACACCACACAAAAAATGGGCGTGTTATTTTTGCAGCCACGCCCACTATTGACATATTATTATAACTTACGACATATACAATATTTTTGGACAAAATTTTTCTCAGATTCATTTTTAGCTAGAGTTCGATAATGTGTATTTAAATCAATGAATCGCTTAAAGTACTTGAACATTAGTATTCTATGAATCGTTTTTATTTTAAGACCAATTAAAATGCATTGTTGAACTGTTCTATAATGTATGACATAGTTGGACTTATCATACAAATCAGCTATTAATTTCTTACTTTTTGAATTATGACTAACTTTACTTTCAACTCAAAAGAGAAAATCATTATGATCGTCGTGTAGTGCTTTATCAAATTCTAAAGTCGACTTCCAGAATGTAGACAACTGAAGACTTTTCTGGTATTGAGAAAAAATCGAAATTCGTTGTAACTTCAATCCATATAAATCCGCCATATAGTTGACTTTCAGACATAGCCTATCCATATAGATTATTTACATCTAAATATGTTATATATTACGAGGGTTTTTTTCATATCATAATTCGACATATATTTATTATTGTCTATTGTCTATTGCTTGAATTTATACATACGAGCATTGACGTCTGTAAGCAATGCCAGGTTGATTTTAGTTCATTTCAACATAGCTTCCGAAGATAAACCAGGCGTTGTATTATAGTGGCATGCATCTAAATCATTTATAGATTTACGTACTTCTCGGAAATTTTCAAGATGTCTGTTAAGAGCAATACATCAGTTTTTAAATATCACATCATATAATCGAGCAACATATTCCAAACTTTGTTTGCATGCTTATAATCTTCAACAATACATTCTGTATCAGTTAAACGAATAAAAAAACTCTCGAGATTCGGGGAAACACTCTCTTTTAAACGATCTACGTTATTGATTAATACGGAAACACACCTTTTCTCTTAATCAATTGAAATTCATATTCGTTCGGAAAAGATTTTTGTATGACATGAAAATCAGTTTCTGTCAAATTTTTTGCTACAGCTTCAATGCTGGATGGCATAAAGCGAAAAGAATCTAAAAATCTCATCTCCAAAGTATTATATTTGTTAATCCGTATTATTTTCGATATATAATATCACCTTCAACTCTGGATAATGCTTTAAAGAAAATATGCGAATCGTAACCACTCAAATTATGAAAAAATATGGAAATAAAATGAGGTATTTTATAATTCAAATTACATTTATTATGTGCAGTTCCTCTATGTGCACCGGTCAAATGACAATGATCTGTCTACATCCAAAGATTCTTTGCATATATGACAAGTTCTTGCTTACCTTTGATTTTCAACTTCATCTGCAGTTAAAGAGTTCATGGTCTGCACTTTGCATGAATAATAATCATATATACTAATACAATCACTAAATAGACTATCAAGAAACTGTATAGATGAATCTTCACCTGAAAATAAATTCACCTGAAATAAATTCAGTAAAGTTTAAAAAAGTCTAAAACGCCTAAAAAACAACAAAAATCAATTTAAAACCTTCGCAATATTGAGTGATCCCAACTAATAATTGCCTTGTCAAGGATTGAAAATTATTAAAAAAAGAAAATAAAAAGCAAAAAATTAAAATAGAAAAGAAAATATAGTGCAGACCGGTACTCAAAAGAACTTAAAAAATAAAATAGTATAAACAACAGTAGTTGTCTCACTGCACTGCTGACAATGACAGCCAATCTATTACAGTGACACTGCTATTACTAAGTGTGGTTAGTGTATGGGATAAGTCACCCATCATCTATTACCTTTTATTATTCAATTAAATATGCTTATTGCGTGCTGCCACTTTGCTAGAATTTTAAACTAAAATGGTAACTTAAAAACACCACCACCTGGTGGGGGGTCCAAAGAAAAAATACTAAATCTTGAATTGCAAAACATAGAATTGCTCGAACAAATCCAAAACTTAGAAAAATTATGCTCATTGTTAAAAAAACGAGTTATCTGTACTCAAAAGTGAGAGTGTAAAACTTAAATCAACCGAAAATTATACCAGCACAAAAATTATTGATAACGAAAAAAAGTATGAGACTGATGAGGATGAACTAGCCAGAGAGACGGACTGGATCCTCAAAAAGAAAAGACCAACCAAAAAACGGAAGTCAGAGACCTCTCCGGAAGTGATCACACAAAGTGGACCTACAGTTTCAAGTGCTAAAGTGACTGCTACTACTAGTAAAATATGTGGGGAAACCTCAAATGTATGTCGGGAAACCTCCACGATGCGTAAAATGTGCTGGCAAACATATATCTTCAGAGTGCCAAAAGCCAATAGCTGATAAACCCAAATGCTGCAATTGTGGTGAGTCGCACCCAGCAAATTATCGTGGCTATGTAATTGCGAAAGAATAACAAAAAATCAGATCGAAGAAGACAACTTTTGTTAAAACGAAGGATCGCGATAATAATCAATTTGCTGCGTCAAAAAATGGCCCCACCAAAATTGGTCTATCTACGAGTACTAAAGCAGCAAGCTATGCTCAAATAACGAAAGGCTCTGCTCCCAATTTTGCCCCACAAAGCACCGATGCGCTGTCAATAATCTTGGCAAAGCTAGACTGCCAGGAAAAAATGTTCAAAACATTGGAATTGCGCTTGGGATCCCTGGAGCACAACATGCAATTTTTAAATTATTACTGATAGTCTAAGCTTGATTTTATGGAATGCAATTGGTTTAGCCAAACAAAAAAATGAGCTGGAAGTCGTACTTAACAATGAAGATATTGATATATGCTTAATTGCTGAAACTCATTTTACTAAGCAATCGCATGTGTCCTTTAAAAAATACGCGCTTTACCATGCAATACATCCTGAGAATTGTGCAAGGGGTGGTAGCGCAGTCATAATCATAAGCTCCTTTCAACATCACTTGGAGGACCAAATCAGCACAAATGAGTTTCAAACCACATCCGTTTCCATTGAAACTTCCAAAAAACCACTGGTTCTAACTGCTCTATATAGTCCTCCTAGGCACCAGTTGAAATATGAAGACTACTTGTCTCTTTTTAATCGTTTCCATGGTCGTTTTATAATTGGAGGTGACTTCAACGCAAAGCATACATTTTGGGGCTCGAGGCTCACCACGACGAAAGGAAGAGAATTATTCAAAGCCATGCAGCGTACATGTTGTAATATGCAACATATTGGCCATCGGATATTAGCAAAGTACCAGACTTAATTGACTTCTTTGGCTACAAAAACATTCCTGCAGCGCATTTAACAATCACTGAAGGATTTGATCTGAGTTCTGACCATTCGCCGGTGCAATTGGTAATTTCCCAAACCCCAGCACTAAATCAAAGCACATCAACGTTAGTAAATGCTTGTACTGACTGGAATTACTTTCAAGTGCAGCTAGAACAATTAGCCAAGTTTGATTCTATTGAAACTTAATGATGCTGTATTCCACTTTCTACAGCAAATACAGATGGCAGCGTGGAATAGTACGCCCACACTAAGACTTGTTCTGCACGGGAAAAAATATCCACCGTATATTAAGAGCTTAATTGCAAAGAAACGGAAGCTACGGAAACGTTGGCAAGCAACCTGATCTCCAGAAATCAAATCGAATTTAAACTTAGCCAGTAAACATTTACACACAGCAATCACGTCATTCAATAAGGACACATTTAATCGATTTCTGATGGATCTTACAGCTGACAAGACCACAGAGTACTCTTTGTGGAAGGCGGCTAAATCATTCAAAATAAAGTGCTGCGATGGAATGTTAATGTACCATACTATGTTAGAAATAGCGATTTCCATCGTGATCTTGGAATGCCAACTGTCACTGATGTGACAAAAAAATTTGCCATTTCTCACAAACAGCGACTGAAATCGCATATCAACGTTGCAGCATCCAGTTTACTTCTGATGACTTCGCAGCGTGGGCGGCTAAAACGGAAAACAGTGTCAGACCTAATGGAACTCGAGTAGCCGATATTTTATTTATATGTTATATGTTACCATGTACATAAAATACTTAACGCTTTTCTTTTAATTTGTTTAATATATTCGAACAAAATTGCTAGTTAGTATTACCAGTATTTACTAGGTGAAATTATGAAACTTTTCTGTATATGGTATAAGATTCGTTAATCCAAAAAAAAAAAAAAAAAACCTGAAAATATTACTAACTATCATTAAATAAACATTTTATCTTAATTAATAACTAAAAGCGATTGGTATATCTACATACTCGTATATGCAAACTGTATAGATGAATTTTCACCTGAAAATATTACTAACTTACTTAAACTATCATTAAATGAACATTTTATGTAATAACTAAAAGCGATTGGTATATGCTTTTTACACACTTTGATAGTTGCCTATTTTCAATCTCTAGAAGCCGCTCAAAATCTGCATAAACTACATAATGTACATCTTTGTCAATGTAAGCTCTGCTCTTTCACCTTTCAGGCATCTCAGTGACAACACCCTTACATTCCTGCTTATGCTTTGCGAATGCGTTTTCTGAATGCCTGTATTGTAGGCATCCATTGAAGTTCTATGGTGGGTTACTTGACTTCTCATCAATCTGATTAAATAAAAAATGCAATAAACATAATGTATAAATATATGAAAATTAAATAAATTTACCTTGATATATTTATTTCCCTTACCTTTAAAAAAGGTAAATAGGGTATACTAATTTTGTGCTTTTGAGAGGGGTGCAATTTCAAAATTGAGGCGTGGTATGTATGGACAAATATATACAGATATGGTCAGAATCACTTTCTAAGCAATTATTATTTTGTCCGTCTGTGGCCACTTTTTTTCTACACCGTTAGAGCTATCTTAATGAAATTTTCCAAAAGTGTAGCCTGGACAAAGATACAGTACCAGATTGCTATATGGGCCGATTTGGACGAAGACCACGCCTACCTCCCATATAAGGAACTTTATTCACCTTTTTTAAAACGACTATAACTTATGTCCAATTGACGGAATCGTGACATATATATAATTGCCACGGTATATATTAGCTGCCACGCCCACAATTAACAAATATTAATAACTGAAGATCTGGTAGAAATTTACGGACGAAATTTTATGGGAAGGAACATTTGGACATTATGAAGATATCTGCAACAAATGGGGCTGCTCAGAGAAAAGACACTCCTACTTTTGATATAAGGAACTTTCAGGTCTAACATTAAAAATAGCCTACCTATGCTCGTATTGATGCCAGGGGAATAAAAATTTGCAGAAATATACATGGGGTCCATAATAGTGTGTGTGCAGAATATGGGGATGATAATACAAATGCCACGCCCACAATTAGCCAAAAATCATTTCTGTGTTCCTATTAAAGGTTTATCAACGAAATTTCACAGGATTGTTGCAGCTACTAACATTATACACCACACAAAAAATGGGCGTGTTATTTTTGCAGCCACGCCCACTATTGACATATTATTATAACTTACGATATATACAATATTTTTGGACAAAATTTTTCTCAAATTCATTTTTAGCTAGAGTTCGATAATGTGTATTTAAATCAATGAATCGCTTAAAGTACTTGAACATTAGTATTCTATGAATCGTTTTTATTTTAAGACCAATTAAAATGCATTGTTGAACTGTTCTATAATGTATGACATAGTTGGACTTATCATACAAATCAGCTATTAATTTCTTACTTTTTGAATTATGACTAACTTTACTTTCAACTCAAAAGAGAAAATCATTATGATCGTCGTGTAGTGCTTTATCAAATTCTAAAGTCGACTTCCAGAATGTAGACAACTGAAGAATTTTCTGGTATTGAGAAAAAATCGAAATTCGTTGTAACTTCAATCCATATAAATCCGCCATATAGTTGACTTTCAGACATAGCCTATCCATATAGATTATTTACATCTAAATATATTACATATTACGAGGGTTTTTTTCATATCACAATTCGACATATATTTATTATTGTCTATTGTCTATTGCTTGAATTTATACATGCGAGCATTGACGTCTGTAAGCAATGCCAGGTTGATTTTAGTTCATTTCAACAGGCGTTGTATTATAGTGACATGCATCTAAATCATTTATAGATTTACGTACTTCTCGGAAATTTTCAAGATGTCTGTTAAGAGCAATACATCAGTTTTTAAATATCACATCATATAATCGAGCAACATATTCCAAACTTTGTTTGCATGCTTATAATCTTCAACAATGCATTCTGTATCAGTTAAACGAATAAAAAAACTCTCGAGATTCGGGGAAACACTCTCTTTTAAACGATCTACGTTATTGATTAATACGGAAACACACCTTTTCTCTTAATCAATTGAAATTCATATTCGTTCGGAAAAGAATTTTGTATGACATGAAAATCAGTTTCTGTCAAATTTTTTGCTAAAGCTTCAATGCTGGATGGCATAAAGCGAAAAGAATCTAAAAATCTCATCTCCAAAGTATTATATTTGTTAATCCGTATTATTTTCGATATATAATATCACCTTCAACTCTGGATAATGCTTTAAAGAAAATATGCGAATCGTAACCACTCAAATTATGAAAAGATATGGAAATAAAATGAGGTATTTTATAATTCAAATTACATTTATTATGTGCAGTTCCTCTATGTGCACCGGTCAAATGACAATGATCTGCAAATCTGTCTACATCCAAAGATTCTTTGCATATATGACAAGTTCTTGCTTACCTTTGATTTTCAACTTCATCTGCAGTTAAAGCTCTATGCTTGTACTGACTGGAATTACTTTCAAGTGCAGCTAGAACAATTAGCCAAGTTTGATTCTATTGAAACTTAATGATGCTGTATTCCACTTTCTACAGCAAATACAGATGGCAGCGTGGAATAGTACGCCCACACTAAGACTTGTTCTGCACGGGAAAAAATATCCACCGTTTATTAAGAGGTCAATTGCAAAGAAACGAAGCTGCGGAAACGTTGGCAAGCAACCTGATCTCCAGAAATCAAATCGAATTTAAACTTAGCCAGTAAACATTTACACACAGCAATCAAGTCATTCAATAAGGACACATTTAATCGATTTCTGATGGATCTTACAGCTGACAAGACCACAGAGTACTCTTTGTGGAAGGCGGCTAAATCATTCAAAATAAAGTGCTGCGATGGAATGTTAATGTACCATACTATGTTAGAAATAGCGATTTCCATCGTGATCTTGGAATGCCAACTGTCACTGATGTGACAAAAAAATTTGCCATTTCTCACAAACAGCGACTGAAATCGCATATCAACGTTGCAGCATCCAGTTTACTTCTGATGACTTCGCAGCGTGGGCGGCTAAAACGGAAAACAGTGTCAGACCTAATGGAACTCGAGTAGCCGATATTTTATTTATATGTTATATGTTACCATGTACATAAAATACTTAACGCTTTTCTTTTAATTTGTTTAATATATTCGAACAAAATTGCTAGTTAGTATTACCAGTATTTACTAGGTGAAATTATGAAACTTTTCTGTATATGGTATAAGATTCGTTAATCCAAAAAAAAAAAAAAAAACCTGAAAATATTACTAACTATCATTAAATAAACATTTTATCTTAATTAATAACTAAAAGCGATTGGTATATCTACATACTCGTATATGCAAACTGTATAGATGAATTTTCACCTGAAAATATTACTAACTTACTTAAACTATCATTAAATGAACATTTTATGTAATAACTAAAAGCGATTGGTATATGCTTTTTACACACTTTGATAGTTGCCTATTTTCAATCTCTAGAAGCCGCTCAAAATCTGCATAAACTACATAATGTACATCATAACATAAGCTCTGCTCTTTCACCTTTCAGGCATCTCAGTGACAACACCCTTACATTCCTGCTTATGCTTTGCGAATGCGTTTTCTGAATGCCTGTATTGTAGGCATCCATTGAAGTTCTATGGTGGGTTACTTGACTTCTCATCAATCTGATTAAATAAAAAATGCAATAAAAATAATGTATAAATATGTGAAAATTAAATAAATTTACCTTGATTTATTTATTTCCCTTACCTTTAAAAAAGGTAAATAGGGTATACTAATTTTGTGCTTTTGAGAGGGGTGCAATTTCAAAATTGACGCGTGGTATGTATGGACAAATATATACAGATATGGTCAGAATCACTTTCTAAGCAATTATTATTTTGTCCGTCTGTGGCCACTTTTTTTCTACACCGTTAGAGCTATCTTAATGAAATTTTCCAAAAGTGTAGCCCGGACAAATATACAGAACCAGATTGCTATATGGGCCGATTTGGACGAAGACCACGCCTACCTCCCATATAAGGAACTTTGTTCACCTTTTTTAAAACGACCATAACTTCTGTGCAATTGACGGAATCGTGACATTATTTAGCAGTTATGGGGATGTGGGTCCTACTAAACACTATGCAAAAAGTGGGCGGTATTACTTGCCACGCCCACTATTAACAAATATAAATAACTGAAGATCTGGTAGAGATTTACGGATGAAATTTTATGGGAAGGAACATTTGGACATTATAAAGATATCTGCAACAAATGGGGCTGATCAGAGAAAAGACACGCCCACTTTTGATATAAGGAACTTTCAAGTCTAAAATTAAATTTAGCCTACCTATGCTCGTATTGATGCCAGCGGTATAAAAATTTGCCACACCCACAATTAGCCAAAAATCATTATTGTGTTCCTATTAAAGGTTTATCAACGAAGTTTCACAGGAATGTTGCGGGTACTAACATTAAACACCACACAAAAAATGGTCGTGTTATTTCTACAGCCACGCCAACTATTGACATATTATTATACCTTACGACCTATACAATATTTTTGGACGAAATTTTGCATTAGTACGTATATGGACCCTACAAAGCCATATATACCAGATTCGTGGTCGATCAGATGAAGGATACGCCTCCCTCCCATATAATGAACTTTGGGGACCCCACTGAAAGATAATTACCGTAGTTATGCTTCTAGTGATGGTATATGAAAACAAATTGGTAGATGTATACCATGGGTATGTACTAGCATGCATTCCAAATACGGGCAGATTATTATTACTGCCACGCCCACAATTAACCAAACACCATTACTAGGTTCCTATTAAAGATTTATCAACGAATTTTCACTATTGACATATTATTATAACTTCCGAGCCACCCTCTATGGTCTAGTGGTAAGCATGCTAGACTCACACCCCGAGGGTCGCAGGTTCAAATTCTGCCACGGGCTTGGTCTCCAAAATGCTTCTTTCTATAAAACCCTTTTCTCTTCGAGTCGAATGCCTCTGTAGCTAGTACTCATTCCCCCAACACCTTGCACTCATAATTAATTATGGTGTAAGATATAATAATAATAATAATAAAAATAATAATATAATTTTCGACGTATACAATATTTTATGACGAAATTTTATATTAGTGGTTCTATTGACACTACAAAGCCATACACAAGAAAAGGGGTCGATATAATCTTTTCAAGGTACCCTACCAAAAATTTCGTTAGTATGCTCCTAATGATGATTTATGAAGAAAACATCCCCATTGTTGAACTTGCACGCACAAGAAAAGGTAAAGTGTATTTCGAAGTCGGTCTAACCCGACTTCAGACTTCTGTACTCGTTTTTATTATGATATGAACCAAACTAAGCTAGCAAGTACACACTCCGTTTCTGCGAAAAGTGATTTACCGTTACTCAATCAGCTGTCAAACGCGTGGCTTGACAATAAGATTGCAATTAGCATTTGTGCGCAATAAATTAAATGCGAAGTTTGAGAGCGAATATTTAAAAACATAAGTCAAGTATTTGAAAAGCAAAAAATGGAGATAAATAGTAAAAGTAATTACTTCATTTATCAATTCCAAAAGTTTGGCAAAATCATTAATTATTGCAAATAAATCCAGATTATTAAAATGACCTTTAAATGAAATCATATAATTTTTAAGTTCGATATTATTTCGACATCTAAAAATCAACATAACTATTTAAAATCAACATAACTGTTTAAAATCAACATAACTGTTTAAGGCAATCAATTATGTGTTAATTTTAACTAATTTCATTTTGCGATTTTGTGCGCATTTTCAAAATTCCATGTTTCCTTCCGAACTACCGAATTTCGAATCATGATTTGTTTGAAATATGGCGAAATGAACACTACATTACAAAACACCAGCTGCTGTTTACACTTACAAATTATCGCAGAAGAAATGTTTCCAAGTCATTTAACGACTATTTGCAGGAAAAGTCTAGGAGTGGGAGAAATGCCATAGGAAGGTTAGTGTATTTCAAACTCAAAATGATGTATGACTTAGCGCTGAAATGACAGTAGAAAGTCCAGAATTGGCCATCACGCCTAGCACATTGAAAGCTGGACGACCTCCTCTACCATTTTCCATTAAATCCAACCGAGCTAAGAGATAAGATGCAGCAGTACTAGCCACAGAAAAGGATAACAAATGCGAGTTGATAGTTCAAGCAGCAACTATGGCAGCTCGTCTTAAAAGAGACTACTCAGACTCCAGCTAGATCTTCTAAGATTAGAAAACTAATTAAAAACATATCAAACCCGATTCGATTCCCTGCTAATGACGGATTAGCATTTCTTTTGGAAAACAATTTGGCTAAAGAACAATATTGTAATGTAGATTCCACCATGCAGCCGAATTCATTACCTTACAGATGTTTACATGAGACCCTTTGATTTTGAGCATTTGTTTAAAAAACGTATAAAACAACATAAGAAATTACAGCTTCTACCTGAGGTTATTGAAATGTTGTTCTCCGACGACCAACCCTTGTCAAGGATTGTCCAAGAGCAAACAGACAACGTCGAATCTGAAAATGAAGAAGAACACTCGAACTCAGCAACACAATCCAACTTATATAAATACAATTGAAATTTGGAACTTTACAATGAAACATATGTTAAAATTTTTCCATTTATCTATATATATAAAACAGGATGTGTGTATGTATGTAACGTATGGACTCCAAAACGGCTGGGCCGATTTTGATGAAATTTTCAGGGAATCTTCAGAATATTCAGGCGGGTGACTCTGTGAAGTCTGATTTTTGATTTTCGGTCTGTGGGCGGAGGGGCGTAGCAAAATCCAATTTTCATATTGTACCACCAATGACATGTACATATATTTATTTTACACTTCCTTCAAAACATCCGAAAGTACATCGTTGTTCCTTTTGCACGATTACAGTTTACTAAAATGCCACAAAAAAAACAGCCATTGCTAAAAAAAAAACCACCGCAACACGGAAGCAGAGGGGAAGAAGAGCCGCTGAATCAGCTGAGGAACGCGAATCACGTCTTCAGGGAAATCGCGAAAGGGTATCTACGTCTAGAGCCGCAGAAACGGAAAGAGAACGCGAATCACGGCTTCAGCAAATGCGTAACAGTGCATCTTCATCTAGACTTGCTGAGACACCCCAACAGCATGTCGAAAGAGTTGCTGCCAATCGCTCCCGAATGGCTCGATCAAGAGAAAGAATCGATTTAAAGTTGGCGGCATTTCACTACAATAGGGACGATGACTACCGCAATCACAAGGATGTAGTGATTGGCGCAATGGACAAAGTTTGCTTATATTGTCGTGCTCTGAAGTTCACTAAGGAATCCCCGGGAATGTGTTGTTCGAACCGTAAAGTTGTATTGCCACCAATGATTGAGCCGCCTGAAACCCTACAAAGTTACATTTGTAGAGCCAATCCTATTTCCGAGCACTTCCTTCAAAACATCCGAAAGTACAACTCATGCTTTCAAATGACGTCCTTCGGAGCAACTAATATCATCAACAACGCCGGTTACATGCCCACCTTCAAAGTGCAAGTCCAAATCTACCACAGAATTGGATCGTTGTTCCCACTTCCCAATGATGATGCCAAGTTATTTCACTGGCAATGAAGCTACAGAAGTTGAACAGCGTTGCGCAATCAGTACTGAAGTCAGACGGGAAATCGTTTCGAGTCTTCAAGCTATGTTACACGAACACAACAGCCTCATCCGTCAGATGCCGGCAGTTGATTATACGGTTGTGATAAGCGCTGACAAGACACCGGCTGGGGAGCATGAGCGGCGCTTCAATGCACCGGTGATAGGTGACGTCGCAGTTGTTATGGTCGGCACAGACTTCGAGCGACGAGATATCATCATCCATCGCCGGAATGCAAGTGTTCAACGCATTGCGGAAACTCATCGATCGTATGATGCACTACAATATCCAGTGCTTTTTCCACGGGGTGAGGATGGGTATCATTTCAACGTAATGCAGATGAATCCCAACTCAAATGGAGAGTCGACAAAAAAAGTTTCCTGTATGCACTTTTATGCCTATCGCCTTATGATCAGGATAAATGAATGTAATTATTTGTTGAAATGTCGTGAAGTCTTCCATCAATTCATTGTCGACATGTTTGCGAAAATTGTAAGTGAACGTCTGCTCTTCATTCGGTTGAATCAGCAAAAGCTACGCATCGAAGAATATGTCCACTTGCGTGATGCGATCGCCAATGATGGAAACGCTGCGAATATCGGCCAAATGGTGATCTTGCCAGCGACATACACAGGCAGTCCGCGACACATGCATCAGTACGCTCAAGATGCTATGACATACGTGCGCAAGTATGGACGGCCAGACCTCTTCATCACTTTCGCATGCAACCCAGCATGGAAAGACATCACCGACCTTTTATTTACCGGCCAAAGAAACGATATCCTCGCCCGAGTATGCAAACAAAAGTTGACAAGGCTGATGGATGTCATCACCAAAAATCACATATTTGGCGAAACTCAGTGCTGGATGTACTCGGTTGAATGGCAGAAGTGAGGCCTGCCACACGCCCATATTTTAGTCTGGCTAAACCAAAAAATCAAGCCAACACAAATTGATGACGTGATATCCGCAGAACTCCCGAATCCCACAGCAAATCCGGTTCTAATTGAATCAATCCGAAAACACATGATCCACTGGCCTTGCGGTGAACTGAACACAAAAAACAAATACGCACTTTGTTTGCGATAATTTTAACATGTTCACCATCTAATCCACGAGAACTGTGGGAAACGCATCGCGAAAGCTTAGGTGAAGACATTCTCTGGCAATCAAGCCCAACTTATCCTAACCAGGAGTATTCGGACGAGATTTTCAACCAAACTCTACTGCTGATTGAGGACATGTGCATATCCATCAACAACAAAGTCCTTATTCAACTTGAAATGCCGGCACTGATATGGGACATAAACAGTGTTTAAGACAGAGACCTGGTGCGAGAACAGCACTTCGATGTCAACCAGCAACAACAATATGTGGAAACTGAAACAAGACGGTTGGTTGGATCAAAAAACTGCTTCCGCAAAAATCATGCAACGGGTAACAAACGGAAATTGCCGACTTTTTTTCCTCGATGCTCCAGGAGGAACAGGCAAAACATTCCTCATCAATTTAATATTGGCGTCGGTTCGAATGCAGAATTGGATTGCACTCGCAGTGGCATCATCGGGAATTGCATCAACGCTATTGGACGGCGGACGCACTGCACACTCAGCACTGAAACTTCCATTGAATTTGAACCAGGCAGAAACACCAACATGCAACATCAGCAAAAACCCCGGCATGGCCACAATCCTTAAAATGTGCAAAATTATAATTTGGGACGAATGCACAATGGCCCATAAGAAATTGCTCGAAGCGCTTGACCGGACTCTACGTCATTTTCAAGGAAGCAACCAACCGATGGCAGGCGCTGTTATTCTTCTTGCTGGTGATTTCCGCCAAACTTTGCCCGTTATTCCAAGATCAATACCCGCAGATGAGCTGAACGCATGCTTTAAAGCTTCATATCTTTGGAACAGAGTCGAGAAAATCACGCTATCGACGAACATGCGTGTGCATTTGTTGCAAGACCCGTCTGCCCAAACATTCTCAAAACAACTTTTGGACATCGAAAATGGAAAAATTCCAATTCATCGCGCCACGAACGAGATCTCGTTCCCGCCTAACTTCTGTCAAATGCAAATGAATACTCAAGCCGTTGTCGACAAGGTATTCCCAAGTCTAACAACCTCCTACAAAAATCCAGATTGGCTGTGCGAACGTGCAATTTTGGCACCAAAAAATGATGATGTCAACAAGCTCAATGAGCAAATTCAATTGAAACTGCCCGGCAAAATAATCAAATACAAATCAATCGACACAGTAATGGATGAAGAACAAGCCGTCAATTATCCCACTGAATTTTTGAATTCATTAGAACCACCCGGAATGCCACCGCATGTACTAACATTAAAGGTTGGATCACCGGTAATTCTTATTCGCAACTTAAACGCACCAAAGTTATGCAACGGAACCAGATTGACCATCAAAAACTGTTCACCAAATTTAATCGAGGCAACAATCATTGGTGGCAAATTCAATGGCGTAGAGGTACTTATTCCACGAATGTATGATTTCCAACGATTTACCATTCAAATTCAAGCGGCTCCAATTCCCTTTGCGTCTTGCTCTTGCTATTACCATAAACAAAGCACAAGGCCAATCATTGACTATTGCTGGCTTAATTTGGGAAAATTCATCTTTTTCACACGGCCAGTTGTATGTGGCTTGCTCCCGAGTTGGCACGCCAAAAAATTTATACGTTTTTACACCAAATAAAAAAAAAAAAACATTGTTTATCCGCTGGCCTTAAGATGAAGTAATAAATAAATATAATTTCCAATTTGCCTTAAATACATGTGCTTCTTTTTGGATTGAGCCCATATCTACACCATATGTAAGTTATTCTGTGAAAAAACTTTATGATAGGTATTCCATGGATTTTTATTTAAAGGCCGTAAATTTCGTAAAAGCTCTATTTAAATCGTGTGGTAATACAACACTAATGTTTGCTTAGGGCCAGCAAGGCGGACCGGGTCAGCTAGTATTTCATATAGTTTAACAGTCTTTCAGAACACTCCCTTACATTTTGAGATGGCGCAGAAAGCCCACTTTTGTGTAAGAAAATGGCAATCGTCAAATAAACTCCTGGACAAAATTTCAAGTCGGTATTTCCGTTGTTGGAATTTTGGCCAATAAATGGGGTAAAGTTTCCTATATTGCGCTGGTCTGGTAATGATGGATGAAACAACTCTCAATATATTTTTCATATAGATATATACGCTTTTTAATTTTGTGGTGCAGATAAAGTCTCAGTGTGACTGTTTTTCTATGAAAATTAATTATTGACCTGTCTTGATTAACAATTCTAGCCGTATTTGAACTATTCTCTCTCGTGCTAACAATTACATATGTAACAATTTGTGGAATTTTATGTATTCCCTATCCGGATTCAAATTCAATTGCAAATTCGTGCTATGTATGTCCTGCTGCATCATTTATATATAACCCAGTAACAGCGCAGATCTCCCAGATGTTAGGCTGAAAGTAAGACTTTTTTTCTGAGCGTGGATGTAATCTGTATTTTAGCTCATGTCAGGTTGAGTACTGCCTTCACAGATGTCAAGCTTTTGGTTTGATATGGTAGTAGTAAAGTGTGATAAGATAAGAAGAGCTAAGGCTGTATGGTAATATTGTTATTATGATAAATTTTTTCTATTTAGTGCCATCGATACCAATTGATTTATCTGAATTGGGAGATTATAAAAGATCTGTTGAATTTTCTCTAATACATCCGAATAAAGATATAGTACAGATCGGTCTATTGTTTCATTCTTAAAATTAAGTAATTTAATTATCACGACAATGATGAGAATAATAACATGAATAAAAAGAGTAACAAATCATTTAGTTTATAAGACGTTTACAAGGCTGGAGGCAAAAGAAGCATTTAGACAAGAATTAATAAAAAAAGAAGCATTCACAGTTGGAATAATTGAAATTCAACATCCGTCTTATAGCTACCTTCAATTACATTATAATCAGATACAACTAAGAATACGATGCACTTATAAGAGTAATTATATTAAACGCATGCGGAATATGAACTGATTGAGATACCGAGAATACGATAAAGAACAATGTGTATGTTGAAAATTGAAGTATGTTTTAAAAGCAACCCTGCAACACATATGTTTACAACACTGTTTTTTCGCTTCCACATGAATTATCTTTTTGTAACTTTTTCTTTTTTACACTTTTGAATAAACCGCGAAACTGCTTAGACTTAGATTAAAACTGTGTGTTTTTAATAAATCAAAAAGACCAACAGGTTATAGGCCCAGGCACTCTGTGTTTGCCTAAAAAAAAATGCAAATAAAAGTTCTTACTTAATAGGTGTATAGCTTGTGTAGCTAAATAAGTAAAAAAAAGTAATTAGCGAAGAATATATATAAAACTAAACCCCATGTTTAATATTGAAAAATTAAATGAAACAAACTACGACTCATAGAGCCTGCAGATGGGAAGCGTGCTAGTTTATCAAGAGTTGAGGAGTGTTACATCTGGTGAAGTCGAAAAGACAGAGTTAAACAACGAAAGAGGCCGAACAGCAGCAATTTCTTGAACCAGAAAATATGACAAGGCTACAGCAACAATTATATTGAGCGCGACGCCATTACAAATAGCGCACATAAAGGGTTACGCGACATCAAATGAAGTGTGGGAAACTTCAAAGGAGATTCATCGTCCAAGAATCGTCCAAGAGAGCCAGTGTGTAAACTCACGTTATTCAAGCAACTGCTTGCTATGCGCATGGACGACAATGAATGCGTGCAGCAGTACTTTTGCAAATTTACAACAACAGTTGACAAATTGGTAGAAATCGGGGTCACTCTTCAGGACGAGCTGTTCATAATAATGCTATTGGCGCGTCTACCAAAAAGTCATGAAAACTTTGTATTAGCGCTGGAAACGCGAAGTGAGCTCCCTAAGCTTAGAGCACTGAAGATAAATTTAACCGAAGAAGATGAGTGGCGTAAAGCAAGCAGTAACGACGTCGCTAATGCTGAATGTAGCGCAGAAGCATTTCTGGCGGGAACGAATAACGGACAGCGCCAGAATTTTTTAAAAAAGAACAACAACAAAGAAAATAGGAAGAAAGCGTTCGAAAAGCACCGAATTTCAATTGCAACAACTGCGGTCGCAAAGGGCACTAAGCTGCGTAGTGCAAGGAGAAAAAGAAGAAAACAGATCAAACGCAAATTTCGTTCTCTGTGTATGCAGCTTCTAACTCCAACATATTGAACGAAAGTATTTGGTGCGTTGACAGCGGCGCTTCTGTACATCTTTGCAGAAAGCGTGAAATGTTTAGATCGTTCAAAGCATATGACGAAAATATTTGGATGGCAGACAACAAAAAGGACCAAAAGCAATGGGCAAAATATGCATAAAGAACGCTACGGTCGACATTGACCTGAATGATGTTCGTTACGTTCCGGGTTTGCAGTGTAATTTCATTTCTGTTTGAATTTACTTCAAAGGCAGCAACGATTAGCAGTAGTAGTGGTGAGATTATCCTTCAAGCTAATAAGGTCGGATACCTTTTTCTTTTTAATGCATCTTGGAACCAACTCTTTTTTACATGCAACGAAAACGCTATCAAATGACAATCGTTTTGGCCATATGAATTGTGCGAGTTTGAACGAGCTGGTTAACAATGACATGGTACGTGGTCTCAGCGTCAAGTTTCCAGATGTTATCAACTGCAAAGTGTGCATGAAGAGCAAATGCACGGTGAATCCGTTTCCGCATTCCGAGAACCGAAGGTTTAAAAATAATTCACACCGACTTATGGGGACCGATAAATAAACTTCGAATGGTGGAAAACGTTATTTTTTAACATTTTTCGACGATAAATACCGCTATGTATTCGTGTATTTCATCAAGTCGAAGGATGAGGTATTTGAAAACTTTCGTGAATTCAAGGCTATGGTCGAGCGGCAGTGCGACAAGAAAATCAAAAAACTACGCAGCGACAATGGCACTGAATTTGTCAATCGTGCCTTTGATGAACATTTGAAGAAAGCCGGCATTAAGAGGCAGCTGACCGTTCCACACACTCCTCAGCAAAATGGGATAGCTGAGCGTTTTAATAGAACGCTGGTTGAGATGGTCAGAAGCATGATCGTGGGTGCTAAAGTAAGCGAAGCTTTGTGGGCAGAAGCTGTAAACACGGCAGCGTATTTGAGAAACAGCACTAAGTGGCATGACGCCATATGAAGTATGGTTTAATCGAAAGCCCAGTGTATCGCATTTGAAAACATTTGGCGCTGTAGCTATCGCGCTAGATAAAAAGCACAATGGGAAATTTCGACCAAAAGGAAAAGAATAATTGATGGTGGGTTACTCAGACGAATCCAACGCATATCGTCTAATGGAGAAGGCAACAACAAAAATCATTGCAAGCCTCGATGACTACTTTGTTGAGCCGCAAGTTCCCAATGAATTTATTTATTTATTTTTTTATTTTTTTTATTTCTTCCTCTATACATTACAATCTATAACAATAATATTAAGTAATATTTTGTGCAGGTATGGATTGAATATGCTCTTTTTGCCAATGCCAAAAGAACTTCTTTTATTTATCTGTTCATTAAATTTTCTCTATTTATCCATCATTTTATTTATGTTTATAATTAATTATTTATTTTGTTATTATTATGTATTTATTTTTTAAACCTTCCTGTCAGTTCTGCAGGGGTAATTCGCTTCAATCTTCTTGGAGTTGCACCCTCCGTGTCTGCTGCACTACGCAGTTCCAGGTTTTGATGGCCTCTCAGTCGGTGTAAATATTTGGTGCTGCATTTTGTGATTGTGTCCGTGATGGTTTCAATGTGTAGGTCACGGTGTATAACCTCGTTCGGGATATACCATTCAGCATTTGTAATTGTTCGTAGTATTCTTGACTGCATTCGTTGTATTAAATTTAAGTTTCATATGCTAGCTGTGCCCCATATCTCGATTCCATATTTCCAGATAGGTGCTATTATTGTCTTATACTCGTATATAATTAGTTTCTTGTAGAGAGATAGTCTAGATGCTCGTCCAAGTAACCAGCTTAATTGTCGGTACTTATTTTTTGCATCGTTTCGCTTGTTAAAGATGTGCTGCTTCCAAGTCAATTTTTCGTCTATGGTTATTCCAAGATATTTTGCAGCAGAGTGAGTTTTTATTTTTTTGCCCTTTATAGCAAGGCTGTATTTTGTCGATTTTCTGTTTGTATATACAACTTGTACAGTTTTGTCTTTATTTATCTCTATTCCCCATAAGTCACACCATGCTACTACATTGTCCAATATATGTTGGATTGCATTTGTTGCCTTTTTTTCGTCATTGTGTGATGCCATTAAAACTGTGTCGTCTGCGAATGTTGCTATCATCGCTTTGCTTTTCGTTGGAATTGGTATATCTGCTGTGAATATTAAGTCCTAATACGCTGCCTTGTGGTACTCCAGGTGTCATTGGTAGGATGTCTGAGCAATCCTCGTCATATTTTATGTAGAATTGTCGTTCGCTTATATAGCTCTTTAAAAAGTCATAATAATTTTGTGGAAATATTCGCTTAAGTTTATATAGAAGTCCTTTGTGCCACACCTTATCGAATGCTTTTGCAATGTCCAAGTATACAGCTACGCAGTATTTTTTGTTGTCTATACTTTCAAGGATTTTGTTTACAACCCTGTGGACCTGTTGCACAGTTGAGTGTTGTCTTCTAAATCCAAACTGATGGCTGGGTATTAAATTTTTTGTTAAGATTGGCTCTAATCTGTCCTGTAGTATCCTTTCAAATACTTTCGATAGTATTGGCAATAGACTGATAGGTCGGTAAGAAGTTGTTTTGGTGGCATCTTTTCCCGGCTTGCTGATGGCAGTTATCTGTGCAACTTTCCTAAAGCGAGAGAAATACTTAGTTTCTAGCATGCAGTTAAATATATTTCGGATATATATTATAGCTATCAGGCATTTCTTTTAGCATTTTCCCGCTTATCAGATCATATCCTGGCGCCTTTTTGTCTTTTAATGTTTTCATTTTGTTTTTGATTTCTGCCACTGACGTCTTTTTTGTTTTGGATTGCGGGATATTTATTACATTGTCAAGATGAGTGGTTTGATTGTCCATTTCGCTCGTAAATATTTCAAGAAAATGTTTGGCCAGTGTGTTGGCTTTGTCTTTACTTGTTTTCGCCCATGTACAGGTTTGTGTTTTGATAGGAGGTTTGTGTAGCCTTCCAAAGAGAGTAATTTGTTGATGTGGTCGTTCCCAAGTTCAGCATATGTTTTTCTAGTTCCTTTTCTCTGTTTTTCTGAAGTAAAATTTTTAATTCATTTGTTGCTTTGTTTAGGTTGCGTTTATCTTCCGGATTCCTAGTGATTTGCCATGTTTTCCGGAGCTTCCTTTTCCATTTAATTTTTCCCTTGATGAACGCTGGTGTAGTGTCCGTATTTGCTAACGTTAGCTTTGGTGTTGAAGCTGTGATTGCTTCGATGACGCTATCATTGAAGTATGCGATTGCGGAATCGATTTCATTTTTTGTTTTTAATCGTATATCCATTATTCCAGCCAGTTTTATTGTTATAGATGCCTGAGAAAAGTCTTGTCTCTATTGATCCTAGTAATGACATTAGGATTGGGGAGTGGTCTGAGGATAATTCTAAACATGATTTGATAGTTAGCTGTTTATGAAGAATATTTTTTGTGATGGAGAAGTCTATTAAATCTGGCTGTTTTTTTTTGTATCTGTTGGCCAGTATTTTGGTTCACCAGTGCTAATGAATCGACCATTACTATATCGTATAGCTTTAAGTAATTCGCGTCCTTTTGCGTTTGACAACCTTGATCCCATAAAACATTTTTAGCGTTATAGTCACCTCCGGCTAAATAGCGATTCCCCAGTTTTTTTAAATAGTCTAGATATTGTTCTTTTGTGTTGTTATATTTTGGTGGACAATAGACAGCAGATACTACGATTTGTCCTTTCGAGTCTTTTAGTGCTATTGTGGTTGCTTGAAGGTTTTCTTTTTTATATGCGTCAAGTTCAATGAAATTCATGTTTTTTTTATAATGATCGCCGTTCCACCGTGAGATTTGTTGTTAGGATGATTTGTGTAATGGATGTCAAAGTTAGGGAATTTAACATATGTTTTGTCTCTAGCATGTGTTGCCGAGATTAACATCACATCTATTGAATTATTTATTAGGAAAGTCTTTAGTTCTAGTTCATGGCGCGACATTTGCATTCCATATTGCCAAATTTATTTTATTTACTGCGTTCATCTATTTTGCATACAAGCATAGTTACTATGTTCATCATACTGGTCATTTGATTTATTATTATTTTTAATTCGTGTTTCATCATTATTTTTAATTCGGATAGATCGTCATTGTTTGATATTATTTCATATGTGCTGTTGCTTTTTATTTGATTTGGCTCCTGTGATATTGTTTCCATTTGTGCAGCTTGAGCGTATGAAATACCAGAGATGATTTTCCGGCCATTTATTTTTGTATTGTGATTGTTTTGGTTTGTTTCAATATTGATTTGTTCATTTGTTTCTTTCTTGCGAAGTGTAGAGGACTTGTAGAGGTTTATATATCGCACATCCTCTGTAGTTTGTCGTGTGGTTTTCACTGCAATGAACGCATTTAATATTTACTCTATCAGCATCGATTTTAATTGTGCACATGTTTGTTTTGTGTTTTCCCGCACATTTGACACACACCGGGTCTATCTGGCAGTAGTTTTTTGTGTGGCCGTACTTTTGGCAATTTGTGCATTGGGGAATTGTTCTCTTTCGTCGGGGTGGCTCAAAGCTAATTTTGCAGTGTAGGAGGTGAGTAATGTCGTATATGCCTTTATTGTTATCTTTTATTTTCAATTCAATTGAAAATAGTGAAAGTGGTTGTTTTATTTTGGCACCATTAGCTATTTGGATGTTATGGATATTTGTCACTTCATGGCCTAGTTCGGCTAATTCGTTTTTAATGTCTTCTGTGTCGGTTGAATGGTGCATATTTCGTAATACCACTCTAAAGCCTCGCTCATCTTTTGGTCGAAATGTGTAATACTTTGTCCCTTTTTGCTTTAATAATTCAATTACTTTTGTGTAGTGTGTGGATTCTTTTGGTTGAATTTTTATTTCGTTCTTGCTTTGAATTTTCATTTCGTACAATATATTTGGCATGGAATTTAGTGTTTCTGTTAAGGCTTTTATATTTTCAACATTCTGAACATATATATGAGGCGGTTTTTGTAAACGTTGCGTAATTGGTTTTTATATATTAATCTTCGCATTTGTCGCACTGTTGTTTTGTTCTTCACTGTTGTCTTGAGAGTCCGTTTTGTCATTTACTGCTCGAATCTGTTTGTTGTGTTTGGAGTGATAGGCTTGCTCAGCCAATATTTTTGTAGTGATGTTTGTGTTGTGTTGAACATTTTATTTTTCGGTCTTTTGTTACTAGTATTTTGTTCATTTAACTTGTTTGGCGATTGTTTTTCGCGGTTTCGTTTTGTGTTTTATTTTCGGTAATTTTAATACTGGTTTAATATTTATAACTTTTACTTGCGTGTTTATTGTTGCTGATGAAATTGGTGTTGCTCCGATTGCCATTATTGGTGAGTTGCAGTTAATCGTTACCGTCGCAGTCACCGGTGTTACAGTTGTGGTAGAGGAGCTTTGAGTTGTTTTTGTGGTTGCTGAAGTAGTCACTGGTGGATAAAACTCCATAGTGGGAGTCGCGCATTGGACACTCCAAGGTAGGGAATTGCTGGCACCTAGTAGAGCGGGAGAGCAAGATCGTGCTCTGCTCTCTGTCACTTCGACCGGCAATTTGGAGTTGCCGTTGTTTTCGTTTGAGACGAAAGAAAAATATGCGTTTCTTTTTGTTGCTGTTTTTTGTTTAAGTGTGTCAGCCACACTCATTATAAATTTGTATTTTTGTTCTTATTTTATTCTATTTTAAAAGATTTGTCCCAGTTAGTGACCGGTAGATTCGTTCTACTCGATCATTGCACTATTGCACTTTTTCTTTACATCTTAAGTTACTTTAACAATTGAAGATGAAAGCGCAAGCATTGAAGAGCAGACAGAAGCCAGCGAAGAAACAGTAGCAGAGGCTGACACAAAGGCAGTCGGCGATGTTTTTCGGGTTGAACAGTTGTACTACGCACTGGTGCTCCTGGCAAACTACGCAAGCAGTATAATGTGATTAGTTATATGCGCTCAGAAGATATCAAAGTTCCTGAAACCGTAGAGGAGGCGTTGAATAGTGAATACTCAGTTAATTGGTGGGCCGCAATGCAAAGTGAGTACCAGGCACTTTTATCAAACGATACATGGGAAGTGGTCGAGTTACCACAAGGTCAAAAAGCGATAGGTTCCAAGTGGGTATTTTCGCTAAAGACGAACAAGAGCGGAGGTGTCGAGAGCTTCAAGGCCAGGCTGGTGGCGAAGGGAATCGCGCAGACATACGGTGTTAATTACACAGAAACGTTTTCACCAGTGGTGCGCTATAAAACTATAAGGATAGTTTTTGCTCTTGCCGCTGAATACCAACTTCATTTGCATCAATTGGATGTATCTACGGCCTATCTAAACAGTGAACTTAACGATGAAGCTTGAGCAAAGGCCCGGTTAACTACTTTCTAAGTATGCAAGTGGAAAGAGAGAGCCCAACGGGTGCAATACACATTTGTCAACGTGCACAAATAAAACAGCTGATACAGCAGTACGGAATGGAAAATTGTTGTACGGTGGCAACACCGCTAGAGCCGAAATACCAGATTAAATGTAACGTAGCCAACTGTAAACGTGTAGATCCGGTTCAATATCAGTCGCTTATTTGGTCGCTGATGTATATCGCTCTCCTATCACGCCCGGATATATTGCAGTCTGTATGTAAATTATCACACTATGAGCACATGGTTGCAGCAAAACGCGTTATTAAATATCTCAATAAATACAGTCGACATGCAGCTGAAGTATCAGAAAACTGAAAAGCCGTTCGAGTGCTATGTATATGCTGACTGGGGTGGTGATACCACCGATCGCAAATCGTACACAGGGTGCACATTTGTACTCGCTGGAGGTGCAGTTTAATGGGAGTGCAAGAAACAGTCAGCAGTGGCATTGGGTAGCACTGAAGCTGAGTATATGGCATTAGCATCAGCTGCGAAAGAGGCTGTATATTTGAGAAAACTACTTAGCGAAATTAAATTACAGCCAGATGAGCCAATAAAAATACACTGCGATAATTTAAGCGCAATGCATTTGGTGAAAAATCCGGTGTATCATAGCCGAAGCAAACACATTGACATTCGGTACCATCAATTAAGAGAGGCTTACAGAAATCGCGAAATTCAATTAGAATATTGTAACAAAAGAGACATACTTCTGTACTTTACACTTTTGAATAAACCGTCAAACGGCTAAGATAGATAGGTATATTTAAGGGTTTTATACACGGAGACCTGAAAGATTTATTGTGATGCACCTATTTATTTGAAAGATGAGGATAGTCTCATCTATAAATCTTCTGTCAGGTTAATTTCCGATAGGAATTCATATATTTTGGAAGAATCAAGATGAGCGATCTTGCTCATACCTAAGATATATTCTCCAAAACACCTGTGTCTTTTGTGTGCCAATGGTCCGCAGTGAGGGCTGTGATCAGGTGCAATGAGGTTTCGTCACTTTCTCCACAGAATCGACAGATGGCATCTGAAGATATACCCAACTTGTTCAAATGGTAGTTGAGTCTACTATGTCCGCTTAAAATGCATGTGATGATTCTTAATTTACTTCGAGGCATACTTATTAAGTCCTTAGCTCTTTTAGGATTAAAATCCCAGAAGAGCTTCGGACTGTCTTAATCACGGAAGATTTTCCCAGGTTTGGCTTCGTTTTGCATATGTACACTTCTTCAGCAGACCTCCAATGGTATTGGATGATAGTCCACAGAAGGGTTCAGGGCCGTTGAAGTGAGAGGCCGCAGCCTTCCTAGCTAGTGAAACGGCTTAGACGCAAATTAAAACTGTGTGTTTTTAATTAATCAAAAAGTCCAACACAAGTTTTGCACATGGTTGGCTGTGGCATGTATTTTCATAATTGATTTTAACATTTTCTGGCCATTTGGTAGATGCGAAAGTTAAGTTTCGGCAACGTTTTCCCCTCCATCTTTTTCGTTTTTTCTAACTGCTGTTATATTTTAGATTTAAGTTCTTGCCTTCGGGTTTGATTCTAAGGTCAGGTCGTTAGAATAAATAACGCCTTTAGAGTAACTTAATAATAAATGTCCCGAAATTTCAAGGAGTATCGTCGTGAGAGGGAGAGCAGTGAGAGCACTTAATTGTTGAGCCTGTGTAAAGCTTTTGGTTTCAATGGGAAAATATCTCCAAGTTAACAAGATAATACAGTCAGGGACTAAAGCAAAAGTACACCCTTCAAATTTGGATTTTAAAGAAATGTGAACATTTCATTCGAATTTTAAATATACAGTTTTATTTCATTTCATGGACGATTAAAAACAAAAACATAAAATGATTTTTTTATGGCACATGTAACGGTAAATTCAGGAAAAATAAATAAATTCGCTGGACAAAATTTTAAATAAATATGCAAAAATTACGTCTTACGTTCTCTTAAATGAAAAAAAAGAAATACCATTTTACTCAGATTTGTTACTTAGCAGTTATTTATTGCATTTTTATTGTTATCAGTGCAAGTTGTATGAATTATAATGCGCAAAGGAAAAGAAATAGAATCAAGTGTTAAAATTTTAATCATAAGCCATTTCAAAGGAGGCAAATCCTATCGAGAAATAGGAAAATTATTAAACGTGTCATATCCCAGAGTGCAAAATATTGTTATAAAATAGAAACAGAAAGATTATTTAAACTTTTGTCAGGCGAATTTTTTTGTTTTTCCTGAATTTACCTTTACATGTGCTTGTGCTTGTTGTATACATACTTCTATTTAAAGATGACAGTCTAAATATTTTGCCCAAGTACCTGATAAGGTGCATAGTGATATAAAATAGAAACGGCAGCAGAAACAGAATCCAGTATATATAAATAATATGAACTACCGCAAAAATTAGTAACAGAATAACTACGGAATTTAATAACGGAAAATGACGGAATGTTTACAACACTGTTTTTTCGCTTCCACATGAATTATCTTTTTGTACATTCTTCTTTACTTTACACTTTTCAATTGCTACAACTGCGGTCGCAAAGGGCACTACGCTGCGTAGTACAAGGAGAAAGAGAGAAAAGAGATCAAACGCAAATTTCGTTCCCTGTGTATGCAGCTTCTAACTCCAACATATTGAACGAAAGTATTTGGTGCGTTGACAGCGGCGCTTCTGTACATCTATGCAGAAAGCGTGAAATGTTTAGATCGTTCAAAGCATATGACGAAAATATTTGGATGGCAGACAACAAAAAGGACCAAAAGCAATGGGCAAAATATGCATAAAGAACGCTACGGTCGACATTGACCTGAATGATGCTCGTTACGTTCCGGGTTTGCAGTGTAATTTCATTTCTGTTTGAATTTACTTCAAAGGCAGCAACGATTAGCAGTAGTAGTGGTGAGATTATCCTTCAAGCTAATAAGGTCGGATACCTTTTTCTTTTTAATGCATCTTGGAACCAACTCTTTTTTACATGCAACGAAAACGCTATCAAATGACAATCGTTTTGGCCATATGAATTGTGCGAGTTTGAACGAGCTGGTTAACAATGACATGGTACGTGGTCTCAGCGTCAAGTTTCCAGATGTTATCAACTGCAAAGTGTGCATGAAGAGCAAATGCACGGTGAATCCGTTTCCGCATTCCGAGAACCGAAGGTTTAAAAATAATTCACACCGACTTATGGGGACCGATAAATAAACTTCGAAAGGTGGAAAACGTTATTTTTTAACATTTTTCGACGATAAATACCGCTATGTATTCGTGTATTTCATCAAGTCGAAGAATGAGGTATTTGAAAACTTTCGTGAATTCAAGGCTATGGTCGAGCGGCAGTGCGACAAGAAAATCAAAAAACTACGCAGCGACAATGGCACTGAATTTGTCAATCGTGCCTTTGATGAACATTTGAAGAAAGCCGGCATTAAGAGGCAGCTGACCGTTCCACACACTCCTCAGCAAAATGGGATAGCTGAGCGTTTTCATAGAACGCTGGTTGAGATGGTCAGAAGCATGATCGTGGGTGCTAAAGTAAGCGAAGCTTTGTGGGCAGAAGCTGTAAACACGGCAGCGTATTTGAGAAACAGCACTAAGTGGCATGACGCCATATGAAGTATGGTTTAATCGAAAGCCCAGTGTATCGCATTTGAAAACATTTGGCGCTGTAGCTATCACGCTAGATAAAGACCACAATGGGAAATTTCGACCAAAAGGAAAGGAATAATTAATGGTGGGTTACTCAGACGAATCCAACGCATATCGTCTAATGGAGAAGGCAACAACAAAAATAATTGCTAGCCGCGATGACAACTTTGTTGAGCCGCAAGTTCCCAGAACGCGCAAGCGTTGAAGAGCAGACAGAAGCCAGCGAAGATACAGTAGCAGATGCTGACACAAAGGCAGTCGGCGATGTTTTTCGAGTTGAACAGTTGTACTACGCACTGGTGCTCCTGGAAAACTACGCAAGCAGTATAATGTGGTTAGTTATATGCGCTCAGAAGATATCAAAGTTCCTGAAACCGTAGAGGAGGCGTTGAATAGTGAATACTCAGTTAATTGGTGGGCCGCAATGCAAAGTGAGTACCAGGCACTTTTATCAAACGATACATGGGAAGTGGTCGAGTTACCACAAGGTCAAAAAGCGATAGGTTCCATGTGGGTATTTTCGCTAAAGACGAACAAGAGCGGAGGTGTCGAGAGCTTCAAGGCCAGGCTGGTGGCGAAGGGAATCGCGCAGACATACGGTGTTAATTACACAGAAACGTTTTCACCAGTGGTGCGCTATAAAACTATAAGGATAGTTTTTGCTCTTGCCGCTGAATACCAACTTCATTTGCATCAATTGGATGTATCTACGGCCTATCTAAACAGTGAACTTAACGATGAAGCTTACATGGCTCAGACAGAAAAATTTGTTGATTCTTCAAACAATGTACTCAAGCTGAAAAGGGCGCTTTATGGCCTTTAGCAATCAGGTAGACAGTGGAATATGAAAATCGATTCCATATTGAAAGACATTGGTTTTGATCCATGTAAAAACGAGCCATGCCTATACGAGATGAATATAGATGACAACGTCAGCCTAATTGCAGTATATGTAGATGACCTCCTGATCGCCAGATCAGATATAGTTGAGCTCGAGCTAATTAGAAGCAAAATATCGCAAGTTATCAAAGTTGTAGACAGAGGCCCGGTTAACTACTTTCTAAGTATGCAAGTGCAAAGAGAGAGCCCAACGGGTGCAATACACATTTGTCAACGTGCACAAATAAAACAGCTGATACAGCAGTACGGAATGGAAAATTGTTGTACGGTGGCAACACCGCTAGAGCCGAAATATCAGATTAAATGTAACGTAGCCAACTGTAAACGTGTAGATCCGGTTCAATATCAGTCGCTTATTTGGTCGCTGATGTATATCGCTCTCCTATCACGCCCGGATATATTGCAGTCTGTATGTAAATTATCACACTATGAGCACATGGTTGCAGCAAAACGCGTTATTAAATATCTCAATAAATACAGTCGACATGCAGCTGAAGTATCAGAAAACTGAAAAGCCGTTCGAGTGCTATGTATATGCTGACTGGGATGGTGATACCACCGATCGCAAATCGTACACAGGGTGCACATTTGTACTCGCTGGAGGTGCAGTTTAATGGGAGTGCAAGAAGCAGTCAGCAGTGGCATTGGGTAGCACTGAAGCTGAGTATATGGCATTAGCATCAGCTGCGAAAGAGGCTGTATATTTGAGAAAACCACTTAGCGAAATTAAATTACAGCCAGATGAGCCAATAAAAATACACTGCGATAATTTAAGCGCAATGCATTTGGTGAAAAATCCGGTGTATCATAGCCAAAGCAAACACATTGACATTCGGTACCATCAATTAAGAGAGGCTTACAGAAATCGCGAAATTCAATTAGAATATTGTAACAAAAGAGACATACTTCTGTACTTTACACTTTTGAATAAACCGTCAATCGGCTAAGATAGATAGATATATTTAAGGGTTTTATACACGGAGACCTGAAAGATTTATTGTGATGCACCTATTTATTTGAAAGATGAGGATAGTCTCATCTATAAATCTTCTGTCAGGTTAATTTCCGATAGGAATTCATATATTTTGGAAGAATCAAGATGAGCGATCTTGCTCATACCTAAGATATATTCTCCAAAACACCTGTGTCTTTTGTGTGCCAATGGTCCGCAGTGAGGGCTGTGATCAGGTGCAATGAGGTTTCGTCACTTTCTCCACAGAATCGACAGATGGCATCTGAAGATATACCCAACTTGTTCAAATGGTAGTTGAGTCTACTATGTCCGCTTAAAATGCATGTGATGATTCTTAATTTACTTCGAGGCATACTTATTAAGTCCTTAGCTCTTTTAGGATTAAAATCCCAGAAGAGCTTCGGACTGTCTTAATCACGGAAGATTTTCCCAGGTTTGGCTTCGTTTTGCATATGTACACTTCTTCAGCAGACCTCCAATGGTATTGGATGATAGTCCACAGAAGGGTTCAGGGCCGTTGAAGTGAGAGGCCGCAGCCTTCCTAGCTAGTGAAACGGCTTAGACGCAAATTAAAACTGTGTGTTTTTAATTAATCAAAAAGTCCAACACAAGTTTTGCACATGGTTGGCTGTGGCATGTATTTTCATAATTGATTTTAACATTTTCTGGCCATTTGGTGGATGCGAAAGTTAAGTTTCGGCAACGTTTTCCCCTCCATCTTTTTCGTTTTTTCTAACTGCTGTTATATTTTAGATTTAAGTACTTGCCTTCGGGTTTTGGTCAGGTCGTTAGAATAAATAACGCCTTTAGAGTAACTTAATAATAAATGTCCCGAAATTTCAAGGAGTATCGTCGAGAGAGGGATAGCAATTAATTGTTGAGCCTGTGTAAAGCTTTTGGTTTGAATGGGAAAATATCTCCAAGTAAACAAAATATTACAGTCAGGGACTAAAGCAAAAGTACACCCTTCAAATTTGGATTTTAAAGAAATGTGAACATTACATTCAAATTTTAAGTACACAGTTTTATTTCATTTCTTGGACGATTAAAAACAAAAACATAAAATGATTTTTTTATGGCACATGTAACGGTAAATTCAGGAAAAATAAATAAATTCGCTGGACAAAAGTTTAAATACATATACAAAAATTACGTCTCACGTTGTCTTATTTGCTTCGTATTCAAAAATGAAGTACCATTTTACTCAGATTTGTTACTTAGCAGTTATTTATTGCATTTTTATTGTTATCAGTGCAAGTTGTATGAATTATAATGCGCAAAGGAAAAGAAATAGAATCAAGTGTTAAAATTTTAATCATAAGCCATTTCAAAGGAGGCAAATCCTATCGAAAAATAGGAAAATTATTAAACGTGTCATATCCCAGAGTGTAAAATATTGTTATAAAATAGAAACAGAAAATTTATTTAAACTTTTGTCAGGCGAATTTTTTTTTTCCTGAATTTACCTTTACATGTGCTTGTGCTTGTTGTATACATACTTCTATTTAAAGATGACAGTCTAAATATTTTGCCCAAGTACCTGATAAGGTGCATAGTGATATAAAATAGAAACGGCAGCAGAAACAGAATATAGTATATATCGGGTTTTTCAATAAGAGCGCTACAAAAGTTTTTTTAAATAAAACAAAACCGGTTTTAGATATCAATGAAATTCTTTATTATTATTTGTTATTTTATAGAGATTGTTCCTCTATGTTATGTGTTGCAATATATGTATACATAGACATTTTTTTTTTTAAATTTATAGTGGTTCATTTTTTATTTGGTATGTAGAAGAATAGTTTCGCCTTTTTGGTGTGGATATCATAGAGTATACTATAATGTAGGCTTGAGAGAAGCATTTCTCAAGAGAGACGATGGGAGGCAAATATTTGAAGAGGAAGGCGTTCCCAGATATAAATTTAAGGAACAAAAATTGCAATTCCCTCATATTTGGTAACGGGGGAAGTACAAATGGAGGATCATTGGTATCTGAAAATAATATATATTGCATAGTAGGCCCATATATACAATTAGGAACAGAGGATTTTGTCCCTATTATTACCAAAGCAGAATCCAGTTAGCAACCGTTTGAATTAGTTCTTCATTCGTTAGAACAGGCCTTAATTCCTAAGAATTCCTTAGTGTGTAGGCATGTTCAAACCGCCCAGAGCCTCAGTGAAAGGACACCTCGGAAATTGAACCTAATAGATAAGATTAGGAAATTAAAACAAACATCACGGGATTCAGAAATCCTTAGATTAAATAAAGACAATAGCATATGTTGAAAATTTGGTGTCATTTGCTTGGGCGGTTTTCGAGTTTTAGGATTACAAACCCTGCACCAACGTTTTTATATATTATACGAGTATATATATGAAGATTATTTTTGTAACGAATTTATTGACAAGACAAGTTACAACAGTAGTTGCAATTGCGTATGTGGTTAAGCCACCGTAATAGTTTTTCAGAAGAAGAAGAAGAATTATTGAAACATTTTTTTTGGCAGATCTTATAGCTATTTCGGACACGCCACTTGTCCTCATCAGAGATCTTTCAATGAAAGGCAATTTTCCCCCAAGCATTTTTATTATGTCTCAGAAATCAACAGCACACCAATTATGAACCCTCCCAGGAATCGAACCTGGGTCTACAGCTGTTGTAATCTGTCCATCCAGACAACTACGCTAACTGCAGGTGGTGAACTCACTGATCAAATTCTGTTCATGTACTGTCTGATTCCCCACACACTGTAATCAACTCTGTCTCAAGGCTCAAACCGAAAAGAACACTGAGTGTCATACTTTTAAATTGAAGCAGGAAAGAGACTTTAACGTAGCACTAAGGGGTATGCACTGTTCAACCCCAATCGAAGAAATAAGAGAAGCAATTGAGGAGTTGGGTTATGCAGTTGTTAATGTTTGTAATATTAGGCAAAGAACTACAAAAAAACCGCTTCCTATGTATTACATCAGTCTGAAGCAATGCAGCAATAACAAAGGCATATACGAATGTAATACCCTTTTAAACACACGAATTAGAATTGAGCCACCTAGGAAGAAACGTGAGATTCCTCAATGTGTCGGATGCCAACATTACGGACACACCAAGCGATACTGCAACCGTAGCCCACGATGCGTTAAATGTACAGGAAACCACCTTACTTCCGAATGCTCCCGCAAACTCGTCGCACAAGACGTTCGATATGTGCTCTGCGAAGGTAGTCATCCCGCTAATTATAAAGGTTGCACTGTCTATAAGGAGCTGCAACAAAAGTCGTTCCCAGCACTCAGAAACAGAGAAGCGAGGAACATTAACCAGGAAGCGCCTCAAAGATCCGCTACACGAACAACAACGTCGTATGCAAATGTAGTACGAAACAATACTCCGGTAGAAACCAATACGAACCTAACCACTCCGCTCAACAATCCAAATACTTAACTGAAGTAGGATATGACCGTGCTAAAAACCATGCTTAAAGCATTGATGGGTCAAGTGAGTACACTACTTAATCTACTAACCACAGTCGTAGCAAATATGTCGAAATGAATAAATTATTAAAAATCGCAGTCTGGAATGCTAATGGGCTCAGTCGTCATATCCATGAAATATCAGCTTTCTTAGCAGACAAAAATATTGACATTATGTTGATATCTGAGACCCATTTCACTGAAAAAAGTTACGCAAAAATTCCGCAATATGACCTATACTCCACAATCCACCCAGCTGGCACTGCGCGTGGGGGAACTGCTGTAATTATTCGCAACAGTATTGCACACGTGGAGCACGAATGTTATAAAAAGAAATACCTGCAAATCAACGGTTATAACAATTGATGATTATAAAGGCCCCATAACAATTGCAGCGGTATATTGCCCTCCCAACCATCCAGTTAACTGCGAACAGTTCCAAGAATTTTATAACTCCCTAGGATCAAGATTCATCGCTGGGGGTGATTATAATGCTAAGCATCCACAATGGGGGTCTAGAATAACAACTCCTAGAGGCCGTAACCTATATAAAGCTATGCAACAAAACAGCCTGTCCCACCTATCAACGGGTGAGCCAACCTACTGGCCAACGGACAGAAACAAGCTTCCAGACGTTATCGACTTTTTTGTATCCAAAGGTGTACCAAAAACAAACACTTCCATGGAATCGTGCCTGGACCTGTCATCAGATCACTCACCGATAGTTCTAACAATTAGCTGTGAGGTTCAGATCAGAGCAAGAACAATCTGTCTGCACAACAAAAGCACAAATTGGGAGCTGTTTAGACAAAGCATTATCGAGACTCTAGTCACCAATATTCCTTTAAAAAACAAAACAAATATAGACGATGCAGTAGAACTTTTGAACTCAGCCATTCAGCATGCTGCATGGACTTCCACATTGGAGCCCAGCTGTATAAGTAATTATCGTGATGTAAGCCAGGTTATAAAGGAGCAACTAAAAGAAAAGCGGAGACTGCGTCGAATTTGGCAAATGACCAGAAGCCCCTATGACAAAAACCGGTTCAATTGCGCTACAAAGCAACTCAAAAACGCCCTACGGTCAACAAAAAATTCAGAAATACAAAGCTATCTCAGCAGCTTGTCACCTTCACAGGCTTCAGGTTATTCTCTATGGAAAGCTACAAAAAAACTAAATCAACCAACATCACATGTGCCACCTATTAAAACGAAAGATGGCGGATGGGCCAGATCTGACAAGGAAAAAGCACAGTCATTTGCTCTTCATTTATTAGAAGTATTTGCGCCGTTTCCAAGCAAATATCCACAAGAAGACATAAAAATATCTGAATTACTTGATGCCCCATACCAAATGGATATTCCGATCCAGCATTTTAAACTAAAAGAAATTAGAGGAATTATCAAGAATACGCTAAAAGACAAAAAATCGCCGGGATATGACCTTATTACGAGCAGAATCCTAAAGGAGCTACCAGATTGCTTCTATAAATTCATTGCCTAATTATCCAATGCGATTATCCGATGTGACCACTTCCCAAGCCAATGGAAAGTGGCTCAAATTATCCTTGTTCCCAAACCTGGGAAACCGGCAGAAGTGGTCACCTCATATAGACCAATTAGTTTGCTTCCGATACTTTCCAAAATGTTTGAGAAACTTCTTTTGAAGCGACTCCTCCCAATCATCGAGTCAAAACAACTTATACCTTCCCATCAATTTGGATTCCGAAAGCATCATGCTACGATAGAACAAATAAATCGAGTATATGCATTTGCACAGAATGCACTAGAAAATAGAGAATACTGTTCAGCTGCATTCCTGGATATCACCCAAGCATTCGACAAGGTGTGGCTCCAAGGGTTACTGTACAAATTGAAAATGCGTTTACCCTATCACTACTTTACCATATTAAAGTCCTACTTAGAAAGCAGATTCTTCATGGTCAAAGTTAACAGCGACGTAACTTCCCTCTATCCAATCAAAGCTGGTGTTCCACAAGGGAGCGTTTTGGGACCTGTGCTCTACACACTATTCACCGCTGACCTGCCGCTGACTGTTACCACATATACCGCAACTTTTGCAGATGATACTGTTGTAATGGCCTGCAACAGAAACCCCGTGTTAGCCTCGAAGCATTTGCAGGTGAACCTGAACCAAATTGACTTATGGCTAGACAAGTGGCGAATAAAAGCAAATGCAATAAAATCAGTGCAAACGACTTTTACCCTACGTGCAGGTTCTTGCCCTCCAGTGACACTAAGTAACTCCCAATTGCCACAAGCAGACCATGCAAAATACCTTGGGGTGCACCTGGATCGGCGGCTTACGTGGCGCTGTCACATCTTCTCCAAACGGAAACAACTTGAAATAACGCTTAGGTCTTTGTTCTGGCTACTTGGACGAAGGTCAGCCTTAACACTTGGAAATAAAGTCCTGTTATATAAGGTAATACTGAAGCCCATATGGACTTATGGTATTCAAATTTGGGGATCAGCATCCAAGTCAAACCTGGACATCCTACAACGATTCCAATCAAAAGTCATACGACTGTGTGCTAATGCACCTTGGTATGTCAGCAACGGCATCATTCATCGCGATCTAAACATCCCAAAAGTAAATGATGAAATCATGAAATATAGCCACTCATATCGCAAACGTCTTAGAGTCCATCCTAACAACCTAGCGGTAGAATTGATAAACAGCGATACCAACGCGCGAAGACTAAAAAAATATGTACCATCGGACTTACCATTTAGATTTACCACCTAAGATCAAATTAGAAATAAAAATTAAAAAATAAGATTGAATTAAAAAAAAAAAAAAAAAATATTATAATAATAATAATAATAATAAGGATTGAATGAAATTAATATATATAGAGTCTAACTTTGTTAAATTAATGTACCTAATGTATTGAATGCTACTGAAAATTCATACACATGTTTATAACCAAATATAATATAAGTAGTACTGAATGTCCAGCTGGACAGATTGTAGTTAAATAAATGGAGATACAAAAAAAAAAAAATTTATTACCCCTATTTTGTTCCGTTAGGTCTCTCTCTCTCTCCGAAATAGCTATAAGATCTGCCAAAAAATGTTTCAATAATTCTTCCTCTTCTTCTGAAAAATTATTACGGTCGCATAACCACATACGCAATTGCAACTACTGTTGTAACTTGTCTTGTCAATAAATTCGTTACAAAAATAATCTTCAGATACACAGAATTGACGACTATCGACATACTTATATTATGTATATATATATATATATATATATATATATATATATATATATATATATATATGTATATGTATATATATATATATATATATATATATATATATATATATATATATATATATATATATATATGTATATATATATATATATATATATATATATATATATATATATATATATATATATATATATATATATATATAATATGAGTAAGTCGATAGTCGTCAATTCTGTGTATCTGAAGATTATTTTTGTAACGATATATATAGTTGATACAACTACGCTTCCGTGCTGAACTGACAGATCAAATTCTGTCCATGTACTGTCTCAATCCACCACACTCTAAACTACTGTGTCTCATTATTACCCCTCATTTGTTCAGACAGACTCTCTGTAGTGGATATACTCGTATATGTTAATTAGTACGTTATATACATATATATTTTATTTTCACGATTTGATTATGAACAAATTAAATATAAGTAAAAATATATATATTCTGCACATCTGCAGCATAAATGCTACAAGATAATGCAAAATTAAAAAAAAGGGACCAGTGGCTTTTCTGTAATCGGTACGACCAAAAAAGCCTTATCCTAATAATGATAATAATGATAATATACTTTAAATATTGGTAATATAAGCAAATAACTTCCACATAATATCTATGCACGGCAGAGTTCTTACGAGGGAAAACACCAGGGTATGATAGACAGGGTTGGTTGCCTAATATAATAGTATCTTCGAAACTGGTGGTACATGAAAAAATAATGGCCAAAAATAATATTATAAGTTCTCACCAAATTGCCGTTAAAAATCGCACAGAAGTTTGTTTTGTCACAACCGCTGTTAGCTGGTTGAATAAGTTCACTTCAATTTGATGCTAAAAGTATTTATAATAGAAAAATAACATATAAGCAAGTCGAAAACATCGTGCAATGTCAACCCGAACTAATTTTGTTACGTTTGCGTTTGTTATATTGTTGCAAAGAATGGCAAACTTATAAAAGCTTCGCTGAAAATTGCGTATCTGCACTACTTTGGATTCGCTGTGGGAGATTTAGAGAAGCCGTGGTTGCCTAAATTGTTTGGTAATGCGTGTAGATCAAAGCTATACAGATGATCGATGGGCGAGAAAATGTATTTGCGCTTCAAAACGCCAATGCTTCCGAGACAACAGAAAAATTACACCAAAGTCTGTTATTTTTGTTCCACGAATGGCTTTGGTATTAGTAAAAGAACTGTCCGAAACATAGAGTATGCCGACGTTTCATCAGCATCGAAGCCAACTGAACGTTTACACAATGATCCAGTACCGAAGTGTCAAGGTGTCAAAGATGTGGAAACTTCTGATCCCAATACGAGCAGGGGCAGCGAAATAGTGTTCAACGAAAAACATTTAGTAACACTAGCTGAACTGAATGATTTGGTCCGCGATTTATATTTATTCAATGGAAATGCTGCAATACTGGTATCACAATTGCAACAGTGGAAATTTCTCTTGAGCGAAACGAAAGTCAATCATTTTAGAGAATAGAGTGCTATTGCCATTCTTCGAGATGACAAATCAAATTTGTTTCTACAAAGGCATCAATGGTTTATTTCGTACAATGAATCAACCATACGTTAAAAATGAATGGCGACTTTTCATCGACGGTTCTAAATACAGTTTGAAGGCCGCTCTCCTGCATATTGGAAATAAAAACCCGTCGATTCCCACTGCTAATGCCGTCAATACCAAGGAAAGTCACGAATCGATGAAAGAAATTTTTGGATTGATCAAGTACAACGAACAGAAATGGAAAATTTGCAGCGATCTATAGGTATTTGATGTTTTCGAAGTAGGATATAATTTTAAACTAATTGAGTACGCAAATATTCCAGGTTATTGGGATGTTGATTGGGATGCAGAGCGGCTTCACGAAATACTGTTGTTTTGTTTTTTCTTTGTCTATGGGATAGTCGAGCAACAACGCATCATCACGTAAAAAAATAATGGCCCTCTCGAGACCATGGTGAATACCAGGAAGATAAAAAATCTCTAACAATTCACTGACTGTTCAAAATAAAGTTTTACTTCCTCCACTACATATTAAACTGGGTCGACGTTTAACACCCACAGAAAAGGCAGCATAGGTATCTTTCAGGAACATTGTCCATAACTTCCTTGGGAACCGGAAAACTGACAACTCCAGACAAACTGTCGCGGAACTGTCGATAAATTAGAAGGGAATCGGTGCTCGTATGTCGGCAAAAATTTATTTTCTGCATTCCCACCTGGGCTTCTTCCCGGAAAATTTAGATGATTCGAGTGACCAGCAGGTCGGGCGGCTGCATCAATATTTGCAGAGAACTGAGAGAAATTACCAATATTTCTGGGGCGAAGGCATGATGAGCGATTATATTTGGAGTCTATTATGTGAAACAAACCCATAAGAATACAAACGAAAAAGTTGCACCGCAATTCATTTCAAACTTTTGATTTATTATTGAAATTATAATTTTTATTATTACACTTTATTCTAATAAATTAATTATTACAATAAATACAATTAATGAGTACTGGCTGCCAGGGCCTTAAACTCGATCTTAATCTATAATTTATAGAACTTAAAAAAGTTTCCATTGATTTTATACTATCTAGTCACATTTTTTAAAAGATAACTAGGGACTTCCGTACCAAATACATCCCTTCTAATGGCTCTGAAAGCTGCATTCGTTCGGTAAATGAGTTATTGAAGCTCTGTGCCGGTGCAATATTGACAATTTGGCGCTGGTGCTCGACGCAGTAAGTGTTCGTTTGAAAGTAAGGCGTGTCCCAACCGAAGTCGAAAAAGTTTTTTATTTGCTTTAATGTGCATAATCCTGGATAGGTGGGTTTGATTCCTTCTCGATTATACGGTTTATAATTATGAGTATAGTTTTTCCACTCTTCCATTTTTCGTATATATAAGGATTTCTCAATTAATTTACGCATATCTGTATTTTCTCGTGTAGGGATGCCTTACTACTCTGACAGCGGTTGAATTAGCGAATTCGTTGCAGTCGATCCCAACATCGCTGTGTACCCACATGATTTTTAATTTATAAGCGCATATTATGCATGTCTCTCTTATATCTGAAGCAAGGATGCCCTCATTGCTTATATTTCGAATCGGCTGCTATCAGAGCATATGAGGAATCTGCCATTGTGCAAGCGAGCATAGTCCGTGGCTATTTTTATTGTAAAAATTTCGGCTGTGAAGATTGAACAATGTTGTTGAATCATGAAGTTAGTGCATTCGGTTTGTTTTCAGCCATCAGTAAATAAAAGGGTCCAGCTCTTATGTAGTATTAGTGTATTAGTGTATTTGCTTGTATGTTCTGCCAAAAGTTGTCTGTAGGTTTCAGGATTTGTGGTAGATTTAGAGTACGAAATTAGATCTAGGACATATGATGAGTCTTTGAGATGTCAAGGAGGGCCTCTTTTCTGCTTGATTAGCTGAGGATTTTTGTCAGGCATAAGACATTTCGCTACCTCAATACAGCGGCGGATTAGTACGCTTCTGCTGTGTTTGAAGGCACACTGGACGTTTTTGAGAAGCATTGCATTTCTGGCGTGAAAAAATTTTGGTATAAGGTGAAAAATTGATGCACGTACTTGCTCCATAATAGAACGTAAACTAGATTCGGCTAAGATGGTTTTTGTCGGTGAAGTGGGCGAAGGCTCTTATGGCTCGTCAGCTGCGTGGTAGGGTGTGTATAGCTTCTTTAAGTTGCTAAATAAATTGTCTTAAATAAAGTTTAATCCTATGTTAAGAATACTTAGAGAAATGGTCTTAAATAAAATATAAACTTATGTTATGTTTTAATTCAACTTTATTAAAATTAAAATTAAAATGTTATGAAATAGAATCATAAACTTAAATGGAATGTAAAAAAAGAAAGTAAAATGTGAAATGGAATGAAATTAATAATTTTAATTTTATCAAAAAAATTGTTATAAAAAAATAGTTTATTGTAATGCCAATGTATTGACAATGTTTTTCGTTTCCCTTGTTGGTGTATATATAAATAAATTTTGCTGCTTCCGAACTCTTGAGGAGGCCACATACAATTGCCGTGTGAAAAACACGGTTTTTCCAAGTCTAAACCGTAAAATCTCATAGTTTGCCCTTGTGACTTGTTGATCGTTATGGCGAATGCTAAGCGAATTGGGAATTGCAATCGTTTGAATGTAATGGGGGCATCTGGTGGAATCATTGGTATACGTGGGAGTAGAACGTGTTCTCCTTTAAATTTTCAGGTGATAATGGTTGCCTCGATGTAGTTGCCCATAATTTTTTTATATAATCAATCCATAATTTTTTTATATAATCAATCTGGTACCGTTGCATAATCGAGGTGCGTTTAGGTTTCTTAATAGAAAAATTGGCGAACCAATTTTTAAATTCAATATATTTGGCGGTAGTCCTGGTAAGTCCAATGAATTTAAAAACTCTGTTGGATAATTGACATTTTCATTCTCGTTGACCACTGTATCAATGGATTTAAAAGAAAGCAAGTCGATAGGAAGCATGTCCTGGATTTTGATATTGATTGCATCGACATCTACATTTTTGGCTGTCAATATTGCTCTTTCGCTTAGCCAATTATGATTGTTGCAATTTCCGAGTAAATTTGGAAAAACTTTGGCTATCAAATCGTCTCTTGATGTTATATGATTACCGAAATCTTCTGGTAATATGACTGTTTGACTTAATGGACCATTGCCAATTTTCAATAATAGAGCAGAAAATAGGGATGCTGATGGATCGTTTAATATTTGGACTCTCATATTTGTTGTCAATTTCAATTTATGCAAGCTTGTATTAATTTCATTAACGTATGTTGAACGTAAAATAACAGTTAGAGTTTGCCTGAAATCGCCTGACAACAAAACCAAAGCGCCTCCAAAAGTCTGTCATTTTCTTTAAGATCTTTGAGTGTTTGATTTAAGGCTTGTAAAGAAGGCTTGTGTGTCATGGTGCATTCATCACAAATAATAATGCGACAGTTTTTCAATACTTTTGCCATGCCGGAATGTGGTTTAATATTACACACTGCATTTTCGTTGGTTTGAATATTTAATGGTAGTTTTAGGGCCGAATGAGCTGTTCGACCACCATCTAGTAGAGTGGCAACTATTCCAGATGATGCGATAGCCAACGCAATATTTCCTTGTACTCGTATTGTGGCCAGAATGACTGAAATTAAGAACGTTTTCCCGTTCCTCCTGGTGCATCCAAGAAAAAAAATCCACCTTCTTGAGCATCAGCAGCAACCATCACGGTATCAAAATTTACGTTTTGCTCCGGTATCATTTTTGGTTCATTTGTTTGTACATATAAATTTAAATCATCGATATTATATGATTGTTCGCGCCGCATGTCTCGATTGTATAAATCACTTACACTTCGCTCAGGGGCTGGTATCCCCAATTGCGAGAGTGATTCATTTGTAATTATCATGCAGAGATCCTCCAGTTTTATCAATGCTTCATTGTATATATCTGCTGTGAATTCTATAGAGTGATCTCCTTGTATTGTCCGTAAAGCATAGAGAATATCCTCGCTCATGGCATTTTTATATTTTTCCCATAGCTCTCTGGGGTTTGTTGGATAACAGGTAGTGAGTAGAATAGCAAATAAACATCGTACCTGGTGTGCATTTGAAATGAGAGCTGCATCTGCCAAAGTTAAATCCCAATGTTCGTCGTTATCCAATAATTGCAACGCTCTACATGCGTGATGGTATGTTGCATGTAATTCTCCGTTAACAGTTCTGATATTATCGAATGATGTTGGACCATGCACATTAATCAGAAATAACCGCAAGTAAAAACATTATCTTTGTTTGGGATGATTCGCAACAGGTTTACCTCGTGAACGTGGTTCCCATGTTTTTCTGGATGGATTCCATGTGAAAAATGTTGGAATTTCTGCATAGAGTAGAGTTTTTACGAAAAGTCCAAATTGAGTGTGTTGTTGGCACAATGTGAAGAGCTCTGTTAATGTGGTTTTTGGTGGTGATGCTGCTCTTTCTTTTGCATTTGCTTCCATGAAGTAGACTCGTTGACTATTTTCCAGATGTATAGCCAAATGGACAACGGTTGGATCTCTCTCATGGATTGGGAATGAAAGGGTCCCCATACTGCTTCATTGCTGCTGATATATTTGCCCATCTGGCACTGTGCAATTTTGTCGTTTGCATTAGCATCACCAATTGCGAACACCACCATATCGCTGCCCTTGTGTACATATTTGCATATGTACTTGTTGGATTTCACAGAGCTTCAAAATTCCACGTTTATATGCGCTTTGAGTTCATTTTTCTCAGCTAGAAATGTTTCCAATGATGCCACGATTGCTCGTTCTTCGGTTCTTTCAATATGATTATATCCGCATTGAATATTGACTTGTTCCTCTTCATTACCCAAGAAATACATTAAGGAAACACGTTGACGATGCACTTGTCCTTGGATTTTAAATGTCGAATTAAAATTACGGCCTTGTGCATCAGTGTTTGTAATAACTTTCGCGGCAAAAGATGTCATTTGGAAGCAGGAATTAAATGTTCTAATCTTTTTTAAAAACAGTTTAGAATCAGCACTTTGTCCCAATAGCAATGTTTTTAACGGCACCGGTAGCGAATTTGGTGGGGTCACGAACTTTTCTGTGCCGGAGTAAACTCAGCGTTGTCCGGGTTCGTCGACAGAATATCTGCGTTTCGTTTTCTAGTTTAAATTTATTTTAACTCTTCGGTTATTACAATTTTTTTTATTAGTCAATCCTTGGCTAACACACGTCCGGATTTTGAGTATCCTCAAAGCATATCCTTGCACACGTCTAACTTCTGAAGATATTCGAAACGAGTCCTTGCAAAACGTCTAACTCCTGAAGATTTTTGAAGCGGGTCCTTGTGAACGTCTAGCTTCTGAAGATATTTGAAGCGAGTCCTGTAAAACGTCTAACTCTTGGAGATATTTGAAACGAGTCCTTGTGAACATCTAACACCTGGATATATTTATAGTGAGTCTTGGGCTACACGGTTTATTAGTATTCTGTTTTAATATATTCCAGCTCTCTCTTTTTCTGCGCATTTTCCTCGACTTTATATCTTTTTGTCGCCTACTTATTTTCTTTTCAAATTTGGAACAAGTAAAAGGTTTGTGTGAGTGAAATTTGTCAGTGGACAAATTTCATCTTCACGCTGGTAATACAACTTTTCCGGAACAACAGCACATTCCAGCAGTCTCAGCTAGCTATAAGATCTGCCAAAAAATGTTTCAATAATTTTTCTTCTTCTTCTGAAAAATTATTACGGTGGCATAACCACATACGCAATTGCAACTACTGTTGTAACTTGTCTTGTCAATAAATTCGTTACAAAAATAATCTTCAGATATACAGAATTGACGACTATCGACTTACTTATATTATATATATATATATATATATATATATATATATATATATATATATATATATATATATGTATATATATATATATATATATATATATATATATATATATATATGTATATGTAAATATATATGTATATATATATATATATATATATATATATATATATATATATATATATATATATATATATATAATATGAGTAAGTCGATAGTCGTCAATTCTGTGTATCTGAAGATTATTTTTGTAACGATATATATAGTTGATACAACTACGCTTCCGTGCTGAACTGACAGATCAAATTCTGTCCATGTACTGTCTCAATCCACCACACTCTAAACTACTGTGTCTCATTATTACCCCTCATTTGTTCAGACAGACTCTCTGTAGTGGATATACTCGTATATGTTAATTAGTACGTTATATACATATATATTTTATTTTCACGATTTGATTATGAACAAATTAAATATAAGTAAAAATATATATATTCTGCACATCTGCAGCATAAATGCTACAAGATAATGCAAAATTAAAAAAAAGGGACCAGTGGCTTTTCTGTAATCGGTACGACCAAAAAAGCCTTAGCCTATTAATATAATGATAATAATGATAATATACTTTAAATATTGGTAATATAAGCAAATAACTTCCACATAATATCTATGCACGGCAGAGTTCTTACGAGGGAAAACACCAGGGTATGATAGATATGTAGGTTGGTTGCCTAATATAATAGTATCTTCGAAACTGGTGGTGCATGAAAAAATAATGGCCAAAAATAATATTATAAGTTCTCACCAAATTGCCGTTAAAAATCGCACAGAAGTACCGAAAGCTTTGTTTTGTCACAACCGCTGTTAGCTGGTTGAATAAGTTCACTTCAATTTGATGCTAAAAGTATTTATAATAGAAAAATAACATATAAGCATGTCGAAAACATCGTGCAATGTCAACCCGAACTAATTTTGTTACGTTTGCGTTTGTTATATTGTTGCAAAGAATGGCAAACTTATAAAAGGTTCGCTGAAAATTGCGTATCTGCACTACTTTGGATTCGCTGTGGGAGATTTAGAGACGCCGTGTTTGCCTGAATTGTTTGGTAATGCGTGTAGATCAAAGCTATACAGATGATCGATGGCGAAATGTATTTGCGCTTCAAAACGCCAATGCTTCCGAGACAACAGAAAAATTACACCAAAGTCTGTTATTTTTGTTCCACGAATGGCTTTGGTATTAGTAAAAGAACTGTCCGAAACATAGAGTATGCCGACGTTTCATCAGCATCGAAGCCAACTGAACGTTTACACAATGATCCAGTACCGAAGTGTCAAGGTGTCAAAGATGTGGAAACTTCTGATCCCAATACGAGCAGGGGCAGCGAAATAGTGTTCAACGAAAAACATATGGTAACACTAGCTGAACTGAATGATTTGGTCCGCGATTTACATTTATCCAATGGAAATGCTGCAATACTGGTATCACAATTGCAACAGTGGAAATTTCTCTTGAGCGAAACGAAAGTCAATCATTTTAGAGAATAGAGTGCTATTGCCATTCTTCGAGATGACAAATCAAATTTGTTTCTACAAAGGCATCAATGGTTTATTTCGTACAATGAATCAACCATACGTTAAAAATGAATGGCGACTTTTCATCGACGGTTCTAAATACAGTTTGAAGGCCGCTCTCCTGCATATTGGAAATAAAAACCCGTCGATTCCCACTGCTAATGCCGTCAATACCAAGGAAAGTCACGAATCGATTAAAGAAATTTTTGGATTGATCAAGTACAACGAACAGAAATGGAAAATTTGCAGCGATCTATAGGTATTTGATGTTTTCGAAGTAGGATATAATTTTAAACTAATTGAGTACGCAAATATTCCAGGTTATTGGGATGTTGATTGGGATGCAGAGCGGCTTCACGAAATACTTTTGCTTTGTTTTTTCTTTGTCTATGGGATAGTCGAGCAACAACGCATCATCACGTAAAAAAAAAATGGCCCTCTCGAGACTATGGTGAATACCAGGAAGATAAAAAATCTCTAACAATTCACTGACTGTTCAAAATAAAGTTTTACTTCCTCCACTACATATTAAACTGGGTCTAATAAAGAATATCGTTAAAGCGCTAGACCGAGACGGGGCGGTTTTCCAGTACTTACCTCGTCTGTTTCCGAAGATTTCGGACGCCAAAATAAAAGAAGGGATTTTCGTTGAACCTTACATATATAAGGAATCTGATGGCTGACGATAACTTTGCGCGACGTTTAACACCCACAGAAAAGGCAGCATAGGTATCTTTCAGGAACATTGTCCATAACTTCCTTGGGAACCGGAAAACTGACAACTCCAAACAAACTGTCGCGGAACTGTTGATAAATTAGAAGGGAATCGGTGCTCGTATGTCGGCAAAAATTTATTTTCTGCATTCCCACCTGGGCTTCTTCCCGGAAAATTTAGATGATTCGAGTGACCAGCAGGTCGGGCGGCTGCATCAAGATTTGCAGAGAATTGAGAGAAATTACCAATATTTCTGGGACGAGGGCATGATGAGCGATTATATTTGGAGTCTATTATGTGAAACAAACCCATAAGAATACAAACGAAAAAGTTGCACCGCAATTCATTTCAAACTTTTGATTTATTATTGAAATTATAACTTTTATTATTACACTTTATTCTAATAAATTAATTATTACAATAAATACAATTAATGAGTACTGGCTGCCAGGGCCTTAAACTCGATCTTAATCTATAATTTATAGAACTTAAAAAAGTTTCCATTGATTTTTTACTATCTAGTCTCATTTTTTAAAAGATTACTTCATTTGGACTTCAGTACCAAATACATCCCTTCTAATGGCTCTGAAAGCTCTGCATTCGTTCGGAAAATGAGTTATTGAAGCTCTGTGCCGGTGCAATATTGACAATTTGGCGCTGGTGCTCGACGCAGTAAGTGTTCGTTTGAAAATAATAACCGAAGTCGAAAAAGTTTTTTATTTGCTTTAATGTGCATAATCCTGGATAGGTGGGTTTGATTCCTTCTCGATTATACGGTTTATAATTATGAGTATAGTTGTTCCACTCTTCCATTTTTCGTATATATAAGGATTTCTCAATTAATTTACGTATATCTGTATTTTCTCGTGTAGGGATGCCTTACTACTCTGACAGCGGTTGAATTAGCGAATTCGTTGCAGTCGATCCCAACATCGCTGTGTACCCACATGATTTTTAATTTATAAGCGCATTTTATACATGTCTCTCTTATATCTGAAGCAAGGATGCCCTCATTGCTTATATTTCGAATCGGCTGCTATCAGAGCATATGAGGAATCTGCCGTTGTGCAAGCGAGCATAGTCCGTGGCTATTTTTATTGTAAAAATTTCGGCTGTGAAGATTGAACAATGTTGTTGAATCAGGCCAGTGGATATTACTATTCCGGTAGAGGATACTACCACGAAGGTATTGCATTCGGTTTGTTTTCAGCCATCAGTAAATAAAAGGGTCCAGCTCTTATGTATTATTAGTGTATTAGTGTATTTGCTTGTATGTTCTGCCAAAAGTTGCCGGTAGGTTCAGGATTTGTGGTAGATTTAGAGTACGAAATCAGATCTAGGACATATGATGAGTCTTTGAGATGTCAAGGAGGGCCTCTTTTCTGCTTGATTAGCTGAGGAGTTTTGTCAGGCATAAGACATTTCGCTACCTCAATACAGCGGCGGATTAAGGATAGTACGCTTTTGCTGTGTTTGAAGGCACACTGGACGTTTTTGAGAAGCATTGCATTTCTGGCGTTAAATTATTTTGGTATAAGGTGAAAAATTGATGCACGTACTTGCTCCATAATAGAAAGTAAACTAGATTCGGCTAAGATGGTTTTTGTCGGTGAAGTGGGTGATGGTTCTTATGGCTCGTCAGCTGCGTGGTAGGGTGTGTATAGCTTCTTTAAGTTGCTTTGAGCACACCATCCAAAAATTGGGAGAGCGTAGTTTATTTTGGAAAGTATTAGTGATCTTGTGACATTGATTAGTTTAGAAATATGTACTAGACTATGATTAGAAGATAAAATTTTAACAATATTAAGCCTGGCATTTATATTTTTTCTTAAATTTAGACATTGGGATAAAATTAAATTTCTTGTCGAAGATGACGCCAAGATTTTTCAATTAAGTAGTTCAATAGAAGTGTTGTTAAAATTTAATGTAAACATTTTACATTTTTTTTTTACAAAAGTCAATTAATTTACACTTGTTTATAGAGAGTCGACCACCAAATCGAGTACACCGTTTATCAATATCATACAAAATTTTAGAAAAAATTCGTTTAACATCATTGTTAGATTCGTTATTAGTAAAGAAGATCCGCGTATATAGAATGTTTAATATTTTTATAATCGGCTACTATTTTACTGATTTGCTCAAGAGCTGATTTAAATAACACAACAGACAAGCATCACCCTTGTGGTATACCATTTTCGAGAGACCGAGGATTGAAAAATTTTTGGTTAACTCTGTAACGACTCGTTTTCGCCGGGGTAATCTCGCCGGATTTCCAGGAGTCGTTTACAGAAAATCTCTAAAGTATTCAAAGCTTGTTTACGTTGATTATTTATTTATTAATTTTAAAAAAAGGCTTAACTACTTGATACAATTATTTTTACTAAACTTAAATACGGACACAGTTGAACTCTATGTCCCCCTAGCTTCTGTAGCGTTTGTCAGAGTGGGTTTCTAGCAGAGAATCGATTATAAACCATAATCTCCTCTAGATTCCCCTAGCTTCTGTTGCGTTTGTCAGTGTGGGTTTCTAGCAGAGAATCGATTATAAACCATAATCTCCTCTAGATTCCCCTAGCTTCTGTTGCGTTTGTCAGTGTGGGTTTCTAGCAGAGAATCGATTATAAACCATAATCTCCTCTAGATTCCCCTAGCTTCTGTAGCGTTTGTCAGTGTGGGTTTCTAGCAGAGAATCGATTATAAACCATAATCTCCTCTAGATTCCCCTAGCTTCTGTTGCGTTTGTCAGTGTGGGTTTCTAGCAGAGAATCGATTATAAACCATAATCTCGTCTAGATTCCCCTAGCTTCTGTAGCGTTTGTCAGTGTGGGTTTCTAGCAGAGAATCGATTATAAACCATAATCTCCTCTAGATTCCCCTAGCTTCTGTTGCGTTTGTCAGTGTGGGTTTCTAGCAGAGAATCGATTATAAACCATAATCTCGTCTAGATTCCCCTAGCTTCTGTAGCGTTTGTCAGTGTGGGTTTCTAGCAGAGAATCGATTATAAACCATAATCTCCTCTAGATTCCCCTAGCTTCTGTTGCGTTTGTCAGTGTGTATAACTCTGTTTAGTACGATGCGTCTGGTCTGCCTGATGCTGAAAGAAAAAACCGTCTTGTCTGCCTGATGCCGAAAGAAAGAACCGTCTTGTCTGCCTGATGCCGAATGAAAGAAAGAGGCTGGGTTGCCAGTTGCTCCTGCTTTTATGCTCCAGGTTTAGTGTAGATCATCCAATAGTTGTTGTTGTGCGGGAACTGTAGTTTGTTGTGGCATGTTGCTACGGTTTCCCGCATTGTTCTTCTTGTTTGAATTTGACCTTGGGCCGCCTTCAGCACATTGTTGTTTTTTTCTCGCTGTTGTTCTTGTAAGTTTTTGCCCTTGGGCCATCTTCAATATTGTGTTGTTGTTGTGATGATTTACCTTGTTGTTGTTCCTTGTGTTGTTTGTTGTTGTTGCTATTTGTCCTTCGGCCACCTTCAGCACTTTGTTGATATTTTCTATCGATGGCATAAAATATTTAAAAATATTAAATATTGGATACTTAATTCTGCTTCTCCTCTTTATGCTTTGTCCGGCCTGTTGGTGTGCTTAGCGATCGGTCTGTCGTGTTCCACTTTGTGCTTGGCCTTCGTTTTTGGGTGTTGTTAGTGGGCTATTTTCCGAACTAATGCAGTCGGCAACTTCTGTCGCGATCTCTTGTAAATTTCTAACATTGCGTTAGGCACTGTTGTTGTTAGTTCATATCAGTGCGTTGGGCACTGTTGTTGTAAATTCATATCAGTGCTTTGGGCACTATGGTTGTACATTCATATTATTTTAACTGTGGTCAGCCGGTTGAACAATTGTTTGTGTGATATTCTCCTGTGTTATCTTGCGTTGTTGACTTCGTTGCATGTTTTTCGTCGCTTATCACAGGGTTCCACTGTCTGAATTGTGGCTGTGTCTTCTGTCCTCCCAATGCAGAGTATAACACTTGTTGTTGGTAGCATTACTATGGTGGGAGGTGTCTTAGACTCACTTGTATGATGGCTGCTGCACTAAATATGATGGCGGTTGTGTATGTGCTTTTTAGCAATGCAGGTGGGAGGTGCCAAAGTCTTAGGACTATTAACGTGTATATTTTAGGGTTGGTTGTTTAAGCACTTGCCCCTATTTTAAATATACACGTTTGGGGCGTTATGGCAAAACTAAATATGTAGGGGCAAATTTACGCCTAAAATTTGCTCCTCACAACTCTCACCCGAAACCTGCTATGGGTCAGGAAGGCCCTTACAAAAGCAAAGATCTTTGGAACAACCTTCCAAGTCGATATATGTTGGAGAACAAACCACCTGAACACCAATGCCATCGAACGCTCTTTCAAAGTCAGTAGACAATACCGACACATGACTTTTATTCGAAAGTGCAGTTAACACGAAATGCTCGAGATGGAGGAGAGCATCAATTGTGCCCTGCCTCTGTATACCCTTTACCTTTAAAAAAGGTAAATAGGGTATACTAACTTTGTGCTTTTGAGAAGGGTTGCAATTTCGAGAAGGAGGCATGGTAGGTATGGACATATATTTACAGATATGATCAGAATCACTTTCTAAGCAATTTTTATTTTGTCCGTCCGTCTGTCCGTCTGTGGCCACTTTTTTTCTACACCGTTAGAGCTATCTTAATGAAATTTAGCAAAAGGATAGTCTGGACACAGAATCAGATTGCTATATGGGCCGATTTGGACAAATACCACGCCTACCTCCCATATAGGGAAGTTTTTGAGCTTTTTTAAAATGACTATACCTTCGGTCCGATTGATGGAATCGTGACGCAATTTGAAAGTTATGGAGATGTGGGCCCTACTAAATACTATGCAAAAAGTGGGCGGTATATATTAACTGCAATGCCCACTATTAACAAATATAACTTCAGATCTGGTGGAGATTTACGGATGAAATTTTATGGGAAGGAACATGTGGACATTACAAAGCTATCTGCAACAAATGGGGCTGATCAGAGAAAAGACACGCCCACTTTCTATATAGGGAACTTTCGGGTCTAAAATTAAAATTAGCCTACCTATGCTCGTATTGATGCCAGCGGAATAAAAATTTGCAGAAATATACATGGGGTCCATAATAGTGTGTGTGCAGAATAAGGAGACCATAACAGAACTGCCATGCCCACAATTAGCCAAAGCCATTACTCTGTTCCTATTTAAGATTTATCAACGAAATTTCACAGGATTGTTGCAGGTACTAACATTAAACACCATACAAAAAATTGGCGTGTTATTTCTACAGCCACGCCCACTATTGACATATTATTATAACTTACGACCTATACAATATTTTTGAACGAAATTTTATATTAATACGTATATGGACTCTGCAAAGCCATATACAAGATTCGGGATCGTTCAGAGGAAGGATACGCCTCCCTCCCATATAATGAACTTTGGGGACCCCACTTACAGACAGTTACCCTATCTATGCTTCTAGTGATAATATATGAAAACAAATTGGTAGATGTATACAATGGGTCCGTACTAACATGCAATCCAAATATTGGCAGATTATTACTACTGCCACGCCCACAAATAACCAAAACTTGGTTCCTATTAAAGATTTTTTAACGAAATTTCACAGGAATGTTGCGGGTACTAACATTAAACACCGCACAAAAAATGGGGGTTTTGTGGGGGTTTTGAAATCTTATATTAGTGGTATATTGACACTACAAAGCCATAGATAGATAGATAGGTATATTTAAGGGTGTTATACACTGCGACCTGAAAGATCTATTGTGATGCCCCTATTTATTTGAAAGATGAGGATAGTCTCATCTATAAATCTTCGGTCAGGTTAATTTCCGATAGGAATTCATATATGTTGGAGGAATGAAGTTGAGGGATCTTGCTCATATCTAAGATATATTCTCCAAAACACCGGTGTTTTTTGTGTGCCAATGGTCCGCAGTCTGTGATCAGGTGCAGTGAGGTTTCGTCACTTTCTCCACAGAATCGACAGATTGCATCTGAAGATATTACAAAGCCATACACAAGAAATGGGGTCGATATAATCATTTCAAGGTACCCTACCAAAAATTACCGTAAGTATGCTCCTTTTATTATTATTATTTATGAAGAAAACATCCCCAGTATTGAACCCGCACGCACAAGGAAAGGTAAAGGGTATTTCGTAGTCGGTCTAACCTGACTTCAGACATCTTTACTCGATTTAAAAGCTCCTTGGTTGGAGCTGATAAAATTGTTAGTGGTTATATACCATAATAATCTTTTAGCAAATGTTTTTTCCAGGACCTTCCCGATACAAGGCAAAAAAAATATGGGGCGATAACTCAGATATTGGTTTGTTAGGCTTAGGTTTCGGAATTATTTCAGCTGTGCGCCAAGTTTGTTGGAAGATGCCTTGGTCTAAAATTTTATTGTAGAAAACTAGTAATATTTTTTTGGCAGATGCAGGTAGATTATTTAACATCGGGTGGGATTATTGATCTAAACCTGGAGTTTTTCCTTTTGCTGACTGCAGCGCAGTTTCGTGTTCGGTAATGGAAATATATGACTCAATTTTATTTGCAGTCGGAGATAGCTGAATGGGTTTATATTCCGTATGTAGGAAAAATCGTTTCTCAGAGATGAATTCATCAGAACAGTTGGCGTCGCTAGAGAATTCAGAGAATTTCAAAGGAAGAAGTCAAATGAGAATCTCCAGCAGTTAAGATACGACGTGGGGTAGTTTTTCTGCCACCAACAAGAACTCGAATTTCGGACCATATTTGTTTCATACTGGATTTGGGAATGATTTAAGAAATAAATTTTTCAAGAGTTTTATCTTCTCTCACATCTCCTCTAAATATTACATTTGGTTTTTTGTACAGAGCTAAGTTAGTGTCAATTCTGTAGTGCTTATAATCGCCCCAGCTAGATATTCTTTTTTCTCTTAATAATTTTAAATTACTATTCCATCATGGTACAGATTTTTTGACAAAGAATCTTTTAGTTTGTTGAATTGATACGATGGCAGTAAACCGAATAGCTTTGGAAAATTTAGCTGCTTCTTGGTTAATATTATAATATGGGGAGAAACATTCGAATCTACTCGTATGAGCGCAAGCGCCCTGAAAAGCAGTCAAATTTGCTAAATCAGTTTCGTATTTGTACTTGGGAATGATTCTCTCAGGATTGAGGTTGGATATGCTATCAATACAAATGGGGAAATTATCATTGTTATGAAGATTATCTATAGTAACCCACCTAAATTTGGGTGCAAGGTGTGCTGAGCATAAAGAAAGGTCAATGTGGGTGAATGTTTTGTGCGTTGAAAAATGAGTGGGGGACCCATCATTTAAAACGATGAGATCACGGGCAAGAATAAAATCCTCTAAGATTTTGCCTCTATCATGGGCTTGAGGGGAGCCCCAGTGAGGACTCCAAGAGTTAAAATAGCCGGATAAGATATGCTGTGATGAGTAATAATAGTAAGGCTCTAAATCCTGAACTAAAAAGTTTTGTTGAGGGAGGTATTAATTATTGTGAAAGTTAGTCCGTATTTGATTTCTAATGCTATCGATGCTAGTGGAGATTGTACATTAAGTAATTTATATGGAATATGCTTCTTGATTAGAATCCCGATTCCTTGATAAGAGGTTTGTAGAAAGGTTGTGGAAATATCCAATATATTGTTTAGGGGTTATTATATTATCTTTTCCGTAAGGGAAGTGCGTTTGTTGAAGTGAAATGATATTAGGAGAAATTTGTTTTATGATTAAATGGAGTTCATCATAGTTGTTTATAAAACCTTTTATGTTCCATTGCAATATTTGAATAGTCATAATTAAAGTAGGGTATAATTCAGATATAGCAGAGTCTTTATCTTGTATGTTTGGAAACTTAATATTGAAATTATTAGAGTAGGTAGGAGAGTTGTGAGAAGGAAGAGAGGAGTGTGAATTATTCAGCGTGTAAATGGGTTTCAAAGATGAGAGAGGTTTTTGAGAGTTATCCATGATTGCTGCAATGGTCTTGTTACTGTGTTTAATAGGAGGGACAGTTTGCGAAGAATTCTTTCCGACTGGCGTGTTGTTGATATTTATTTGATTTTGTTCTATTTGTTTTCGTTGTTAATTTGTGTTTTTGTTTCATTTATGTAGTTTTGATTGTTGACTTTAAGTTTTTGTGTTTCTTTGGTTAAGTGAGAGAGCAAAGCTATTCAGTGAGGGGTCGGGATTGTGTTGTGTTTTGTATAACTGTTTTGCTTCATGCATACTGCACTTCTTTTTAATTTTGATTTTCAATACTTCTTTTTGTTGTTGGAATTCAGTGCATTATTTTGATGACGCCGGGTGGTTTTCAAGACAGTTTGCACAGAGACTGCGAGAGCAGCCGGTATTGTTGTGAGGTGGAAGTTAACGCAAGCAGATGCTTTTCTGCTAAAATTTAGCTGTGTGTCCCAATATTTGGCAAGATTTGCATCGCATTGGATTGGGGATGTATTCCCGAACCCTCGCAGAGTACCATGAAAGGTTTATTTTTGCTGGAAGATGGTAGCGATCGAAAGTCATCAAAACTACACCACTTGGATGAGGCATACCGTCAATTAGTTTATTAAATTTGTACACCGATATTACACCTTGGGATGAAAGTTCATTCACTATTTTATCTTCTGCATCTTGGTTGAGACATGGAGGTTGAGACTGTACCTTTAGTGCTATTTAAAGATACGTGAAAGAAGCATTTAATAGGACATATTCCATGGAGCTCTTTAGCGGCAATAAACTTATTTGCAACTTCTATACTTTTCACTAAAAGAATCAAATCACCATCGCGAAGTTCCGAGATAGTTAAAATTCCTTTACTGATTAATTTCAATGATTTGTGTACAGCAGTGGCTTATTATCAGTAGAGGAGGCAACGACAACAAACTTATGGTTGTTTAAACGTGATTCAGGCAGCTCTGGGAAGTCGTCAAGTAGTTCTGTCGAAGCCAAACGTTTTTTCTTAGCTGTATGATTGTCTGCTAACGCGGCGAACCGGTTGTCCCCCCAAGCGGGGGTGCACACGGGGCATTCTGATTATGCTGAGTGTATTCGCTTGATCGAAAATGTATTTTCAAGGTATACGGAAAGAAGAGAAGAGTAAATTAAAGAGAAAGTAATAACGATATTTTATTTGAGTAAAGAAATGTGTGTACCGGTCTTAACAAAAACGATGTGATGACAACAAGTGATGGTCCATAATTGCAAAAAATTGCCATTTCAATTATCTCGAAAAACTGTCGACCTAGGGAAAAACAGACTCCGAAATCAGCATCGAAAATTAGCCTAGGAATTCACTTTAGTTGCTCAGGTACAAAACCGTGTATTCCTGTGTTATTAGACAATAATATTATCAAATACTTATGCTCCAAACACCGTCATATACACATGTCCAGTTGAATCAGCATCACCAGAGCTTAACTACAGCCTGGAAATTTACGGTCACTGCGCAATAAGCAACTTTGAGCCCATTTGTGCACCCTACCATACAGGTGCCCGCTGTTGTAGCCGCTTCTTCCCAATAAAAATTATTTTAATAGAATGAGGCTTACCATCAGCTGTAAATCGCGCTGCTGAAAGTACCATGAGGCTAATACCTAAGATTTTTGGGTGTAATAATGAATTATTATACAATAATACCAAACGCTGTATAAACCAGAAACTGAGTCGTTTTATAAACCACAAACTGAACGCTGTATAAATCACTCCGTCCTGAGAGAAGAATACAAAAATGTACAAATTGCCCTAAAGTCCTGAACTTATCGACTCAGCCAAAATTAAAACCTGTTATAAGATATCCACCCTGGATTTCCTATGACAATTTTTATTCATTTTAACACTGTATGAGTATCCGAAGGATAGTACACCTACTCTTTGCTACCGTCAACTTTTCGTAGAGCTGAGCAATTGGAATTTTATTTTATCTGATGGATTCAAAACACAATACGCCACTTCCTTTGTTGTTGTAAATATTGATAGAAATACAATCAGTTCTCAGGTTTGCTGCCAACTCGTTGGTCGGTTTTTACGGCTGAAGCTACAGCCATACTTCAATCAGTTGACTTCGCCTTGAAGCCCAAAGGGAAACACCTTGTTTGCTCCGACAGCAAGTCAGTAATAATTTTTCTTCAGTGCCCAATATCGGATGATTGCCTGATCCGAACCAAACGAAAAAATCTTATACCACACCAAAATAAAATTAAAATCATGTGGGTTCCCAGCCATGTGGGTAGCCGCGGAAACGAGTTGGCCGATATTAGAGCAAGGGCAGCGTTGAACATACCACAATATACCTTCCCTGTTCTGAGAACAGCACATATATAGGAAAATTTATTCCCGCTTGCTGTCATTGAAATCCGAAAATTGGAATTCAGTATGCCATCAATACTCCAACTGCAATATATATGGAATTACCCTATAACTAGTAGCTGCTAAGAATTAACTACCTTTCTAAGACATACACTGCTCTCTCAGGAACAACTACTACTTGGTAGACATGCTCAAATGTGTTTGTTTTGCCGTCACGATACAGTGACCATAAATGACCTGCTAAAAACTGTACCAATCTTAACGCCTTACGTAAAGCATCATCTTCGAGCTGTTGGAACTACTGAGATCAACAACTCCCAATTGCATAAATAAAATATATCTTTTTTTGTGGAATTTGTACTTTTTAATTTAAGTTCCTATATAATTTTCATTTATCTCTCACAATAAAAAATGGGGTTATGTTTTAATTATTATCTTACTCTTACCTATAATATATCGCATGCCGAAAGCCTTGGTAGCTAGGGCTCGTCCGTTTTTATGTAAAATAATTATTATATGATTATTTTTCATTTAATAAATAAAATAAATATATAGAGAATAATTTATTGGTATTAAAATCGTTAATGGCAACCTATAGTAAAGATTATATTAAATGAAAATAATAATTTCATTTAGTTTAAATGCCGTCTGCGTCAGAACAGCCATATTTATAAATTGTCATATAAACTGTCAAAGTGGCTGGCAAAATTATGTAGACCTCAATAAGCATGGCCTGATAGCATGACACATTAAAGAGCCGGAGATTTTCTCGCGGAAATGTATGTATCAGAGGTTGAAATCGGTACATCGTTTTCTGACAGATAAGATGTCACACTGTCTACTAAAACGATTCAATTTAAAGCCAGTTGTGACATCACCTTATATCGCTTCTATAAGTCAACAAACCAGGAACTATTGCAGAGTTGAAGATCAATATTATATACATATGTATATAATTCCACGCAGCAAGGCTATACATAAATTTCATTTTTATTTAGTTAAAAATTTCATTATTATTAATATATAATAGAGAAGTTATAAAACTTTTCAATTATAAATTATAATAATTTTATCATTATTAATTTACAATAGAGAAGGTATAAAACTTCTCAATTATAAATTATAATGATTTTATTACTTGAAATTTTTCAATTTGCACAGTAAAATTCTATAGACAAGTTGTCAGCATTTATTACATAAGTTACATATGCTCATGTCAGCCGAAATACCAGTGTATGATTCTAGATTGCTGGTTTTTGAGAACGAGCATTTTTGTGGTTTTAACTTACGAGAACATTAGTATATATGCCAAAAAGTTATAGAATATTGGGCTCCTGTATGCGCATAATCAGACAAGTCATTATTATTCCACTTATTATGTCATAAAATATTAATCAAAGGAAACATATTAATTGAACGAAATTCTATATAGAACATATTTTATTTCATTTTAAAGACTATTATGGTTAAAATAGTTTTAATTGTTGTCCAATAAATTATGGTTACGTATTTCCTATGATTACCAATGACCTACATTCCTTGGATTTGTTTGAGAGTAAAATTTTGTTTTCAAAAAAATAAAACTTTGGCAGATATGTTTGTGTTCTGAACTTATCCAATAACTATATGACTCATCTAAGTATATACATAACTTTATCGATACATAGAATATCAGCACTATGTCATATTCAATTCATATGCTTTTTACAACAAATAAGTATAGCAGGAAGTGAACGATTGTTATTAATGCTTACACCGGTTATTCTAGTTAGTACTGCGCTCGAATTTAAATAAATTTCTTTTGTTCGCATTCATCATCACTATACCTGAAATATTGATAAACTTTGAATCAGCATTAATGTGTGCCTCTCCGTTAAACTACTTTTTTCACCGAACAATATTACTTGGCCCTTACTTGACCTTAGGAAATTTGTTGGTTTTTTTTGTATACGTATCTATTTCTTATCCAGTGGTTGTCATAATTTATTTTGCAGTATGGTATATATAGAGAACAACATTCTTCAACTAATCCATCAGTTTATTCGTCTGTAGCCAACTTTTTTTAGCACTGTTAGATATATCTTAATGAAATTTTGCAAAAGTATACTTAATAGTTATAAAAATTCAAATCGGACAAAGGTCATGCCTACCTCTAAAATACGCATACCTCATTTCGTTCCAATTGATAATACATTGAAATTTTTCTAGTTAAGTTCATATGAATCCTATTAATTTTTATGCAAAATGTGAACGGTACATATTTGCTGCCAAGCCTTAATAACTTAAGACTTTTGCAAATTTCACAGTTGAAATTATATGTAAAAAAATATGTCATAGCCAAATAAAGGTATCCACAAATCGTTTTGAAATCAGTTTAAATACCTTTCTCGACGTTCAGCTTTTTTTCCGCAGTCTCTATGTTGTTGAGACAAGAATGAGTGTAGACAGTGATATCAAAAATAATGAACAGCAAAATAAATGTATTTCAAAGAATTCAAAGTAAAAGTGTTCAAAGAGTAATAAACTGGGCAGACGGGAATGAAGAATATAACTTAAGAAACCAACCGCATGCTTTTTATGGAACTTCAGTGTTAAAAAAAAAATCAAGAATATCGGTATATATATATATATATATATATATATATATATATATATATATATATATATATATATATATATATATATATATATATGTATATATATATATATATATATATATATATATATATATATATACATATATAGATTATTTCATTAATGTAACTTAACCACTATTGTTATTGCAACTAGTACAAGCAATAGAAAATATTGGTACTAATAAGCAATTTGCCAAGAATAAATTTAAAATAAAGCTAAACAAAAGCATGCTGTATTTTATATACTAAATAAGTAATGGTATATACAACTGGTGCTACTGGTTTCCAATTCGGCCTGTTATTGTTTTGCTTTTAAGCCTTCGACGCTGTTCTGCTTTTCTGGAGTAGACTTGATGCTTCAACGTTGGCATTACATCCTAGTCGCTGTTTGTGAGCCATTGCAAATTCTTTCTCCACGTTAATGAAGGTTGGTCTGCCAGGATCATGATGGAGGTTACAGTTACTTACGTACTGTATGGAGCATTAGGTAGGTAGGCAAGGCGGCCGCCAGAAGGGAGCACTTAGGCCATCATTGTCACTTTGTAATACCGCATGAGACATCAGGTCCCGAACCTTTCAAAGGTCCAGCCATTTGGAGCTTTTAATGAAGCAGTTAGAGCTATTCTTTGTATATAAGATATCTTCCAAAGAGTCCAGAAACTAGTTGCCTAGGAGAGTGCGCCTCCTTCTGGACAAAGCTGGACACGTGCATAACAGGTGTACAGTGGACTCTTCCTCATCCTCGAGCATGTAACTCTTGCAGAAGTCGTTAGAGGCAATCCCCAGCCTACACCCGTGACTGCCCAGAGTCCAGAGTCACGTTATGACACAAACTACGGAACCTATACTTAGTCTAATAAGAGACTCTAAGTCCTCTGAGCGCTTGACATCTATCTCTGGTCAGGTTTGTCCAGCTAATTTGCACCCTGTACCTTCAGACCAGCGCCTGCCCGCTGTGCCTAAGTATATTGTATTAATTAAGAGCTTACATGTGCCAATAGGAATACCGAGGTTCGACCTATATGATTCAAATGGTATGGTAATACCCTCACGGGCGAGTTCATAAACCTTGCAGTATCTCTGTGGCCTTGTACCCAGCACAGATGCTGAGGGGCCTGCTTTGCCATTTCGTCTAAAGATTTGCGAGAACTCTTGACGGCTTTTGAGGTTATAATAACCGAATGCAGGGAGCCGAAAGCTGTTTGAATTTCGGATTGAATGCAAATATCATGTCCAGATACTTTCTTCTTCTACATGAGGTGGGTTGCCATCCCTGGAGGGAATGGAAATCCTGCACATACCATTCAAGGCATAAATTGGTGTTATGTAATCGAAAGTCAGGAATATACTCAAAATGTCTTAAAATGGAAGCATGACCTACATTCCTGCCAACCCATTGATGCGTCGCTTTTAGCCTTATAGCTGAGTTTTCAGCCATTTTTCGCCAAAAAGACTTTCAGGCAGCAGATTGAGCGTAGTGTCTAAAGTTGCCGTTGGAGTCGTTTTGATGGCACTACTTATGAATACATCTGCCGTTCTTTGTACCTTTGTTACCACCCTGTTGTATGTGGACTTAGTTAGGGCTCTCCACCAACCAAGCACCCCGTAACAAAGGACTGGTTGTACTACAGCTGTGTATCTCCAATAGTTTTACCTTAGGCTGTAACCCCCATTTTTTACTTATAACACTTTTGCAAGAGTAAAGAGCTACATGAGCCTTCCTAATGCGTTCACTTATATGAGCCTTCCAGATCAGCTTCCTTTCTTGGATCGCGCCCAGATATTTAGCTTCCTCGACAAGATCAATGTCTACACTTATTAGATTTGGAGCGATAAATTGAGGAATTTTATACTTCCTAGTGAAGAGCAACTTGGTTGCTCAGTTTTGGTCGGATTTACCCCCAACCCACAGTCAGTAGGCCATTTAGACAGAATTTTCAACATGTGTTGCATCAAGTCTCTAAGAGCAGACATGAATTTTTTATGATACTAATAGCAACATGTCCAGGAAAGCCACTACGGGGAACTCCTAGTAATAGGCAAGCTCAGAGACTGACAGCTTTTGTCTGTCCACAGTGAGCCTTAGATACATGTCTAACAACCTTTCCAGGATTTTCAGACAGAGGGAAGACAGGCTAATAGGCCTTAGGTCCCTTGGAGCTGTATGCGAGCTTTTGCCGGCCTTGGGTATAAAAATTACCCTCACATTCTTCCATGAGTCTGGATTATACGCTAATTCAAGACAAGTTTTTGTAGATCTTGAGCTCCCACTCTATTATAAGATTCTCTGACTGCTGAATCTCAATTGGAGTTACACCATCTGGGCCAGATTCTTTATATGGTTTGAAGCTATGGACATCCCATTGCGATTTTGGCTTCGTGATTATGTCTGAGTTGAATTCGTCTATATTCGCGCTGTGCCTCGCTCTCCGCGGAATGGTGCTCGAGCAACCTGGGTGAGTCTCTGGAAGAACGTCTGGAGTATCAAAAATCCATCCTCCCTTCTCAAGTAACCAGGTACCATTGAAACAGTTGACAGGATCTTCCGGAACCTGGACGTCTGAGAGATATCTTCTACGTCACCGCAAAAGTTTCTCCCCGTTTGTCTTTGTGCCTTCCTAAGCTCACTTTTGAAGGTTCTGAGTGTTGCCTTGTATAAATCCCAGTCTGCACTATCCCTAAACTTCTTTACGCTGTTAAAAATTCTCCTATAGTTTTTTCTGAGGCGTCTAATCTCCTCCCCCCAACACGTGGGTTTTTGTTTCCCTCTGGGACTACTGAGGGGGTAAGAGACCAATAGAGCCTTATTAAGAGCATCCGTTAGAACCTCCACAGACCTATCAATTTTGGCACACGTGCTTGTGCTTGTGAGGTTCTGAAGTAGTAATCTAGCTACAATCACCTTGTAGAGGTCGCAGTTTGCCTTTCTGACATTTCTAAAAGCCGTAAGTCTCGGTAGACTATCTAAAATATTAAACTGGCTTAGCCTGTGATCCGAAAAGGAGTTTTAATCTCCAATTTGAAATCCGATCAAAAATTTAGTCGGAGGCAAGGGTTATGTCAAGGGCTTCCAGCAGGTTAGCAGTAATAAAAGTGGATTCTGGCCCCTTATTTCATATACGAAGGCTTGTCGTTACCATATATACATATAATGATCACCCCGTGCATTGACATCCGTCTTTCTCCAAATGTCGTGGTGCGCATTACAATGATTACAGACAGCCTTTGAGCCTTTGCATCCACAAGAATATTCTGTGGGTTGGCTTCCTCAAGGATTTCATGGTCATGCGCCATATAGGCCGTGACCAGCCAGTACCCTTGCCTGTTTCCAGGCAGACGGCCGTCACTTTCTTGTTGTTGTAATTGGTGAGAATAAACGAGCTAACATTATTCCTAATGAGTTTACCAGACCCGGGTCTTCCTTCACGTACGGTATACAGCAAGCTGAAATGATCAGTCCGGAGACCACAGACCAAGTGTCCGTATGTCCAGGGCTCTTGGATCAGGACAACGTTTACTCCGCTTTTTGCAAGATGGAGCTGAAGGCTGGCAAACGCAGCTTTCGAGTGATGGAGGTTAATCTGCACTATTCGTAGCATCTAGTCAGTTCCACCACCGTGACATAAGCCTCAGGCTCCGAGTCTGACTCCAGATGAACTTGCTCCTCACTGACCGTGATTGTTACTAGGAGACTCACCAAACCCCCCTACAGTTGACACAGAGTCACTGCGTTTCGGGTGCATAATGGAGTCCCCAGCAGCGTCGGATCAGAAGTTACCCTCAAAGGGTTTACTCCCACTTGATCCATATCAGTCGGTTGCCCGTCCTTCTTGTAGACCTTGAGGCTTGTGGATGAGAAGCCATAGCCCACGACCCAATTGGATTCTACAAGTCTAGAGATTCGGCGTTCACCACAAGGGTTAATGATCTGGAATCCCCTCTTGATTCCTCTACTTTGGTCACATTTTAATTTTTTGTCGGGAGCTGCTGGTATCTCAACCTAAAGATCTCCAATAAAGCGTCAGGATCAAATGGTTCGGCTGGGATCCATTCACGCGCTCTAGGTCTATTAGAGATTAGCTCCATAGGAGCGACTTCGAGCCTTGCGCCTGGCCATGCTTCACCGATCCTATATAGGTCAACTGACCTTTGGTCCACGCAGGCAATCAGCTTCGCATGGCCTTGGTGACATTCGCTGTAGCGAAAAGAGGGAAAACTATCTGGGAATTGCTTCATAAGCTAGGTACAGCCTTGAAAGGCTGACTTCTACCTTCTTCCAGCACTCAGGAGAGATACTGCCATTCGGATCATTACGATATATGACCGCCATAACCTGATGTCGTTTCAGCACTGCGCTGAAGGATTTCGTGGTGACAGTACCGCGATTTTTAAATCTTTTTGGGTTCTCGTGGATGGTCTCCTTTAGGGAGCGTTGACGTTTAGAATCCTCCACCCGAGGGAAGCCTTTTGCTTCATCGTCCTCTCCTTCTCCGGAATCCGCGGCAAGCGTTCTACAGTCCGGAGAGCAGACCTTCTCTCTTGGGTCCAGGTTTCGCAACACTACGGCAGAGTGTGCGGGATATTTTGGAGTAGCATCCGAAGTTGCGTTTAAGGACAGGTCTTCAGTTTTTTGTGTGTTTAATTTGTCCATCTGGTTCTTAAGGCCATCCCCTCGACACGATCAAGCTAAGGCAGTCAAAAACTTTTTTCTTAGATGGTGAGACACAAATGGTTCGGAAGAATGTTTTTTAATATAAGAGTCAGTCAAATCCGGCACCTTGTTGGCATCTGAAAGCCAATATGTGAGCTTACCGGTTGATATTGTATCGCATCCTGTGTGCTGTATGAATTTATACATTTCTATGCCTCTATTGTTGTGAGCCTGGATCCGCAGTACGTGTGTTTCACATTCAATTCTCCACCTATAATATGTGTTGACATATTATAGAGGTGTTGTTATTGGTGTCTTGGTATTCTATATAATTCTGTTAGAACCAATGGGTGTTTAAAAGTTTCAACGGAAGTTGTTTGAAATCGACTGAGCTTCATTGATATTGGCAATGAATGATGTTATTTTAATTTATAATTGCAATACCACTACTAGCACAATTTTGTAGAAAAATGGTGTAATATAGGGTGTAGTTCTTAACAATTAAATGAGAGTGCCTCGTGAAATGTATTTCAGCTATTAGACAGATGTCGATGACGCCGTGCTTTAACAATACTTCTAGCTCATTTTGATCTTTGGCTATCCTTTTGCGATCCATACGATTATTTTTAAGCACCTATTCATAATCAATTATCTGCATGTTAAGCTTAAGAGCAGTTAGAATTTGTTCAATTGACTTCAAAACTTTTCCCTGCTCATTAAGTCTAGTTAAAATAAGTGACTTTGGGCTTTTTTGGAATAGTATTATATTGCAAGGAATCTGTTCAGTTGTAAAAACATGTAACTATTATTCCAGACGCAAAGAACACTGCTTTTTGTTTCTCCCTGGCATTCTTTCTACTTTGTTTATAATATACAACCTTGAATTTGAGTGTAGTTCTCTTTTAACTCTTAGATTACGCGGACGCGTCTAGTTAGCAATAAAGTTTTTTTATAAGGCTCTAAATTGGAGTGTTTTATTCATTTCAAATTTCGATTTTCTACAGAATATTTGGTTACTGGCATATGTAGGAGCTTTTTGTGGGTTTTCTAATGGTGTTGACATTGTTTTCTTGTGATAAAGTGAGAGGTTTATTATTTTCAGAAAGACTTGCTTTATAATCCTGTGATAGTTTATTAGACCTTATTTTTTGGAGTTCCTGTGCAATGACACAACATCGATAGTATCCTAGATGGGACTCTCCACAATCCAACCTTTATGGTTTTCAGAATTTTCTTTAATACAATCAATGGTTGCATGATTTCCTGTGCATTTAACACGCCGCGGCACTTCAAAGCTACGAGATTTTGCATTAAACTTTTTAGTGGAGAATATACCATGTTTGACTAGCTGGGAACTTTTTTTGATTAAAACCCCTTTTCTAACTGTAATTATTTAAATTTATGATTTTTACAAATAAATAAAATTTAGAACCAATAAGTTTTTTTTAAAATAAATGTGAAATAAAAATTTTACAGTGTATTAATGCCGCAAGTTGTTGTTGATGCAAAATCTATAAAATTGACTATTTTTAGGAGACCTAAAAAAAAAAGCTCCATAAAGTTCCTACAGTTTTTTTCTCTTTTATGTCACATTAGGCCTTCTACTAACAGGAGAAAGTAAAACCTTTTCCGCTTTTTTCTGCCTTTTGGAAATTTTCTATTTTTAAATAAGCTCCAAAATGCAAATTTCAGTATATTGCCTGCTTTGATATTATTGTACAATTACACTAGCCTGCAAGATTTCGCGTTGGGGAACAAAGTATTTGTCGCTTATAGATTTTTGGATGCTAAATTCGAATTCCACTCAGATTTGCTCCATCATGTAAGGTCTTAGATGAATTAGATCAAAACTTCAAAACCCACCTATTTGATACTATTCACTTAGGTATTATAAGAGCGTGTTTCTCTACTGTAAACTATTCAGTTATTAGTTTTATGCGGTTAATTGGTGCTGATATTTTCTTTTTAAATAAGTTAAAAAACTCTTCTGCAATATAATTTCGATAAAAACACATATTTTTTGACCAAGTCAAGCAAGGTTTTGGCACAACTAACGACGGAAACACTGCTAGCCGCTTTTTTTCGAATATTGACAGAGCCGCAGAAATAACTAAGCTTGATAAACATTTGATTTACCAATTTTCACTCGTGCTACGGATTTTATCTTGTGGAAAGAAGATTCAACAAGAGCAGTTTGGCCAACTGCTTAAAGAGACCAGGGAGTTGTACCTCAGAAATTATGGTTGGTACAAAATGCCCAGTTCTGTCCACAATGTTTTGGTCCACGGATGCGAAGTAATCAAATTCTTTGATTTACCAATTGGTAACATTTATTCAATTGATCTTTTGAATAAGAATAATTTTTATGTTTCCTTTTAGGTTCTTTGTCAGAAGAAGCGTTGGAAGCATCCCATAAGAATGTTCGAAAATATCGGCTGTCTCATTGTCGAAAACGGGACGAGAAGATACTAACAAAGACTTAATGATACATTTGTTGGTATCTTCGGATCCATTGCTTTCGTCAAAAAGAAATATTAAACGCAGAAATAAATTTTTATTGGGCTCCGATAAATGTATGGAGCAATATATAGTTCAAGATGAAAATACGAACTATAATGCAGAACAGTTTTCGTCCTTATTAAGTCGTTCGTCTTCTTCATCATCAGAAAATTCGTATAGCGTCGAAACAGATTCTACAGAATAAAAACTATGCTTAATTAGAAAACCTGCTTTTCCATCCAAAACCGAAGGAAACTATTGAGCTTAGGTTTTTAATTGGCAATATTTACAAATAATTTCAGTGATATTTTATTAAACTTTCCTTTATTAAACTTTACATCATAATTAATTATGGCCGCAAGGGTGTGGGGAGCAACTAAAGCGTTGTGGTACTAGCAACTAAAGCGTCTACAAAAAAAAAATTTCTGATAACCAGTTTTATGAGAAACCCGAAACCCGTATCAAAAAACCGAGTTTTGAAATCAGGAAATGAACTTTCATCAAATTCGAACAACTCCTTCTATTTTTGTCCAGCTTTTGTATGGCAACGGAGCACTGTGCGCCGTGGAGTTTTGCCACAAAAGTTTCTAGTATGGGAAACGATTGCCACTTCTTGTAGTGAGATTGATGATTTGAATGCTTCAATTTTAACAATTGTCTTTAAAATGATTTTAATTTTATATTTTTTTCACATCTTCTGCTGGGGCCAATGTAAGAAGAAACATTTTGAGGGCCTCCTTAAGCCCAATACACACTATTCGTGCCGGTCACATGCCAGTCACGGTCAGACGGAACGCAATGTATTCACATTATCCATTCACATGCCAGTCACATACCAGTCACAACTTCTCAAATGTGGATGCTAATGCCATCTGTATGTGCTTGTGGAATATATTTTAAAGAATGTATTCTGTTGAATGGCAGCATTTCATAAAAGTGCCATAGTAAGTAAAGGCGGGAAAATGGAGTTAAATCTTTCCACAAAAAAATTAGCTATAATAGCACTTCTATTGGATGAGGATGAGGATAATAAGCGCAAGCATTATCAAAATAGAATCTGGGTGCATTCTTCGCTATTGTCAAAGAGGAAAGAAAGAGAATTCTTTACTTTCTATCCTCATCTAATTGACGATACAGAAAAATTTTTCCAATACTTCCGGATGGGCAAAGGCACTTTTGAGTTAATCCTTGGAAAAATTGAAAATGCTCTTAAAAGAAAAAAAACACAAAGTTTCAGGAAGCTCTATCACCAGGAGAGAAACTAGCGGTGTGCTTGAGGTAAATTATAATTGTTAAGTAATATCTTACTTTTCCTCCTACCCTGTTCCTGTAATATTTTGTTACCATTTTTTTCAAAAGATGACTTAAATAAAACTCTGACACATTTCGGATTAACATTTCTGTTGATGTTTTTATTTGGCACCTACATGTCCTCTATTGACTCGCTATCTGTGTGACGGGCTTCGACCTCACTTACAATTTTAAAAACCTCAGTGTTGGTCTTTTTGAGAAAATTTTTTAACAGTGGTTCCTATGAGATCAAAAAATTTTACGATGGGATGATTATATTTCTTTGCGTTATTTTCTAAAAGATACTTCATCAGCGTTGAGGGTGCGGTTTCCTGTGAGGACGAGGTCTTCTTCCTTCTATGTGTCGACGTAGGTGGTCGCAAAGAATTAGTTTGTGGCAATTCATCTGTTTCAGATTCGCTGTTGAGAACTGATGTCTCCCGTTGCCTTTCCACCGCCATATAAATTTTTAAAAATTCCATTTGATCATGTAGACGCCATTTGGAAGTTTTTTGGGCTGCTTGTCCAGAACGTGTCCTTTCCCACGCAAGGTGTTTGCGGTACTGAGCTCTCAAGCTATCCCAATGGCTTTTTGCTTATAAAAAGAAAGTTACTGTTAAAATTTGTTTCTTTACAGGTTTCTAGCAACTGGTGATTCTTTCAGCTATCGGCTAGGACACTCAACTGTTCAACAGATTGTGGTAGATGTTCGCAAAGCTATTAATGAAACTTTTCTAAACGAGTATATTCCAGTTCCTACAGAGGAGAATTGGTTGAAAATAGCAGATGACATGTGGTAGTTTTGGAATTTCCCAAATTATATAGGCGCAATAGATGGGAAACATGTAGTCATAGAGGCACCTCCACTTAGTGGATCTCTCTATTTCAACTATAAATAAAATCATTTTCCTTAGTTCTGTTAAGTGTAGTTGATGCTAACTATAAGTTTATTGCAGTAGACGTAGGAGCATATGGAAAAAATAGTGATGGAGGCATTTTTGCGAATTCCAATTTTGCAAAGGGCTTAGAAAACGCCACTCTCAACATTCCAAGTGATTCGGCTCTTCCCGGAACAAATATAACCGCACCATATGTTCTGGTAGGAGATGAAGCGTTCCCGCTAAATAGATACTTGATGCCTATCCCTTATCACAAAGTGTACAAGACAAAAGGATTTTCAATTATGGATTGTCAAGAGCAAGACGATTGGTGGAGTGTTCCTTCGGAATTTTAACGCAAACATTTAGATTTTATTGTAGACAGCTGAAATGTTAGCCTGAAAATGCAGCTCAATCAACTGTTCGTCTGAAATTTATATAAATATGTGGTCTTCAAGCAGAAATAAAACGCATATAATTTAATGGTATGGCCAAGAGTTTAGCTTTATTATAAAGATAAGGGTTTGCCATTATGTTTTAGAAATGATTTCGGGCAAATGGCCGCCGCGGCTGCCTCGAATAAATTCCAGCCGAGAGGCCCAATTTTCTACCACTTTTTGCAGCATTTGGAGCCGTATGTCAGCAATAACGTGCCGAATATTCTCTTCCAAGGCGACAATCGTCTCGGGCTTATCTGCGCAGACAAGCGACTTCACATAACCCTACAAAAAATAGTCCAGCGGTGTTAAATCGGACGATCTTGGAGGCCACGCCACGTGCGACGCGCTTGATGGTCGTTCGGCTGCAATTCTTGCACGAGTTGGATTTTGTAAGCCCGCAAATCAAGATCCTTCCTCAAAATCTTCCATAAAGTGGATGGACACAGCTCCAATTGTTGCGCGCGATGGCGGATGGACTCATTCGGGTCTTCTTCGATACCCTGCTCCACAGCAGCAATAGCGTCTTCGGTGCGCACTGTACGGCGTCTCTGAGGATGCGAATTATCCACTAGAGTAAACGTGGTGCGAAACCGATCCATGGTTGCTCGAATTACCGACTCTGCTGGGCGATTATGTCGACCGAATATTGGACGAAGCGCGCGATGTGTCGCGCGAACCGAACCATTACTTTGGTAATAAATTTGAACAATTTATAAACGTTGAAAAATGTATAAGTCTATTGATTATGAAATGACAAACCAAACTGAGCACAAATCAAGTCACAGCTGTGAAAAAGACCAACTCTGAAAAATGTATTGCCAGATTGAAAACCAGACGTCTAAAAAAACACCCTTTAAATAAATTTTTTATATATTAATTATATAATATTAATATGAATTAATAATAAAGTGCATTAAGTAAACACTTCAGCTTTTTTTAATAGATGCTTACCTTTTTCCAAAGTCCAGGAGGCGGCCATTATATTTTTTTATTTTATTCAAATATGCATGTATAATATACAATGCATGACTCTAACTATTATTTTAATTAGTGCTCCATAGGAGACAAAACAACAAAAAGAAAAAAGCGATCAAAAGTGAAACGTAGTGGATGGCGTCGATCGTATTTATTCCACACTCACACACATGCTGTCACATCAAGTCGATCCCTACGCTAGAACGCTTAAAATTTCATCTGAACGAAATCTACAAGCAAGCATGCATTCCACACTGCCGTTCAACCTTCGGTCAAGTATTCTTTTCGAAAAAACCGCGGCGGTCTTGCTTGGACTGTGACTGGCACGTGACCTGTAATGTGAACTTTTCCTATTAAAAGGCATTAAAAGGCATTTTTGACGGATGCTTGACTGACCGTGACCGGCACGAATAGTGTGTATTGGCCCTTACTCTTCTACTTTAGTTTATTTATGGCGCTGACTCCTTTTTTACCTTGTGCTCTTCAAGTCATTTACGATTGATCCTAATTTTTTGGGCTGGTGCTCTTGTCTTCTTGTTAAACCAAGGGATATTTTCGGTTGTTTTATACGCTACGTTACTTCAAAGTGTGACAAAAAATGTCGTTTTTATTGTTGCGATTATATTCACATTTTTAAAATCGTTAATATCGTTAATAACAATTGGTGGCGGCCTAAATACTTTATTTACAAATGCAAATTTTTTCGATTTTGTATTTATAACATTTGGATAATCAACATTTGGATTACTTTGTGTCACCAGTTCGGGAGAAGATTCGGCTCTCCGGCCTTTTCTGTTTAAGGATCCAGTTTGTCACTCGGGCGAGATCCTCCTCATCAGTTTCATATGAATTATCATTTTTATTGATAGTTTGAGTATTATATCATGGTTATCAGCACTACCTATAGATTTAATATTAATTTTCTTATTTTCAAGTTTATGAGTAGAAATCTCCTCTTTTAAGATTGTACACAAATTTTATAAGTCCATAATTTTTTGAAGCAATGACACATTTTGCGCTGACCTTGATTATTTAGAAGCTCCACCCGGTTGTCTAGTTTTTAAAGTATTCGTTTTGGTTTTTCAGATACGGTTGCACTATTTTTTTAGATCTACATCATTACTATGTCTTTATTTACACTCACACTTAATGAGTCAGTTGTTATCAACTAGCTTCTTTGATTATTATGTTCGAATGTTGGATTGGTTTCTCAGCGTTTGCCTCCCCGATTAATTTCCAACCGGACTAATTTGAAAGTGAAAAAACGAAAATATTTTAAATAATAGTATTTAAATGGTTTTTGTTTCCAGATAATCATGTGAAATATTTCTTGGCAACTCTATTTGCAATTATCGTATAGAATTATGGTTCCAAGAAAATCTCTATATTCTTTTAGGCGTCAAAATTTTTGCTGCTTATATTCAGCAATTACAGCGCCCCAAAAGTATTTGTTTTGTTTTAGGGCACTAAAAAAGTCTGTTTTGTTATTGTTCACTTTTGCAATTTTTCTTCTATATTGAACTTTTCATTCTTAGCCTTGTTTCACAGTTGGAAACAGTTGCGGCAACAAACATCCAAAATCAAAGTAATATTTAAAAATGCGGCACCGTAGTCCGACTGTCGTCAGTTCTTTATGAAATTAGTCGCCAAGTGCCACAACATCATTTTTCGCCATAAAATTTAAAAAAAGGCTCATCAGCTCTTTTTCCTCAGAAATTAAAAAAAAAACCAAAAAGATTTAAGGACAATATCAAAAATAAACAACAATATCGATTGAAAGTTTCCACCATCCGGACCTCGCCGTATTTCTTTGTTTTGATTTGCAATTTTTGTTGTGTCTTGTTTTGTTTTTGAGCCGCAACCGTACATCGTTCGGATCGTGTGAGGCTCGTGGTATGAGCACACACAATTCTCGCTGTTGCTGTGAGTTTTGGGCAGTTTTGGGTTTATTTACCATCACAGTGTTATCCAAACCGCACCGCAGCTGCCTCTTCTAAAAGGAAGCTTCAAGTGTCTCGCCTATAAATAGCGGTACTGTAAGACAAGCATTATATGTTTGTGTACACTTGTGCACAGTTTTTGGAATTTTTAAGTTGTTATTATTCTTTTCACTCGGGAAATTTGTAGACATATACGAGTACATTGAATCAAAAAAATTTAGGCACAGGCAACGTTTTGAAGACAAAGTGTATCAAAGTACCTAGTAATGACTATTTCGATGGACTTTTTGGATGCAGTAGTATCATAATTTATTGCTCTGAAAAACACACACACATAAAATGTCCCGTTACTTCATCTATACACCGAAATGTCAGGAAAAAGAAAAAAGTCAACATAGGACATCAAAAAAGTTTAGACACACTTTGTTTCTATGTCGTGTTTCTCCTCATAATAGTTGCGCAGAAGTTAATTACTCAATTTAGTAGTTAATTATTAAAAGTTTTAAATTAGTGTTGATTTTGATAGAGTGAGTAAAATGAGTTTTAATACAGAAATTCAAGTACATGTCCGTAAAATTAAAATAAATCTTATCGGGAAATTAGCAACATAGTGCAGAGCCCGCATTCTAGTATACGAAAATTATAAAGCATTACATAAATACTGCAAAATTAGAGCGTCAGAGCAGATCTCGACGGCCAAAAAAATTTACACCACACCAGGAACAGATTGTAGTAACTCAGTGGCAAAAATTCCAAAGACTTCGGCTGTCAATTACGCCGTGAAATACAGCAAAGATTTAGAGAAAAGTTTGATCCCCAAACAATACGGAACATCTTAAAAACAGCTGGTTATCATGCACGAGATCCTAGGCGCAAACCAGTCATTTCGGATGTGAATAAGAAAAATAGGCCAAATTTCGCCAAACTAAATGTTAATTATCGGAATCATTTTGGAATAGCTTAATATTTAGAGACGAATCAAAGTTAAAGCTATTTGGCTCAGATAGCTCACACAAAATTTGGCGAAAACCAAACAAAGAGCTTCAAGAAAATAATGTAATCAAATCTTGACACACGGCGGCGGTAATGCTATGGTGTGGGGGTGTACGGCTGCATCTCGTCGGAAATCTCGTCTATATTGTAGAGAAAATGGGCAAGCAACATAACATAAGAACATTTTATAGGAAAATTTACCTCCCAATGTTGAGAAGTTGGGGTTTGTTAATAACTTTAGACCGGTTTCAAAGTTTTAACTGAATTTTTTATTTATTTTCAATTGTAATCAAAATATTATAATTGTAGAAGAAAAATAAAATGCCGCTCGCCGCACACCCTCGTTTTCTGTTTCTGTTTTTCTCGTCGATCTAAGCATCACTCCGAAGATGCTGACAATGCCCATAGCGTGAAGTAAAACGAATGAATGCCATCAGAACCGCCTGGGATGTCAAATCCGAGACAAATTCCAAATGCACCACCTTTGATACCATGCAAACAAATACCACTATGTAGCCCTTTATCACAACATTGCCTCGTCGTCGATCCGGCCTTACATGTATTGGACCTGCGTAACTAACTCCTGCCTGAAGGAAAGGGCGCACGGGACGTACACGGCATGATGACAAGTCGGTATCCTTGATTAAGGTTCGCACTAGTGATCGCACCCCAATGATCCAATAATTTTGCCTCAACGTGCTGATAAGCTGCTGTGGGCCGCAATGCAACAACCGAAGGTGCGTCATTCGCGCCAGCATCCAAGCCAAGCGACTCTTTTTTAGTAATATAATTGGATTACGTTAATCCCTGGGTAGGTCTGCATTCTGTAATCGCCCGCGCATACGTAGAACATCATTTTCTATAAAGGGCACGCGAATAGAACTAGATAGCCGGAATTTATTTTCGGACTGCTTTTGCTCCAAATTCGTTGCATTAGGATTTTGGCCTTGACCACAAATGGTGATGCTAGACCATCTGGATCATAAAGTCGTGCTATGACACTCAAAATCAAGCTCTTAGTCCAGCCAGAAGACGGAATAAGTGGCAATGATTGCACCTTGAATGTAAGCTCATCTATTTTTGTATCCCATTTTAGCCCTAAAACTGATGCCTCTGTACTAGCATTGAGAACTAAGAGGCCATTCCGAAGCGTTATCCTTGGCACACTGTTGCATTGTTCTCACGGCGCAGAATGGTGCTGAAGCCATACAAATGTAACGCCTGTTAACCAGAATTCCGAGATATTCCCTGACTAGTCCCGCCAAAATATTCTTTGGCGAGACGAGTGTTCTGACGCTATCTTTACCTGTGGAAACATTTGCTTGATGTCTGCTGATCTGCCATAAGTATGCAGTCGAAAACTCCAAATTAGATCTATCAAATCCCTCTGCAGCTTAGGTCCAATCATCTGGACGTCATTTAAGGACAGTCCCGTATCAGTTGAACATGAGGCGTCAAAGACCACACGAAATTTTTTCAGTACAGCGTGATGAGGAATATAATAAGCCAGCCCAACTGGTGCGTTACCGGCTTGCTTTAACCAACCCTTGTCGATGTAATCGTTAATAACCGCATGATATTTTTCGCTTAATTCAGGATCACGTTTTAATCGAGCTTCTAGACGCAAAAAAGTTGTAGTGCAAAGTCTGTTAGAACCTATACGACACCAATCTGGACGAAGAGGAATCTGCAAAACATACCGCCCCAAATTTTGATCGTAACGATGTGTTTCTCAAAAATGCATTTTGCATCGATGCTGTTCTGCTGTCCACTGTGAATTGTCGTCTGGAATTGACTTTGATTCAAAGAATTTTTGGATTTATTGGCAGAGGTGAGGATGTTCTTCAGCCTTATCGTTTTCAACTATTGACGTGGCCGCTGTCATTCCTGATTCGGTTGACATGGTTCCAAATAGAAGCCATCCTACGCAACTTTCTTGCGCTACAAAGTCAGAGGCCAATTGTTGTTTATTATCTTGAATTAGTTGCGCCCATATACCTAGTCCTAACAAAATTTGAATTGTCCTTGGTTGATCAAACGTATGGTCGGCCAGTCGCGCAGAAATGTAGCTCGGAAGAATTTGAGGCAACGAAATTCCACCCATAACCTCTGGTGCAACTAAACAGGTAATTTTAATCAGGAGGTCTTCGCTATAAATGGACATCAGGTCAGTTGAAATACATTTACCGAATATTTTAACTGCTGCTCCAGCTGCAGGAAAGGTGCGCATAGGTGTACGGTATGTAGGGATTCGATGTTGCGCAACGAAGTCTTTGCTGATTAAGTTTACTTGGGCTCCAGTATCGCATATTGCCCTTATAGATATTGGTATTCCACTGTTCGTCAAAAGCCTTATTTGCGCAGTTGCAAGTTGATTATAATGTAGATCCGTTGATTGGTTTTGAGGCTATATTTAGGATTTTAAGAGCTTTTTTGTTGGAGATGAACTGTTATCTGTAATAACCCCGAGGCCGGTTTTACGTATATTCTCTAATTGCTATTAATTCTCTATCAGGGTATCGTTGTTTGTATCATCACAGCTCTATTGACACCAGACTTAGCACCGCTAAAACTGTTATAGAAAAATACTTTAGGACATATAATACTGCTATGGGCCTGCGAGCAACGGGGACATTTGCCTCTAAAGCAGTTTCTAGCTATATGACTCCGACGAAGACAGTTTTGGCATAATCCCAGTTCTATATTTCGCTGCATTGTATCCTCGCGAGACCTTCGTAAAATATTTGAACTTTTATGCATACTGTGGTTACCACCGCAGCTAAGACATGGAAAGAAGTTGCTGGCTTGTGGAAGGTTGGGCATTCCTCGCTCACGTAAAGGCTTATTCGTCATTCGATTTTCGTGGTTGCTATCTATGGTGCGTATTCCTTGTATACAGCCCTGACCCAGTAGCCCGCTTGCTCTACGTTCGAGCCAAGTGAAAAAATCATTTTTGAGCCACGGTCTACGGCTTGGTTGGCCTCATCATCTCCCACTGACTACGAAAATCACCGTCGAGTCTAGATTCCAAAAACCTAAGGATCATTAAATCACGATGATCCTCGGGAATTAGCTGTTGCGCTAACATTATAATGCTGTTTCGAGTAGTATCAAGCATTCTACGAATCAATGTGTAGTCTGCCTTTGGCCAAATAGGTAAATTAAGAATTGCCGAGCAGTGTGCTGCATGGCACAGATACTCATTGTCAAATGATGAACCCAAGGTTTCCCATGCTTTATGATGCTGCCTTTTTGCTGAGGCCAAAACCCTAACATTCTTGCAGCGCCATCTTTAACACAGCCTTGTAGTCGTCGTAGCTTTTGCAAATTCGTGAAATGGGGATTCTGAATCACTTCTGCATTAAAAGCATCTTTGAACTGAATCCACTCATTATGATCACCCCGAAAAGTTGTCAATCGGTCTGCCAGTGACAAATCAGCGTATTGCATCTGCATAGCATTTGACTCATGGCAATTACCACCCCCAACCGCAGAAGCGCATGGGTCCAATGCAACTATTTTTTGACTCAACAACTCTCGAAGTTCTACATATGTTTCCTCGATACGTTCAAAGAGTGCATTGTGGCTCTCCTGTGAAGCCTGGTCACGCGATTGCCTCTGCAGTAAGCCAACACTTATCTGGAATTTCTGCCAAGCCGATGTTAGAATCACAAGACGCGTTTCCATGATCTCCAAGCTATTATTATCAGCCGTAATTCTCTTTAACCATGCACATTGACGCTGAATCTGATTCGCAGCTAGATTAACGTCGCTTTGTATCCCGTCCATTACATTATTGCTACCGAACCCTGTTGTATTGGATTGCTCTCAAACCGAAGTAATTTTTTTCAAAGCCACTTCTTCAGCCATTTCAAGGTCTGTGCTGTTTTGAATCAAACCTAAGTAATTAAATTAAAATAAAATATTGCTTAGTAAATTATGTTCTATAAAATTTCAACAGTAATTTCGCTCAATTTAATTTACTTAATAAGTTCTTAAAATTCCAAATATCGTTCTTTTTTAAATTTAAGTCGCTCAGAAAAATTTAATAATACAATATTTCACAATTTGCTCTTATTTTAATAAACTTCGCTCATCAGTTTTCACAGCTCGCGACTATTTTCAATTTTTAATTTGGCTTCCTTCGCCCTTTTTTGAATTGTCTCATAAAACTTCGACACATACGCTCATAAAACTTATATCAATTTTGCTCAATTCGCTCATAAGACAACTTTTCTAAATTCGCCGTGTCAAACTTTCTACAATTCGCTCATTTCGTTCAATTCGCTCATTTCGTTAAATTCGCTCATTTCGTTCAATTCGCTCATTTCGTTCAATTAGCCCATAGGAAAACCCTGCTAAATTCGCCGTATCAAATTATCTGCACATTTCGTTCAATTCGCTCATTTCGCTCATAGGAAACCGTGCTAAATTCGCCGTATCAAACTATCTGCACATTTCGCTCAATTCGCTCATAGGAAACCGTGCTAAATTCGCCTTTTTCAACTTCCATCATAAAATAGATAATTTTGGTAAACTTTAAATTACCATCAGAATTTGCGGCAGTTGCCGTAAAATTTTGATTTGCTCTTATTTTTGTACTCGCAGGAATTTTTGCTACTTTTGGTTTGGTTGTTTTATCCACAATTGCCGGCTTGGTTCTTGGTATTTTATACGCTGAAAATAAATATAAACATAGATATGCAATATATGTAGATCATAAAGAAAAAATTCAAGATGCTAGAATCTCGAACAAAAAAAATATCATTCCAGCACAATCCATGACATCGCCCTTTTTTTAGCTATGAGGAGCTTGTTTGAGTTATTATTAGAAAAAAACTAGAGCACTAATATGCTGGTGAAAATTTTATTCTAGGCACTGCCGTGCTTGAAACAAAACAATATATTTTCATGCGGCTCAATTCACAAAGTAAGCGAGAGAATGCACGATTTTTCTTGTTTAAACTTTTTGCACTTAAATGAACTGTATCCAGCTCGAATAGACCAAATAATGTTAATGACTATAGACCGGATTCAAAGTTTTAACTGAATTTTTTATTTATTTTCAATTCTAATCAAAATATTATAATTGTAGAGGAAAAAGTAAAATGCCGCTCGCCGCACACCCACGTTTTCTGTTTCTGTTTTTCTCGTCGATCTTCCTTCTTTTACTCGTTCACCTTTTGCAGGGTTGCCAGTTCGCTAGAACAGGGTTCAATGGGAAACCCTTTATGTTTCAATAAGATAACGACCCGAGGCATACATTGTTTCTTGCGCAGGAATGGCTAATATACCACTGCTAATATAACAACCGGAGAGACATCCAACTTTTTTGGAAGTATGTGAAGATGCTTACAAGCAGATATTCAATCGCTAGTTAAATTAAAATAATTAGCTTTATTTAATTATTGCAATTTACACATTTAATATTAGGCTTAAAGTTTACTTTATTACAAATTGCATTTTATTTAATAACTCATTAATCACTGTATTACTATACAAAATAACAATTACAAATATTACTGCTTCGATTAAAATGTGCTATGTACACACGGTTACGGTTGCTTTTCAACTGTCCTCGACTTTGAATTGCCTTGGCTTATATACTTTTTAAATGGTTCAAGTATTAAATTCTAAACTATTTCCTATAATATTAAAGAAGTTTCTGGATCATTATCTAATTTTACCTACATTTCGAATGGGTTTCTTGAGTAAACTTTTCGAGAACATTCTAGAGCATTCTCTACCATCAACAGAGGGTTCTTGAGTAAGCTTTTATTCGAATAGATCGTGTCTTGACTTATTTATATACACAGGGTGGTGCACTCATTCTCAAACTCCAGATGGGATCCTAAAAGTCTGCAATCACGTTTCACTTTATGTTATATATATATATATATATATATATATATATATATATATATATATATATATATATATATATATATATATATATATATATATATATATATATATATATATATATATATATATATATATATATATATATATATATATATATATATATATATATATATATATATATATATATATATATATATATATATATATATATATATATATATATATATATATATATATATATATATATATATATATATATATATATATATATATATATATATTTATATATATATAAATGTTTTTTTTTAAATTTTTTTATATTTTTATTTTTTGATGGTTTTGCAGTTTTATTATATATTTCTAGAACCTGATACATTTCCTGTGTGAAAGAAATAATTGACGAATTGTAAATGAAGCTGCAGAAATTCCTGCTGGTATTCATGTGTGGTAAAAAATCATCAGCTATTTTGTAGGTATACTATATGCATTCGTAGCCAAGTTCTTGTAATAAAATAAAGTAAAACTTTATTTTTGGGTATTTATCAATATTTATATTCTTAAAATAGGTATTGGTGCTATCTCGACAGACGTTTGCTGGGTAAGACGGAAAAGCAACATTATATTTGTTTAGATTCATAGTTATTCAAAAGGTTTTTATACTTAACCGAATTCAAATTTGTTTGCTAATGTTCGTTCCATAAACAGTTTCAAACGATGGTCTCCGGGTGAAATCGTGCAGTGCATTTTCCACATGACAGAGTTATGCTTCTTGGCGCGTTATAATTTTTTTTTTTGGGGTGTTTGGTTCCCCGTGAGGCCTATATTCACCCATTACAATACATACATAAGCATATTTGCTTATATAAGAAGAACATTGTAAATTAATTAAAGTGAAATAAATAGCAATATTTGTATATATAAGTATGTATAACAAAAAATAATAGAAAACATGAATAGATAATATATACTCGTACTCGATATAAAAATCTTTGTAAAATAATTCAGCAAATATGTACATATAGAAGAGTAAATTTCATTGTATTAAGATCACAGGTATGAACAAACAAAACTTTAATTTTAAAATAGGATCACCTAATTGTCTATTAAAACATTTAAAAAGGAAATATATTTTGCCTCTTATAATAAATTATTGGAAGTGTTCTGAATTGCAGGACCTTCAAAATATTTATATATCTTTCATTTTTCAAAGAGCAATTTATTTATAGCTCTTCTACGACAAACTTCATTAAAATTATTTGTAAACTTTTCGTCTTATTTTGATATGTACATACTGCATGAATATATTCTATTTGATAATTGCATTGCTGTACATACTGTACTAATACTAAAGAAGAATAAGAAAAGACATTCAATTCCCTCCATTTTATTGAAAATATTATTACGTATTGTAGAAAGTATTATTAGTAGTGTTACAAATAGTGGATGTTTCAAGGCAAAAACTCGCGCACATGAAACGCACTCAATTATATCGTTTCGAAGCATTGCGGATTCTGGACTTTGAAAATATGCAAAAAATGTAAAATCCAGTACATTAAATAAGTGTATTTAATAAATACTTTAATTCTTAATTATCTTTAATCTTTTCAAACTGTTTGCTAATTGAATGGCAGTTATGCAAGATGACGTGGAAAAAAAGCATGTGATATAACAAGTTTTTTTAAAGTAAATAATTTTATTATTAATTTAGCACCTTCCACACCACCCAGGGAGTATGCACAGTTGTGTGTTACCGAGTAAATTTTTCATTTGGATGCTCGGTTCCCCTGTAGGCCAATTACAACCATTACCATATATTAAATTATATATATTAGAATTAAAATAAAAATTCTCAAAACCAATTTGTATAAGTTGATTATATAAATTTAATTAAAGATTAAAACTATATTATAATAAAATGTAACAAAAAAGAATAACAAATAAATTATATCACAATATTAAAATAAATTTATAACACACAAATAATTAATACATTATAATTTTATTTAATATATAAGTATTCCACACTGCATATACTAATGATAAAGGAAGTGAGTAGAATGAGTTAGAATTGTTTTGGTGGGGTTTTGAAAAAACTGTTAATTACAGTAGAATGGTTTTATTACAATAATTTATTAAGAGCAAAAATAATCGTTTGCAATCTCCAAAAAATCCCTAGACGTTGCTTCAATAAATGCAATACAATGATTAGATAATAGCTTAAAAAAAAAACATTATTAATGGGTGTCGAAGGACCAAATGTACTCACTTGCGATTCAGAAAATGAGATATTCCTGTCTGGAACAGCATCCCTCTTCAATCTTGAGTGCCGTATCATGTTGGTTGAAAAGTGCTTATCACATAAATACATATATTTTTGCAGAGAATCTTGAATGCCCATAATGCGCATCTATTAGTCTCTCCAATGGAAAAAAATATATACATTAGAGGGAATAAGATTTACTAGGATGAGTAAAATTTGATAAATAAAGACAAATTCTTAAAAATGTAATAAAAAGGAAGAAATAGCAACGAAGTGAAATGATAAGAATAGTTTAATTAATAAAATGAGAAAAAAAATATTGAATAAACGATAAAAACAATATTGAAAATATTTAAAAACCAAAAGCGAAAAGAAAAAGTTTACATATTAGACGATTAGTTTTTCACAGAAACCTCACTGCTGAATATAAAAAAATGTCTGGGAAAACATTTTTATTTTATGACGACTTCCTTCTTGTTGATGGGATATCACTCATATCACGGTCCATAGTAAATTAAATTAATAATAAATCATTAAATTAGCATATTTGATGCAACATGTAATGGATATCAAAATGTATTTCTTTCTCTTCTTAAGTATATATTTGGCTGCTCGCGTGCTCGACGTTGCGTTGCCATTAAAAAAAGGGGAAATATTTATTATACCTTATTTAACATATAATAAATAAACCCACGGGAACGTACCTTTATTATAGCGCACTTACAATACGCGATGGGTACGAATTTTACAGATTTTAAATTACATACGACGCTCTGTGACACGTCGCCACAGCTTCAGCACAGAAAAGAGAGAAAGAACGAATCGAAGGGCGAAAACACGAAGTGTGTTGCTCAGCAGCCAGCACAGGCTAGTTCCGGTTTTCCCATACACACGCTGTGCGACAGCGACAGCGTGTTAATAGATGGCGCGCGGAACTAACGCCTGCTTGCGTTGCCGTACCCGACAACTGGGTGGGGGTAGTGGTGTCGCCACATATATTCTTAATGCTGCAATACCTAACACAATGGGTTTAAATTTTAGTTTGTCCCCCACTTACATTATTATTCATTATGGAGAAGTGGGAGAAAGGGAAACATTTACAGGAGAGTTATTGGAAATAATCTCTTATTTAAGTTTAAGCTTTTTCTGAAATTTCTTCATCTTTCAACAATTGAATTATTATTTTTCGTTCAGACACACTGTTGTAAGTCAAATTCACAATGTCCTAAAACCGAAGTTGCGAGTAGATTTTATTATTAAGAAAATAATAAACGTGTGTAGCCCTAAGGCGCACGTATAATTTAATAAAATTTTCATTATTAACTAAAAGTCGATGGCTTGCTTTTAGATGCGCTCATTTGAAAATTTAACAACAATTAACTTTCACTATAATGACTGATCAGCACTTTTCAAAAGTGTGCAAGTCAATGGCTGCATTGGCAAACAATTGCAGAATGTGCAAAACCAAAGAGTATGCAAAACCAAAGAGCAATTAGAAATAATAATGTAGATCAATTAAGAATAATAATGTAGAGCACTGAGAAATTATAAAGTATCTCCCTCACAACTCTAAATCAATTAATATTCCTACAATTATTATGATATTTCGGATGCACATCAATATAAAATATATATGACCTACCTCAATTTTAAGTTGTTTGGAAATTTATAACACCTATTGTATCCAATCATTGCAACGGCGCACTTCCTTGTATGCGGCATTATTGTAATAATCTAAAAATGAAATATATTAATTTAAAAATATAAAATATGTATCAATATTTTAAAAAATTACCTTCGTTGCAAGTCTAAGCTCCGACAAAGAAAAATAATTCCACACAATAATAGTAAATAATGAAAATTAAATTTGCTGAAATATTTGGAATTCCCCTTTACGGAAAGAATTTCACAGGTTTGCATTAAAGTGTATTTCAACATGAAAATTAAGAATGGTTTTACATTATTACTTGCTAGCACCTTAAACCAAACTAAAAATCAACTATTATTGTTTCTTTTAAATAGTTTATTAAATAAGTAAATTCGAAAAATTTACTTAAGACTAAGCTATCATAGGCTTTCGACCTAAAATTGTGTTTTAACTTCAATTTGATATATCATGTAACATAATTTTAAGATGTTCACAACAATGTACATGTTTTCTTGGTGAAATTAGAGAGTACGTCAGATACCGCATAGATTGTCCATAGATTGAGACGCTTTTAATTAGCATAATATCCCAGTCTATGTCCCAGTCTTAATCGCGTAAATTTTGTATATACATGTTCCATGCTCTCTTTGGAAAATATTGTTCGTTTGCCTTACAACAAATAAAATACTTTAATATATGATGCTAATTTTTTGCAACCAAAGCATAACATTTTATGATCATAAGTTTTATTTGCCTGATAAAGCAATCATTTATTTCCTTTCGTTAAACTGCATTGCTTTGAGGTGATGCGCTTATATGTATTAAGTTCATTTTCTTTTAAATATAATGCAAGGTTTTTTGGTGTTTTTGACGTATAGATCTATTGTTTTCCTTTGTTACAAATTCGAAACTTTATTTAATTTTGTTGGTGGTTCATTTCAGTTTTATTAATGAGAAAGTTATACGTTAACTGAATAGATTTTACATAAGTACTTCTTATGAGAAATGAATCAATTGTTGCATTGTTTTATAAATCAACTTAATTAAATGTGGCCTGTTATTGTGTAGAGTAACGCTTCTCAGTAATTCCATTTTGTACGTATATACACAATGGTTCTAAAGGAAATTTTAGAACAAAGCACCTCATATCAAGAGAAAGAAATTGTTGAAAATTAAGCATTTAGTTTACAAATGTGGAAACAGTAATAGAAATGGCATATACAAGAAAAAGAAAGTAATGCAAAATAATATATATTTTCGTTCTGTATACTCGTATATAATTATAATTATCAATAAGCAGTGTGTTAAAAGCATTTGGCGTTTAAATGATATGAGCGATTGGATTGTTCTCATAAGAGTTTCTTAAAAATTTACCATACACAAATAGCTGATGAAGCCGAAAGTTAAAAATTTTCTTTGTAAAAAAAAATTAAGTAGAATCGAAAAAATTTCCTGATTTTCCTGTTTTCTTTTACTTTTGTTTATTTTCTTAATGCATTGTTTACGTTACAGAGTGTATATTAATTAATTTCATTTCATTGAAACACTTAAATCCGCCCTGAAGACAAATCCTATTTCTTTACTTCGGCTTTGGCCATGACGATCGGCAATGAGAATGGCTATTTGAATGGGCATTGCCACTGCGACAAAGTGGAGAAAAGAAAACTGCTGACAACTCGATTATTTTATATATGTATATAAAACATATTTTTTGTATATATAGATATAACTTTATGTAAGAATAAACTCAGCTCAAGGGGCGCTCACGATACCATTAAACCATTAAACCAGTTAAATTCGCACATATTTCTTAAAATTCCGCGAAATTGATTATTTCGCAACAAATAATGTGCAATAATTTTTTATTTCTCATTGCTAAAACTTAAACTTAATTTGTGAGCATTAATGAGACTTTATTCTTATGTAATTAATTCTTCACGTGTTGCGATCGTTGTTTTGGCGTCTACCGTCTGTATGTTTGTTTTGCTCCTCTCCTTCTTTTGTTCCTTCCACTTGTCCGCTTTGCTGGTGAATGCGGCCAGGCTGAAACCTACCAGACGATTCTGAGGTACAGATGGCCCTGCCTCAGAATAGTAGAAATTCTAAAGAAAGGTGACTGACCGCCTCGACCGCTGGAGCGGTCACTGATGGAATAACGGAAGAGGCCGAGGAAATGAAAAAGATAGAAAAAAAGAGAGAGAAAAAAAAAATCATATAAGGCAGTGGTAGAGAAAAAATGGGGCGATAAGGTGTTAAGTGTTTAGGAAGGAAGTTGTGTCGAAAATTTTTGGTTGCCGCGCGCGTTTGAATTTTGTGTTTGACTGTGGAGGATTTTTGGAGCGAAAAAATTAAGATTTTTTTTATTTGCATTTCGTGTCGGATTTTTGTATGGATAGTCTCTCGTCTCGTCCGTGGTCCTGTTATTTATTCGGATATATTTAACGTGTGAAAGATTCCAAAAAATTTTTGAATTCAATTACAATGTACATGTGTAGAAAATAAACGTTAAAATTTTGAATCAATTTAAAGTGTTAGTTTAGTTTAAAGAGTTGGCGTTAGAAAGTTTACCTTGATTATTGAGTGTGCTGAATAGATCCATAACCGCTTGTTTCCGGCCCATCCCATAAGAGGGATAACTGATTGTTCCCGCCCACCCCATTCGAGCATCGGAGGAAAAGGAGGCTGCCGCCCGCCCCCTAGAGATAAGTATATATTTGTTAAGTATACGCGTGTATACATAGGTATTATTAAGTATTCACGTGTATGTAGGTATTATTAAGTATACGCGTATATATATGTTATTAATTTAACTACAAGTAGAATGTTGAGGGTGTTTAATTTTATGTTGAAAATGTTAGGCTAAGGCGGACAATATGGGGCGGGCTCGCTTGTCGTCGTAGAGGAGGATGCTAGGCAAAAATGTGAGTTGAAATTTTTTTTGTAGTGTTGTCCCACCCGATGCAGTGTGGCGGGTTAAGGACCACGACCATTGCGGTGAGCTAGCCGTGGCCACCACACTGCATCATTCTAGTGGTGCGGTAACATTAATGGCGCCCAATTAAAAATAATAGAAATGTAAATTAAAATTTTCCTTGTAATGTATTGTGATTTTGTAGTGAAGCATTTTGTGGTTTAGTGTTGGTGTTTAGTTAATGTGCTCCACTCTTGCCGCTGACTTGACGTGCCAATGCGTAACGCCAACTGCAACGACAAGAGGGGGAGGCAAAATGTGAGATGAAGCCAGCTATCTCATCGTGGCCGTGGTCTGTTGAACAGATCATCGTAGCACTGATGAGATAACTGAGAGGCGGAGTCTCAGTAGATGTAAGGAAAATTTTAATGAAAAATGACAACTCGCCTGGTAAAAGAAACAGTCCTCCGACAGATTGAAGACAAGGGAGCCCCACCCCGTATATTTGAACATTAATTTGTATTAAAAAAATATTATATTTTTTTTGTTAGTAAATATTAAGATTGGAATATATTTAGTTTGGCTATATTTATATGGATAAATTTTTATATAAATATGTATTATTCTCTTGGGGTATAGGGTGGCAGGTGTAGATCTCCAGACATAGTTTCCGGTATTAAGTTTTTTGTCAGAAATTATTTCGGTTATTAATCAATTTGGGTTATTCTGATAAGTCAGATGCACTTGAGAAGTGGTTCAAGAAAAAATCGAAGAAGTGTAGAATTTGATAGAAACCGTGATATTCCAGGAAGACAGGGAAACAGGGAAACTATGCCGGTGGAACACTCGCCCCAAGGAGGAAGTGAGGAAGGTAAGGCAGCGGGGGAGCCACTAGGTTGGAGCGGCACGGGGGCGGTGCCGAAGGATAGAGGCAGTGAAGATAGCTGGTTAGCCACGGCAGCGTACGAAACCAGGCCAGAACGGGAAATAAGGCCATCAGAACTCCCAAGCGAATACCGATAGGCAGTGAATTTGATGTTGCTCGAGAGCCATAATAGCTATCGAGTAGCATTAAGTGTAGAGACCGAAAAAATAAAAGAAACGGTAAGAGCGAATCACATTGAGTTGATGAAAATGGTTGATGACGCAGTGCGGCCAATACGGCAACAGCTATCGGAGCGGGGGGCGATGCCCGCGGCATCGGAGTCGGGTTGGGAACCCCTAAGTAGAGCAGAGGAAGGTCGCGAAAGTGTCAGATGGAGGAGCCAGCTTGCCCCAACGAGTGGCCGCGAACCACCAAACCGGATGGAGGCGGAAGAGGCTGGTCCGGAGATTCTAACCAGGGAGCAAGGGAGTAGAAGTAACATAGGGCGAAGGAACGGAAGAGAGTTTCCGAGAGAAGAGAGTCATATGGTAGTGAGACTAGAAAAATGGGGTTTATTCTTTGATGGAAAAGTCGAGAATCTGCCCGTAGAAGAATTTATATTCCGGTTGGAGCATTTGCAGGCGCAGTATGAGGTTCCTTGGCCAGCAGTAATGAAGGAATTTCATGTACTGTTGCGTGGGGCAGCAATAGAGTGGTACTGGCTATGCGTACGGACAACCGACGTCAGGGCGTGGCCAGCGCTTCGGAACGCTATGCTAAGGCAGTTTCGCTCAAACCAGAGTGAATTTGAGTTATTGAGGGAATTGTCGGAAAGGAGGCAACTGCCAGGCGAGAGCTTGGACTCTTTTTTTTTGAAGTGATGAAGCTCCGAGCACGAATGACTTACCCTGTGTCGGAATTTGACCTAATCAAGATAATAAAGAGAAACCTAAGGGAGGGATTAGGGAAGATAGTGTATCCCATCGCTTGCTATAGAGTGGAGCAGCTGAAATATGAATGCCAAGAGGCGGAGAGATTCTTTCAAAGGAGGGAAGTTAGGATGGTGCAGCCGCCTTTTAAATATGGTTCGGGTCGAGTAGTCAGCGAGGTGAGCAACACGGCAATTGAAGAGGTAGGGGAAAACCTACAGGAAGTGGTAACCGGGAGAAGTGCGTTAGAGGAGAGGAACCAAGTAAGGGAACCGGCAAGTAGGAGTCAAGTGGTATGCTGGAATTGTAAACAGCTTGGGCATACATTTAGGGAATGTAGTTCGAGGCAAAGGAAAATATTTTGCTATAGGTGTGGAAGGGAGAATGTGGTGACTCCAGAGTGTCCTAATTGCAGGAAGGGAAACCCCGGGAGGAACGTGGCACAAGAGGGACCGCCACGTTCCGGACAAGTCCCTGCGGAGAACCCATTTCGAGTGAGGAAGACTTAGAGCGGAAAGAAGGAGTTTACAGGTTGCGGAGTAGCGCACCGGTGAATGGAGTGGGGAGCCGAATTGTCTCAAATCGAGTAAGGAAAGCCCGGGAGCGATACCGGAGGAGAAGGATGGAAAGGAAGAGAGTAGCAGAAACGGTGGAAAGAAGTGATAGGGAGGAAAAAAGGCCGTTTGCGGAAATAGCAATTAAGGGGAAAAGTCAGTCATCAGAGGTCTACTAGACACTGGGGCATCTGTGAGTATACTAGGAAGAAATTGTAAGAAACTGGTAAGTGACTTGGGGCTGAAAGTGCGGAGCTATGTGACCATAGTAAATACAGCTAGTGGACAGAAACAGTATGTGGTGGGGAGAGTAACCGTGCCCGTGAATTTTAACGGGGAGAGTAAAGCTATAACATTTTTTTTGTGTCCTACACTACAACAAGAAGTGTATTTAGGAGTCGACTTTTGGCGGGTGTTTAGCCTAGCACCGGGGATAGTTGGAGTGGATGAAATAGTCGCGGAGTCTGATACCAAGGATAACAGTGGAAAGAACGACGCCGCAAACATGTATGATTTGTCAGAGACCCAGCTGGAGCAATTAGTTAGAGTAAAGAAGGAGTTTAGGGCATATGAAGAGTACGGACTAGGTAGAACAACGGCAGAAAGACACAGCATACAGTTGAAACTGGGAGCGGAAGCAGTAAAGGACCGTTACTACCCAGTATCTCCGGCGATACAGAAATTATTGTATGCTGAAGTAGATCAGATGCTATCGCTAGGGGTGATCGAAGAAAGTGAGAGCCCTTGGAGCAGTCGGGTCACGTTAGTCAGAAAGCCGGGTAAGAATCGGCTGTGCTTGGATGCCCGCAAGTTGAATGAGCGGACCGTGAAAGATGCATACCCCATTCAGAATATCGAAGGCAACCTAAGTCGCATAGACGAGGCAGTGTTCATCAGCAGCATAGATCTCAAGTTCGCATTTTGGCAGATTGAACTGGAACCGGGGAGTAAAGCATGGACAGCCTTTACCATACCAGGAAGACCCCTGTACCAGTTTAGGGTAATGCCCTTTGGGCTATGCAATGCGGCCCAGAGATTATGCAGGCTGGTGGCCAAAGTAATTCCGCAACGTCTCCGGGGGAATGTATTTGTGTATCTGGACGATTTGTTAGTAATATCCCCAGATTTCAGTACACATGTGCGTGTATTAGGAGAAGTAGCGAAATGTCTGTCTGATGCGAATCTAACAATAGGATTACAGAAATCGAAGTTTTGCTGTAAAGAGGTAAAATATTTGGGGTTTGTGATAGGCCATGGGGAGTTAAAAACTGACCCGGAAAAGATTTTGGCACTGAATAGAATTACTGTACCAAAGTCACCAAAGCAAGTCAGAAGTTTTTTGGGAACGGCAGGGTGGTATCGAAGATTCGTGGCGAATTTTGCAGACGTAGCAGCGCCTTTGACCGATACGCTTCGAAAGAGCGGGAAATTTGTGATGACTCCAGAAGCACTTGCCGCATTTGCGGAATTGAAGCAGGCTCTCACCACAGCACCCGTATTAGCAGAACCAGATTTTAAGAAACGGTTTTATATCCAGTGTGATGCGTCCCATTACGGCGTTGGGGCGGTGCTCTTCCAAAGAGATGAGGCTGGACATGAACGTCCTATAGCATAATATTCGTACAAAATGAATAGTTGTCAGCTGAACTACAGCGTGACAGAGAAGGAGTGTCTGGCAGCGGTTCTCGCGGTGCGGCGGTTCAGGGCCTATGTGGAGCTGATGCCTTTTACCATGATCACCGATCATGCTAGCTTAAAATGGCTCATGTCATTGAAATACTTGAGTGGGAAGTTAGCCAGGTGGTCTCTTCAGCTTCAGGCATATGACTTTCAAATTGAGCACCGGAAGGGGAGTGAAAATGTAGTGGCCGATACGCTATCCCGGTTGATGGAGGAAGTGGCTCTGAATATTCTTGATATGGACACTACGGAATACGATTCGCCTGAGTATGTTCAGCGAAAGCAGACTATTGAAGAGAATATAGGAAAGTTCCCGGATTTGCAAGTACGTGATGGGAAGATATATAAACGTACTGTGGCTAATGAGGAAGAGGGCAGGGGTCCCTGTTGGAAGCTATGGGTGCCCGAGGCATTAACGTCGACAGTTGTATCACAAGCCCATGAGCCTGAGTTGTCAGCTCAAGGGGGAGTCGCTAAGACATTGTACCGGGTAAGACAGTTTTACTATTGGCCTGGTATGGCGGTGCAGGTGCGGAATTACGTGAGAGATTGCAGGATCTGCAAGGAAACGAAGCATAGCACTCAGGTTTCTAGACCTTTTATGGGAAAGGAAGTCAGCACCGAACGGCCATTCCAACGGCTTTATATAGATTTTTTAGGAAAATATCCACGCTCCAAGGCGGGCCACGCGTACGTGTTGGTGGTAATGGATCATTTTACGAAATTCGTGTTCTTAAAAGCTATGGGCAAGGCTACGGCAATGAATGTAGTAAGGTTTTTGATTGAAGAAATTTTTCATAAATTTGGTGTACCAGAAACGATACATTCAGATAATGGAAAACAGTTTGTGAGTCAGGAATTTAGTAAAGTGATGGAGTCCTATGCGATTAAGCATGTGAAAACGGGTTTTTATGCGCCACAATCTAATGCAGCAGAACGCGTGAATCAGTCAGTTCTGGCAGCTATAAGGGCTTACCTGAAGGAGGACCACCGCGATTGGGATTTATTCCTGAGTGAGATCGAGTGTGCGTTGAGAAGTTCACTTCACTCAGCGACAGGAATGTCACCTTATTTTGCCTTATTTGGACAGAATATGTTCACCAGCGGCATTGACTATGAGTTGGCGAGGAAGTTAGGAGCGTTAGAGGAAGGAGAAGTGAGTGGCCTACCAAGAGAAGACCGAATACGGTTAATTCGCGCTAAGGTGCAGAAAAGGTTGCATGTAGCGTACGAAAAGGGAGCGCGTCAGTACAACAAGCGAGCTAGGCGACTTAAATTTACTCCGGGCCAGGAAGTCTTTCGACGTAATTTTTCTTTGAGTGATTTTTCACGGAATGTGAATGCAAAATTTTGCAGAAAATTTGTAAAGTGTCGAGTGGTGAAGCCCCTGGGGAATTGTCTATACCTATTAGAAGATTTACGAGGGAAATCGGTAGAAGTGTTCCATGCCAAGGACATAAAACAATAGTAAGAATCTAAACCGGTAAGAGCACGCGACTCTTAATTTCGGGGTTGTGGGCGTAGCTCACGTTGGCGCCTGTGGTACGTGAAGTAGCAATAGTTAGTAAGGAGGTGGAGGAAAGTTAATCATAGGGAATTATGGATTATATAATACATATAAAAGAACTTACTCCCAAATCAGCTTCGTTGGTCTAGAAGTAATATGAGTTAAAAATCTGAAATTAGAATTGATTACTATGTGTTTTTTTTAAGGTAAAATAAATAAAAATGTTCCTGTTTATACGATAGAGTATAGGTGTGTAGGTTAGCGTTTATTAGTGAGTAGAGTGGTGAAGGTGATTCTTCGAGTCGAGTGGCTGGGAAGACAAAATAAGTATAGAGTTAGATTAGGAAATTTTGTGTTGTGAATAATTACCGTGCAATTAGGTGTTGGGATCCGTAATCTTCATCAGTGTTGTGGTTCTGTAAAGGAAGTATTGTTAGTTTATATGTTTAGGTATATGTAGGTATAGTTGCCCGGCTAGCTCAGGGTAGAGCATTAAGTTCTGATCGACGCTTCCATCCGTGTTCCGGCGGAGTTTATAGTGCTCCTGGCAACCCGTGTGTTTTGTTGCGATCGTTGTTTTGGCGTCTACCGTCTGTATGTTTGTTTTGCTCCTCTCCTTCTTTTGTTCCTTCCACTTGTCCGCTTTGCTGGTGAATGCGGCCAGGCTGAAACCTACCAGACGATTCTGAGGTACAGATGGCGCTGCCTCAGAATAGTAGAAATTCTAAAGAAAGGTGACTGACCGCCTCGACCGCTGGAGCGTTCACTGATGGAATAGCGGAAGAGGCCGAGGAAAGATACGGTTTCAAGAGAGAGAAAAAAAAATCATATAAGGCAGTGGTAGAGAAAAAACGGGGCGATAAGGTGTTAAGTGTTTAGGAAGGAAGTTGTGTCGAAAATTTTTGGTTGCTGCGCGCGTTTGAATTTTGTGTTTGACTGTGGAGGATTTTTGGAGCGAAAAAATTAAGATTTTTTTTATTTGCATTTCGTGTCGGATTTTTGTATGGATAGTCTCTCGTCTCGTCCATGGTCCTGTTATTTATTCGGATATATTTAACGTGTGAAAGATTCCAAAAAATTTTTGAATTCAATTACAATGTACATGTGTAGAAAATAAACGTTAAAATTTTGAATCAATTTAAAGTGTTAGTTTAGTTTAAAGAGTTGGCGTTAGAAAGTTTACCTTGATTATTGAGTGTGCTGAATAGATCCATAACCGCTTGCTTCCGGCCCATCCCATAAGAGGGATAACTGATTGTTCCGGCCCACCCCATTCGAGCATCGGAGGAAAAGGAGGCTGCCGCCCGCCCCCTAGAGATAAGTATATATTTGTTAAGTATACGCGTGTATACATAGGTATTATTAAGTATTCACGTGTATGTAGGTATTATTAAGTATACGCGTATATATATGTTATTTATTTAACTACAAGTAGAATGTTTAGGGTGTTTTATTTTATGTTGAAAATGTTAGGCTAAGGCGGACAATATGGGGCGGGCTCGCTTGTCGTCGTAGAGGAGGATGCTAGGCAAAAATGTGAGTTGAAATTTTTTTTGTAGTGTTGTCCCACCCGATGCAGTGTGGCGGGTTAAGGACCACGACCATTGCGGTGAGCTAGCCGTGGCCACCACACTGCATCATTATAGTGGTGCGGTAACACACGATATAAAAGAAAAAATAAATTATTAAAAACTTTGAAAACTGATAAAAGTACAAATTTTTGCATCTCTGATGTGTGTGAGGTGAAGTATGGTGAGTTGACTCGACGAATGAATCAGTAAATAATTGGAATTGGGAACAGAAGGAGGCCAAGATTATGAAATTGCCGGTCAAAAGAGAATTAAACGTTTTTACCGTATTCTCACAATAACAACAGTTTCAATAATCTTCAATAATGACGAAAACAATTTTTTATTTTGTCGAATTAATTTTTTTACTTAAACGCAACTGGAATATTTCGACTTGGTGATCTTGAGGGTTCATTGACAATGAGAAATTATCAACAAAATTTTATGCTTTCAGATATTTTGAGAAGCTACGTGAATTGACGAATTACGATAGTTATAGTTAAGGGGGGTCTGTTTACCACTACATACATCAACTTTAAAACCTCTTCACACTAGCAGAACTCGCACAAATGTATTCATATCAACTGTCAATTCTGTATGTTCTTTGCTATTGACGTGAAATTACGTAGATGGATTAGTGAAATATGTGTGTATGCGTTATAATGACACCGATTGGTGGAACATTAAAACTTTTTGATTTTACCATATCTACAGTCATATTAATGAATACAATTGAAGGAGAGTGATCTGAAGATAAATCATATGAACCTACGCATTTTATTTGAGCTCTTTTTATGTTTTTTTAGTTACTCCAAAATCAATCTAGTCTGGAAACTTGTTAATATCTGTAGGACAATAAGGTGATTGACCGGATGATATAACGTCAAGGTTTACATTGAATATTGTAAATAGGAAATTTCTGCCCTTTGGTGTTATAAGTCTAGAGCCCCAATGTGTATGTTTGGCATTGTAGTCACCTGCCGCATGAACCGGTTTCCAAGGGTATTGAAAAAGTGTGCGAATTGTTCTTTTGGTATGTTGAACCTTGAGGGACAGCATACTGCTGAAATATATATTTTTTGTGGGCTTTCAATAACGATAGATGTTGCGTGCATATATTGTTCTGTGTATTCTTGTAATGCACAGTGCTTAATTATAGTTTTTACCATTATTGCTGTACCGCCTCATGCTTTCCTACTTGGATATTTGGTGTCGTATATTTCGTAGCCTTTTATTCTAAAATTATTAAATTGCGTAAGAGCTGTGTCAGCAATTAACATTACGTCTATTTGATTGTTTATAAGGAAGGATTTTAGTTCGTATTTATGTTTGCATACTCCGTTCGATTTCCAGTAACATAATTTAATGTCATTAATTTATTTGCTAATATAGTCTGTAGGAGCATGGTTTGGTTTTTCATGAGTTCCTGCATCATTAGCTGCATTGTATTCATGAATTGGGTTATTGCTTGCGTTAGGTTGTTTAATGTATGATCAATGGAGCTACTTGTTTTTTCTTGACTATTAGTGCCACATGACATTGGGTTGTTTTAACCAAATTTTCGTACGAAAAGCTGTAAATTTAAATTTGCCGCTGAATAGGGGTTTTTGTTCTGAAGCGGAAAATTGTCTCAGTAGTAGTTGAGTACACTTCTCAGTTGCTAACATTTCTGATCGTAGCCGATTTTATTTTTTGTTTTAAATTAAACTACACTTGGCACCCTCTGTAATTAGCAGCTTTAGCTTTTGGGTCTGATTTGTTGGCGGAGTAGTTAGATGTGGCGTGAAAGTCCCCACATATAACGCATACAGATCGCAATGTGCAGTATGTTTTTGTATAGCTATACTCTTGGCATTTTGCACATTGTACTCGACCTACTCGCTTGTGCGGCTCCTCAACAGTGATTCTTCTTTGTAAAAGGTAGCGCAATTCATAAATGGGGTGTGTTCCTCTTCTTTTAATTTTAGTGCATCAGGTTCAAGTTCAATACGAAATAATGGTTGCGCCATTTTGTCTCTATTTTTATACCCTTTACCTTTAAAAAAGGAAAATAGAGTATACTAATTTTGTGCTTTTGAGAGGGGTTGCCATTTCGAGAAGTAGGCGTGGTAGGTATGGACATATATATACAGATATGATCAGAATCACTTTCTAAGCAATTTTTATTTTGTCCGTTCGTCTGTCCGTCTGTCCGTCTGTCCGTCTGTCCGTCTGTCCGTCTGTGGCCACTTTTTTTCTACACCGTTAGAGCTATCTTAATGAAATTTTGCAAAAGTGAAGCCGGCACAAAGATACAGAACCATATAGCTATATGGGCTGATTTCGACAAAGACCACGCCTGCCTCCCATATAAGGAACTTTTTTCACCTTTTTTAAAATGACTATAACTTCGGTCCAATTGACGGAATCGTGACATTATTTGGAAATTATGGAGATGTGCAAAAAGTGGGCGGTATATAATATCTGCCACGCCCACTATTAACAAATATTAATAACTTAAGATCTGGTAGAGATTTACGGACGAAATTTTACGGGACGGAACATGTGGATATTAGAAAGCTATCTGCAACAAATGGGGCTGATCAGAGAAAACACACGCCCACTTTTGATATAGGGAACTTTCGGGTCTAAAATTAAAATTTGCCTACCTATGCTCGTATTGATGCCAGCGGAATAAAAAATCAGCAAAAACATACATGGGGTCCATAATAGTGTTTGTGCAGAATATGGAAATCATTAATACAACTGCCACGCCCACAATTAGCCAAAAATCATTACTGTGTTCCTATTAAAGATTTATCAATGAAATTACACAGGAAGGTTGCGGGTACTAACATTAAACACCACACAAAAAATGGGCGTGTTATTTCTACAGCCACGCCCACTATTGAAATATAATTATAATTTGCGACCTATACCATATTTTTGGACGAAATTGTATATTAGTACGTATATGGACCCTACAAAGCCATATACAAGATTCGGGGTTGATCAGAGGAAGGATACGCCTCATTCCCATATAATGAACTTTGGGGACCCCACTTAAAGACAATTACTCTATCTATGCTTCTAGTGAAGATATATGAAAACAAATTGGTAGATGTATACACTGGGTCTGTACTAGCATGCATTCCAAATATGGGCAGATTATTGCTACTGCCACGCCCACAATTAACCAAAAATCATTACTAGGTTCCTATTAAAGGTTTATCAACGAAATTTCACAGGATGGTTGCGGGTACTAACAATAGACACCACACAAAAAATGGGCGTGTTATTTCTACAGCCACGCCCACTATTGACATATTATTATAGCTTTCGACCTACACAATATTTTCTAACGAAATTTTATATTAGTTGTTATATTGACACTAGAAAGCTATACACAAAGAATGTGGCCGATATAATCATTTCAAGGTACCCTACCAAAAATTACCGTGAATATGCTTATGAAGAAAACATCCACATTGTTGAACTCGCACGCACAAGAAAAGGTAAAGGGTATTTCGAAGTCGGTCTAACCCGACTGCAGACTTCTGTACTCGTTTTATTTATAATGTGTGTTTTTTGTAATGCAATAATTTCTGTGTAGTGTTTGTAAACTAAATTTTTAAGTGCATATTTGTTATTTATAAATCCCTTCAGATTCCATTGTAATATAGTTAAATCTAGACCAGGATTCTCATTTATAATACTAGTAGATTTTAAAGAAAGACGTTTGTAGTTATTTATAATTTTTTATATTCATTTGGGTATCTAACTGTATTTTTCATTAGTTTACGCAAATTCAAATCATTATTAGTATCTAAATAATTCCATCGGCGGTGATCAATTTCCACTAAGCCTTCATCGTGAATAATTTTCTCAGTAATTTTGGAATTAAGAATTTCTTTTGTACTTGTTGTTGGTGTTATGGTATTATTTCTCGTGGATGATGTTTGATTGAGTTTTATTGCTTCTTTACTATTTGATGTATTATAGCTTGATTTTGATTGTTTTACATTTAAAGAGTTCTTTTCTTTTCGTTGTTCTTGACTTGATATATTTATATTTTTATTTGATTTATAAGTTCAAGTAGATGCTCCATTACTGGGTTCATTTTTGCAATTTATACAGTAATTACAAGTACCCCAATTCATGCGGTGGGGCAGTGCACGTCCTGTGCTTAGTTCAATATTTCGACACCTATTTTTGGTGTGACCAAGTTTTTGCCAATTTGCACATCTCATAGGGTTTGGAAAATGTTCCTGTACCTCCACTTTTTCGCAACATAATTTTAGGTAGTCAGGACGACGGATCAGGTGAAATGGGAAAATTCATGCAACTTTTCTCATTATTTTCCTAACTCCAACAACTTTTCGATCTGCCAATGAGGAACACAATTCCTCATCAGGAATATCGATAATATTTTTGGAGTAAATTCTACCTTGAGTTGTCTTAAGATTAGCGTGATATGTTATTTTAACATTTCCACAAAGTTTGCTTATAGAAATTTGTTTGCAGTTTTTAAATTGCAGCTGTTTTGTCCAAAGGTAGCCAGATCTAAGTTCCGTCACTGCGGTGTACTCAGTGGTTTAATCCTCTTTCAAATTGGAACACATTGTATTGGACGAGATGTTTGTTCTGATGAGTCCAGATTTGCAACAATTACCAAATATCTAGGATAATTATCGTTCAAAAGTCCCCAGCTCATTTGTGTCTTGTTTTGCTAAGGTTTTGATCCGAATTTAGATCTATAAACTTATTATGATTGGGGGATAATCTCCATTCATTTCTTGGCACTATTAACTATTCTTATTTGTTTGAATTTATTTTATTCCGATTAAAAAAAATAAAATTATAGAACTAGAATAACTAAAAGAATATTAAAATTTACTTTTTCTGATTTTTCCGACTAACGAACTGTTCGACAGGAAAAGCGAAGTTGTATGTGTATATATGTTATTGTATATAGTGCTAAATATATTTTATTGTATGTAGTGCTAAAGTAATTAAATAACTATCAAATCTCTTTAGATGCAAATTAGTAACTAAAAAAACAATGAAGATATTGTTAAATGTAGATACGCATTCGCAGGAGCAGTATAAATGCATAATTCATCCTCAAAGATGTACATAATTCATCCACTTAATATTGCATTCTTCTTTGGAAATTGATTATTCTACTATATATTGTCTGGAATATGCTTTGTAATCATCAATCAGATTTAGCTTTGATTTGAATTCAAAATGAGGTCAGAAATAGTTGTTTTGAAGCAAAAACAAATATATAATTAATATTTATTTAATTAAATAGTGGTACAGAAATTTGCTGCTAGCTATTCTATGAATTCCTAATCATTAAAATTCAAGTTTCATTGTTTACAAAGGTTTCCTTTTTATTCAATTAGAATAGGATACTGATAGATAAATATTTACTTTAATGTTTTGCACTTTTGTTGGCTTAAGTTCATTAAAAAAATTAAAAAATTAAAGGAGGAGTTTAAATATATGTATCAAATTAGCATATAGAGTAGTGTACCTAAAATTAGCAATGATCATAATTATAAATCAGTGAGAATAACGTTGCCATTTTACTGACCGACAACCCTAAGTAGTGATTAGTCTACAAGCAAACGGTTTTGTTTATGGATAGTGGGGAGTCGAAAATTGGGTGGTTTATCGCGATAGAGGAGAAAATACTACTACTACTATGTGTATGGATAAGTAGGCGAACCCCACATCTGAAATTTCATTAAACAATTAAACAATACTTCCTTTCTTGAATTAACCAAGACTTTTTTGTGCTATAAGAAATATTTGAAATTGTTTCTTTATAAAGTCCATTTATTTATTTCACATAACTCCTTAAATTCAGACTATATAGAATTTCATGATGACATCAATGTTCGATGAAGTATAATGAGCCGACATAAACCTTTTACATTGAAATCAGTTGCGAAATGTGTACATCAAGTAAAGTGATTATTAATCCGAAAAAGGTGAATGCAATGAAATTCATGCTGAATCCATAAAATTTTCGGAAAATCATACACAATACTAACCTCTATTTGCGCGAACTATCTCACTTGATATCTGTCTCAAGTGATACGCAATTTTCGTCGGTGGATTTTGTGATATCTATATGCAGAGCCAACTGTCTCAATTAAATAAATTTAGAATTTTATATATATATATATATATACATATATATATATATATATATATATATATATATATATATATATATATATATATATATATATATATATATATATATATATATATATATATATATATATATATATATATATATATATATATATATATATATATATATATATATATATATATATATATATATATATATATATATATATATATATATATATATATATACGAGGTTTGATAAAAAAATAACCGTTTTTTTTTCAAAAATTTATTTATTCATCAACAACTATCTTGTCCCCTTCAAAGTAATATATATACACTTATGCCAGCGTTTTTTCCAATCCTCGAAACACTTCTGAAACGCTTTTTTTGGTATCGCCAACAGCTCCTGTTTCGATTTTTCTTTTATCTCCTCAATCGTAGCAAAACGCTTTCCTTTCATCGGTGTCTTCAGTTTTGGAAAGAGGAAAAAGTCAGCGGGGGCCAAGTATGGTGAATACGGTGGTTGAGGCATGATAACGGTTTTGTTTTTGGCCAAAAAATTACGCATAAGCATCGATGTGTGAGCTGGTGCGTTATCATGATGCAAAATCCATGATTGGTTTTTCCAAAATTCTGGGCGTTTCTGACGAATTGCTTCTCGCAAACGGCGCATAACTTCAAGGTAGTATTCCTTGTTGACCGTACGATATTGTGGCAAGAATTCATGATGCACCACGCCATTGCAATCAAAGAAAACTGTCAGCAAAACCTTTACGTTCGACCGAACTTGACGTGCTTTTTTCGGTCTTGGCTCATCTGGACGTTTCCATTGGGATGATTGGGCTTTGGTTTCAATGTCATAGCCATACACCCACGATTCGTCACCAGTTATGATCTTTTTGAGGAAATATGGATCGTCGTTGACGGTGTTCAACAACTCCTGAGCGATGTCCATGCGACGTTTTTTCGAATAGTACAAAATCGAAGAGCACACCAAAACACGACTAACCTTTTTATCTGTCAAAAACAAACTGACAATTCAAAATGGTTGGTATTGCCAACATATATAACAGACATGTGTACTAACATCACATAAAAAAAAATGCGAACATCGAACATACGTAACTCACGAAATTTGAAAAGAACGGTTATTTTTTGATCACACCTCGTATATATATATTTATATATGTATATATATATATATATATATATATATATATATATATATATATATATATATATATATATATATATATATATATATATATTACATATTTTCACGCTTCCTCTTATGTGTCACTAACATCTACCTAAAATGGATCTGTTGTTCGCCAATCCGGAGTTATATGTAAACAGACTATTTTTTTTCCCCTCTATTCGCGCGAACTGTCTCACTTGAGATCTGTCTCAAGGGGCACACGATTTTTGTCAGTCGATTTTGTGACATCTATGTCTCAATTAAATAAATTTGGAATTATATACAGGGTGGCCCAAAGAAGACCAGCTGATGTGAAACACAAATAACTTTTTTATTTTTTAACATAATTTATTTTTTCTTTTTGCAGATTATAACTGAGCTCTTGGAAATTTAAAATGAATAAGTACAGTCCACAATAACGCATTAAAATTATCGAATTTTATTATTCTTCTCAACGATCAATTGTTCTGAAGCAGCGAAATTATCGCCGTTTTTTTAACGTAAGATCAGCTCCCACATCTTCCATGATTACAAGTTTACTTCGCCGTTGTCGGGCTCCGAAAATCCAAGGGCAATACATCAGCATCAGTAACACCCAATCAGATGCACTGTTTGGTGCGGTGTTATGGCCACAAAAATTATCGACCCATATTTCTTTGAGAATGAGGATGAAACGCCAGAAACGGTCTCCGGGGCTTCTTACAGAACAATGACCGACAACTTTTTGCCAATGGTGGAGCAACATCCTAATTTGTGGTTTCAACAAGATGGAGCCACTGCACATACAGCTAGGCAAACTATTGACATGCTGCGTGAAATTTTTGGTGAACGCATAATTTCAAGAAATTCAGATTTCCCTTGGCCTCCTCGTTCACTAGATTTAACTGCGCCCGATTCTTTTTTTATGGGGATATTTAAAAGACAAAGTGTATGTTAACAAACCACAGACACTTGGACAGTTCAAATAGAATATTCGAGACGAAATACGGCGCCTGCAACCAGAAACATTACGCCGTGTAATGCAAAATGCGCTAAAAAGAGCCAATGCCTGTATCGAGCAAAATGGTGGTCATTTGTCTGATGTCATATTTCACACATAGTCACGTTAAATTTCCATAAAATGTATTTAACATATTAAAATAAATCATTTAAAAAAACCCGTTATTACAAGAGTTACACGTGTTGAACATCACTAGGTCTCATTTGGGCCACCCTGTATATATATATATATATATATATATATATATATATATATATATATATATATATATATATATATATATATATATATATATATATATATATATATATATATATATATATATATATATATATATATATATATATATATATATATATATATATATATATATATATATATATATATATATATATATATATATATATATATATATATATATATATATATATATATATATATATATATATATATTTATATGTATACAACAGATCCATTTTAGGTAGATGTTAGTGACACATAAGAGGAAGCGCGAAAATATGTAAGCGCCTATAACAATAAGTGTATTTTGTTGTAATTGTAACTCCTGTAGTTGCGCGAACTATCTCACTTGATATCTGTCTCAAATTATACGCTATATTTGTCAGTGGATTTTGTGACATCTATGCAGAGACAACTGTCTCTACCAGAAAGCTCTTTGAATTCACCTCCAGTGGTGAAAAAGCATCCTTGTATATGTTATCAGATGATTTATTCTGATGAGCAGACTGAGTTTGAAATTCAACAAAGTGACGCTGCCAACAAAGTGATGAAGTAAATTGAAATTATCTGTTATTCAAAACCAAAAACTCGCTACACAATAACTACTTCTTTTCAATTTAAATGACTTCACTCTCAGCTTTTTGCCAACAGTTTCTTCTTATTTCGCAGGTTGTCTCAATAAAAATATCAAGGGTTACTCAACTTTCAGTTTTCGACGTGAATAGCTCTGAGTCTCTACTGACACCTGAGAACACAGAGAAGGGCAAGTCTTCTTCGTTGGTAACGTCCGTAGCCGACAAACCACGATTTTGAGTGGATTCACCACGATTCTGAGTGGATTCAACTCGATTTTGAGTGGATTCGTGTACAACGTCCGTCTGCTTTTTTTCGCTGCTTTGCCGTTTGAAGTGAAAGTTTCTTTTCTCTGTGTTCTCTCACTGATGCCAAAAACAATATACAGAAAGCCTTTCATTGCTCTCTTGAGTGAGAATCGACATTTTGAAGTCAAGAATAAAAAAATAGAAGATTACGCCATGCGCAGGTCCGCTATTCCTCTCTCTACAAAAGCTCAGCACAGCTGATTGGCTGTGACGTCAGGTAGCACTTTCAAATATTTTGTGATATGAAAAATGCATACACAAAGGCAATAATTTGTATATTAAAAGCTTTTTAATTATTTTGAATTATATATAAGTTAACAGATGCACTTGCAAGTAAGCGAGTACAAATTATTGAAAAACTCGTTCCAATAAAAATCACTTAAGCAGCGGATTAAGCGGATTTTCATGTTCCAAGAAAGAAAAAGTGAATTTGTGTACTGATTTAATATATATAAATATATTAATATCATATAAATATACATATATTTAATAAATATACACATATTAGAATTTCATTTCCCATAATTTTTTCATTTTACATTCCCATTATCGCACGAAAACAGTAAATAACAACGTTCACGGCACAAATTTAACCAACAAATTTGTGAATAGAACAAAAATTTGAATGCCAAATCAATTGAAATATATTATTTCATATTTATTTATATAAATATTATCATAAAATGCGATAAATATTAAAATATTTAATATTAAACACAAAGTTTCACATTTCTCATACAACATGTATGCATTTTGGCTGTTCTCTCATTTCGTATGTGCCTAGTGACGAGTTGCGCAGAGAGAGGAAATTTTCGTAGCAGCATTGGCGCAATCTTCTATTTTATCATTCTTGTATTGAAGTGTATGGCAACCACATTGGAATCCTGATCGGCAATTTCACGAAGCAGTCGTGAATATGTATCCATCGGTAGCCACACACATGGTTATTTTTCATTCATTCGTATCAATAATATTAGTGTGTGTGTGTGCTCATTGCAGAAGCGAATGATTTGAAATCAAATTTTTATTTTCTGTTTTGTGTGGCTGGGGCAAAATACACAAGAATGAATTTTCTGTATGGCAAAGGTTTTTAATACGGAAAGTGGGGCTTAAAACAAAGCATTTGTGGTTTTGCGTGTAAGAAAGATTTGCCATGTCATGACGAAGCATAAAGCATGCATATTAGAACACTTGACAATATAAAATAAATATGCATGCATAGGATCTTTTATAAAGATCGATAGCGGAAGTGGTAAAGCGTTGATCTATCAATTTTATGATCCCGGGTTCAAGTCCGCTGAGAAATGTGTTTATTTTTATATTCTTTTATTTGTTCATCCTTTTTTTGAAAGCAAACTTATAATTATTTTTATTAAAAATAATAAGACCACTAATAATACTTTAACATAAATTATCCAGTATTAAATAATTTTACTGAATCACATTGAATTGCTGCTGCTATAGCAGATCATTATAGCAAAGAAATTTATATCTTCTAAAAATAGTCATAACGGTGTTTCTTAACTCACATACATAAATTCATGTGGGCATGAAACTGTGTTAGTATTTGTACGATTTCAATACCTTTGTTTATGTTAGTTTTTTGATGCTTTTGCGCAATTCGTCTGAAGAAGCTTATCTATTTCACAAAATCTAATCCAATCAAACATTTCGTTCGTCAATGAATATGTGCAATTTTAGGAAGTTTTTTGTTTTTTCGTATATGCTATATTAAGTAAATTGTTAGATTGGATTTTATTCTTATGGTAGGAAAAGGAAAAATTTTGCAGATGTATTAAAATTTTTTATATTTCTTTTATATTAAACATTATTTACAAAATAAAAATTAGCTTAAATTAATATAATTAAATTAATAACATTATAATATATAAAAAACCATGCAATTGCATAGAAGAACTTAGACAGCAAATAATTAAAAACTAAAACTGAAAAGAAGTCCCAAATATTATTCACGAATGTAGGTCAAGACAGATTATTTGATTTAAAGTATTTTCTATATATGTATGTAAGCACGAAGCAGTAAGAACTTTTTGCACATTTTTATTAGTTTCCATAACTAAAGTCGCCATGTCAAAGCGATTGAGTTGCCGGTTGTAGAATTTCGAATCACGTTTGTGAAAAAACATGCAAGCAAGTCGACTTGGTTAAGCCCTGCAGACATCATGTACATATACAGTTTTGGAGGTAAATGTCAAATGTAATGGGCAAAAAGACGCACCTTATATTAAAATATGTTTTACTAAACATTATATATCATAATATGAATTTAAAATTTCTTGGATTTATAATACTTTAAATAATTTTTGATTATAATAATTTTCGATTATAAAGTGGTTTCTTATGCTTTGGAACACAATTATGGTTTAAATTTCATTTTCCATAGGAAATAAATGTTTATATATAGGTTATTGCATTATATACGGTTTTATTTACAAAACTTTGTAAATCAATGTATAACAGGAACATATGCACTTAATACTCGATATTGAAGTTCATAAAATTTATTTCAAACATGAACATATCATATACTATGTAAATGCGGAGAATCAGTGTTAATAGATATGTATGCACATATTTATGTACGTACGAGTGGTTTAATTTGTACTAGAATGTGGTTATAGTATTTCAAGCTGATCTGACAAAGTAAAACAAAAAAAACGTTTAAAACCTTGATTTTGTTGACTGTACCCTTAATCTAAAAATTATTTAGATAAATATTCTGATGGAATAGGCAACGTACGAACATAAGAATATTAAAATATTAACACTAATTTTATCAAAATTGGTTTTTTGTGCATAATTATTCTTTCTTTGGATAGACTCAAAATATGTTTGATCACATGTTGCTAACGCGAAAATATGAAATATAAGATCGATAGAGTAAATTGTGCTGATATTTGTCCATAGTGAAAATATTGACATATCGAAGCCACACCGCACATCATACAACAAAAACTCCTATACGAGAAATTACGCTTTTATTTTCATTTCATTCTTTTTATGGCACAATTCGCTAATTGCCAAAATGATCAAAAGCAAACATGTGCATGCATATGTACAGTTTTGTCCCAGCAAAATTATATAATACTGGTTAATTTATAAAAAATAGTAAAATACTTTTACTACTATTTATAAAAATGATAATTAATATTAAAAAAAATCCGATAAAACACAGCATTTTGCTGGGGCTCGAACCCTAAGCCACAAAAACTATAGACCAACGAGCAAACCATTGAGCTAAAGACACTCATACTATTTTTGTTGATTTTGGAGTTAACTAAAACTTCTATAATTCTGCACATAACATTCCGCAAATAACTTTTAGTCTTCTGCTAGTGCAGCCATGAAGTTTTGCTATGCAATTCGATGGTGACTTTTTTTGGGGATAAAGCAATAAATTAAATAAATACATAGTAGTAAACATGCAAGCAAGCATAGAAACATTCGCACATTTAGTAAACACACACGCTCATATAGAACGCAAAAAGCAGAATGTGTATCTACATGTTTTGCCTTTGCATTGCCGAACACACTTCGGGTGTTGACTTAATAATATCTCCATAGGCAGCCACGCAATTTTAACTCATTTCACTGAGTGAAGAGGACGATGTAACATCTTTATATTATATTGTCTTTGCTGATACTCTGCTGACACATGTGCTTGTATTGAGTTTTGTGACTGAACAAGAATAGAGGCGTAAGTATGACCGGCTACCCTTTGTTTGTTGGAATGTGTATGGTACCATTTGAAAATTTTCAAATATTCAATTTTCATGTAGTGAAGATCTCTATAGAGTATATATGCAAAAACACAAAAATGCGGAGAAGAAATTTTGTAGGATGAACTCAATAAATACGTCAATTTTTTACAAGAACATTCAGTCAATTCCCTTTTTAAATATCTTTGTCTGCCAAACAGTTTTTGACACAAAATGTATGCAAATTACAAATTGCTATAAGACCCCATTTACGTGAAAATGCACATTAAATTACGCAAATTTGGATTTGGAGCATTTACATTAATACTATTACATTTATATTATTACTATTATTTTGAATTATAAATAATAGAAATTATATCATTAATATTTTCGTCGAGTTGAACTGCTTAGAATGTGTTGCGATACTCTGCCTGAGGTGCTTCACTGTTTACAATCACACTAAATAATAAACAATTTCCATTCCGTGCCTCTTAAACTTTATACATTTTTACCAAATAAAATGTCTTCTATACTCTTAGTGTAAAAAAGATGTTTGTACAGACCGATCAATTACGGTACAATTAATTATTTGTATTCGTAAAGAATTTATACTCAACTAAATTATCTTAAGACTTATCACACTCTTACTTAATTATTAGCTTATATTTAGTTGCTAGTTCAACTTGGTTTGCGCCATTTTGTTAAATTCAATAAGCCATTTCGGCACCCCAGGGCCGATATGGTTTTGATCCGTTTGCTGAGACGAAGTTAATGGCAGTAGCATTCGGGTTATAATCATGTGGTGCACTGCCGGGGTATTGCGAAGTGCCAGCAAAGTTGAGCTCGCCTCCAGAATCTGAAGGAGTGGTGTTGCGATGACCCTGAGCGTTAGTTAATTCAATGTAAGTGGCATTGTGGTGCTCTTGGTGTTGGTGTTCCTGATTGTATTGTTGTGATGACTGGTGAAGATTATCATGACTTGTTGGAGTTAGTTGTTCATGAGCTGTTACTGTTTGATGGTGTCGTTGTGGATGTTGTGTCTGCTGTGAGACTGCATTATTCAATATTGGGATAGCCTCATTTGATGCGGAATTGGAGCGAACATGAAGGATAGGCTGTTGTTGATGCATATTAGAGGTACCAGGAGAGGAACTTAGAGCAGGGTATGGGTGAATAGGTAATGGTAAATTTGATACATATGAACTTGTGACACTTGAATGTGCGGATGATGCAGTATGGTAGGATTGATAAGGAGATACAGCGCAGTTTGGCTGATAACCACTGCCAGAGCCAGACCCTGCCCAGTTGGTAGAGTTTGAACAACTCTTCGCTGACAATTCACGTTGCTGTACAAAATACTGCAAGTGAGACATTAATCGCAATCGCAATGGGTCTTGAATATCCATGCCTTCAATTGTGACCAAGTACCGAGCCACTTCAGCAGCGCATTCACGAAATCCTATTATATGATAATCCATAGCGAAACGCTGCGGGTCATAATTAAGTGAATCCATGCCTATAATAAATAAAGTCAATGAGCTGTTGTGTGTTTACATTATTGTGATAAGTTTTTTTTTACAGCAAACTAATTGCGGTTCCCACGCTTGAGGGGCATATCAACCACCCTTCTGAATTTACATTATAATAAAGGGTGACTTTGCTTAATATAGAATATGAACGGGTATGTGTGTATTTTGTCATCGTTACATACCTAATAGATTCATACATTATTTCTAAAAAATACTTGTTACGATCGTGGGATCAAAGTATTATTTTCTTTCGGGAAGTGTTGAGGAAATTAAGTACAGCGTGAGAATATATGATATTTAGGTTATGCAGCACACGCTATATAAAATATTTTGTACAGGGTTAATAACAAAAATTTTAAATTAAAACACATAAAAGAAAACGAATGCAGAACTGATATACATAAACATGAGAATTTGATATAATTGAAAGCAAATGTATTATAATATATATATATATATATATATATATATATATATATATATATATATATATATATATATATATATATATATATATATATATATATGTATATATATATATATATATATATATATATATATATATATATATATATATATATATATATGTATATATATATATATATATATATATATATATATATATATATATATATATATATATATATATATATATATATATATATATATATATATATACATATATATATATTTAATTTTTTAATTTTTTTTAAAATTTTATTTATTTATTTTCTAAATTTTATTTAGAATACTAGAAAATAGGATATCTCAACTACTTAATAAGATTTAAAGATAGTAGCCAGGGAATATTATGTTATTTCTTCGAAGCCCGTAACGTGAATAAAAATCATACTGAGCATTCAATTTCATTTAGCGTTTGTGTTGTAGTTGCTGCAAAACTAATAATAAAAATTACTATATGCTACCTAAATGTGTGAATATTTTAAAGGAAAATGATGAACATTTCGCATATAATAGATATTTCAGTTTCCCTATAAATGTTGTTTACCGTCACATTTTTCGATGTGGCAATTAAATGTTGGGTTATTTGTCTGCTTCATATAATATATTTTGTTCTGACTATACTTTAGAATTACCAAGTATTTACTCAGAAAAATTTTTTTGTATTGAGTTATTTCTCGCTTTTAAGCAATATCAATAAATATAACTATGGTCTTTGGAGTGAAGATAAACATTGTATCCAGCAAAATACTCGGCCCTTTGAGACTGTTACGGAACGATAATCAGCAAAATGCTCCAAAAAATGCAAGACATATGGTGTGAACTGTATGGCGTATTGTCTGATCAACTGACAAACCTGTTAATTAAAGTTGGAGTTATTGGCAGAGAAGTTGGGTGATAACATTATCTTATACATTTAGCCACTGCGATTAATTATTTCTTATGAAAATATGTCAAGTCTATGCTGTCAAATCAATAACAATTCCCGATTTTGAAACTAAAATTATATCCATTATTGGCGAATTTTTCAAAAAAAGTGTCGACAATTAGCCAGATGAATAAGCTTTGTAAAAGGTTTTTCGTCTTTTATTAAAGAAAAAGTGACGGCTTTAATAACACCGTTTTTAATTTTAATGTAACAAGCACTTATTTTAATATTATGTATATTGTTGTATTATTTTTCACCTTATCTTCATCAGTGGATACTTATAACGAGAATTCGTTATTTGTATGAAGATTATTTTATTTTTTTGTACTTTTAAAAAACGGATAGAACTAAATAACTTTGGAAAGCTTGAGATTATTCTGACAGGAAATAGTTTGGAGCGGCACTGCTCGCAGTGATACCAAAATTCAACAAATTCAATATATTCAATATATCTACCTTTGGAATGCATATTCTTCAAATGCTCGACGGTAAGTTGTAGAATTTCTGCTTTCTCCAATTTAGCAGAACCTTGCTTTTCGTATGCAGATGGAACCAGTCGCTTAAGTTCAGACAAAGAGGAGTTAATACGATCACGGCGTTTTTTCTCTATAACGCCTCTTCTTTTTTTACGACTCATCAATTGGCAGCTTCCAGGTTCACTAGGAGAAATTCTGTTAAGAAGAGATTGAGTGGGCAAAATAAAAAAAAATCATTATTTCCTTGTTTTGAACTACGCACTGCTCTTTCGAAGATTCCTCAGAGTAAAGTTCTTCGCAATCGCTTTCGGATATGGCACGTTTTAATACATGATTTTGTGGCGGGGAAATCCAATGGTTTTGCAGCGTTGATGGAACAGGTGCCGTAGTATAGCTCCAATGAGTGGGCACATTAGGATGCATATTATGTTCCATTGATCTACTTTTTTTAATTATATATTATACCGTTAATTTTAGTATTGGTTATTTTGTAGGCTAGAACCATTTTTTAATATTTAGAAATTATAAAATACCTAACAGCTTGAGCACGTGACTTATCGTGTGTGTGAACGACGTTCGACTGAATTCCGAACACACGACCAACGTACGACCTGCATGTGCCTGAGCATCCTGCACCCTTGTGCCGGTGCACCACTGATAAAAATGTAACTTCACCAATAGAAACCTAACTCGAAACTACCCTTATTATGAGTTAAGCTTAGTGTGATGCCCAGCGCTAAAATCTGCATAAGCAAGGGTTACTAACGGCGACCGATCCTCAAGCAGACATAAAATGTCCGCAGACTATTATTCGAAAGAGAAAGTTGTGAACCACTATGATGACAAAAGAACCCAGATAATAAGGTAGGTCTGTATGTATTGTACATTGGATTATTTTATTGTTGTGATTAATCGCTTATTTTTTCCCTGCGTTGTTGGCGATTTTAATGGAGCATCTTTTCGATGCCTGTGATACATCAGTATGCTCTTTACTTCCAGACATGGATGTGGTGTGTACACTATTTGCAGGATAATGGAGCGCGCGGCTTGACTGCTGTTGGTCGTGTGCGGCCCAAATAAATGCGATTTCGCGTTCCATTTGTGAAGGTCAACATTTGACACATAGCATTGATTGTTAGCATATTGATTTTCTTTCGGTTGTTTGTGTAAGAATAATTAATTTTTTATGTCAGTATTGAGATGAAATTATCTAGGGATAATAAATATATTTTGACGGATAATTTACATTTACTTTATACAAACAACTCATTCAACAAACACAATTTCCTTTTAGTGAATAAATATTTAGCGACTTTTTATAGAGATTTTATAATTTTACGCATAAAATCATTTCTGTGGTCTAATGGTAAACACTCACACTCAGCGATCGCAGGTTCAAATCCTGCCATGAGCTTGGTATCAAAAATGCTTCTATCTATAAAATATTTCTCTCTTCGAGTCAAACGAGAATCTCAGTAGTCAGTACTCATCCCCCAAATCCCTTGCAGTCATAATTACCTATGGTGTAGGATATAATAATAATAACTAGTATCACCCGAGCCCAAACTTTGGCCATTCCCTTGAAGATAGTTTCTTTCTTCCACATTCCAACAAAATTTCAAAAGGTGTTTTAATTTTCTAATATTATATATTTTAATGATAAATAATTTAATAATAAGCATTTCAGTGTTGACTGATTTTTAAATTATTTTGCCTGAACTAAAGAAAGAAATATACATATTTTTTTTAATATATGATAAACAATGTTGATTCATAATATCTTTATAAAGACGATGTAAAACTTTCACTTTTATTCTGGTCCAATTGACTAATGCATCCTTAGCATTCGAATTTGTAATGAAAATCACAATACAATTGTCTTTCAATGCTATGTTGTGTGGTGGTAAACCACTAATTGACAAAAAATTCTCAAAATCTTCAGGGTAATTGTGAACTTCCGAATCGTTGTCCCAATTAATTTTATCATAGATATAATAAACATTGTGTTCACCAGACAAACGGTTCAAAATATCAGAATTGATTAAATAACAATTGTTCGTGCAATCGAGTTTGGTTGCACTTTGTGAAGGCCCAAGATCTTCAATTAGCACTTGAACCGATTGAAGTTTGGATGCCTTGGATTTAGTTGCTACCAGCACCTTAACTGGTAGTACCTGGCGTAGATTTCTGGTGATTTCAGGATGACTGACTTTATTATCGATTTATACCTACTTATATATAATATAAATTAACAATATAAACAAAGCTAACTAAACAAAATCAGTAAACAAAATACCAGTGGAAATACAGTCGCTGACCGCTGCAAATCCGTCGGTCAACGATCTATCGGCAGAGCTTGTTGTTGCTTGCATTTGTCTTGGCTTGTTAAACCAAGGCCACACCATGCTGACTTCGCTTTATTTTCATAAAGCGCACCAACAAAGTATGTATGCAAGCGGACTTCTTTAAATTTGCCATTTGCATTGCTTTACTTTTGTTTTCCCACAAAACAAACAGTGAAATATTTATGTTTGTCAGATTGTAAATTTTCACGGTTGGACAACAAAACTGGAAATAGAATTTGAGTGTAATTTATGTTATTAAATTGCAAATTGTGCGCGAAAGCACTGACTAAATGAAATAATGGTTTGATTTAATTTATTTCATTTATTGATGAGTGTCCAACTAATTGAGGATCGATAGCACACTTTGGATCTGGATACGGCGCGTTGTTCCGCTGTAATACTTCTATATTTTTATTCTGTCTCACGTTCCACAACCAGCAGAGAATTATGCCAATAATAAGCATTAGCGCCGAGTAACTAGTTAGATAATGATGAATATTTGTGGTTTGAATCTGTTGAGGCAATTCAAAGATTTTGTTCGTCCTTATGTTTTCGTGTAGCTCCTTTAGTTGTTGCAAATCATTATTCAGTTCTAAAGGTGAGCGGTTATAAATGATTCGTTCCTTGGAGCTGTTGCTAATCGACAGGTCACCAAATGCAATATGAGATGAATATAGAGGTCACACAGGCCAAATCGCTCATTATCGGTCAGTGGCAAATTTATTCGAAATATAATATGCTGTTGTGTAATGGTACTTTGAGAAGACATTATTCCTGACATCGTCCAGATTAAAAGGTAGCCTTAGGTTGAGCGGTAAATGCCCCTTTATCTTCATTATTTGTTCTTGAAGCTGTTGTGGTATTATTAGAAATGAGGTGATTCTACCATTGAGAGAATCTGATAATGCATCAAATATGACAGCTTCAACTTTTCGTACATTCGACGCCATTAATGATAGTTGAGTTACTGTTGACGTGTAGATCACCAAAACATTAACGCATTTTTCAATGTGGTTGAAACTCCATGATTTTTTTTATTTTTAGAACAATTGATTCTGTCTCCTTTTTAACTATATTTAATGTCTGATGTCTAGTTTTGAATCATATTTAACAAAATTCCTTCATTAAAATTGATCTGATTGATCGTTTTAGGCATGTTTTCAGCATACCCCGAGCCTAGGACGCCAAAAAGCTTGTTAGCCAGTGTTGTGCTCAGAAAAATATATTTTTTTTAAAGATTTATAACATATATAACGTATTTAAAATATTAACTATTGGGCGTCGATCCGCACTTACAGCACCTCCAGAACAGACTGAATCCGGCGCGAAGAGAGCAGCTGCCGCTGCTTCGTAGCCCCACGCCAAGATATACCAACACTTAAAGATGGCTTCCGCACAAATACGATATGCACCTGTCTCGACAGTTCTCTCGCTCTCCACCGCACAACACGTGCTTTCCCACCGTACCGAACGATGGAACGCAGAGATAGCCCGACAACATGGCGCCCCAGGTATCAGCCGGAAGCCACCTGAACGTTAGAATTCGGAGTGAACAGCCAGGTTTCCAACTATGTCTATTGCACCTCTTGCGCCGTTTCGAAATCATTTTTCCATCAGTTTGCAATTCCATTTTTTTTTGGTGAAATGTTGTGCAAGTTGCAGACACATTGTTTGCTGTTGAAGCAGTGGACATAGAAGAGTTACGGTGCTGTTTCGAAGAACTTCAATCTCCCTTTGTATGGGTAACAGGTCATAATAAATTATGATTTTCCATTTTCCAACGATGCGATTAACATGACCAATTCCTTCAAAGTAGATTTCCGGTTTGTTAGGGAACTTTTGATGGCTTATTGGTGAACATAATGCAAGCGGTAGCATGAGCATAGTGATTATTAAGATGGTTGATAGGTTGAGTGAGGAAGTTTTCTTTTTTTGTGTGGTGCCTCCCTAACGATGCTATCTTCTTGCTCTTCGGCCAGTAGTGGGGCCAAACGATGAATGGGGCGCTTAAAATGTTGGGGTCCTTATCTGCTTGTCCTCGGGAACGTCCTCTTCTGATGCATTTAGTACACAAGCGTACACTTTACCCTTGTTAACGTGCGTTATGGTCTCTCCCATATATACGCCGTCCGCTAGCTGCTGCTTGTACAAAACAAGAGTCCAAAGTTTCGTGGTTACACGCATAGTAACTACTCTGGTTGACCTTGCGTTCACTACCTTTATACAATTCTTAACCCTATTCACGGTTCCTTCCAGCCAAGACTTTAATGGAAAAGTAAGGATTCTATTCTTATTATCATCATAAAATGATAACTGTTTTTCTAGCGCATCCAGTATGGTGCGGCCCCAGAGATTATCGCGGCCAATTATCCCATCGGCCGGGATACCTTCCCTATCCAATTCCACTGCGTGCACTCTAAAACTCATGCCTTTAACTTCACTGTGCCCTACTCTGAGAGACCTCAGTGTCCTGATGCAACCCCCGAACGCTCCATTAAGTGTTCTTACATCCTTTGGGTTATCAACCAGTCCCTTCCGTAAAACACTAGTATTTACGAGGCTGGTGTCCGCCCGTGAGTCTACACAAAAGCACTAGCTTTCCACTAGCTGCCTCCTTGGAGGGTATCTCGATAAAAGCATCACCTATCCTGCTTACAACGAAACAACGACCTTTTGATTCCAAAATGGACGCGTATCTATTTCCTAACTCTTCAAATTTTCTCCTCCATGCACCACAGTTATCCTTTACGATCCTATACTCCCTCAAAATTACCGTTAATACCTTAACTATACATCCTCGTACCACGTACGCGGCGATTAGCCTATACTCTCTAATCTTATTGAAACTTAATCTAAATACTAGAATCACCACAGTTACCCAAATCAGTGCGCAATCAAAAATTTTCTCCCGGAGAGACTCTTGCTCCTCCGTAACTTGAACCATTGTTCTTACGTTACTTGGTACGTGGTATTGGAGAGCCTCTTTCTCCTCCTTTTCCTGGACTGTACATCCTACATTACCAGTCACACGTACCTCCGGCCTAACTGTTGCTTCCTTTCTTTTGGCTTTCCAGTATATTGGCCTCGACTGGGCCGCTGGAAGTTTCCCTGGTTCCTCTGTTGGAACTGCCTATCCCTGCACTCCGCAGCTCGATGTCCCATCCGACCACATGAAAAGCATTTCAACCCCTGTTGGGTGTTGCCTATCCTTTGTTCACCTCTAGAATTCCAATTTGGTCGCTGCTGACCAATCCCAGTGTTGAAAGGATTTCTTCCTTGGTTAATTCCTTCCGTTGAATTAACTCGTGGACTACTACCCCTGCTGCCCCTCAAGGGTGGATCCGGGCGCCTCGTACCTGGCTGCCTTCTACTTTGATCCCATTTATTGTCTATTTGGCACTTTCTACTTGCCTCATGACCATATGCTTGGCATTCCATACAGTAGGGCGTATTCTTGCGTGTAATGCATTCATCCCTTGTATGACCTGGCTTATGGCAGAACGAACATGTGGGTGCCCTCTGTACAAACTCCCTGTGCGGATGTCTCTGAGTCGCGGCTCTGCTGTCGGAGACACCGGTATTATATGCTCCTCTGTATATGTTTGGGACGGAATTACTACCTTCTCTATCCATGACAGCGGCAGTTAAACTGTCCTGTCTATTCTCGAACATATGTATTTCCCGCAAACCGGCCGTACTCCGTTCCACGAGGACTTGTGCTCTAATTACTTCTTCTACCAATTCCTCCAGATTTCCTGTTTTGCTATTCAGCATATGAATCTTTAGAGCGGAGTTGCGGAGCCCCACTACGAAAGTCGTTAACACCGACTTGTCAACTTCGTATAATAATGCGGTATCACCAACGTCATTGTACTTATTTTTGATTACTTCTTGGGCCGTCATCCGCAGTGACTCCAAACGCCTGGCAAAGGCGCGAATGTCTTCCCCTGCCAGTTGTTTCCCGATTCTAATCTCTTGGGATATGTCTTCCAGAGTTCTCTCCTTTAGATAAGTTCTCTTCAGGAGGCCGTAAAGCTCATTCACACTGGCGAATTGTTTTGGCAGCACAAGGTTGTACGCATCTCCAAACAACCTCTGTTTCACACAATCTAAAAAGTCTTGCAATTCGTCAGGACGAATACTCCTATTTGCTAGCTCACACCCCTGGATAAATCGATGAACCTCCGATCTTAAATCCACCGACTCAGCACCAGTAAACACAGGTACTAGCCTGGATACGGTCTTGGAGATATCCTCGATACCCATTTTACTTATTCTTGTTTTACTTATGGCTGGTAAAACTTGCGCGTTGTCTTTTTGGGTGGCTTCCAAATGCACTTCTCCCGGATCTGAGATGTACTTAACCAGTGACGGACTCATACTTATTAATCTTCGACCGTTTGCCCGTACAGGCGAAATATTTTCCACTGTATTGGGACTTTGCAGCTCTGCTTCTGGCTCGTTTGGCGGATATACCTGATTTTTATTATTTATCGGACTTTCCGGAGAAAATGGCTCGACACCGATTTCAGATGCGCCAAACAAAAATTCAGCTTGTCTTTCTTCACTAAAAGCTAATCTGGGCTGTACAATGCGGCTTATCCCTTCTGGTGTTAAATATTCCGGCCAGCGAACTTCCGGAGGCAATGTCTATACTGTTTGTGTAAATCCAGCCGAAGCTGATTTTGATCCCTCCTTTTTCGGTGAGGTCCTATTGGTAGCCCGTCCTCTTTTTAATTCCGCACACTCCTTTTCCAACAGCGATGCTGCTTCCTCTGTCTCCGTCAATCTCCGAGAAAGTTCCTTTACCTTATTCTCGAGATACTCTTTTTGTGCTCTCAAATCTTCTGTTTTCTCATGAAATTTGAACAACTTTTCTTCTGTCCTTTTTTGGATTGCCGTCAAGGCTTGATCCGCTACTTCTAATGGTGACACAGCTCCTCTAGCGTTCGCCTGTTTCCACAATTCGTGTGCTTCTTCCCTGCTCGTACTTGCTTCGAACTGCTCGAATACCCTCTCGGTGAAAAGATCCACCTCCGTTCTTACTGTTCTTAACTCATTCTGTGCGTCCTCCTTTCTCTTTAACGGAGACCCACTCGGTGCCTCAATCGTTGCCAATTCCGACTCAAATCCTTTAAGCAACGCTGACACTAAATTCTCCACACATCCATGAAAACCCGTCGCAAAGTACTCGTCGTCCCTACAGACCTCCTTGTTCGGCAGCAATTTTGCGTGGTTGCTGTTAAATTTTTCCACCAAGCCTCGCAACTCTGTGATGCGTCTGTGATAGTACATTCTCTTTAACGGAGACCCACTCGGTGCCTCAATCGTTGCCAATTCCGACTCGAATACTTTAAGCCACGCTGACAATAAATTCTCCACATATCCATGAAAACCCGTCGCAAAGTACTCGTCGTCCCTACAGACCTCCTTGTTCGGCAGCAATTTTGCGTGGTTGCTGTTAAATTTTTCCACCAAGCCTCGCAACTCTGTGATGCGTCTGTGATAGTACTTCACGTTTTTGACATCCTTCCGGTCCTTCCTGAAGATTGAAACCAACCTCTGGACCTCTTTACCCACCACTTCCTGGGATTTCAGCAACTCCTTCACTTCTTTCGAGAGTCCCATGGACTATGCCCTAGTTCAATAAAAATCCCGTTGAACAACCCAATCTCAAGAAAAAATCTCCATCCATTTGTACATCCCAAATGCCAGAACAGGTGAACGCGTATCCCAATTACAAATAAAACCCAATAATTGTTAAAACTTGTTATTAACTTATCCCAATATTTTATTCCATCTTACTTATTGATAAATACAAATTTATTTAAAAAAAAACATTCCACCGTAAATTTTATGTTTATATTCTTTCTTTACTTATCCTCCATCTCAAGTTTCCAATCCGCTGTCTAACGGCGTCCATTAAGTCCTTCCATCAGTGCAAATTGGTTCTTGACTTCCGCACAGATACTCCTTGATTTCCTCTCACCATCTTTAATACTCCCAAAAATTCATAGGAAAGGCCATATGTTTATAAAAACCGAAATTTGATTTACAGGCAAAAGTGTCTTGATTCATTCCCGGAAATTTGAATCCATATTTAAAAATAAACCCGTAACGTATGCGCCACGTAATAATAACATTTAAATGTTTTCTTCAACATTGCTACGCAAATCGTAGTTTCCGAACTACAAAAACTTTGATGCAACAACACGTGTTGTAAACACTTCTTGAAATATTTTTTTCCTAATACCCTAAGCTCAAAATGCCAAATATTTAAATCAAACGTTCTATGTTTGTTTTCAAACAATACAAAAACAATTTTAATGTCTCAATATAGACTACATGGCCTTATAAACAATATAAATGTCCCTAACGACAAACAAATTCAAATCCCCTAAAAAAAAATCCTCACAGCTAGGATGAACATTCATAGACCGTCCGATCATACTGACGGTTTATGGTTGCCATTCAAAGCTGCATGCAACAGCGCAAACGCGCCTGTATGTTGCAACTTCTTTGACCAGCGCTACGGCGCCTTCAGGGTCGCAGAAGTATCTACTTAGATTACGCTAATATACACTCTACTCACCAAAATTTTTTTCGATGACATCTTTTTTTCTTAGTGTCCTTAGTTAAAGTCCTTCGAATTCGTTGCAGGATGCCTCTCTACTTCAGGGTTCCTTGCCCTGGGATTACTCCAATAGGTCCTTTAGACCGGCTGCGCCAAAATGTTGGGGTTCTTATCTGCTTGTCCTCGGGAACGTCCTCTGGAATGTCCTGTCGCGGCTTGTCCTGCGCGGGAACCTGTAAACCTACATCACTTTCTTAAATGAGCACTGCACTATTTTGGGTTTAAAACAACAAGACGCTTTATTCTTAAAATAATAGTTCTTATATATTATTTACAAATAAACATTACAGTCTACGTCTTGACTTTTCTGGTGTTCCAGTTACGCAATTGTTATTTGGTGTCAGTTGCTCAAGCCAACTGACCTACTGAAAATAAAAGTGTCGTCGGTGCATTCTAAATGCCCCTCGTCAGCTTGACTGCGGAACTGTGACACCCTAAAAGTTTACATCATAATTAATGCATAAATACTACTCATTTACAATATTTGCACCCTAAAAATATGTGCATTCTTAATGAGTTTAATAGGAGCCGGTGCTGTGAGTCAACTACGCGTAGGTAGCTTGATTCTAACTCACAACATGTACTCAACGCCTCAGAAAAGGACTACTATATGGATAAGGATTTTAGGCCTAAGTTCACTAGTTATGATAGCTTTAAGGAACCAAGTTATGGATCGACTAATCAGATTAAGCAGGTAGATATAAGAAAAAGAATGGAGAGAGTGCTAGAATCATTGAAGTTAGACCCAAGCGTAAATTCGGAAGAGAGGGCATCAATAGAAGCCATTTGTGCGTCATTCCATGACATATTTTTGCTGGAAGGAGACCAGTTGACATATACACCAGAAGTAGAGCATGAAATACCTACTAGGGTGGATCAAGCACCGATTAACCAGAAGCAATACAGGTTGCCACAGGCTCACAAAGATGAGGTAAATAGGCAAGTGGAAGGAATGTTAAAGGATAAGATTATTTCGCCGAGTATCTCGCCTTGGAATTCACCAATAATTGGGTCAATAAATGGATCAATAAATGGATCAATTGGGACACAGTAGGTATTTTTCTACACTTGATTTAGCGAGTGGCTACCACCAAGTGCTGGTGGAAACCCAAGATAAGCAGAAAACCGCGTTCAGCACCGGTTTAGGGCATTATGAGTTTAATAGAATGCCGTTTGGATTAACAGGAGCACCGGCTACCTTCTAACGGCTCATGAACCATGTGCTAACAGGCTTGCAAGGGTTAGATTGTTTTGTGTATCTCGATGATATTGTAATTTGCTCCAGCAAGGTGCAAGGTGCTCCAGAAATTGCGAGAACACAATTTGAAATTGAACACGGAGAAGTGTCAATTTTTGCGGAGAGAGGTGGTTTATTTAGGCCATCGTTGCTCAGAGGCAGGAGCACTGCCTGACCCGCAGAAGGTGTAATGCGTTAGAAATTAAGCGGTTCCAAGAAACAGAAAAGAAGTGCAAGCATTCCTAGGACTAATGAACTATTATAGAAAGTTCGTGGAAGGACTAGCCGGAATTGTTTTGCCCATTAATAAGTTGCTACGAAAAGAAGCAAAGTTCGCATGGACAGAGAGATGTCAGCAAGCATTCGAGAGGCTAAAAGAAATAATTAGCTCGCCACCGATTTTGGCATACCCCGACTTTGAGCAAACTTTTTTGTTGACCACTGATGCTAGCAATGAAGCATTAGGGGCAGTATTGTCACAAGGGGAAGTCGGTAATGACCGACCAATAGCCATAGTATGGGCTACGAAGAATTTTAGGGCATATCTGCTAGGACGCCCATTTAAAATATATACTGATCACCAGCCGTTGAGAGGCATAGCCAATTTGAAAGACCAAACGTCTAGGCTAGCCAGGTTCAGACACAAATTGTCTGAGTATGAATTTGAAATCATATACAAACCTGGGAAAAAGAATCTGAATGCCGATGCACTCAGCAGAGTACCGCAGGCACAGAAAGTATCAGTAGTGCAAACGGGGTCCAAAGCACGGTCGGATAAGGAGAAGGCCGAGAGAATGCAAGAGGATAAAATTGATGCAACAAGAAATGTTAGCAATGCGGGTGACGCTGCTAATGAACAAGGAGCCAGTAGTGTGGAATGGCTGCAGGATAATAAGGATATCCAGGCTGTGTTAAAGGGTTTCCATGATTCACCTCTAGGTGGACACCAAGGATTTTGGAAAACTCATGACAGAATTAGGCGAGTATACGGATGGAAAGGTATGCTCAAGGACATTAAAAAATATATAAAGAGTTGTCCAAAGTGCCATACCAACAAAAGTTCAAGGCTAACAAAGATGCCAATGGTATTAACTGACACACCGAAACAGCCATTTGATAAAGTTCATATGGATATTGTAGGTATTTTACCTGAGACTGTTTCGGGCAATAAATACATATTGACGTTCCAAGACGATTTCTCAAAGTATATGGCATGCGTGGCTATACCCGATGCGGAAGCAGGTACGGTGGCCAAAGCATTCTTTGATGAAATTATAGCACGATACAACATACCTAAGGTTTTGATAACCGACAATGGTTCCAATTTTGTATCGAAATTATTCTCAGAAACTTGTAAGATGTTGGGGATAAAGAAGTTGCACATAACACCATATCATCCACAGGCGAATGGCTCATTCGAACGTAGTCATCGACCTCTGGCCGAGTACTTGCGCAGTTTTGCCAAAGAAGACGGCTCAAATTGGGATCAATGGTTAACCACTGCAATGCATGTGCACAACAATACTGTGCATGTATCAACGAAGCAAACTCCGTTTAGAACACTCTACGAGTTTGATTTCAACATGCCAGCGAATTTGAAGCGCAAATGTGCGCCTGTATACAATGCTGATGACCCGAATAAAGGGCAAAAGTATCAGTTACAACAAGCGCACGAATTGGTCAGAGAAAACCAGGATTGTGCTAAACGAGTGGCCAGGGAAGCCTATAACAAGGTACTAAACCCAGTAGTTTTTCATGTGGGTGACCAGGTACTAATGAAGAATCAGGCTAGGAGAAACAAATTCTCACCTGTGTGGATAGGTCCGTATGTAGTAGCAGAGATCCGAAGCGCAGTTACAACAGTCGTAACGATTAAGGGAAAAAATAAAAAGCTACATAATAATTTGTTGAAATTATTCCACATTAGACCACACAACTAAAGACATGTGTTAGTAGTGTTTTACAAGTGTAAACACAAGAATAACAACGTAAGCATGTACGTGTGTGTATCAAATAACACACACAGCTCCGATTTTCAAAGTCAAGGCCAGCAGAAGTGTACCAATTAAACTCGAGCAAGTAAAGTTGACGTAATAAAAATGTGCTTATTATGCACTATGGTCGAACGAAGCACAGTAGGGAAAAATATTTTTTTTAAATATTAAATGATAAATATTGCACGTAATTAAAAAATAAAATAAGATAGTAAGACAGTCGTGGGTAAGTAATATAAAACTTCGAATATGTACATACATACATACGGCAGTGTATGCACTGAAATTCGACGCATGAGCGTTAACGCCAGGCAACGGAACTGCTGGTGAAGTAAGTATGTATATATGTGTATAAGATAAAGAATGAATGTACGAATGTATATTTAAAGAAGTAAGTATTCTAGTTAAGAGGAATGGGTATGCGCGTATGTATATTTTTGCAGATACTGCAGTCGGCTATATGTAAATATACTCGTACATAGGTTTTTACTGTTTATTGATTAGGAAATTAGCGTATGGAAATTTGAATAAATGTATATGTTGGGATATAAAAAAAAAAAATTTATAGTTAATTGGGAAAATAACGTTAGTAATTAATTCTAGGTAATTTAAAGCGCCTCGAATGTATGTATGTAGCCATATACGAGCTAATTACAGGATGGAAAATAGAATCGTTAATGGATATATACATATCAGGCTAGAAGTAAATTTAAATAAAAAGTCAATTGTACTCGTATTCGATGAAAGATATAGTCATGCAATGGACAATGTTTTCACATAAACGGGTTTACTTAAATATTCTGGTTTATGTCAGGGGGCAATAGAGTTTGCACAGAATTGAAAAATTTAAAAAGATATAGAAAAAGAGAAATGATATGAAAGGAATAATGAATTGTCTAAAGAAAAGAAAAAATAAATAATAAATTTATCTTTTATGTACTCGCTTATGTAAGAGGCACTAGTTTTGCCAAGAATTGATATAAAAAAAATTTTTTTTTGGGCGGCAAATAATTTAATTAGAAAATAATTGTTATGTATGAAACAAATTGTTGTAAAATGTATATATTTGAGAAGGATTTAAAGTTTTAATGCCGCTAACAATTTAAAGAAAATTGTATCATAAATAATTAATAATGCTTGTAAAGAAAACTGTTTTTATTACTTATTTATAGTTTGGTTATTAAGACGTGTTAGATATACGATATATAAATTTAAATAACACATATAATTTACTATTTTCGTTAGCAAGAATATTAAAAATGAAATAAATGTAATAGCCAGTAAGAATAATTAAAACTCGGCAAGTCCGATAAGTTAAGCGCATTGTTTTTAGATATTCAGGCGTTGGTGAACAAACAAGGACATCTGGTTGGTTCAATATGGTGCAGCATGAACCTGGAAGGGACTTCCTGCAGCGTCGAAGACTGAGTAAGATGTTAACCAACATCCAGGAGACCAGTAGATGAAAGGCAAGAGCAGCGAACAAAAATCTGACTGAATAAGAAGAAGTGAGAAGACGTGGAAGAAGGGTAATCAGTAAGCCGCAAAATGATAATACGAAATTTGCAACGATGATGTCCAGAGATAATTTTTGGTTGAAAAAAAAAATGAAAACGAAATTAGTGAGAATTCATTTTTATATGAAAGAGTGAAAGAGCTTTCAACTTCCCATGTGCGAGATGACTACGATTTAAGCTTATAAAAAAATGGAGATGGTATCGGCCGAATAGAAGAGTCTCTATCTGACTAGTAAAAGTCTAATAATACTTGAGTTTTATTGCATAACTGACGAAATGGCATGAAAAACACTAACATGTACGTTGTCCGTATAAAGAATCGAACGTGTCTGCCATTATTACATATATCAGTATGAAGCGATAATTTTAGCCAAAACCCGAGGTTACTCCGTAATTTCACCGAGAAACGGCTACAATAAAAATAACAGCCACAACTACCATCGTTCAATTAGCTTCGCAGAATAATCTCCTGGCGCAAAAAATCGTTTGCACCACGAAAAGCTCAAACATAACATAGCCAAGCTTTATCGGCTAAACTTCGTAACGATTTCTCCAATGAGAAAATATCCATTGTCACTCACTAAGCGAATATCGAATATTTATTGTGACTTCGCCAGAAGCGCAACTAGTCGCGCAAGATTGCATCATCTTTTTACGTACCGGTCCAGAAAGAAGGGAGGGGTATGCAGACTTCATCGAGGGACTTCACTCCGACAACGACGGTCGTCAAATGGACCAGCGGGTAGCAGAGGGCGTCTTATTGTTTAGATATTTATATATACGCCAATGAGAAAAGAGTCAATTAAAGACCAAATTATAAAAAGAGGAATATAAAAAAAAAATGATACATGAAAATAAGAAAAAACAAAACAAAAACAAAGTAAAAAAAAAAAATAATAAAAAATAACAATATGGAAAACAAAAGAATAAAAAGAAAAGAATAAAAACCGTGATAGAACCCAAATAAGGCGACTTAAAAAAAAAAACAATGTAAATAAAAACAAATTATATGTATGTAATATAGAGTTCAATCTATGCACATATTTGTTTGCAGTGCAAGAAAAATATTGTAGAGATTTAATGGAAGTTAGTTGCACTAACTTCTTTTAGAAAGAGGGGAGGGATGTTGTGAGTTAGAATCAAGCTACCTACGCGTAGTTGACTCACAGCACCGGCTCCTATTAAACTCATTAAGAATGCACATATATTTTCGTGCAAATATTGTAAATGAGTAGTATTTATGCATTAATTATGATGTAAAGTTTTAGGGTGTCACAGTTCCGCAGTCAAGCTGACGAGGGCATTTAGAATGCACCGACGACACTTTTATTTTCAGTAGGTCAGTTGGCTTGAGCAACTGACACCAAATAACAATTGCGTAACTGGAACACCAGAAAAGTCAAGACGTAGACTGTAATGTTTATTTGTAAATAGTATATAAGAACTAGTATTTTAAGAATAAAGCGTCTTGTTGTTTTAAACCCAAAATAGTGCAGTGCTCATTTAAGAAAGTGATGTAGGTTTACAGGTTCCCGCGCAGGACAAGCCGCGACAGGACATTCCAGAGGACGTTCCCGAGGACAAGCAGATAAGAACCCCAACAGCATGCCATCTTTTGTTTTGACATCGACTACTCTAATTTTTCCATCAGTACCAGGGTATGTGTTGGCAATTCGTCCCATAGGCAGGGGAGCGGTGTGATCTTCTTTTGTTAACACCATTGTTCCATCCTTTACATTGTCAGAGTGATCCTTCCACTTATTGCGATACTGGAGCTCATTCAGATACTCTATTGACCATCGGGCCCAAAATTCCTTCTGCAAATGGGTTACCAGTTTCCATCGTGTTGGTTTTGATGTGCACTGGTTACCACTGGGAAGCGCTGTTAATGGCTTGCCTTTAAGAAAATGTCCTGGTGTCAGGGCTCTGAGGTCATTTGGATGAGGTGACAGAGGCGTAAGAGGTCTGGAGTTCAATTTGAACTACTACTGTCTCCAGTTCCTAATAAGTGAGGGAGCAGGTTGCGACGCTCCTCACCAAAGGATGCTTTGCAGATTTAACAGCTTGCTCCCACAATCCTCCGAAGTGTGGTGATCCTGGTGGTATAAAATGGAAGGTGTTACCGAAGTCTGTACATGACTGGATGATTTTGTGTTGTGCATTGCTATTGTGGATTGTCTCTTTCAGCGCTTATAGTTGGTTCTTGGCTCCGACAAAGTTGGTGGCATTGTCGCAGTAAAGATTTAGGCATCTTCCTCTCCGTGACGTAAAACGCTTGAGGGCGCTATATAAATTTAAATAACACATAAAATTTACTATTTTCGTTAGCAAGAATATTAAAAATGAAATAAATGTAATAGCCAGTAAGAATAATTAAAACTCGGCAAGTCCGATAAGTTAAGCGCATTGTTTTTAGATATTCAGGCGTTGGTGAACAAACAAGGACATCTGGTTGGTTCAATATGGTGCAGCATGAACCTGGAAGGGACTTCCTGCAGCGTCGAAGACTGAGTAAGATGTTAACCAACATCCAGGAGACCAGTAGATGAAAGGCAAGAGCAGCGAACAAAAATCTGACTGAATAAGAAGAAGTGAGAAGACGTGGAAGAAGGGTAATCAGTAAGCCGCAAAATGATAATACGAAATTTGCAACGATGATGTCCAGAGATAATTTTTGGTTGAAAAAAAAAAATGAAAACGAAATTAGTGAGAATTCATTTTTATATGAAAGAGTGAAAGAGCTTTCAACTTCCCATGTGCGAGATGACTACGATTTAAGCTTATAAAAAAATGGAGATGGTATCGGCCGAATAGAAGAGTCTCTATCTGACTAGTAAAAGTCTAATAATACTTGAGTTTTATTGCATAACTGACGAAATGGCATGAAAAACACTAACATGTACGTTGTCCGTATAAAGAATCCAACGTGTCTGCCATTATTACATATATCAGTATGAAGAGATAATTTTAGCCAAAACCCGAGGTTACTCCGTAATTTCACCGAGAAACGGCTACAATAAAAATAACAGCCACAACTACCATCATTCAATTAGCTTCGCAGAATAATCTCCTGGCGCAAAAAATCGTTTTAACCACGAAAAGATCACACATAACATAGCCAAGCTTTATCGGCTAAACTTCGTAACGATTTCTCCAATGAGAAAATATCCATTGTCACTCACTAAGCGAATATCGAATATTTATTTTGACTTCGCCAGAAGCGCAACTAGTCGCGCAAGATTGCATCATCTTTTTACGTACCGGTCCAGAAAGAAGGGAGGGGTATGCAGACTTCATCGAGGGACTTCACTCCGACAACGACGGTCGTCAAATGGACCAGCGGGTAGCAGAGGGCGTCTTATTGTTTAGATATTTATATATACGCCAATGAGAAAAGAGTCAATTAAAGACCAAATTATAAAAAGAGGAATGTAAAAAAAATGATACATGAAAATAAGAAAAAAACAAAACAAAAACAAAGTAAAAAAAAAAAATAATAAAAAATAACAATATGGAAAACAAAAGAATAAAAAGAAAAGAATAAAAACCGTGATAGAACCCAAATAAGGCGACTTAAAAAAAAAAAACAATGTAAATAAAAACAAATTATATGTATGTAATATAGAGTTCAATCTATGCACATATTTGTTTGCAGTGCAAGAAAAATATTGTAGAGATTTAATGGAAGTTAGTTGCACTAACTTCTTTTAGAAAGAGGGGAGGGATGTTGTGAGTTAGAATCAAGCTACCTACGCGTAGTTGACTCACAGCACCGGCTCCTATTAAACTCATTAAGAATGCACATATTTTTAGGGTGCAAATATTGTAAATGAGTAGTATTTATGCATTAATTATGATGTAAAGTTTTAGGGTGTCACAGTTCCGCGGTCAAGCTGACGAGGGCATTTAGAATGCACCGACGACACTTTTATTTTCAGTAGGTCAGTTGGCTTGAGCAACTGACACCAAATAACAATTGCGTAACTGGAACACCAGAAAAGTCAAGACGTAGACTGTAATGTTTATTTGTAAATAGTATATAAGAACTAGTATTTTAAGAATAAAGCGTCTTGTTGTTTTAAACCCAAAATAGTGCAGTGCTCATTTAAGAAAGTGATGTAGGTTTACAGGTTCCCGCGCAGGACAAGCCGCGACAGGACACATGAATGCATGAATCTTCCTTTGCCTGAAGAAGGAGAGGACCATAAAACCACATTGAGCAACGTTTTATATCATTTGGCTCAATTCCTCTGGACAGCAAATCTGCAGGGTTATTTTTAGAACTAACATGTCGCCATTGTTCCACTAACGTGAGCTCTGGAATGTGGCTAATGCGATTGGACACAAATGTTTGAAACGATGATGGTTCTGAATTTATCTAGTGTAGGACAATTTCAGAATCAGTCGACAAGAAAGTAGGGTGATCTTCAAGTGGCATCTCCTGCTTTACCCTTGATATCAGTTGTGCCCCCAATAAGGCAGCGCACAGCTCCAGTAGAGGAATGGTTCGATTTTTCAGTGGTGCGACGCATGACTTTGAACACAGCAAATGAACTATTATTGTTCCATCATTTATTAGAGATCTAACGTACACCGCTCCATATGCACGTTCTGAGGCATCAGTGAACAGATGTAACTGAGAAGATGTAGCTTGTTTGTAGTTTATAATGTGTCGAGGAAACCTTATCTCTTTCAGCGCGCCTTTGCGAAATTTTCTCCATGAGGTGTCTATTTCAATTGGAAGCGATTCATCCTAGGATATTTTAAGTTGCCACAACCTTTGAACAAAAATCGTTGCCTTTACAATCACTGGAGGCATTAATCCCTATGGATCAAAAATTGAGTGCTATATCGGTAATATATGTTACCGACCATTTTGTATTTTTTGTGGTTGAAGAGTCGCTCGTCTTAATGCTAAACTCATCCGATTTTGGAAGCCAAGTGACCCCAAGTGTGCTGATGCTTTTGTCGGAGCCATTGTCGAAATCTAGATCTACTTCCTGATCATCAATAGGTATTCCTTGAATTAGTTGTGCGTGATTAGCATAAAATTTTCGAAGTTTCATAACGGCAGAATCCAAGATTTTGATCAATTGTTGCTTCATCCCCTCATCTATTTTTTCCTTGTGTCCAAGTGCTTCATACTCTTGCATGAATTTTATATATGTGGATTTGATGTCGGAATTTTTGTTCAACCGTCGTTCTAAGGAAAATAATCAATTCATTGCCATCTGCTTTGCTTCCCCTAGGGATCCTTGAATGGAATTTTTACAATAAAACGTCCATTCTTATCGCCATGCGTATGCTGAACGAAAGATGATTCGCATTTTTGTTCTAATGCTGTGAGGTTAGTTTCTGGTGCATCATCGAGTTGCCAAAACCTTGCCAAAAGGTTGTTAAGCTTGTCATCCATTGTGTGTATTCCACATTACAGGAAATTGTCACACCCACTTCCGATCTTACCGCTGCATAGCCATCCAAACATAGTTATTTGAATGCTTGGCAAGTTCTCTGCCAGTTTGATTTGACCAGTCGACAGGAGGGAATATTCAGCACCAATCAGTAGATCAATTTCTCCTGGTATGTGGAATTCTGGGACTGCCAACTGTCTATTTTGTGGAATTTTTAACATATCCAAAATTCTGCTGGGTTGAGCTGAGATGATTGTAGGAACCACAAACGCCTTTAGTGTCATGCTTAAGTCTTTTAGCCGTGATTGGATTTCTGCGTTGACACTGTGTAGCGAACTCCTTTTTCCTCTTGATACTCCTTCTATCCAGATTGGATTTGGTTCAGCCTTTTGACAAATTTTTCACTAAATAGGTTCACCTGTGAACCTGAATCGAGAATTGCTCTGCATTCGATGATCTGTCCATTTGTGGGTGCTATTTTGATTTTTACTGTACCAAGCAACACATGTCTGCTCGATTGGATGTGGTTGCTCCCGGTGTAAGAATGTTTTATAGCTTCTTGCGGCGAGATGGATTGACTGCAGTTGATGGTTTCTTCTCGTGAAGCAACGAGTTGTGTTTCTTGTTGCATATGATGCTATGGCGACTTCTGCATTCTTGAGCCATATGTCCAGACAAAAGACAGTTCATGCATCGTTTGAGTTTTTGCACAGTCTTTATGCGATCTTGAAGATTATATAGCAAAAAGGACTTGCATTGATATAACAGCTGTGAATCATTGTTGCAAAGAATACAATTGTTTGACTGTGGTTGGGCCACAGTCAATGCTACAGTCCTAATTGGGCTTGATTTGTTCCCACTGCCTCCAATGATTGGAATCTATTTTCCAGGAATTCTAGGAAGTGACTTACTTTTTGAATTTCTCTTGAGTTTTCCAGTACCCCATGAATTTGTCTCAATTGCTAGGTTGTTTAGAGCCAGAAGTCCTGCACTTGCCGGAGTTGTTCGGCACTGAATTCAACAATTTTTGAATAATTGTTGAGACAATGACCCTTTTGTTATTATATCGGTCTTGCAGTAATTTCCATGCTGTAGCATAGTTTTCATTACTCAGTGAAGCCGAATAAGATTCTCTGCTGCGCCGGTGACACTTGTCTTGAGGTACCACATTTTTTGCGATGATGGTATCTGCTGCTTATGAGTAACCTCTGAGAACAAATCGTGAAACTGTGTCCATTGCAGATAATCCGCTGAACCGCTGAATTTTGGAATTGTGATTTTTGGCAACTGAACTGGACTCATGGTCATTTGAGCAATTGTAGTTGTGCTTGACTGAGACTCAGGTGATGGGTGCGCGGTCAATTTGATGGATAGTTGAACGAGCACCTGCTGTACTGTGTCTTCCATATTGTAATAATCATCCACCATATCCATGATAGTCCGGAGTTTCACAATGTTCCCAAAAAGTAGATTTGGAACCATAAACAATTGATAGAGTTTATTTTTAATTCATAGAATTGTGGTAGCTGGTCTTCGTTGTAGTCTGTCAGACCTCTATTCAGAGGCGCTATGGCTGCTTATTGCTTTCGTATAAGTCCAGGAACGTTGACTAAATTGGATATTCCAGCGCCTTGATCAGTGGTTTTGGTCGCTACAGGTGGAGTGGTTTCTGGAACAAGAGGTACGGGAATTTTTGAAAGAGTAAACTTCTGCTGTTCAAATTCTTCCTTGAAGGTGTCCACCATGTTCATGATTTTATTATAATAGTTGGTTGCGAAGTAATCATAGTCTAACTGTAATCTGGGCAATGCTCTGAGCTGGTTGTCTTGTTCTTCAAATCGTGCCCAGGCTTCGTCTAAGCGTCGAATGCATCCATCAAAGTGAGATAATGTCTGTTTGCGATCGACTGAATCTTTTTTGTAGTTCCTGATGACAGCTTGTATTTCACTGCCAGTCAAATTTTGGAGCTCTATCAATTCTTCAAAGGAAGTGATCGTTGTCTTTTGCCACAGACAGCTTCTGTTGGCCGTAGACTGCTTCTGTTGTCCTGACGGCTGCTTATTGTTCGTGATCCTTGTTGAGTCCTGTTGGGGTCACCAATATGTTCGTGCAATTCAGTTTGGTTGCACTTTGTTAAGGCCCAAGATCTTCAATTAGCAGTTGAACCTATTGAAGTTTGGATGCCTTGCATTTAGTTGCTACCAGCTCCTAAACTGGTAGTAACTGGCGTGGATTTCATTGCTACCAGTACCCTTACTGGTAACAACTGGCTGAAATAAGACCGTGTTAGAAAATAAACGATTTATGAATCTTCTGGCGATTTCAGGATGACTGACTTTATTATACCTACTTATATATAATATAAATTGCTTAATTAACAATATAAACAAAGCTAACTAAGCAAAACTAGTAAACAAAATACCAGTGGAAATGCAGTCGATGACCGACACATATCCGTCGGTCAACGATTTATCGGCAGAGCTTGTTGTTGCTTGCATTTGTCTTGACTTGTTAAACCAAGGCCACACCATGCTGACTTCGCTTGATTTTCATAAAGTGCACCAACAAAGTACTCGTATGTATGCAAGCGGGCTTCTTTAAAATCTGAACAACCATAATCATTTTTTGGTGCTAAAATAATTGATTTAAATTTTCTCAGAATTATTTCCAAAATTATAATTTATTATATCTGCCTCGTCACCGATGAAATGATGAAATGCTGTAGAATTTGTATAATATATTCACCAAATTGAGGAAATGGTGGTGCTACTCTATTTCCCAATTCCCAATCGATTTCAAAAATTCAACAAACTGAACTTCAACTGGTAAAGATCTCATATATTGTGGTAATGAATCACAGTGATATAAAGCAAATTCACTCCAACTTATGATACAATTTTCTATCAAAGTTGATCACGAACCATGCGGTACCTTAGGAAATATCTGTGGAAAATCAATGCACAACAAAATGGTCTTGTCTCCGAATAACTTATTTTTATGCGATTCATTTGTAACTAAATCTCTCAACAATTGAATACATTTCATGAATGATAATCAATTATGTCAAATTTATATAACGACTATGATTGCTGTATTACAACATGCAATAGAAACAGTTTTATCATCTCCATGCTGTCGCCTCTGCCATCGCTTCTGTTGACAAAACATAATGTAATAGAATTTGAGTTGGAATTTTTTTTGTATAAAGATTATTTCTATTTAACGTAAAAAATGCCCACAATTTAGTTTGTCTCACATTTTGCACGGCTTGCTGGACCTGACTCTCTAAAAAGAACATATAGAATATTTGGCAAATTAATGTCAAGCCTTATTATGGTATAAGATAGAAAATACATTGAATTATCAAAGATACCCAGTTGATCGAACATATCGACCATTTAAAAATTTCTTCACTTCAACAAGTTGAAGTTCTTGATTTTCGGCACTTCCTTCCGTACCTAATTGAACAGTTTCACTATCGTAGTCTTTATATCTTTGTTTCTATATTTAACAATTTTAATAGTAGTGTACACCTCAACATTAACGTGACAGTTAAATTTTGCCAAAAAATATGGGTTGTATGTATGGCACAACATAAAAATTGTCAAGTGAACTGCCACGCACATCAACAGAAATACGATTATCTCGTCCTCTATACACGGGAAAGCAGTTAACAGCTAGCTTGGATTAAAGAAACCACACGGTCCGTGAATCGTTTGCCTTGAAACGTAATCATGCAATTTGGGATGACTGTAATATCTGGAATTTCAGACCACTCGATCAATGTCATTGGAGAAACTATTCTATCATTTACACTCAAATTAATCAAAATATGAGGATGAGGCAAACCACGCTTCGGAAATACGATTGTGTAAATAATAACTTTAGCACAACGATAACTTTCTTTTTGACAATTAAATAAATAAATAATAATAATTTATTTTTCTATTGGTGCCGTTAGTTTTCGAAAAAGACAGCATATTTCTTTTGAATGGCGTTTCTCCATTCACTGTATTAAAAATAACTGCAACATCCGTTACAATTGAATCGTAATAACGTCGAATATCGGTATTGCGATTGATGGTTATAACCATACACATTTCTCTTTCAATATTCTCAGCCCTTGCACACGGATCCCTCTTTGCAACGAAGAATCGAACGAAAGAATTGACATGTTGAAACTCAGTAGAAATTGTTTCATTAAATTTGTATTACATGACTGATTAATTTGCTCGCGTAACCTATGTGTGACCGCGGTGTCAACATCATAAAAATATAGTTGCGCGTAATACGGCACACGACCATATTGAGCAGTCAATAGACCTGCGCTATGGTAGAATACATCGTGAATTTTAAAATGGTAAACGCCGTGCAAAATTGTATCCGCAATTTTGGCTGTGGAGCTAACCATAGCAAACGATGAACTAAAACTCCGAATGTTCATAAAATAATGTTTTGATGGCTCCTTAATCAACCGATCGGCTGATCTAAAACCCTCAAACAAATTATTAAGAAATACGTTTTGTGTAATAGGAGGCAACACAACTCTAGCTTCATCAAAAAACAGAGAGAATTCAGTTATATTTAAAATTTTGTACACCGATCTGCACAATCTTTGTTTCTATTATTTTATTTCTGGAACTGCAATCATAACAACAATTTGAAAAAACAACAATTGATATTTTTGCAATTTACCCATTTCTCCATGCCACAAATTATGTGCCGAATGGGTTTCAATTTTAAATTTGAATTTTTTTGATATTAACTGAAATAATTTACAATATTCAGATTACAATGTAATACTTGTATATACATAATATACACACATATATATACATATATATATATATATATATATATATATATATATATATATATATATATATATATATATATGTATATATATATATATATATATATATATATATATATATATATATATATATATATATATATATATATATATATATATATATATATATATATATATATATATATATATATATATATATATATATATATATATATATATATATATATATATATATATATATATATATATATATATATATATATATATATATATATATATATATATATATATTAGGGCGGGCCAATTTGTATGGAGCCGAAAAATTCGATTAAAGCCAGCCCTTAGGAGACTCGAAAATCGAGATAGACCTATGGTTCCTTCACCAAAGTCGCTTAGAATTGTCCATAGAATTATCCTAGGGGCTGGCTTTGAAATTGGCCCACCCTAATATATATATATATATATATATATATATATATATATTATATATATATATATATATATATATATATATATATTATATATATATATATATATATATAATATATATATATATATATATATATATATATATATATATATATATATATATATATATAAATACCCTGCACATGTGTCTGAAAGGGATAATGAAATAGGAGAAATATGCCCATCATGAAAGGGGATCATCCAAGGAGTACTCCCCATAGGCTCCAAAGGCATATATCATTGCTCTCTGGAGTACTGCTGTTGGCCTCCTTTTTACATAAGCATGTCATTAGAGTGGAGGCCAGAGCGAAAAGCAAAAAAGTTTTTTTTTCTAAGAGGAAAAGCTGTTTTGTCTGAGAGACTATAATTTAAAATCAAAAGAAGAATGAAATAAGATCGAGTTCGATTTAGTATAAAAACAGAATTAATCTTAAGCGTTTATTAAAAAGGATTCTCTAAATTAAAAGAGATGCGAATGCGGTACTCGAGCGTCCGTCCGGTTCCAGCGCAGCAAAAAGAAAGAAAAATGAAAAGTCGGACATTCGGCAGCCAACACAGGTTAGTTCCGCTTGCCTTGCACACAATGTGCCGCAGCGACAGCGCGTCAATAGATGGCGCGTGGAACCAACATCTGCTTGTGGTGCCGTACCCAACAACTGGTGGTAGTGATGTCGCCATATATATATATATATATATATATATATATATATATATATATATATATATATATATATATATATATATATAAATATGTATATATATATATATATATATATATATATATATATATTTTTCTTTTTTATCGTTTTTGTTTGGCAACGCGACCACACAGCAAATTGCCAAATTGGTGACCCCGACATGATTTAAGTGTACTTCGTCACCTACAGCACGCGTACCTACCCAGAGGGGTATAATAAATAATCAGCGCACGAGGTGTAAGTTGCTACACTCGCCACCGGGATCCAGGGCTGTATCGCCTACACCGCTGGAGCGCCTGCAATGGCATCAACAGCAGCCACAGCAAGAACTGCCCGCGGCACCACCGGAAACCACGCCACAGGTGCTGCAACGGGGTGTGGAACCGTGCTACGACCCCCTCCCACAGCCATATGCCATCGAAGTGGTGAACAACTGCCGGCTACCGCACTTTTGACGGGGTAACCCAGAGCATTGGTTCTTCCAAATCGAGGCGGCCTTCAAGGTGCATAATGTCAGAAATGACAACAGTCGGTATATCCTGTTAGTTTACGCGCTCGATTCGGACACCATATCTAAGGTCGCCGATGTACTTCGCATGTACCTGTGGCGGGTAAGTACGACGACTTAAAGACGGCTATTCTCCACCGCCTGACTGATTCTGAAAACCGGCAGGTGCACAAGCTGCTCCCTCAGGTCGAGTTGGGAGAAAAAAGCCGCCTCAGCTCTTTCAACAGATACGGATTCTAGCGGGAGACCGCGCATCGGATGACGTCATCCGCCTTAAGTGGCCGGACTTGCTACATCCACCAACTTGGCGGCTGCTTAAAATTCTAAAAAGCACCAGCTTGGAGGAGCTCGCCGCAGTGGCCAACGAATTGACCGACAATGGACCTACAGTGGCAGCTACGTCACCTCCGCTTTCGTCTCCTAGACCCCGCTCTCTATTCGCAAGTAAATCATCGCATGATTCGAAGGGTAACTCCGTGAGTCAGAGCTTGCCGCTCTGCGCCAGTCAGTAGCACAGCTGGTCGCATTAACACGGGAGAACCAGTAGCTGCTGCGTGAGATTACTCCCCCATTTCAGAGGAGTCGCGCTGATACCTGCAGCCCCAGCCGGCACCGCGATTGCTTCACAACACCTAGCCAATGTTGGTATCACCGTAAGTACGGAGCCGCGGCGCAGTTGTGCCCACCACCGTGCGCTTTTGGCGCCGTCGCCATCGTAAAACTAACGCTGCCGACGCCGACCTGGGCAAGCGACGCCGGCGTACCACCAACCGAGAGACGCCTCCACATAATCGACCAAACGACGTCCACGCGCTTCCTCACAGGTTCGGGTTCAGTGGTCTCCTTACTCCCGAGAAGAACAATTGCCCACAAGTTGCATCGGAATGACTTCACTCTATACGCCGCGAACTCATCGCCGATCCCCACATATGGCCAGCTCACGATGAAACTCAACCTGGCCCTGCGGCGAGTGTTCACTTGGTCTTTCATCGTGGCGGACTGTAACTAAACGGACGTGTAATCACACGAGCTCCGCCCTTGTGACATTTATCGTTGTTTAAAACCAAATAACTAATTTTATAAAACCCGCGAAAGAGACGCTAAACGAAAGTGCAATTTTCAAGAAAGTGTCTAGTTCTGTTTAGTTAATCTAAATGCTTATAATAACTAATTTGAAATTTATTAAAAGTGTTAAATAAACAATCAAACAAACAAAGCAACAGTTATATACATATATGAGTTAAAAGTTGAAAGAGACAACAAATAAAATAATCCCGGTTGTGTGAGGTGTTGCCACAGTGGACTCTGGCCATAATAAGTGATTAGAGCTACCACACCAAAATTTAGTTTTTCGTGATATTTTACATACTTTATAATAATTAATAATATTAAAATATAGCAAAAATAATAATAAATAAAATTAAAATAAGTTAATAAACAAAGTATAATCGGTAATCGCCATGAGTGTGCAGCGCTCTCCCCCGTGGGAGAGAACGAGATCCATGAGCGAGTCAGAACAACCTATTAACACTAATGTTCGCTCTTGTTGGAGTGCACATGGCAAACCTCCAATAATATCCTGCTCCAGTATAGCAGTGGATTGTGCGTCAAATAAAACAAATTTGTCAGCAACAACAACATCTGCTTTCTCTACTTACGGTACAACAACTACATTCTCGACTACAACTGCGACATCAACATGTACTTCTGCCTGTGTGCAAGGTCCGCCAAAAGGCGTGCAGGTAAGTCAACTGCAAAGGCAACCAAAGAGAGCACGAAACTCACACACGAGAGATAAAGCGAAAAGAAGGCCCAACACTAACAAAACGCAAAAAATAGCAAAAAACCCAAGCCAAAGTAAGTTATGAAACAACTGGTTGAGCGAAACTACTTCGGAAAGAAAAAACAAATTTGCTGCTTTGACCGTTGATGATGACGAACTTGCTGAACCCTCGCACAGTGGACAAATTGATCAAAATGAGTCCGAAAAAGAAAAAACAACTAGTCCCAACAAAAAAAATTTAAACAAACCACCCCCTATATACGTACAAGGCGTAGAATGCATAAAGATGTTAAAAAATGCGCTAACTCTTGCAGACAGTAACTTTATATTTAAAATATTAACAAATAATGAAGTACGAGTTCAATCGAATGACTCGGAAACATACACAAAAATATTCAAAATACTAAAGCAAAAAGGTACGAAGCAGTGCACATTTAAACCCAAAAATGAAAGGGGTTTCAAAGTCATTCTTCGCAATATGCACCCCTCCGCAGTCCAATAAGGAATTAAAAATGAGCTTGGTGAAAATGGTCACAAAGTTTTAACCATAACTAACATAGTTCAACGGACAACCAAAAAACCGCTACCACTGTTTAGCATAGGACTAGAAACAAATACTAACAATAAAGATATTTATAGCATTAACAAATAAATGCATTGCATAGTAGTTTTTGAGGCACCTCATCATAAAATAGAAGTCGCGCAATGCACTAAATGCCAAAAATACGGACATACAAAAAACTACTGTTCAAGGGATCCAGTATGTGTGAGATGTGCTGGAAAGCATCTAACAAGTGAATGTCAAAAAAAAATAACCAACGCAGCTGAAATTGAATGTGGCCTATGTGGCGGAAATCATACTGCAAACTACAAAGGCTGTGAAATATACAAAGCCATAAAAATTCAAAGGTTTCCATCTTTACGCCGAAAGGATCCATTATTATTACAGATCAAAAATATGGATAGATCAGCAGTTAAAACAGGCGTAAGCTATGCCGACTGTTCGTAGTAACACTTTATTTAATTATAAATACTCGCATTTTAGTAATATAACAATGTCTCTTAATATAACAATATTTAACTCTCTTAATTTAACTCTCTCTCTCTCTCCTCCTTTAATTTTGTATATGTATTTTTGATGTATTAGCATAGCTTGCACTGTGCAAATAATATTCTCCCCAGTTGATCATATACCTTAAGCACACGTAGTTGCAATTTTTATTATCGGTCGTTTAAAAATTGAATAGTTCAAGCGGTTGGTAAAAACGCTTACCATTCCCATAAACATTTGGTGACCCCGACGTGATATCGGTTGCATTTTTTCATTTAATTCGTTTTTGGATTGGGTATTCCAACGGGCTTTTACTTGGTCGGAACTTTTCCTGCTAAAATTGGTTGGCTGGAAAATACACCGACGCCTTCTTTTTGACTTTGTGTGACCTTCGGGGATAATTGGGGATTCAAACAATTGGTTTGATTCTCATATTAAACATTATCTGCTCGCTGCCGCTGCCAGCGCAATTTCGCTTACTTCGTTTACCTTTCGTTGCCGATGCATACGAGTATATTGCTTTCTCGCTGCTTCATTTAGTGTCGCTACAGTTGTGTTCGGTCAATTCAGTTCGCTGCAATCGTGCTGCTACCTATATTGTCATATTATTTGATTACTTTGTGATCGTGACTTTCTATAACACAGTTTTAGTGTTCGGACATTCGGTTTAATAAGTTCATGAAACGTTTGCATTTAAATGCAAGGGTTAAAATAATTACCTAAAGTTTAGAGGCAAAATAAATACGGTTTCGGACATAACGGTACTCGCTATTTCTCAGTTTACCTTTCGTTGTAGCTACACTAGACAATATCGGTACTTTTCGTTCGTCATATCGGTTTGTGATTTTTAGTTTACAGCAAATACTACCATGTCAAGATCAAAGAAAGGTCGACATTCCGTGTCAAATCCAGCGGTTCTGGAAACGGTTAATAAAAATCGGATGTTCTTGGCGGGTAAAAGTGCATGGTTCATCTCGCAATTGCAGTTAATACAGAAGGGACTAACTGAAATTGTGTTACGTTCATCTGATGAATTACTGCTTTCCATCAAATTGTAGCAGCTCAATCGATTGCAAGAGCAGTTCGAAGACGTGCAAACTCAATTGGAGATGGAGGACCATGAAGAAATTGAGAGTGATGCTTGATGCCAATTTTTTGAATACTTTTCGGAGATTAAATCTGCGATCGCTACTCCCAAGACAGTTTTCGGTGGAGGCTCAGATGTTTCAAACTGTAAAACTTCGTATTTGCCGAAGTTAGAGTTGCCACGCTTCGATGGTACGATCACTGAGTGGCCTGACTTTTGGTCATTGTTTGAAACAATAATTGGCAACCATCAAAATTTAAAGGGCGTGGAAAAATTCCAGCATTTAAAATCTTGTTTGAGTGGAACAGCGATGGATGCCATTCGGTCATTGGAAATAAACGACCAAAATTATATTAATGCGGTAACTTTGCTAAAATCTAGATTTGATAGTAAACGCATTCAGTTTCAGACACATGTTAAGGAAATTTTCAATGTAAAGACGGTTCGTGATGGCTCTGCCATTGGTTTAAGGCAAATGTGTGATAAGATTAAATCTCACCTTCGAGCCATGTACTCTATTGCCGGTCGAGATGAACTTCTTGATAGTGTGCTCATATATCTGGTTAACAGCAAGGTCGAGGCTGGAACCAGAGCGAAGTGAGAGGAGGAATCTCCTTCGAACCACATACCAACGTTGGAATCTATGGTGGAGTTCCTGGAGAAGAGATGCCGGATAATGGAAGGTATAGCTGCAGCCTCGGTAAGCCAGACACTGAGCAAGCAGGTGGGTACTAAACATGCGTTCGTCACAGTTCATCCTAATCAACCTTGCACATTTTGCAATATAAGGGAGCATGCAATTACTTCCTGTTCGCCTTTTTTAAGGTTATCTCCCACCTTACGGTTTAAAGAAGCCAAAAGGCGACAGCTATGTATTAATTGTTTGAAACCAGGGCATATTATCAAAAATTGCAAATCTGTCTGTTGCAGGCAGTGCTCATCTAAGCATCATACACTATTACATTTTGATCGCATTGCTTCGCCTCAAGCTGCTGCTGTAATATCAAATTGTTCTAACCTTTCTGCTCCTGTCCACAATTCACAGGCAGCCCTGGTGTCAACTTCATTTCTGAACTCTCAGCTTGCCACATCAAGCGCAATGCCTGAAGATTTTATTTTTCTCGCTACTGCAATTGTGTTTTTGAAACCAAGAACAGGAAACCCGATTCCATTCAGAGCAATCCTTGATTCCGCGTCACAATTAAATTTTATAACAAATCGTGCCGCTAGTCAGCTACAACTCAAAACAACCAAATCAAAAACCCAAGTGTCTGGAATTGGTGAAAGGGATTTTGTGGCTGACCAAACTGTTGATATCTGTTTTCAATCTCATGATGGTGGTTATCATACCTCAATCACAGCCGTTACCATTCCTTCGATCACCGACCATCAACCCAATATCTCTTTAAATGACACATTTTGGAATATACCTTCAAATATAACTCTTGCCGACCCAACATTCTTCAAATCTCAGCGTGTGGATATTTTGATTGGAGCCAGACTCTTCTTCGATTTGATGTGCGTCGGCCAAATTCGATTGAGCCCAACCTTACCACTCCTTCAGAAAACAAAGTTAGGCTGGATTGTATGTGGTGGAAGACAACCTTCCACTAGTAAAATTGTATCTTTAGCAGTCGTCGATAAACGTGCTTCAGAAAATGATTCTGACGGCTCTTTAGAGCAGCTATTAAGGAGTTTTTGGGAGGTAGAGCATTTTGTTGAGACTGAGCGTAAGGCTACTAATGAAAGCTCTGAGTGCGAATTGCACTTCAAAAATAATGTTAAACGTTTAAGTTCTGGCGAGTACTCTGTGCGTCTTCCCACAAAACATAGCATTGAACTCCTTGGTGAATCGTATCAGCAAGCATTATTGCGCTTTAAGTCTTTAGAAAGAAAGCTTCTTCGAAACACTGAATTACGAATTCAATACTCATCATTTATTAAGGAGTACAGAGATTTAAATCACATGTCACTTGCCGACGATTGTCACCTTGGCACTCCAACGTATTTTTTGCCTCATCATTGTGTTTTTAAGTCAGACAGCAAAACAACAAAATTGCGAGTTGTGTTTGATGCGTCGGCATCAACTTCCACTGGCTATTCGCTTAACGATTTGCTGATGGCTGGACCTACAATCCAGCCAAATCTTTTCAGTATTCTATTACGCTTCCGAACCTTTGAGATCGCTCTAACAGGAGATATTTGCAAAATGTACATATGTGTACGAATGCAGCATCTTGACAATTTTCTTCAATGCATTTTATGGCGTGACTCTCCAGAGGAAAATATACAAATATATAAATTAGATACGGTCACATACGGTACCAAATCGGCGGCATTTTTGTCTATTCGTACCATGCATCAATTAGCTTATGATGAAGAGCGAGTTCTGCCAATCGGTGCAGAGACAGTTCACAGAGATTTCTATGTTGACGACCACATTTCAGGAGGAAATTCTGAAGACGAAGTCACGAAGATTATGCGTCAAACAACTGAGCTCCTTAATAAAGGAAATTTCAAATTAAGAAAATGGTGTTCCAACAATTCTAAGGTGCTAAACCAAGTTCCAGAAGAAGATAAAGAAAAATATTTGAGATTTAGAGATGGGAGCGACGTGACCAAAACTCTTGGCTTGGTATGGGATCCTGTGGCAGATTCTTTCTTGTTTTCATTCATGCCACACTCACTTCCGGGTAAAGTGACAAAACGATCGGTATTGTCCACCATTGCCCGACTTTATGACCCATTAGGCTTGATTGGTCCTGTCATCACTAAGGCCAAAATCTTGCTTCAACAACTATGGAAGGACAAGGTAGACTGGGACGAGAGCTTACCCCAGACACTTCATAAAACTTATGTAAATTTATTGGAAGAATTTAAAACAGTAGAGAGTTCTAAATTTCATCGCTTAGTTTTGTTGCCATGCTCGAAGGTGGAAGTTCATGCATTTTGTGATGCAAGCCTGTCGGTATATGGTGTGTGCATATACATTCGATCACAAAATAAGAATTTAATCAATGTAGATTTACTTTGTTCGAAATCACGAGTTTCACCACTAAAAACCATGACAGTCCCAAAACTAGAGTTATCTGCAACTATGCTCCTATCGGAACTTGTAAGCTCAATTTCAAAATTAGGAATTTTTGAATGTGATTTTCACTGCTGGTCAGATTCCATGGTGGTATTATCATGGTTACGAAATGAACCGTCAAATTTCACAGTATTCGTTTCAAATAGAGTGAATAATATTCAGCTTCTCACTGCAGGAATGAAATGGCATTTTGTACCAACCACAATGAATCCTGCAGATATCCTGTCAAGGGGATCCACACCACGTGAATTACTGAAATGTAAGCTTTGGAAGCATGGCCCTCCTTTTCTTCAAGGCGATCGAGATACGTGGCCAGATACCCCAGGTTATGTTAAGGAACTGCCCGAGAAGCGCAAGAATATTTTGCTTTCAACATCAAACATGTCGGACTTATCATTAAAATGCAAATTTCTTAACTCCTTTGGAAATCTGCAACGAGTATTCGGCTATATTTAAAAATTTATTTCGCGAGGCAAGAACCGAAGGGGTCCACTTACAGTAGAGGATGTTCATCAAGGCACATATTTATTGATTCGAATGGTACAACAAAGGCACTTCCCAGATTACAAAATACTCAAATCTGGTAGTCGCGTAGCATCATCTAGCAAAATCTGCTCTCTCACACCATTTTTAGATAACTTTGGTTTAATACGAGTGAGAGGACGCCTCCAGCATTCAGCTCTGGACTTTGAATCGAAGCATCCAATTATATTGCCCCAAGGGCATCCGGTTACAAATTCGATAATAGAATTCTTTCATCGCAAATTAATGCATGCAGGGACGCAGGCATCATTAGCCGCAATTCGTCTACAATATTGGCCAGTAGGTGGTCGCAAGGCAGTAAGCCACATCATTAATAAGTGTATCAGGTGCTTGCACGTACGGCCTAGGTTAACGGAGCACATCATGGGAGATTTACCGGAAGGAAGAGTAAAGGCAAACAGAGCCTTTCTAGTGACTGGTACGGACTTTTGTGGGCCATTCTACTATCGGTCTGAAGTTCGGAATAGACCACCAATAAAATGTTACGTCTGCCTATTTATTTGCTTTTCTACAAAGGCTGTACACTTGGAACTGGTAAAGGATTTGTCTACTCCAGCATTCTTGGCAGCTCTACGCCGTTTTACATGCACTCGAGGAAAACCGAAAACCATTTGGTCAGACAACGCAACAAATTTCGTAGGGGCGAAAAATGAATTGGTTTCTCTAAAAAGGTTGTTCTTCAATGAGACACACTTAATGGCAGTTGAGCAGCAATGCCTCAGCGATGGAATTGATTGGAAATGCATAACACCTAGATCTTCACATTTTGGAGGACTCTGGGAGGCGGCTATTAAAACCGCCAAGTTTCATGTTTATCGAGCTGTCGGTTCAAACATTCTAAATTTCGAAGAGCTCCGTACTCTTGTGTGTCAATTATCCGCAATTGTAAATTCACGTCCTCTTTGTCCCATTTCAAAAAATCCTGACGATTTAGACGTACTAACTCCTGCCCATTTTCTTATTGGCGGTCCCGTCACCGCTATAATAGAACCGGATGTCACTCCTTGAATTTCAATCGATTAAATCGTTGGCAACGCGTTTGCTATATGCAGCAACAATTTTGGAGAAAATGGAGTTCGGAGTACTTAACTCTTCTGCAGCAAAGAACCAAATGGCAACACGCTTCAGCAAATCTACAAGTGGGAGCTCTTGTTTTGATAAAGGACGAAAATATTCCACCTTTAAAGTGGGAAATGGCAAGAGTAGCGGAAACAATTAAGGGTGATGACAATGTTGTTCGTGTGGCGGTTCTTCGCACATCAAGTGGTATACTCAAACGAGCCGTGACCAAACTATGCTGCTTTCCCACAGATCCTGGCAATGTTGAAAGCGTGACCCTTCCAACAGGGGGAGGATGTTCGTAGTAACACTTTATTTAATTATAAATACTCGTATTTTAGTTATATAACAATGTCTCTTAATATAACAATATTTAACTCTCTTAATTTAACTCTCTCTCTCTCTCTCTCTCCTCTTTTAATTTTGTATATGTATTTTTGATGTATTAGCATAGCTTGCACTGTGCAAATAAAATTCTCCCCAGTTGATCATATACCTTAAGCACACGTAGTTGCAATTTTTATTATCGGTCGTTTAAGAATTGAATAGTTCAAGCGGTTGGTAAAAACGCTTACCATTCCCATAAACACCGACATTGCAGGGTCGTCAAAAGACATGGTGAAATCCCTAATCACTCAAATGACTAATATGATGAATATCATTACAATGTTACTAACAAGCTTAAATGCACGAAAGTAATAGTTTAATAATTGTAGCCTGGAATGCAAATGGCCTAACAAAACATTATCTGGAGTTGAAGCAATTTTTGTCTGACAAGAAAATTGATATAGCTCTAGTTTCAGAAACACATTTTACGAACAAAAGCTTTTTAGTATTTCCTGGATATAAAATTTATGTGACAAATCATTCTGATGGTAAAGCTCGTGGTGGGACAGCTTTCATATTAAATTCACTATTAAAACATACTGAACGGCAACCATATGCAACACCTCATATTCAATCCACTACTGTGCAAATTGAGGATACAAGTGGGACAATACTCATTTCCTCAGTTTACTGTCCCCCCAGACGGATCAATATGATGACTACATAAAGACGCTTGGCGTAAGATTCATTGCAGCTGGAGATCTGAATGCAAAACATACTGACTGGGGATCTAGGCTAACCAATAAAAAAGGACGAAATCTGATTAATGCTATAAACAAAAATAACTGCAGATTTTTAAGCTCAGGTGAACCCACCTACTGGCCAACAGATAGGAAGCAGATACCAGATCTAATCGACTTCAGTATAACAAAAAACATAAAGTGTAACCAATTAAAAATTAAAGCTTGTTTTGAACTTTCTTCAGACCACTCTCCGATAATACTTGACTACACAACTGACATCAAACCCATAGAACTAATAGCTAAGATTTTTAACCACAAAACAAACTGGAATGAGACATCAAACCCATAGAACTAATAGCTAAGATTTTTAACCACAAAACAAACTGGAATGAGTATAGACAGCATATTGAAAATCAACTGAAGATGTCTATCACACTGAAAACACATTTAGACATTGAACGTGCCATTATTCACTTCAACGCTGTTGTCCTAGACGCTGGAATCAAATCAAGCCAACAGCATAAAATTAGAAGAAATAAACCTACAACGGATATTTTCATAAGAAAGCATATTATTGAGAAGATAAAGCTGAGAAATAGGTGGCAGCTAACTAGATCGCCTGAGGATAAACACAATTTAAATATAGCCTGCAAAAAACTAAAGAGAATATTAACTAAAAGACAAAATATAGAAGTTGAAAATTACCTAAACAACTTACGCCTACCCAGGATACGAACGACTCATTATGGAAATGCACAAAGAAATTAAAAACTCAGATAAGGTATCAGCCACCACTACGGAAAGATGACAACTCATGGGCTACTACCAATGAAGGAAAAGCAACTGCATTGGCTAAATACTTTGAAAAAGTCCTATCAAATGACGAAGATAAATATATTGAAACACGCAATGACTTAAATTTAGACATTACAACCAAAATTAAGAAAACAAACACAACAGAAATAATTAATTGCATTAAAAAACGAATAAACCACAAAAAAGCACCAGGATACGATATGTTGACAGGAAAAGCTCTCGCTGAGCTACATACTATAGGTTATAACTACTTAAGGAATGTTATCAACTCAATGTTCCGACTACAATTTTTTCCCAAAGTATGGAAAGTTGCTCAAATTATTGCACTACCGAAGCAGGGAAAAGAAGCTACAACTGCTTCGTCGTATAGACCAATTAGCCTACTTCTCATAATCTCTAAAGTTGCTGAAAAACTATTACATGATAGACTTACCCAGATCCTTGACAATAAAAACATTATACCAAATCATCAATTCGGCTTCAGAAAACGACATTCAACAATTCAACAGATACACCGTATAACAAACAAAATTGAAACAGACATAGAATATAAGCGGTACTGCGTTGCTGTATTCTTAGACGTTGCAAAGCATTTGACAAAGTATGGCATAAAGGACTGCTGCATAAACTGAAGACGATGCTGCCACTGGACTACTATTTGATTGTTGAAAGTTATCTTAGTGATCGTTACTTTTACGTCAAATATAATGAAGAGTGCTCGTCTATTCATCTTACAACAGCTGGAGTTCCTCAAGGGACTGTTTTAGGACCACTGCTATATGTCATATTTACCTCAGATATACCACTTCCAAAATAACTGAATACCACCATTGCTACCTTTGGTGACGACACAATCCTCTTAGCATCTGACAAAAATCTAAATACTGCGACTGCAAATCTGCAGATATACACAGAGAATGTTTAGGAATGGTTTGATAAATGGTGCTTGAAAATTAATGAAGATAAGACTGTACAAATAATTTTTACAACTAAAACAAAATTTATCCCAATACCTATTAAAATCAACAATAAAGTTATGAAAATAAGGTCTACAACTAAATACCTTCGTATACACATGGACTCAAAGCTAAATTGGCACTACCACATCAAACAAAAAACGAAAAAATAAAAGAAAAATTTAGGCAACTATATTGGTTAATGGGCCAATTCGGCCTCTTCTATTTCGTGGGTATGCCATGAGGCCTGCGTAACGCCGCGCAAACGCTACAGCGGGTAATTAATCATCTGGTGAGGAAACTCCCCTTCGTGAGGGGTTACGTAGACCACCTGCTCATCGCATCTGAGATGCATGACGAACACCTACACCATTTGAGCCAATTGATTAAGACGCTGAAAGCGGCGAATCTGCGCATCAACCTGGACAAATGTCAGATGTCAACTCGGTGCTCAGGAGGTTATCTTTTCTAGGTATCGGGTCTCCAAAAAGGGGTTTAGGCCCCCGCGCCCAAAGATCGAGGCGGTCGACGCCTTTCCAAGCCCGGCAGACTCTACCCAGCTGAGACGTTTCCCGGGTATGTTCAACTTCTACCGCCGTTATATATATATATATATATATATATATATATATATATATATATATATATTTATATATATATATATATATATATATATATATATATACTATATATATAAATATATATATATATATATATATATATATATATATATTTATATATATATATATATATTTATATATATATATATATATATATATATACTATATATATATATATATATATATATATATATATATATATATATATATATATATATGTAGGACTCCGAATAAACAAACCCAATTGTTTAATAGTTTAAAGTAATGTTTTATTAAAATTCAATTGTTCTTAAATATTCACACTTATTAAAATATTAGTTTGTGAAATATATGCTTAATGGCTATTTTACATCTTTCACCTTCGAGCGACGCACAACGACTCTTTTTCTGCTCTTTTTCGTTAAGTGTCAACGTCCGGTCTCTGTCATACCAAAACAGTGTTGTCACTTTAGTAATTTAGTCCACTTCTTGTCAAACGTTCTGTAGTTGCCACCTGTTTGTCCGTCATTCCGTCAGGTTGCTTTCCCACATTCGGCCATCCTGTATTCTCATTCGGCTCGAATGAAAGTTCCCATTTTTTCATAAATTCGGCGACCGTTGTGGTTCGGCCTGGGCCTTCGTGATCACCAATCTTAACAACTTCGTATCTTCCGTGTGCCATCTTTTTTGCTACCCGGTAGGGTCCGAAGAATTTAGGCTTTAACTTCAGCCCTGAACCGAACTGTGTTCGCTTGATGGCAACGAGCTCGTCCACATTGTAAATCTTCTCCTTTTTACGATTTGCGTTGTAAGTCCTGCGATTCTCCTGTTGAATTCTAGAGATGTTTTCTTGGGCCTCTTCTCTGACCTTTTCACGTTCTCCGTCAAGTTCGTCAATCGCAACATCATTCAAAAGCTCTTGAAAATCTGGTATCCCTGGTATTCGCATATCTAAGCCTGTCATTATCCTGAAGGGTGACACTTTAGTACTGCGAGGTGGAGTGCTGTTGATGTACTGCTGTACCTTTTCAATGTGTTTATACCATTTATCGGGACTCTCACTGCAATGCTTCGATATCATGGGTACAACAATCTTGTGAATACGCTCCACTTGTCCGTTCCCGCGTGGAACCCCGGTAGCTATGAGTAGATGTTGAATACCTTCACTTTCACAATAATCTTTAAATAGATTGGAAGTAAACGCTGCACCCCTGTCCGATATTATCCGTTTCGGGTTGCCGAATATCGCTGCCTGCTTCCTCAGTTTTTCAACAACAGCTTCGACGCCAGTATTCTTAGTTGGGTACAACCATACAAACTTTGAAAATGCGTCAACGACCACCAAAATGTAGTTATACGACTTGTTAGTCGTTTCCATCGGTCCCACATGATCGACATGGAATGTTCCCAGCGGCTGATCCTCTTTGTTTATGGGATTTAAGAAACCTTCCCTTTTCCCAGACTTACTATCGACCACAATGCATTGTACGCAGCTCTTGACAATTTTAGCAACCTTTAGACTCAACTGCGGAATATAAAATGATTTTTCTACGACATCTTGGGTTTTCTTGGTGGAAAAATGTCCTTGCTGATGTGCCATTTTAATAATCTCTTCCTCCATGAGCGATGGGACAACAATAAGTTCCTTGTCGGGATTCTTATGAAGTACATCATGTTTCATGTAAAAATCGTCGTATTCATCTCGTTCCAAGACTTTGCGAACTGCTCGAATCCAGTCGTCGGATAGCTGCGCCTGTTTCAAGCGATGACTAAGGGAATCTTCCAACATGAGACATGCAACCCTGCTCAAGGCATCAACATGCTTCATCTTCGTACCGCTCCGGTGCTCGATCTCATAATTGAAGTCCTGCAGAAACATTGCCCAGCGAGATACTCTTAGTGGAACATCTCGTTTATTCATCGTCATGGTGAACGCATTACAATCCGTCACGATCTTGAATTTAATGCCCATCAAGTACACTCGCCATTTCTTTAATGCCTTTATTATTGCTAGAACCTCTAGCTCGTAGGAGTGGTACTTTTCCTCTTCGGGTCTGGTTTTGCGGCTCATGAACTGGATTGGATGGAACTGTTGATCATCGACATCCTTTTGTAACAAAACTGCCCCATATCCAAGCATACAAGCATCTGTATGCACTTCTGTAACCGCTTTGGGATCATAGAGCCTTAATACCGGTGCATTCATAAGCGCTGTTTTTAACTGCTTAAATGCCACTAGCTGCTCGTCTTTTAACAAAAAGTCAACATTCTTCCTCAGCAAATCGGATAATGGTTTCGCCATGACTGCATAACCTTCGACGAATCTACGGAAGTAGGACGTCAACCCGAGGAAACGCTGCATCGATTTCCGATCGTGCGGCAATGGAAAGTTCTTTATCGCCTTCGTTTTTTCGTCCGATGGTTTAATTGATCCGTGCTCTATAACATATCCCAAGAATTCAACTTTTGTCATTAGGAATTGACACTTTCGCCACTTTATTCGCAAACCGTTAGCAGCTGCCGCCTTAAATACCGTCTTTAACTTCTGAACGCCTTCGACTTCATCCTTTGAGGGAATTATCAAGTCGTCCATGTAGACTACGACTGTTCCATTTTGTATTAAATCTCTCAGGGCAGCGACAATGAACCTTGAGAAAACTGCTGGCGAATTTGAAATTCCGAATGGCACATATTGAAACTCATACTGGCCATTATAAGTTACAAAGGAGGTAAACTTTCTTGAGTTGGCCTCGACGGGAACATGAAAGAAACCGTTTTCCAGGTCCAGTGTTGAAAACATATTCGCTCCTTGCAACCGCTCGATAACATCGTCTATCAATGGCATAGGGAAATTGTCCCTGACGATCTTCTGATTAAGACGTCGATAGTCACAGCAAAGCCTTTTCCCTCCATCTTTCTTGGACACCAAAACTATCGGCGATGCGTATTCTGAGGTGCTTGGCTTGATAATCCCTTCCTCAAGCCACTGTGCCACCTGCTCGTCAACTGTACACCTGTCAGCGAACGACATTCGTCTTGGCCTTTCATAAACAGGAATATCGTCTGTTAGAATAATTTTCATTTCAACTGGCGATGAGATATTCTGTGCGGGACAGTATGTTTCAACCATACTTTTTACTTCGTTAGCGTGCATCTTATCAAGATGGGACAAATCAACATCGTTTTCCTTCAAACCAGCTACAAGGCACAAATCTCGAAACCCTTCTAAAAGTTCAGCAGCTTGACTCTCACTTTCCCTCGAGTGTTCTTCCCCTGGCTCTCCAACCACGTTCCAGCATGCGCATGCACCACAAGGCTTCCTCGAGTATTCTTCCCCTGACTCTCCAGTCACTGCCCTGTGCATGTTCGCACCATCACAAGTCTCTTGAGTTTTATCTGCACACACACCTGCGTTTCGCTTTGGCTCTAAAGCCACCACCTTCTTGTCCTTTGCAACATTCAACCCCAATTGTCCTTCCATTTTCACCTGCACCGCTTTCTTTTTGAATTCCGCACCGTCTTCTGTCATTATAATATCCACTTGCTGTAAAACATCGTTTCCAATAACTGCTGCGTAGGATATATCTCGCTCCCTGGTAACATGGAAAGTTGTGTTCACCCACACATCATCAATCTCGATCAGCATGGTAAAGCTGCCCATTGTTGTAAGCTCACTGTTACCAATGCCTACCAATCGCCGTTTCTCTTCACTCAACTTTACGTCCAGCTCCAACATTATGAGAGTATCATAGCGCATCACAAACACAAATCAGATCCAGTATCTATTAGTGCCAATAGATTAAAGCCATTCAAAACAAGTTTTTTAAAAATTAATCCGCACTTCTTCTCTGGTTTAACTTTGATGCTTTCGTTATTCATGACGTTAACCTTGCTCTTCTCCGTTTTTATAAATGTTCCAGCTGCTTTGCATTCCGCTGCTCGGTGTCCTTCTTGACCACATTTGAAACACTTAATCACCTTTCGTGGACAGTTTCTTGCAAAATGCGTTGCATCACCACAAGTGAAACACTTTTTCGTTGCATCTCTTGAGTTCGGCGAAACCTTGTTTGATGACGGTGGTTGGGCCTGGCTCTCAATACTGTACTGCGGTTTACTTGTCCTTAGTTTTTCATAAACCTTGATTTGCTCTTTCAAATCTTCGACAGTCTTCGCCTGGTACAAATTACTCTTGTTTGATTTTGCGTCCGGAATACCATCAATGAAGTATTCTATGAGACTTGAATCGTCTAAATTTATAGGCTTGCCGATTTCCATCAAGCTATAAAGGTATTCACGAAAGTCTTCTCCTTGGCGCTTTCGACGATTTCGCAACAGACGGTGGATTTCGATTGAAGAAAATGTTGTTCTAAACTCCTTGCGTAGGGCTTGCTTCAGCGAGCTCCAGCTGTTAATGCCGCTTTGGCTCCGAACAAATATTTTTGCGCCACCCTTAAGCAACTGTTTTGCATAAATAAATTTTTGCAGGTTACTCCAGCATACTGCCTCAGCATTTTCTTCAAATATTTCTAGCCATTGTTCCAAACTTGGTTGACCGGATCCCGAGAATGAAGTCATGGAATCCTCTATGTCCCGAAGAGTGAACGCCGACCGCTCCACATTCGCTGCGCGTACAACCAGACTCCGTTGGCTCGCGGCATCATTGTAGTCGGAATCTTCAGCCTCACTTACATTCAAGCCGAAGTGTTCCAGCAACCTATCCTGTAATGTCGCTTTTCTACCTGTCGTTGATAACCCCACTGTTCGTAGTTCGTCCTTCAACTTATCAACCGTCAACCTAAGAATCTGTTCACTGTCCATGTCGATTACAAATAAAATTAAATTTCAATTTATAATAAAGCCAATATACTGAAAATAAAGACCTTGGGCTTTCAATAATATTAATAATTATATTTTTAAAACCTTAAAATAAAATTATTTTCTGTGCATGAAATTTAAATGAAGTTAAATATTTCAATAAGCTGCTCTTCAACTTTTTATTCAATCAAAATTGTTTTCAAAATTTTTTTTTCAAACCATAACAAAATTATGCAAATTTACTCGAAAATATTTCTTTTCCACTTCTTAAAAGTATTCGAAATTAACCATCTGGTCACTTTAATTTTTTTAAAATAATAATTACCACTAAATTGACAGCTTTTATTCGAAACAAAATCTTATTTTGTTCACACAGTAAAAATGATCGCCTGGTCACTCTATTGTTCAAACCAAAATACAAATATCTAACTACAAAACTTTACTCATCTGTTTAACACCGCACAGCACCAGTTTTACATTCTTCACGCCGCCTCTCACGATATCCGCTCTCTGCTTCAGTCGCTGCTCATGAATCTCCGCTAAAACTCTCCACTGCTGTCTTCCTTGTTAGAATTTTCTTCCGTTGAACACATAAATTTGCGTCGCTTGCAACTGCTCTGTCTATTCAAATTTTAAACTGCTCTCAGCATCATTTTCTCCTCTGTGTTTTTACACTCACGCACTTTTAATGTTGTGCAAACTTTTCTTTGTCGCTGCGCACTTAGCTTTGTCGCCGCTCTTTGCGCACACAATCATCCCTCGCTGCAGTCTTTTCGTTGTCGCTATGCTCGTTGTTGTTGCAACCTGCATTCGTATGTCGCTCGAAGTCCCTTGTGAAATTTACATGCACTCACACTCTTGTTGTTGCTGCCGCACAATTTCAAATTTGGTTGAAGTTCTAGGTTGGAGACTAGACCTTCAACCGCCCCTCGCTGCCGCTGCGCAATTGAAAACCCATTCGGCTGTACGTTTCTGCTTGGTGGCGAGAATTATCGCGTACAGTACTGTTTCTCAAATTGTTTTCCAACAATTTTACATGTATTTTTAACCACTTTTCACATGCAGTTTTTTGCAGCACTTCAGTTTAGTTTTCTATTAACTTTTGTTAATTTTCTTCACTTTGCAACAATTTTGTTTGCACTCACTGAGCCTGCATCCCACTTCTGACACCACTTGTAGGACTCCGAATAAACAAACCCAATTGTTTAATAGTTTAAAGTAATGTTTTATTAAAATTCAATTGTTCTTAAATATTCACACTTATTAAAATATTAGTTTGTGAAATATATGCTTAATGGCTATTTTACATCTTTCACCTTCGAGCGACGCACAACGACTCTTTTTCTGCTCTTTTTCGTTAAGTGTCAACGTCCGGTCTCTGTCATACCAAAACAGTGTTGTCACTTTAGTAATTTAGTCCACTTCTTGTCAAACGTTCTGTAGTTGCCACCTGTTTGTCCGTCATTCCGTCAGGTTGCTTTCCCACATATATATATATATATATATATATATATATATATATATATATATATATATATATATATATATATATATATATATATATATATATATATATATATATATATATATATATATATATATATATACGATATATGTATATATATATTAAGTTTGTCAAGAAAGTGTTTTGACAAAAATAGAGAATTTGCTCTCTCCCCTACATAATATAGTATTTCTTTATTGTTTTCATTAACTTCATTTAGTCAATGTATTTACTAATGAACAGTAAAAAATAAAAAATAAAAAAATAGGAATATTAAACTTAAGACATAAAAACACAACAAAAACAAATAGTCAACAAATTTGCAGTGAAGAAAGTGCTTTTAGAATTTTAGAAGGGAATTAATCAAAAATAGTTGCTCTTTGCTCATCGAATGCAGCAGTTTTAGCAAAATTATTAAAAATTTAAGATGCTTGGTAAAAGAACATCAATTGATATGACTCACTTGGTTTACTATAACCACCGTATCCGAGAAAATGTCCAAGAATTGTCCTTTGACCAGCTAACTATTTATAATATTTTAAATCGAGTAAAAAATGAAGAGAGTCTGGTACCAAAACCTTCAGAATACCTTGCGCACAAAATACCAGATAGAGCAGAACGCATTTTGGTAAGTAAAGGAGTGAAAAATCCGCAGATTTCTACGAGAATCTATTCAAGTCAACTAAAAAAAGAATATGATCTTGGGATTACTACCGAAACAAAAAGATAAAGTATCAGCAAATGTCGAGATTTGCTCGAAAAAACCAATGCTTTCAACACAATACATTGAAAATCAATGAATTCGCTAGGATGTACTTTGTCAAACGAAATGACTATTGGGATGGCGCTATATTTTTGAAGTCCAAAACCATGCTTTTCTATAATGGTGGGCCTAATAGAGTGCGGCGACAACTGATAGATGCATTGGATAATCGAAATATATAGAAATTCGGCAAACTTCCTGTCTTGGTATCGGGGTGCATATCCAGTAAAGGACTAGGAGAACTAGATTTCATAGAGGATAAAATGGATGCAATATTTGGATACTTTCAAATATTCTTTTGTAAACAGACCAGATCATTTAGGGTTCATTATTGATAATAATCCGCAATTCGAATTTTAGCAAGATAATGACCCAAAACATTTTTTTTACCTTCTATTTATTTACCGAATCTTTCTTTGTCAAGAAACAATCAGTTATTTTTCAAAGATTACAAGACTACATTTACATATCTAGGTAATATTCTCAGCCACTGCATCGAATATTTAGTGTTTTCACATCACGCAGTAAGACGTTATTAAATCAGGTCTAAGGTATATATCCTTTTGAGACGTCTTGTAGAGGGAAGCTTTAGTAGGCTCCTCGCCAAGCAGTTGGGGTGATTTTCCAATTTAAGAGCGTAGGTTTTGTAGGTGTTCACCATTTCATTTTCAATCGTGGGTATATGTAGTATCGTGGGTCACGGTAGATGTTTGTGTTCCTCAAGTACCATAGAGCACCAGTGATCATTCTCAAAATTTTTGATTGGAGGCTTTGGAGTTTCTCTGTGTTTGACGGACACGCGGTGCCCCATTATTTAATCCCATATGTCCATATAAGCTTAATGATACTGGTATAAACCAGTACCTTATATTGAAAGCAAGGTTTGAATGTTTATTTAGTAGTCTGTTCTAGGTATGGAGCTTCAATTTGATCTGAGCGTAGGTTGAATCAATGTGTTTAGTCCAGGTTAATCGTGTGTCTAAGTGGATTCCCAGGTACTTTATGTCAGAGCGTTGTGGAATGTTTTGAGCATTGATGCGAATAGGGGCTCTTGTCCTTTCTTATTGCAAATGTTAGGTGTGAACATTTAGCTTCATTGACCTTTATTCTTCATTTGTTAAGCCTTTGTTCAATAGACAGTAAGTCTATGGCCTGTAGCCATTGCGAGGATTCCATATGGGATGTTTGTACTCATTATGGGTGTATCACTGTAATAAGTTCTCCTTATTAAATAAAACACAATTAAACCGACCCCGATCTTTAATTGAATCCTTGTATTAATATGTACAGACGTCTAGCTTATTTTACGGTTGAAGGCCAACTAACCTACACAAGTGTGAGCTATCAACAGCGCAGTTATCTCAACTTATCTATAACTTATCTCAAGTTATCTCAACTGTCAGAACGCACTCACTGCACGCTTTTCTTTTTTAAATTTAAATTTTAATTTGATCTACTTAACTTAATCAAAACCATATAATTTTCGCGGTTTCACCGCTCTACCACTTCGTGTGGTATAAAAGGGTTGTGGCGCCACAGGTATGTTAGCAATAAGAGGGGCGTCACTATTTGATGCAGATTTAGATCCTGAACCATTGCTACCAGCAATTTCAAATTCATCCGATGATGATATTTTAGAATCAATGTCGACTGCTGATAGTTCCGGTTCATTTACTTCACATTGGTCTGAATCATCATTTACATTAGGTACTTGAATCGATGGTGATTCTAATTGAATTTCTTTTAACAGACATTTTCATCAAATAATAATTCACTCGCATTAAATCCAGTATTTGTTGATTTTGCAATGAATCTACGATTGCGTCTAAATTGATTGTCGAAACTATCCCTAATGAAATATGATTTTCCATTGACATCTCCTATGATTATGCCATAATTCCATTCCTTACAATTTTTCTTAAAAATAACTGTATCGCCAATTCCCAATGTGGGTTACGATTTTGCATTTTTGTCGTCATAATATTTTTGCTTTCCTTTTTTGTTTTCAATTTTTTGTTTGATTTCTTCTTCCGGTATATTGTTTCTAGTCAATTTTGAATTTACTACTGGTAATTTTGTTTTAATTAATCTTCCAAAAAATAATTCCGATGGTGTTAGCTTCATGCCTGCCACCGGTGTTGTATTGTACTCGAGTATTCGGTATTGAAATTGATCGACCTCATCCGATTCATAGCATCGCTTTAAGATATTTTTTGCGATTGCCACGCCCTTTTCAGCCAATCCATTGCTTTGAGGATAACGTGGAATTGAAAATTTGAATTGAATATTAAATTCTGATGCAAATCAATCAAATTCAGCCGAACTAAATGGACTATTATCACATCTTATCACTGATGGGTAACCGATTTTATCAAAAATTTCCGGGATTTTCTCAATAATATGTCTGGAGGTCTTATTGTTCAGTCTGCATGCAGTCAAGTAGTTTGAGTAGGAGTCAATAATCGCGATAAAGTCATGTCCAGCATATTCGAAAAGATCCATTGCTGCGATTGCATATGGATACATTGGGTTTTCCTCCTGTTTTAGTGGCTCTTTTTGATTATTTCTCTTGAATTTTTCGCAAATTACACATGCTTCAACAATCCTCCTGATTTTACTGTTAATTCCTGGCCAATAGTATCTATAACATACGAGCCCGCGAAAGCGTTTTTTCAATTCCCAAATGCGATTCATGAAGTCATTTAGCAATTCTTTCTTGTAATTCCTTTGGAATTACCAACCTATGATTATAAAATAGCAACTCATTTTCAACATGCAGCTCCGATTTGAGTTTGTGGAAATGCCGGCTGAATTCATCAAGTTGATGAAATCCAGCCCATTTGTTCTCCACAAACTGGCAAATGCGTTTGTACTGTTCATCCGATTCCACTATTTTCCGATATAAATTGTAATTACCTTCCGACATGCAAACCGATTTTGTAACTGAGTGAATCACGCATGACAATTCATAAATTTCTTCTATTTCCATTAATTGTGCTCGAGAAAGGCAATCCGCGATTAACATGTGCTTACCCGGTTTATACATGACGGTCATGCTTGGGTATTTAAGTAAAAACATAAACATTCGTTGAAGTCTAGTCGTGACGTCATCAATATCTCTCTTAACTAGCGTTTCAAGTGGCTTATGGTCACTTTCAACCGTGAACGAACGTCCGTACAGAAAAAAATGAAATCGATGACAAGCAAACACTATGGCCAACAACTCCTTTTCTATTCGGGCCCATTTTTGGTCACTTTTAATCAATGTTCTTGATGCGAATAATACTGGACGTCCATCCTGAATTAGGACACAGCCCAATCCATCCCTTGATGCATCGGTTTGGACAATGACCGGTTTACCCGGGTCATAAATCGCTAATGTTTGTTCCGAAGTCACAATGTTCAACAAATTTGTAAATTCCATTTCATATTCATTAGTCCATTCAAATTGTACATCATTCCGCGTTAAATTACGTAGTCTGGCGGTTAATTTGGATAAATTTGGTATAAATCGCGCGATGTATTTTAAAAGTCCCAAAATCGTAGCACTGCCGATTTATCGTTTGGTTTTTTCATTCCGAGAATTGCATCACTATATTTTGCATCCGGTTTAACAGTACCCTGCGATAATATTTATCCCATAAATTTTACTGTTGTGTATGCTACCGTACATCGCTCTATCGTTTGCAAAGTCAGTCGATCAGTGGACGTCAAGCAATACACATCGCGCTACGGAGCGATCATCAATACAACATATACATATATACATTCTCACTGTACATATATCTGTTCATCTTCATATGGCAATAAACATTAATATATATTAAATGTCATTAGCGCACGCATATATAATACTGGCGACGAGGATGGGATTAGCGATTAATCATTAAATTGCGTGCGTTGAATCGTGTATACTCGTATATATATTTGCTTATATTACATACGCGATTACAAGAAGAAATAAAGAACAAAACTTGCACAAGAATTCGCAAGTTGTCGAGCAAGAAGACAAAACAGAATGCAGAAACGTCGGCGTCGCAGCGAAGCGAGCGACATACATACAGTGAAGTGCCGTTATGTCTGGTTGAGACAGTAACGAGGCGAGAATCATACGGTTAGGAAATACATACTGACAGTAGCCAGTTTTTTGTTGTTAGTCACCGCACATGGCAGACGATCTAGGCGAACAAGCAAGTAATAGCGCCGCCGCCGTCAAGAATAGTGGAAGTACAGTTGAAGAAATAAAACCAACTGTGAGTGCTAATTATACACAATTAATTGTCATGGCTGGCGTTGGCAGTTTGGAACTCTTCGATTTGGGTCTTCCAGAAAAATGGACAACATACATGGAGCGATTCAAACTATATCTTCTGGCCAATGATGTCACAGATGAAACACGAAAAAAGGCGGCTTTTCTCACGCTGGCCGTTGCGCCACTCTTCGATCTATTGACAGCATCACCCAAACAGGTCAGTGATTTGAATTTATCGGAAATATACAAGATATTGACCGATCATCTTTCTCCTCGGCCATCCGAGATTGCTGCATTTTATCATTTCCACAAGCGTGATCAACACGCGGGCGAGTCCGTCAGCTGCTATATGACAGCTTTGCGTGCGTTGGCAGTATACTGCAAATTTGGTACGGCACTGGATCGCATGCTACGAAACCGTTTTGTGTGCGGCATGAAGGAGGAAGGGCTGCAGAAAAGTTTTCTGGCCGAAACTGAGTTAACAGTGCAACGAGTCATCGAGCGTGCTATGTCTAGCGAGGTAGCAGCACTCCAGCGAATCTCCATCTGTACTAGCCATCAAGTCGGGTCGTTAACATCGCTTTAATCAGCGCAATAACAGTAACGACAGAAACTATAACAAACGGCATACATGTGGCGGCTGCGGCGGTCAACATAACCGCGTGCAGTGCCCATATCGTGAAAGTGTATGCCATTCATGTGGCCGCAAGGGTCATCTACAGCGCGCGTGTCGTAGCGCGCAATCCTCAAGGTCGTTCATACCAACATCGAGCTCACAACAGGCACACCAAGGTGCACAGAATCATCGATCACCTCGTGGAGGATCCACCAATCAAATAGTTCCAGTGGTCAACCAGAAGAAGTCCATTTCAGTGTTAATCAACGGGCGCTCTTGTTCATTCGAAGTGGATTCAGGTTCGCCAGTTACTATCATGACAGAAAGTACGTTCAATCACATCTGGTCAACCAAAAAGCCAGATCTTTTGAAGTGCGACTTGGGCCTTAGTGACTATCAACGACAAGAAATCCCAATCAAGAGGATTATTGATGTTTCAATATGTTACAATCGTCGTAAAATTGAAAATCTGCCGCTCATCATCGCTGACGTGAGCAGATCAAATCTAGTGGGATGCAATTGGTTTGACGCCCTGGGCATACGCATAGAAGGCGTGTTTGCCATCAACAGCGGGGTCAACATTAAGACCATTCTAGGAAAATTCTCACACTTATTTTCGTCAGAACTTGGTCGCTATACGGGGCCTCCAGTATCGCTGCATATCAATGAGGCCGTGCCGCCAGTCAAACTTCCACCACGCCGCATTCCATTTGCCATCAAAGAGCTCGTCGAGGACGAAATCAACCGTTTATGCAGTCAAGGTATTTTGGAGCCAGTTTAGAACTCCGATTGGTCAACTCCAATAGTACCAGTTGTGAAGAAAGACGGATCAATCAGAGTTTGTGGCGATTATAAATCAACGTTAAATCAGGCAGTCAAACCACACTGCCACCAAATACCGGCAGTCAGTACACTGTTAGCATCAATTGAAGGAGGATCAATATTTGCAAAAATCGACTTGGCACAAGCGTACCAGCAGCTAATAGTCGACGAACGTTCAGCGTCACTACAAACTATTTCCACGCACAAGGGTGCGTTCAAAGTGACCAGACTTCAATTTGGTATAGCATCAGCTCCTGGCATATTTCAAAGCTGTATCGAGGGTACTCTACAGAAAATTCCTGGCATTTTGCCGTACTTCGACGATATAGTGATCATGGGCAAAACAGAGGAAGAGCTGGCTTCCAGGCTAAACCAAGTATTGTCACGGTTCGATAAAGGTGGTCTACGCGTACGCAAAGACAAATGTCAATTTGGTGTACCATCCGTAGAATTTCTCGTCTTCAAAATCGACGCTGTTGGTATATGGCCATCTGCGGAAAAGGTCAATGCAATCAATGATGCACCAGCACCCAAGGACAAAAAGCAGCTTCAAGCTGTTCTGGGTCTAGGCAACAGTTGCAGAACCTTTGCACCGCCTTTTGGATAGAAACGCTCACTGGACTTGGCAGAAAGAGCACGACATTGCTTTCTGCAAACTAAAAAAATTACCACATCAGACGACGTGTTAGTCCACTACGCTGCGCAGTTGCCGCTAGTACTAACATGTGACGCATCGCCATATGGACTCGGAGCAGTCCTCAGCCATAAATTATCAGATGGATCGGAGAAGCCAATCGCATTCTACTCACGAACACTGTCCAAAACAGAACGCAACTATGCACAAATAGATAGAGAAGCAATAGCGCTCGTCTGAGGTGTTAAAAATTCCACAACTACCTTTATGGTCGATCGTTTACACTCGTCACTGATCACCGCCCTTTATTAGGAATCTTCACTACAAGAAAATCAGTTCTTAATGTAATTTCGAGCACAATGCTACGCCGATCAATTTTTCTCAACGCATACGATTTTAACCTCATACATCGCGCTGGAGCAAAAATTGGCAATTCAGACTTTTTGAGCCGCTGTCCTATTGCGGCAACAACTGAGTCAACATCATCCCAAGATGTTCTTATGATTGAATTATCAGCCGATTCAGTCATAAAGGCACAACAAATTGCGTCCCAAACTTCGAAGGATCAGGATCTCTCCAAAGTTAAGGGGATGGTCTAGCACCAAAATTGAGCGTTCAAGCAGCCTATATCCGTTCTATTGCCGCCGAGATGAACTCTCTGCAAATAGAGGAGTTCTCATGTGGGGTAACCGTGCAGTTATTCCACCACCGGCTCGAGCATCTATTTTACGAGCACTTCATGTGCCTCATCCAGGAATCGTCAAGATGAAATCAATTGCTCGGAGTTATGTATGGTGGCCCAACATTGATGCTGAAACTGAGCATACTGTGAAGAAGTGCATTCCGTGTCAACAGAATAGGAACGAGGAATCGAAAACTGAATCACACCATTGGGAGTCGGCTAGGACTCCGTGGTCTCGTTTACACATCGACTTTGCCGGCCCTTTTCAAGGCAAAACTTTCTTCTTGGTAGTCGATTCTTTCTCCAAATGGTTGGAGGTCGCAGTTGTTCCGTCTACATCTACGGGAGCCGCGGTCAAGTTCCTTCGACAACTGGCTGCCACTCATGGTCTTCCTGATGAGATAGTGTCGGACAATGGCACAGCATTCACATCTTCAGAATTCAAGGAATTCATGGGCAACAATTTAATTCGCCACATACGCTCTGCTCCGTTTCATCCGGCAACAAATGGGCAAGCAGAACGAATGGTTCAATCCACGAAGAACTACTTAAAGAAGCTGGAACGAAACACGAACATAGATCTCAGTTTGGCTAGATTCGTGTTCAACCAACACATCACGCCGCATGCAACTACAAACCGTACTCCAGCAGAGCTGCTCATGAACCGATGGCTTAAATCGTATTTCGACAAAATACAACCACAGGAAATCACTTTCGGCAAGCTGACCGAGCCTGCCACCAAGAAATCTTTCATTTCAGGTAATCCAGTGTGGGCCCGTAACTACGCCGCTGGGCCAAAATGGATCGAGGGACAAGTCTTTGATCAAACTGGGCCTATATCATACACTGTCCGTCTGAGCGACTCCCGGATCGTCAAGCGTCACCAAGATCAGCTTAGGAATCGTATAGCATCATCGAACGATGCCAACTGTGGAAGTCCAGCTACAGAGGACTTATTAACATCGTGTGATCATAGTATTTTGGAGCCTACTAATGAAGCTGAATCTCCGCCAGTAAGTCCACATCCAGTGGCTCATTCATCACCAGCTCCACCTACACCTCGTAGGACCAGCCGCAATAGAAAGCCTACGCATTTCTATTCTGGGTGTTAAGGGGTGTTGTGTATGCTACCGTACATCGCTCTATCGTTTGCAAAGTCAGTCGATCAGTGGACGTCAAGCAATACACATCGCGCTACGTAGAGATCATCAATACAACACATACATATATACATTCTCACTGTACATTTATCTGTTCATCTTCATATGGCAATACACATTAATATATATTAAATGTCATTAGCGCACGCATATTTAATATTTACCCTTCCTTGTCTGTATTGAATTTTATCCTTGTTAAACTTGATATTATTTTTCCGCGCCCGATCGATTACCTCTTTCATTATCTTATCATGTTCCGTTTCATCATCCCCATATACGATAATATCATCAAAATATACCATGACCCCCTTTAAATACCCAAATAGTTTAATCATTTTTCCTTGAAACATTTCCGGCGCGCAATTAAGTCTAAATGGTACTCTATTAAATTTAAAACGTCCAAATGGGGTCATAAATGTCGTTAGATTGGAACTTTCTTTGTCCAGTTGCATATGCCAAAACCCACTGCTGAGATCAAGTACAGAAAAAACTTTTTATTTGCTAATTTTGACGTTAAGTCACCAATTGTTGGTATTAAGAAGTGCTCGCGTTTAAAGCATGTGTTCAGTGGTTTTGGATCAAGGCAGATCCGCAAATCATTACTATTTGGCTTCTCCACTATTTGCAAATTATTAACCCAGTCAGAAGGATAGTCTACAGGTGAAATGATTTCATCCAGTACCACCTGGTCCAGTTTGCTTTTAAGTTTTTCAATCAATGCTATCGGTATTCGTTTTCTGTAGTGTAAAGTTTCGAATTTTCATGTAATTTGATTGAGAAAGTTCCAGGAAATTTTCCGAGTCCGCTAAATATATTTTTATTTCGTTTCACGAATTCCGTTTTTTGTTCCGGTAAACAGGCAATAACGCCAACATCCAATCGTTTAACTAATCCAAATTTAATGCAATATCTAATCCCAGTATTGGTTCAAATTGATTATTCACAATAACAAATTCAGCTGCTTTTGACTTATTTGTTTTGGCTTCAAAACATTCTAATTCTGTTTTTCCAAAGATTTCAATTTTATTGTTACTATAATCAAATAACGGAAGGTCATTTTTTTTATTACAAAATTTACTACTAATCTTATTAATAATTTTGATTGGAATGCAGTTCACATCTGCGCCAGTGTCTATTTTAAATTCCACTGTTTGATTTCCTATCCGATAATCTTTGGTCCATTTTGATATTTCAGCTGAATTTATTTTGTAAACAAAATTATACCTAAGAGTGCGTTCCGATTTATAACTAACATTTGTACTACCTTGATTCCAACTAAGTGCTGAGACTTTTCCGGTGTTTGGTTTGCTGTCCGATGAATTTCGTGAATTTTCCGATGAAATGTTGTTTCTTTCCGTTGATTTTCCTTTGGAGCGCCGGCACACTCGCTGGAAGTGCCCCTTTTTACCACACCCCCTGCAATTGATGTCCTTTGCCTTGCATGATTCCAAGTGTTTTGGGCTCCATTGTTCACCGCAATTGAAACAAAAACAATTTTGTTTGTTGAGAGCAAATACCGTTGGCTCCGATGACATCGAAATGCTGTCGACCGATTGCTTTTTGTCCAAAATGATTTTGTTTGCATTCGCTGAGTCATAAATTTTGCACGTTTCAATTTTGCGGGTCAATGGCTCATCCCGACCGTCGAGAATTTTCAGCTGAAGCTTTTTGTCAAAGACACCAATTATGACATACGTTCTTCATATGCTATACCGCATGTGCAATTGAATTCACACCGACGCAATTGTGTTCGAAGCTCCGTTTCGAATTCATTGAAAGTTTGTTTCTCTTTCTGTAGAATCATGTTAAATTTGAACGAATCCATAGCCACGTTCTTTTGCGGCAAACAATGTGCATCGAATTTTTTAAGCACCTCGTTCAATTTGCGCATAGTCAATACTTCTCTTTCTTCCACATGTTCACCATTCGCATCACGAATATTTACCGTATTTCGTGTTATTCCAAGTAAAGCATCCGATGAACCATCATTTGGATACAACGTATTGTAAATGTTCGAACGGTTTGAACCAACCAGCCACAAAAATGTAGCAATTTTTTTGCTTTCGGCGTCATCTGTTTTGTCATTTGCCATCATATATACCATGAAATTGCGTTTCCATATTGGCCATTCGGTTGACAAGTTTGTGCAATCCAATTCCATTGGCACGCGTTGGTTGTTGTTGCTGTTCATTTTGCTACGCGGTTTGAATTATTCCGTGTTTCTCTTTCCAATGAAATTCTTCGCACACAATGGGACAACGCAATGTTGTGAAATTCCTTTTATATAAATTTTAACTTTAATCCGGTGAATGTTGGTTTCTTCTGACAACATGTAATAAGTTCTTCTTATTAAATAAAACACAATTAAACCGACCCCGATCTTTAATTTAATCCTTGTATTAATGTGTACAGACGTCTAGCTTATTTTATGGTTGAAGCCCAACTACTACAGTGTAAGCTATCAACAGCGCAGTTATCTCAACTTATCTATAACTTATCTCAAGTTATCTCAACTGTCAGAACACATTCATTACAATCACCGGCAAATGTGAATATAGCCGTGTGATCGGAAGTTGGCATGTCAGCTGTAAAAAGCAAATACAGCAGTGGTCCGAGCACACTGCCTTGAGGGACTCCTGCTTTGATATCAAAGTAGTTGGAGGTAGAGTCACATTGGTTTACCATTAATTTCTGCCTTTAATTTTAATTTATTTAATTTAATTAATCATACAATAAGTTTTGAAAACGTATGCTGTACATTTAACTTAGCCACAATTGTAACTTAAATTAAAAACTTAAAGCTAAAATTAAAATTAAAATTAATACTATTGACAATTATTTAGAAAATAACAAACAAATATAAGAAAAAACAAAAATATATAAAAAATTGAAAAGAAAGAGGGTAGTAGAACTTGGAAGGAAAAGAGAAGAAATAAAGCGTCAGGAGTTACTACGAAAATAAAGATAAAACGATTCGACAGGCTGAAGCGCAACTTTTCATAAAGGTATAGCGGAGCCTTACAGTATATTAATTTATGCATAAATATACAATTTCTTGCCTTTAAATAGCACTCAATATCGCAACCCAGAACCACTTTACTCCAAGATGAGATATGGTCAAATTTGCGCAAGCCATACACATAACGAGTAGCATTATTGAATGCCACTCGCAGCTTATGTAAAGACCGAGAGTCCAAACCACTATACACCACCTCAGAGTGGTAATAATAGGCACAAGCAATTGCACAACCAACCTGCGCCTGGTTTCAACGGGAGTAAATCGAAATAGTTTGTGGAATTTCTTTGGAAGGATTTCTTTAAACTCATATATAGCCCTTTGTGCCACAACTTATCAAAGGCTTGCGGAATGTCAAGGAATGCAGCAGAGCAGTATTTCTGTTGTTCGAATGCTGAGCATATAATTTTTACTATGGGATGAATTTGCTCTATCGTTCCATGCTTTTCTCGGAAGACGAACTTGTATTGGTGAATTACATTGTTTTTATTTAAATACTGGAAGACTTGCCGAGGAACTATTTTTTCGAAGATTTTAGATAAGGTGGGAAGTAGACTAACAGATCTATATGAACAAATCCTTTCCTTGCTTCGGGATCATTATTATTTTCGAAATCTTCCAGCATTGAGGATAGTGCCCAGTGTGTAAAATAGCGTTGAATTCTGTGACTAAGTGAGATACAGCTATATGAGATAATTCTTTTATCATGTTTGCTGTTATCTGATCTATTCCTGGCTTTTTTTTTAAAGATTTAAGTCTTTTATTATGTTATTTACCTTCTTCCTTGAGGTTTTCAGGAGCTCACCGTTTCCACTACTCGGTACTTCACGAGGTTCAAATGATATAATGGGGGATTTGGACAGAAGACATCTCTCACGTGATATGCGAAGCCAGTGCATTTTTATCATCGTTTTTAGCCCAAGAGTCATTTTCTTTACGAAGTGTATTGTATTGGTCCTTTGAGCTTCCTAGTAGCACGCTACAATGAATATACATTGTCGCCATGAGGACTCAAGCTGTCAAAATAATATGTAACTGATTTTTCGTGTTTCTGCTTCAATGTGTTTTTTAGTTTACGGGAGTTCATTATTCAATTTTGGTGACCGGTGATTTTTTCCATTCTCTGCTAAGATGTCGCTTTTCTCTAACCAGTTTTCCACATCATTAGGATGGGACAATAGTAAAGCATTTTTTATTATAGATGTGGTGGAGAGATATGCGGCCTCCTTCAAAACATTTACCAGGTCATTCAAGGTATTTTCGATGTCACGAGCATCTTTTAGGGCGGCTTTATAGTTAATGTGAGTACTTATGAATTTTTTTGCTTATAAGCCAGTCAGTGCATCTATTTGTCAGTTGAGTAGAGTTGGAATTTAAAGACATGGATGAGGTTTTCATATGAATGAAGGTTGGCGAGTGGTCAGACGAAAGATCAAACGAAGCTTCAGCGGTAATATTTTCCTATTTTATGTTTCTAAAGACACCGAAGTCTATGAGGTCTGGTCTTTTGTTGATAAAAGACAGCCAGTAGGTTGACTCCCCAGTTGATATAATCTCTAGACCCAAGGTATTTATGGCATCATAAAGTTGTCTACACTTCGATGAACTTTTTCCCGAATGACTTAAAAAAGCGTTGGAAGCTTATAGACTCAATTGAAAATCTTGGTGGATAGTAGAAGCGGATATGGTGATATTTCCTTCCAATAGTTTAATGTTAGATACTTGCAGATAGACTTCGCTGATATCTTCAAGGACTACATGGTTAATTCTACTACGTATAAGTATTCCACTTCCTCCGCGCGCTCTATCGTTTGGATATTTTGAATCGTAAAAAGTAGATCTCGTAATTCTAAAGTTTTGTTTGTTGTTAAGTGGGCTTCAGATAGTAGCATTATATTTTTTTGTTGAGCTGTCAGAAAGTCAGCCAGTTTCAATTTATGGTTCGTAAGAACGTCTGCGTTCCAAAAGTATAATTTCAGCGATAAATTCATACCTTGGAAAGAATTTTTTGCACGAGCGCTTCTTGCGTTTTCATCATTTGTTGCATTATTGTCATCATACCATGCATAGATATCATAAATATGTTAAGAAATTGGACTAGGTTCTGCAGGTCAGTATTGAATGTGCCACAAGGTATTTCACTTTGTTGTATAGAAGGATTAGCAACATCAGAGTAACTTTCGTGTTGGGGGTTCTCGTGTAAGGGACCAAAAGTAGTTTGTCTTTCTCCTCTGTCATTTTGATGAGTAGCTAAATGTCAATTTGAGGATTGACGATTTCTCCACTGGATTGCGTGTACTGAACAGCCTTTATAGTTTGCCGTATGATTACCTCCGCAATTACTGCATTTTTCACTGTGTGATCTCCGTTTTTTTTACCACAATCTGTAGATGCATGTATATCTCCACATATCAGACAGACCGTACGTGGAGTACAGTATGCTTTTGTGTGCCGATATTCCAGGCAGTTGTGACACAGTACCGGACTAGTTTTCTTTCTAGGCTCTTCTATTGTAATTTGGCGGTGCGTTAATGCGTAGATGGGATGAGATTCTCCTTTTTTCAATTTCATTTTCTCTGGTTCTAGTTCTACGTTTATACCGCCAAAATTTAAGGCGCATTTAGTAAGGATGTGGGTTCTTTATAATTACAAAAAAGTGTTACATACGGCAGCCCAGAGTATACACTTGAACCCCATTGAAAATTTGTGGGAACTTTTAAGAAATAGGCGGCCGGGAGGCATACAAAAGGTGGAGCAGAGCTCAAAACAGCAATATTAGAGGAATTAAATAAAATGCAAGTGAATACGATGGGCAGAAGTTGATTCATTCTATTAGGAGAATACTAGAAGCCGTTATAGATGCTAAAGAGGGCAGTAGGTATTAAAACCTTTTATAGTGCCAATTTTCTTTTCTTTCTTAAAGCTTTAAAATAAGTTCTGATTTGTAAATATATATATGTATATATATATATGTGGCGACACCACTACCGCCACCTATTAACACGCTGTCGCTGTCGCACAGCGTGTTTATGGGTAAACCGGAACCAGCCTGTGTTGGCTGCGGAGCAACACACTTCGTGTTTCCGGCTTTTTCATTCGTTCTCTTCTGTTCGCAGCGCTGGAGCCGAGCACACGCTCTCATTTTTCTGTGCTGTAGCTAGTGTGGAGCATTATAGAGCGTTTTGTGAAATTAATATTCGTTTCTGCAAATTACTAGGAATTTTGTTAAGTCCAACATTTAAAATAAATATTATAATTTAATTTGGCTTCTTTTCTTATTTATTATTGGGTTACGCTCCACCCGAGCGTAACCCAAATTGGTGACCCCGACAACAACAACACCGCAACAACAACCGCAGCAATGGCTACGGCAAGTGCAACGAGCGCTGCCAGCACCGCTGCGGCCGCGGCAGATCAACAGAAAACAACGTTACCTGTCCCAGCAAATCGACCTCGTCCATATCCACAGCCAACCCAACGGCCACCTCCAATTCGACCACAAACGGCACGTGCACCAACCACGCCGCGGTTTCACGGGGAGGCCGGCGACCATACGACCGTATCCCCACAAACAACTGCCGCCAACACCGAGCCCACGTGGGTGCACGAAATCTTTCAAGGTGCTGGTACTGCCACTGGCGCGAACCTTCAGCACAGAACGCCTATGCAACATTCGCCCCAACGCAACCGACCACGCCCATCGCAAATGCCCACTGAAGCATCAAACGGCAACTCAACGACTGCTCCTGCTTCAGCTCAAGGTGCTGGTACTGCCACTGGCGCGAACCTTCAGCACAGAACGCCTGTGCAACATTCGCCCCAACGCAACCGACACGCCCACGTGCCTCACGCATTCCAACGGCTCTGAGATGTCCACAGAACGCCTGTGCAACATTCACCCCAACACAACACGAACACATCCACATCACCGACATGCCCACGTGCCTCACGCATTCCAACGGCTCTGAGATGTCCACAGAACGCCTGTGCAACATTCGCCCCAACGCAACACGAACACATCCACATCACCGACATGCCCACGAGCCTCACGCATTCCAACGGCTCTGAGATGTCCACAGAACGCCTGTGCAACATTCGCCCCAACACAACACGAACACATCCACATCACCGACATGCCCACGTGCCTCACGCATTCCAACGGCTCTGAGATGTCCACAGAACGCCTGTGCAACATTCGCCCCAACACAACACGAACACATCCACATCACCGACACGCCCACGTGCCTCACGCATTCCAACGGCTCTGAGATGTCCACGAACGCCTGTGCAACATTCGCCCCAACATAACACGAACACATCCACATCACCGACATGCCCACGTGCCTCACGCATTCCAACGGCTCTGAGATGTCCACAGAAATCGCCTGTGCAACATTCGCCCCAACACAATCCACACGGACAACAAAACGACCCTACCACCCAACCGGGTTTCATCGAGCAGTTGCGCAAGCTGGTAAAAGCGACGAAGCCAGTACCAGCGTCCAACCACTCGAGCGCCATCCCGATCATCAGCGCCATCCCGATCATCAGCGCCATCCCGATCATCAGCGCCATCCCGATTATCAGCGCCATCCCGATCATCAGCGCCATCCCGATCATCACCGCCCCGCTCAGGGGACCAACCTTCACCACAGCCGGGGAGTCAACCGACGAAACGGGTATCGTTCTCCGCGCCTCCTGCGCCGATCACTGGGGGAGGAATACCTGTGCCGACACCACTACCGCCACCTATTAACACGCTGTCGCTGTCGCACAGCGTGTTTATGGGTAAACCGGAACCAGCCTGTGTTGGCTGCGGAGCAACACACTTCGTGTTTCCGGCTTTTTCATTCGTTCTCTTCTGTTCGCAGCGCTGGAGCCGAGCACACGCTCTCATTTTTCTGTGCTGAAGCTAGTGTGGAGCATTATAGAGCGTTTTGTGAAATTAATATTCGTTTCTGCAAATTACTAGGAATTTTGTTAAGTCCAACATTTAAAATAAATATTATAATTTAATTTGGCTTCTTTTCTTATTTATTATTGGGTTACGCTCCACCCGAGCGTAACCCAAATATATATATATATATATATATATATATATATATATATATATATATATATATATATATATATATATATATATACTCGTATATATATACATATATATGTATATATATATGTATATATGTATATGTATATATATATGTATATATATATATATATATATATATATATATATATTATATTTAAATATATATATATATATATATATATATATATATATATATATATATATATATATATATATATATTTATTTTAATAAGTTAATCCTTTATTTGTGATATCTTGTTTAAGACTAACTTATGATCTAAAAACTAACATACTTCATGACTTACGGATTGGAGCTTTGCTCATCTTGCAAGTTTGCAAGTTCCAGTCATAAAGTTGTAAAATATAGAAAGAGAACAAAACATTTCCAACCATTTCCAAGACGCGCATTGAAATTTGATATTTTGAAATAAAGAAATAAACAAATTCGTTTAGCAAGCGCTGCTTGCGAAGGACGTTTATTTGTATTATTTCTTGTTGCTGACGTGACTCCTCCATCATTAGTTTGCGGATTCTCCTCAATTCGACTTACAATTTTAATACTTAAATTTTGTTTGTTCCGTTTCCAATAAATTATTATGATAACAATTATCAAAATTATTATTATTAATGTCGAGCCCAATCCGTAATTTACATTCTTATGATATTTTACTTCTTTTATGGTTTTCAAAGTATTTTCATAGCTTAAGTCTATTTTACTGAAATTTACATTTAAATCATCATGTTGTGTTTCATTGAGCTTCAAATTCAGTATTACAAATTTATTGACAAAAACCACAATATTGTTGTTAAAATTTCTATATCCAATTTGAATTGTACAATTATTGAATGTTATAAAATAATTTTCTTTAAGATTCACATTTCTCTCATCACAAGTACTGTTTAGTTTTACATTTTTTATATATTTTATTAATAAAGAATTGTTGTCGATTTCAATAAATTCTTCATTGGTTTTCTTTCGTAATTTACAATTATACAGTGTAATACAATTTTTACTTCACCTTAGTACTTTTAACAGCTTATTTTCTTGGAAACTATAAACTTGATCATTACTTTTTATAATGTATTCTATGTTTTCATTTATAACTTCTTCTGATACATTAGACATTGGTATTAGTAATTTTCTGTTCAACTTCTGTGTTTCAGATGGAATTTTTATTGCAAATATGATTGTGTCATTGGTAAACTTAGCTACTCCTCGTCTAATGCTTGAGAGTTTATTAAAGTCACTATCGTATTGTTCTATTTCGTCCTTTGTTAGTATGCTGGGCTAAGAATACCGAATCTAGCAGATGGAATATTATCTTGTATATGCTGTACTTTTTCTTTAATAATATTGAAAGTGAAAATTTGTTCGATCACTAACGCTTTCGTAAGTATTTGTTTGTCTTCTCTATTTATTGCGTTAAGTTTTTCTGTTATCTGAATACGGTCAGTATCTATTGCATTTTTAATCAGCTTTGTACTTTCATTAAAGTTGTTGTTGATTTTTATTTCTGGGTTTATGGCCTCAATTGTATTATGGTAATTTTTGTCTATTATGGACACATGGTTTTCTATTTCTTTTCTATACCATTCGTCCATTGTTCCATATAACCAACGAATCTATGTGGCATTATTGTTCTGATTTTTTTTTTAATTGAATTTGTTGAATTTTTTATTAAAAACTCCTTATCTTCTAAATATATAGAATCCATTGATACTTCAAGATTTTATACTAATTTTAAAATTTCATTCTGATAAAAAATACTTCAAATTATGTCATATTTTGTTACTAAATCTAATTCTAAAACTTGAATTTCTTCGTATCCAAATTAGCCATCCAATCTTTCTATTAATATTGTCTGCATCGTCCCTTGTACTATTATGCACAGAATTATCGTCATCATTACCTGAAATATCATAATTTTCATATTTGTATTTTCGTTTAACTTGGTCCTTATAATATTTTATTCCTTTTTGATCTTTGTAATAATCTCCTTCTATAATTTTGGGTCCTGTTTTCTTATATTTTGGCAATAATTTGAATCCACTTGAAATTACATTCCTTGATTGTACGAAAGCGTGGTTTTCTTCTATTAAATCGATATCTTACCTATTTAAATTTGCGTTTTGAACGTATTTTCACTTTTTGGTGTGAATTTTATTCCCTATGGTTTCGTATTCTTCTGGTTTAATGTTCCCATTGACAAAATGTAATGGTATTTTACCTGTTGTGGGATGTATAGTTTGGTTGTAAATCGATAATACTGTTAATACTAGTTCATGTAAGTTTTTAGTTTTTGTTTCATCTCTTGCCTTAAATATTCTAATATTCTGTTCATTAAATGTAGTATGAAATCATTCGATATCTGAATTACGTGGATGCCTTTGGGCTGTAGTATTATGAATGGGATGTAAGTATAAATATTGAAACTGTGCAAATAAATGGTCATCATTTGAAAATATTGCGACACTACCTTTATTTATATAGAGTACTAGCTGACTCGGTCCACCTTGCTGGCCCTAAGCAAACATTACTGTTGTATTACCACACGATTTAAATAAAATTTACGGCCTTTAAATAAAAATCCATGGAATACCTATCATAAAGTTTTTTCACAGAATAACTTACATATGGTGTAGATATGGGCTCAATCAAAAAAGAAGCACATGTATTTAAGGCAAATTGGAAATTATATTTATTTATTACTTCATCTTAAGGCCAGCGGATAAACAATGTTTTTTTTTTTTTATTTGGTGTAAAAACGTATAAATTTTTTGGCGTGCCAACTCGGGAGCAAGCCACATACAACTGGCCGTGTGAAAAATATGAATTTTCCAAAATTAAGCCAGCAATGGCATCATCATTGGGAAGTTGGAACAACGATCCAATTCTGTGGTAGATTTGGCCTTGCACTTTGAAGGTGGGCATGTAACCGGCGTTCTTGATGATATTAGTTGCTCCGAAGGACGTCATTTGAAAGCGTGAGTTGTACTTTCGGATGTTTTGAAGGAAGTGCTCGGAAATCGGATTGGCTCTAGAAATGTAACTTTGTAGGGGTTCATGCGCCTCAATCATTGGTGGCAAAACAACTTTACCGTTCGAACAACACATTCCCGGGGATTCCTTAGTGAACTTCAGAGCACGACAATGTAAGCAAACTTTGTCCATTGCGCCAATCACTATGTCCTTGTGCTTGCGGTAGTCATCGTCCCTATTGTAGTGAAATGCCGCCAACTTTAAGTCGATTCTTTCTCTTGATCGAGCCATTCGGGAGCGATTGGCAGCAAGTCTTTCGACATGCTGTTGGGGTGTCTCAGCAAGTCTAGATGAAGATGCACTGTCACGCATTTGCTGAAGCCGTGATTCGCGTTCTCTTTCCGTTTCTGCGGCTCTAGACGTAGATACCCTTTCGCGATTTCCCTGAAGACGTGATTCGCGTTCCTCAGCTGATTCAGCGGCTCTTCTTCCCCTCTGCTTCCGTGTTGCGGTGGTTTTTTTTTAGCAATGGCTGTTTTTTTTGTGGCATTTTAGTAAACTGTAATCGTGCAAAAGGAACAACGATGTACTTTCGGATGTTTTGAAGGAAGTGTAAAATAAATATATGTACATGTCATTGGTGGTACAATATGAAAATTGGATTTTGCCACGCCCCTCCGCCCACAGACCGAAAATCAAAAATCAGACTTCACAGTGTCACCCGCCTGAATATTCTGAAGATTCCCTGAATCTGTCTCTCTTTTCAGAAACTCACTTTTATCTAACTGGACCTTAAGATTACATTCTTTCCGTTTTTGTAATATAATTCGTAGATTCAGGAGGTGTTCATCCAAGCTAGTCGAGAATATTATAATATCATCTAAATATACGAGGCAAGTTGTACCTAAAAACTCTGCTAAGGCTGAATTCATCAGCCTTTGAAAAGTAGCCGGGGCATTTTTAAACCCAAACGGCATGCGTGTGAATTCGTAATGGCCGAATTCCGTTGAGAAAGCAGTTTTTTGTATATCATAGTTTTCTATTTCTACTTGGTGAAACCCCTACGCCAGGTCTAAGGTTGTGAAATACATTGATCTCCCTAGTTTATCAAAAATATCTTCCGTATTGGCAATTGGATATTTGTCATTAAGTGAGACTTGATTTAACTTTCTATAGTCCACTACCATTCTCCATTTCTTTTGGTCGGAAGGATTAAGCTACTTCGGTAGTATCCTTATTAGTGACGAATACTAGGTCGGATAATGCCCTGGCTAAGCATCTCGTTAATCTGCCTTTTGACCGCATCCTTATGTATCTCTGGATACCTTTAACTTTTAACCTATATTGGAGTTTCAGTGGTTGTTTTAATTGAGTGCTTAATAACATGCCTGAATGTAAAGTTCTTCCTGAAAAAATTCATTAGAAAATTCTTTGACTACTTTCAATGTTCTAAATTTTTCTTCATTATTTAAATGATCAGTTCTTATTTGGTTTCGAATACCAATTTCATAGTGAAAATTTATTTCTTCCTTAAAAAAAATTTTAAACTTTTCATATTCTTCTTCTGACCTATCAAGATATAATTTAATCTTAGCATTGTCGGTTTCTAAGATTTTTGTCTTGTAACTGATTATAATATTTAATGGCTTTAGAATATTGTTCCCCATTAAACCATCATATTCAGAAGGAAATTGGTATTCCAAGAACTAAGCATTGTCATTTAATTGGTTAAATTCTTTAAAAAGTCATATCTTTACTTTTTTTAAAATATTAATTTTATTATCGATAGTTTTGAATTGAATTGGTTTTTCTAATGGAATTTGTCATGTTAGGTACAATTGTATAAAATAAAGCAGGCATGTAAGCTACAATTATATAAAATAAAAAGTAATGAAAACAATATATTAAAGCAACATACAAATATCCAACCATAATCCAACATTTGGTCCTTCTAGCCGGATAAGTTGCAGCGATTTATTTAATTTCTTATTATATAGATTTATTTTCATACTATAAATTAGCTCGTCCGGGCATCCGGATAACTTGAGCTCGATCGATGGAAGAATTATTACGAATTATCCTTTTTTTATTAATTTAAACAATTTAGATTTATTATTTACAATAACTATTATTATTTATTAATATTTAATTAAACATTCTTAGTTATTATTTCTTTCTATTAGGATTATTGTTTTAATGATGTACTGGCCGTGCGATCACACGCAGTGTTAAAGCTAGACTAACTCAAAAGTGTCAAACTATTTGTAATTGCGTTTTAGGGTAGTCTCTAAGTTATAATTTATGTTTGTCTTTAGGGTGGTCCCTAACTTCTCCCTATGTTAAGTTCGGAACGTCCCCGTTTCGACTATTACTGGATTTTACAATTTAGCTTTACGAAAGTGAAATCTTAATTTTCTTTAGAAAAATTTTATCTTAACTATAATATATTTTTTGTCGTAATGAAAATATAATAATAATGAAAACGAAAATTTTTTGATTCCTTCACATCCTTTTTTTTAAACAATGGATCTTAATATAGTTGTAGAGTTCTTAATTACAAATGTAGCTACATGTTTTTCTTATTTATATAATAATTAGGTAAATGAATGCTTAAGTTAATAATAATAAATTTTTTTTTTTTAAAATTATTTCTTAAAACTTGTTTTACTTTTGCGCGCATGAAACCAACCATAATAATCAGCGAATGTTATCGTTGTGAACTTTTTTCCCGTCAATTAAAAGTGTAGTGTCTAGATCTTTCTGGACTATTTTTGGATTATAAATTTTATGTAATTGAACGCCTAAACGTTTGTTACATTTTACAAAAACTGTATCGCCTTCGGCAAATGTTTGATGGCATTTCCGTTTAACGATGCAGTTTTGGGCTGAAACTAATCTCTTTCTGATATTATTTAGAATTTCTTTTTGGAAATTGTTAATGGCATCTATTGGCTTGATTTTAGTAACGGAATGGATGGAGTTATTATATTTTGAAGTAGCAAGTAAGAATAGTTCAACTGTGTCAGTAATGTTTGACTCTGCTTTACAACACCGCGCGATTTCTATTAGGGTTGAATGAAGTCTTTCCACCTGGCCGTTGCTTTCACTATGTAAAGAAGGTACGAAAAACTGATCTATATTGAAGAAACTCTTAAGCATTGTAAATGCTTTCTCGTTATCCGATACTAAAAGTTCTGATTTTTTAAATTGATTTACTATTACTAATAATGCGGGTTTGATATCAATAGTTGCTCTTGAATCAATAGGAATAACGGAGGCATATTTAGAAAATTTGTCGATACTAGTTAGAAAATGTAATTTGTCTGTACTGAATATGTCTATGTGGAGGATTTGTCCTGGGTATTCGGGAATTGGGGTTTCTCCGATGTTACGCTCTGCTAATTTTCTATTGTATTTATTTTAGCGACATATCCGACAATTCCTTGTAACTGTTTTTATCCGGATCCTGAAATTACAATTTGGTTTTTAAATTGGTTCACGACTTTTTTTGTTGTATTTATTACTCTTGACAAGGATATTTCACTGTGAACAATCTCGTTTGAGTCAGTGTCGTTATCATCAGCAACCTGCGTCATATCATGAATATATTGTCGTGATAGGGCATCTGCCACTATACTTTCCTTCCAGGCTTGTATAAAAACGTGGGTGCATAATCTTCGATGAACGCCTTCCATCTTTTGATTTTTGAATTTGGATTCCTGTCTGATATAGCGAATGTGAGCGGTTGGTGGTCGGTATAGATGTGTATGCGCTTTACGCCATATAAATAGTGCCGCAATGACTGAAGTGCCCAAACGGTCGCCAATAACTCTCGTTCGTTTGTCGCGTAATTTTCTTCCGTTTTGCTTAACGTACGCGAGACCATTGTTATCGGTCTGCCATTTTGCGAAAGAACAGCACCTATTGCTACTGATGAGGCGTCAGTTTTAACTTCAAAAGGCTGATCGTAATTTGGGTGCTCCAGTAATACATCGTCGGATGCTAATATTGACTTAAGTTTCTCGAATGCCACGATGGCCTGCCTGTCGAATGAAATTTTGATATTTTTGGATTCTTTGCTGCTGGCTCGACCGTTTTCCCCGCGCATATACCTGGTGAGTGGTTTAGAAATGTAAACGTAGTCCTTAATGAATCGTCGATAATATCCCGATAAACCTAGGAATGAACGAAGAGATTTTATTGATTTTGGTTGCTCGTAGTTTAGGATAGCCGCAACTTTATTTAGGCAGGTTTTAATACCTTTTTTGGAGACAACGAAACCTAAGAAGCCAACTTCCTTGCGGAAAAACTTGGACTTTTCGGCAGATACGCGCATGCCAGCCTTTTCTAACTTTTGGAGGATGTATTACACGTGTTCGATGTGCTTCTATTCGTCCGACGAATAAATAATAATATCGTCCATATAGACGTGGCAGCTTTTACCTATGTCGTCGCGCAGAATATCGTCGATTGCTCGTTGAAAAACGGAAGGAGCGATTTTCAGTCCAAAAGGTAAGCGGCAGAACTCGTATTTACCATTGTTGACCATGAATGCTGTTTTGTGCCTGTCTTTTTCGCAAAGGTTTATTTGATGAAAGCCTGATTTTAAATCCAACGTAGAGAAAAAATTCGCGCCGCCCAAATTTGAAAGAATGACTGTGGGTTCTGGGATAGGGTATTTATATGTTTCTAATTGTTCGTTTATTTTTCTGAAGTCGATGACCATTCTCAGCTTCTGTTTTCCATTTTCATCCAGACCCTTCTTTGTAATGACATGGACTGGAGAGTTGTACTGCGAGAATGATTTACGAATTATGCCATGATTCAAAAGGCTCTCTATTTCTGAGTTTATATAATGGAATCGGGTACGGATACCTTCGCGAGTAGATAGGTTGATCGGTTTTTAAGTTGATGTATGCTTCGATGTTTGTGTTGAATGTCAGTGCTATGTTTGGGTACGCGAACGCATCGATGTTCTTTTCCATGAGTTCTCGGACGTTTTGTTGTAAGTGATAGGGTAAGTGTTCAGTTTATAATTTGATAGAGTTGACCTGTTGACAATTCAAATGATTAAGTCTCTCTTTTCCGTTTTTGTGGAAAATAAGGTCATTTTTCATATCAATACTTGCCTCTATATCTTTGAGGAAATCATACCCGATGATTCCATCAAAGCTCTTTAACGTGTTTAGTATGAAAAAGGTTGCTGTCCGTCCTAAGATGTGGATGAGAGTTTTTTGATAAATTTTGGTTATGCCATTTACAGATTTTATATCGAACGGTTCGCTAACAGGTTTGATATTTTTCCAAATGCTATTACTTGCGATATAGTTCTCTCCCGTTCCGGTATCAATTAAAAAACGGAGAACTCGACCATCTTGGGTTCGCCTAACAACGAATGGCAAACGAGGCCTATCTTTAAAAACACTTACCTCGTTAACGGTGGCAGCGTCAAAATTATCGACCTCGTTATAGTATTCATTGTAGCGTATACCGGTTTCCTCGTTTGTAACCGACTGTTGTTTGTATTCGAGTGCTGGTTGTGAATTCATGAATTGTGTTTATTTTTTGTATCTTATTCAGTGGCGACTGCATTGAATTGTTTGCCAAATTATGTCTTTTAACTGGCTGAAAAGTTTGCAATATTGGCTGTTCGGGTTGATATTGGTATTGTTGTTGTGCCGGACCCTGTACGTGTCTGTTGACACTTTGTTGCGCTTGCTGAATACTTTGTTTCCGTTGTGAATTATGTGTTTGGTCGTAATTAGTATATTGACGGAAAACAGAACTTCTCTGATCAACTTTCATGGGAACTGGTTGTTGATTTGACATAGTCATGGAGCGATTAAAACACGGTGTTGCAGTTGGAAGAATTTGTTCGCGAAATTGACCTCGGAATGACGGATTAATGTTATGACTGTTTTGCGCGTTAGCGAAGTATTTTGCATTAGCAAATGTGTTGGCAAAATCGCACCTTTGATGGTTATGCTCCAGTTCTCGCGCTATGGCAAGTACCGTCTGTAAGTCCGAGGGAGCGGCAGCGAAAAGTGTGTCACTTAATGGACGCTGTAGGCCTGATACAAAAATCCTTAAGGCATTCTCCCTTGCGCGAATATTGAATGCCGCCGTCAGTTCAGCGTTACCGCTGTAAGTCATGATATTTTTGTTGATAATTCAAGTCAGTTGTTTGTCTACACAGTCGTAATATTCGTTTATCGTCATGCGGCCTTGCCTTAAGATATTCAGTTCACTTTCGAGTATGTCCTCTCTTTTAGCTGAATAGATTTCGTCAAGTCGAGAAATTATCGCATTAAAATTGAGAACGGTGTTAAACGCACTTAAATTTTCGTTCGCGGACGCGGTTATTTTGTTTCGCAATATACCCATCGCTATATAATATGGCTCTGAGCCTTTGGTATAAAACTTGATCGCGAATTTTGCTGCCTCCCTCCAAGCAGGGTAAGCCGCAAACTTGCCGTCGAATTCCGGGAGCGATTTGATCGAATTCAAGTCCGTATGACTACTTACGACGCCTGGCTGTATAGTGACAGGTTTAGGAGGTTCTATTTTGGGTGGTTTCATACTTTCTATCTCCTGCTTTAAACTTCTAATTTGCTCCTCGAACTCGCCTCTGGCCAAGTCCACGGTCGCGTCGACCAAACTTATCATTTGGCTTTCCGTGATAGCCATATTATTAATTAATTGTAGTTAGCTCTGCTTAATGCAGTTTGATTTTCTAGTTTACTTTTAACCTAAAATAAAATGACTTACGACTGCGTCGCTTCGGTCTACTGTGTTGTCCGGTCAGCCCAACCTGGGGATTTTGAAGGAAAGTCGTCGCTCTGGTGGCTGCTTGTTTTTGTTCAAGTTAAATTTGTTGATGAAATGAGTTACGACTGTCTCGCTTCAGCCTTGTGTGTTGTCTGGTCGCTTTTTCTTCCAACAAGTGTAAAATGTGCTGTTTCACTTACATATGGTGAATTTGTATCAAACGCATGTATTTTTTTAGGTTATGCGCTATGTTAATTTTCGACATTTTTGAAATACGATTAATTCGGTATTTGTCTTTCCTTTATTTGCCGTTCCACACGTGTTCCACAAAGGAATGTTTGGTGTAAGGGTTTTATTTTTCACGTTGGGCGCCAATTAGCTCGTCCGGGCGTCCGGAAAAATTGAGCTCGATCCATGGAAGAATTATTACGAATTATCCTTTTTTTATTAATTTAAACAATTTAGATTTATTATTTACAATAACTATTATTATTTATTAATATTTAATTAAGCATTCTTAGTAATTATTTCTTTCTATTAGGATTATTGTTTTAATGATGTAATGGCCGTGCGATCACACGCAGTGTTAAAGCCAGACTAACTCAAAAGTGTCAAACTACTTGTAATTGCGTTTTAGGGTAGTCTCTAACTTATAATTTATGTTTGTCTTTAGGGTGGCCCCTAACTTATATATATTCAAATAATATACTAAGTAATATACATAGGAGTATGTAGTGTGTGTGCGGTTGTGTGTGATTTACCATATACGGTGCCCGGTGCCAAGCGGTCTGTGGACATTTAAGTGGGGCGTATTCTGCCAGCAGGTAGGCAGGTTTGATACACTTTTACTATGTATGAGCACACACACACGTCGTGTATATTTGAGGTCATTTTTTGCGGTCATTCGTTCTGCCATACGTTTGGTGGCTGAGCTTGTGAGTATTTGCTGTGCTCGGTATACGGTTAACGAAATCAGCGCAAAGGGCAACCGCGGAAACTAGGTCAGTAGGCAACCAGCTGCTGAACGCAAGCGAAAAAATAAGCAGGGCCAGTTTAATGTTTTGTTATTTTTTGGGGCGTATTCGGACCCTTCTATTGGTGCGTTTAATTAATAGCGGTATATGTCACGGTTGGGTGCATTACGGTTTGGCGTGTCGGTCTGAAAACACCGGTTTGGTTCCAGTTATATAACGGCACTATCAAGGCGTATAAACAGCCAATATTAAGCTGCGACCGCGGGAAACCCAAGTAGCCAATATGGCTGCGCCATATATTTCGGCAGCTGATGAGCATACGGTTTTCTTCAGCCGGTTTAAACGATTACTACCGGAGTCCCATTCTCCGTAGAGGCGCGATGGGCTGCGCTTAAAGAGGCGAAGATAACAGCCTCTTCCGAAGCTAGGGTCGTGAAAGATTCGGAAACTCTCTTGGGGTCAATTGCGCAGCGCTCGAGGCGAGCTATGAAAATTTTAAGCGGTGGTACGTGCTTATCACTCGGGGGGAGCCGCGAAAAATTTTGTCTAAGATACAATTGTCGTCAAGAACACCCCACCCCGGCATCTCCAGCCGTACCCAAGTCATCTTACCACACTTCTCATAGTTCGTGAGCGGCAGATAAGGCGGGGCCAAGTCAAAGTCATCCGTGTGCTCGCCACTCCAGCCGGGTTCTCTTGGGTACAGCCTTAGTTAGCAAAGAACACCAGGGGGTTTGGTATATGGCCCGGGCTCTGATAGATTCTGGTTCCGAGGGGTCCTTCATATCGGACCGCCTCCAAAAGCGCCTTAAGCTGCCGTCGCATTCGGTGCACGCTCAGGTATCGAGCGTCAGCAACACCCTTGCGGGCACCGTTACCAAAGCATGCCATATAACCATCGGGTCCCGGAACGATGCCTCCGTCCGCCTCCGGGTGTCAGTTTTATTGTTACCTACTTTGACAGGAGAGCTGTCGCCGCTCGTGTTAAACAAAGGAGAACGGCATAAACTCACTGGTTTGCAATTAGCGGATGCCGGCACTTCACACTCAACGCAGGTCGATTTGATTCTGGACGGAGACCTATACCCTCTAGTGTTGCTTGAAGGGATACATCGTAACATCGTAGGGGCGTTAATAGCTCAGGAAACCGTATTTGGCTGGATCCTTACGGGAGCTCTACCGCCTGACCGGGTTTCCTATTTCACTACGTGAGTCAAACCATCCGAATCTGATTCGGATGATTGCCTTTTGAGGCTATTTTGGGAAATAGAAAAGCCTTCACGTGAGAGGAAACTCTCCCAAACAGACAAGGAGTGTCTAGAGCTGTACGCTCAAACCACACGTACGGATCCATCAGGGCGCTATAATCTCCCTTCCATTCAAACGCATTTTGTCCCTGACAAGTCCTTGCGGGCGTCACGCCACATAGCACTGCGGTAATTCGAAAGAAGCGAGGCATGGTTGGGAAAGAATCCAGTCGATAAAAATCCAATATGATTCGGTGGTACTGGAGTATGTGGCATTAAAGCACATGGAAAAGGTACTCCGGCCATCGATTTCTCCGGTGCCCAACTATTACTTGCCGCATCACGCAGTAATAAAGCCAGACAGGTAACATCGACATACATACGCCTCACAGGTAACATCAAACACAGTCAGCTTGAACGACGTGTTGAATATCGAGGAGTTTCACGCATTTTGGGACGCATCACAGGCAGCATACGCTGTAGCCCCTTACGTTCGGTGGAAAGGAAAAAATTCCATCTCATCCCATCTGCTCGTGGCAAATTCTCTGGTGGCCCCTCTGAAAACAATTTCCCTATCCACGCTTAGAGCTATGCGGGACGACCTTACTAGCGGAGCTAATTCATCCACTTAAATCGGCGCTGAACTTAAATCGGGAAGAACTTGTTTTGTTGGGTGGATTCGACGATTGTGTTAGCGTGGCTTCGGAAGCCGCCTCATGTGTGGAAAATGTTTGTGGCGAATCGCGTCTATACCATTCGGAGTAAAATAGGAGGGGACCACTGGCGCCATGTTCGATCTGAGGACAACCCAGCAGACTTAGCAAGTCGAGGTGTCTCCCCGGAGGCACTTCTGGATAATAAACTTTGGTGTGAGGGACCTGCCTGGCTCCAACAAGAACAAAAGCACTGGCAACTTCCGCTTGACGCAAACTCGTTCGCAACCGAAGAAGAACAGCGACCAGCTCAATGCTATGTGGCGTCCATATCTGCCACCGATGACCCAATCCTACGCTTTTCATCGTTATCGCGAGCCTTACGGGTGTTAAGTTTTGCGCGGCGATTTACTCGATTTTGCCTCGTGAAGTATCGACGCGAAGCCCCTGAGAAAGGAGCGCCACTGACTCCTTTGGAAATCAGTGAAGTCAACCTGCATCTGATCGTACTAGCACAACAATGTTCTATCTCAAAGAATACCAGCATTTGCGGCAAACGCGCCGCTACCGCGCTCAATCTAAATTCTGGCACTGAATCCTTTCTTACAATCAGATGGGAGCCTACGCGTCAATGGAAGGCTCGCCTGGACTGTGCACCTGCCATTTCCAGAACGACATCCGATTATCCTTCCGTATTATAGTCACTTCACAAGCTTAGCGGTGAAATTCATTCATCAAGTGTCCCTCCACGGGGGAAAGCAATTAATGCTGCGGTTGGTCCGGACTCAATACTGGATACCACGAGCGAAAACACTAATCAAAGTACGATCCTCCAATGCAAGATGTGCACATTGATGAAGAAATGCCAACAGTCCCAAATCATGGCCGCCCTACCAGTTGAACGCAAAACATGGGGTGCACTTTGCAAGGTCATTCGATATCAAAAACTACAAGGGACGAGCATGCCATGTGACGAAAGGATATGTCTGTATCTTCGTATGCTTCGTTACAAAAGCTGTACGTCTTGAGGCGACTACCGACCTGAGTAAGCCTGCCTTCCTCGTAGCACTATCTCAGTTCGTCGTTCGACGAGGGTACCCATCAGAAATCTACTCTGATAACGGTAGAAACTTCGTAGGAGCCGAAAAAGCTCTAAATCTGGATATCCAGCGGATGTTGAAAGAGACGCGTGACCGAACCCTTATCGGGCATTTTCACACCCAAATAGAATGGGAATTCAACCCCCCTCACGCTCCACACATGTAGGGACTTTGGGAAGCCGCAGTGAAAAGCTTCAAACACAACTTCAAGCGTATGGCGGGGCAGCTCAAATATACTCTTGAGGAATATCTAACTCTTTTAGCTTGCATGTCTCAATTCTAGGCCCATTTTTTGCTCTTTCGTAGAATCCCATTGGGTTGACCGCTCCTAGCGCCCGCCGAACCAGAGGAGACTACGCCATTCCTCTCGATTATTAACCGGTGGCATAAGCTGAAGGCCCTCGCCCACCAATTCAATACACGATGGAAGACGGAGTACCTTCTAGGTTGCCAAAGACGCATCAAATGTTATACTCCCCAGAGGAACATCAGTGTAGCAGACTTAGTAGTTGTGCGGGAGGACCACCTCGCGCCTCAGGAATGGCGGCTGGGCAGAATCACTGAAGCGCATCCCTGCCCAAATGGAAAAGTACGTGTCGTAAGCATGCGAACCGTGCGACGAGTCTTACCCAGACCTATCACCAAAATCGTCGTTCTTCACGCAGAAGAGCCTCGTCGAAGAGAAGCGTAATTTGTCTTTAACACACTCACAAACTACTTCCCTTTGTTGCGTCCCTTTGGTCGTCACCTTAGTAACACTGCTCTCTTTTTTCCCGTAGACATCCTATACCACAGGATACGGTCGCGGCAGACCCATCACCGCCGACGAGCTACAGGTCACAACGCCACCCATCTTGCTATGGATGCGAACCATATCTCCTCCACCAGGACCGCGGAATCACGATGAGTCAGGGGCAAGGGTATGGACATGGCTGGCGCACGTCGCTCAAGCCCAGGAGACAGGAGCACCCACGAAGCCACCCTAACCACACCTATCAATGCGCCATCTGTGGCAAAAGCCACCACACCTCCCGCCATTGATGAGACAATGACGGATTCGGCGTGGGCATGTCTTTCTCTTGCAATAATGCAAGGGGGCAGCATGTTTCCACCGAATCCTCATTCTGTGAGGTCTCCCGCTCGTTGTTTGGGACACCATGCTGTCGGTCGTTCGCCACGCTCTGCACGGACAGTACGGACCAAAAATCCACACTGTACGGAGGAGCACGACTGAGCGGCCGGCTCATGCGTCCGGGCCATCGGCGTGGGAGACATCGCCATAAACGAAGGAGACTTCGGCTTCTTCGTCATTTTGACCTTTCACTCTCGATCAAACCGCCTAACGCGCAACATTCCTCTTATATTATTTGAAATTCGTAAGTGTAAGCTACAATTATCTAAAATAGAAAGTAAAGAACACAATATATTAAAGCAACATACAAACACAGTCCACCGCATAATCCAATATTTATGATTATCATAATATCGTGTACCAGAGTTATTACTATTCTAGTTTTTATGAGTGTAACGTGATTGATTGTCAGTATCTTGTTGACTTATATTTAGCTTATAAGCATTATTTTTATTGTGTTTATAGTTATTATCATAAGTTTTATTGCTTTTGAATTTATTTTGAATATTCTGCTTCAAACTTTGATTACTTTGTTTAAAAGCATATCCAGTTTCGTGCAGAATTGTCATCGATTCTTCCAAATCATTTGGATTTCTATAGCATAGAATTCCCTTCATTGGCTCCGGAATCTTACTTACAAATAATCTAAGTGCTGTTTAGCTATTTTGCTTAAGTTTCACTGCCTCCCTCTATTTTAGTTTAAGCATTTAATTTTCGCAACATTGCATTAAGATCGTTATAATATTCAAAACAATTTGATTTGAACGATAAGGATCTTAATTCGTCATAGAGTTGATCGATACTTAATTTGTCTCCAAAGTTTTAAATTAATAGTTTTTTTAAATTCTCCCAAATTTGGACTGAGCTATGGATTTCAATAGCTTCGCGCGCCTTTCCAACTAACCTACTTTGAATTACATCGAAAAATATTAGCTCACTTAACTCATTATAAACAGATAAAAGCGGAAATATTCTATCCACTAGTTCTATGAATATATTTAATTTTTCTGTGTTTCCCTCAAAACTAGGTAAGCTACTCAAATATTTGATTGAGTCAATATGTACTTGTGCTTGCGTCATCTTTGTTTCGTTGATCACTTGTTGACTTTTGTTGATTGTTGCGTTGTGTCTATCCTGTTTTTGTTCTTGATGCTGATATTCCTCTTCTTGTTGTTCTGGACTTTTGTTGAATGGTACGATGTGCCTGTCCTTTCGATGTTCCTGTTTCTGATTTTCTTCTTCTTGTTGCTTATTGAGGTGGTCCGATTAATAGGAAAATTCCACTTGGCGTCGATTATCCACGGACACCTCTCTAAGTTTTCTTCTGCGTGCTTCCAGGTTCGCAGATTCACAATTTTTTGTTTTACGTCGAATTGTTAATTTTTTGTTTCACAAGTTTAGTTTCAATGGTTAAAATTTTTTTAAACAAGTTTTTGTTTTTATGGATTCGTTGCCGACTGCGCCAGTTTTGTACTGCTCACTGTTGCACTATTATTTTAGAAGAAATAACAGAAACTTTTTTTTTTAATAAGTTAAACCTCTATTTTTGGTATCCTGCTTAAGACTGACTTATGATCAAAAAACTAACATACTTCATTCCTTACGGATTGGAGCTTTGCTGATCATCCAAGTTAGCAAGTTCCAGTCGTAAAGATTTAAAATATAGAAAGAGAACAAAACATTTGGAACAATTTCCAACACGTGTTGTGAGTTAGAACCAAACTACCTACGTGTAGTTTACTCACAGCACCGACTCCTAATAGATGCCACACTATGTTGAATTAGCATGTGCTAAAACGGTGTTATAATAAGGCATACTTCTAGGGTCTAAGTGTTTCAAGTTAATGTGATCTGTGCAACATTATTATGTAAGCTTTTAGGGTATTACAGTTCCGCAGTCGAGTCGACGAGGGCAGCGTAATGCACCGTCGCCACTTTTGAAGTGGGTCAATTGGCTTGACCAACTGACACCAATTAGCAGGTGCAGAACTGGAACACCAGAAAGGTCAGTTCACAGACTGAGATAGATGTTTAAAAAATAGTATATAAGTATTAGGTTTCGCAATAATAAATCTCTCTTGTGTTTTGAAACTAAGAAGTCACAGTGTTTAATTTCTACGTTAGGGTTCTTGATTTTTCAGCCACGCGCCCGAAAGGACTGTGACAGGACGTCCCCAGTCAAACAAGGACAATACCCCAACATTTTGGCGCAGCCGGTAGGATCCAACGTCGAGTGCCAGGAAAAGAGCACTCCTACGCGGGAATCCACCAATAGGAAACCATAAGGATAACCATCCCAAAGGAGGGCAATGGAGGGAACCACAATGGTGAGTATGTCTATATTAGGACATCTTAGTATTTAAGAAAATTTTGCCGACGATTCTTCGGTGGCCGTGTGGGCGCTTTTGCGCCGGTCATGCAGAAGAAGCAGCATTGGGGCTGATTAGCCGCTGCGGTTAGGTGACAATAGGTCGATCTAATAAGAAAACTTTTTACTTACGGTCAGGTTGTATAGGGTTGTTCCACTGAGATTAGGCTCATACTTTTTAATACATTTTGTTTCAGCATTCTCGGGGGATGTGGAACGTGTCTGTTTATTCACGGATTTTGCGTTATTGAATTGCGAACTTGTGTATACCGGTTGGTTTGGTTCGGAAAGAACGTGCCACGGTATAGTGTTCGTACGGTTATGATAGGGGATTTGTGCTTGTTTGTCGGCAGGGACATTTACATGATTCAATTTATATTGTTTTGAAATCAAAATAAAGATTGATTTAAATATTTGGCATTTTGAGTTTAGGGTATTAGGTGAAGAGGTGCAGACAACACGTGTTGTTGCATCAAAGTTTTCGAAGTTCGGAAACTACGATTTGCGTAGCAATGTTGAAGAAAACATTTAAATACTATTATTATGTGGCGCATACGTTACGGGTTTATTTTTAAATATGGATTCAAATTTCCGGGAATGAATCAAGACACTTTTGCCGGTAAATCAAATTTCGGTTTTTACAAACATATGGCCTTTTCTATGGATTCTTGGGAGGATTAAAGATGGTGAGTGGAAAACAAGGAGGATTTGTGAAGAAGTCAAGGACCAATTTGCTTTGATGGAAGGACTTAATGGACGCCGGTAGACAGCGGAACTTTGTGATGGAAAACAAGTATAGCAGAATATGCATATAAAGATAGAATTTACGGTGGAATGTTTTTTTTTTAGTAACTCTGTTTTGAATCATTAAGTAAGATCGAATAAAATATTGTAACAAGTTTTAACAATTATTGGATTTTTATTTGTAATTGGGATACGCCATCTGTTCTGGCATTTGGGATATGACGAAGGAAGCGCAAGGATTACTGCTGAGGCAGGAGCAAATTGGCGAAGCGATTGAAGAACTGGTCCGTAATTTTAAGAAAGACGGCAGTTTACGTAAGGACAACGTGTATTACCGCAAGCGAATAACTCAGCTGCAAAATCTAGGGAGAGAGTTCAACAATAATCACGGACTGTTGTTGCCTTACGCAGTTGAGTACGGCAAGGGAAAATATTTTGAGGAAAATTACGCAGACTACATAAATAGTCTGGTCAACGAATGGGCAGATACATTTAGTTCTGAATTAGAGGGACTAGGGCAAGAGATTGTGAGTTTGGTTTCGCCAGACGAGGAAATAAGGAACAGATTGAAATCAATACAGTCAGAGGTGAAACTGTTTACTGGGAAAATAGTTGACCAGTTCGAAGCGAGTACGAGCAGGGAAGAAGCTCAGGAATTGTGGAGGCAGGCGAACGCCGGAGGCGCTGTGTCACCGTTAGAGGTAGCGGATCAAGCCTTGACGGCAATCCAAAAAAGAACAGAAGAAAAGTTGTTCAGTTTTCATAAGAAAGCAGAAGATTGGAGAGCACAAAAAGAGTATCTGGAGAAGAAGGTAAAGGAACTTTCTCAGAGGTTGACGGAAACAGAGGAAGCAGCAACGCTGTTGGAAAAGGAGTGTGCGGAATTGAAAAGAGGACGGGCGACCAATAGGACCTCACTGAATAGGGAGACATCAAAATCAGCATCAGCTGGATTTACGCAGACAGTATTGACATTGCCTCCGGAAGTACGTTGGCCGGAATATTTAACACCAGAAAGGATAGGCTGCATGGTGAAGCCAAAATTAGTACTTAATGAAGAAAAGCAAGCGGAATTTTTGTTTGGCGCATCTGAAGTCGGTGTCGAGCCTTTTTCTCCGTTAAGCCCGATAAATAATAAAAATCAGGGATATCGGCCAAAGGAGCCGGAAGCAGTACCCGTGCAGCAAAGTTCCGATACTGTAGGCAGTATTTCGCCTGCGCGAACAAACGATCGAAGACTAATTAGTTTGAATCCGTCACTGACCAATTACCTCTCAGATCTGGGAGAAGAGAGTTTGGAAACTACCAAAGAGATTAATAAAGCTAAGGTTTTACCAGCAATTGAGAAAACACAAAGCTATAAAATGGGCATTCTGCAAGTTGCTCATGCGGTGGAGAAGTTGGTGCCCATGTTCTCAGGAGTCGAGTTGTATGACCTGAGAACTGAGATCCGGCGCTTCAAAGAAGGTTGTGAGCTAGCGCAACAGAGTGTTTCAGAAGCGGACGGGGAACACTTAATAAAGTGTATTAGGCAAAGAACCACAGGTGATGCGTTTGATTTACTGGTGCATAGCTCAGTAAGCACCCTGGCAGAATTATATGCACTTTTGGATAGGACGTATTTAAAACAAAAGTCATACGACTGTCTCGTTCGGGAAATTCAGGAATCAACTCAGACACCGGGGGAGGAATTGAGAGCCTGGGGACGAAGGCTCCAGTATCTGGGGAGCGCTGCTGAGACGGAAGCCAACAGGCAGTTTCCAGCAAATGTTGCAGCATACAAGGCTCAAGTAGAACGGACGATGATTTCTGTATTCAAGGCAGGCCTGATAAATAGGGATTTAGCTAATTATACTCTTACTCTCACGCCGAGGAGTATGGCAGAGTTAGTGGAAGCGGTCTCTTTAGCTGAAGCAGCTATACAACAGCGAACGACAACAGGTGGAATCTGCTGGACTGATGCTCCTGCAGAGGTAGGAACAGTACAGCAGCAAAACAGATGTGGAGTCGGTAGATTGATAGGCCAATTTCCGCAACAAAGAGACCAAGAATTCTTGGTTGAGAGGTTTAAGCCAAGGAAACCCATTTGCTCATTCTGTGATAATCCAGGGCATACAAGGGATGAATGCGTTACACGGAAAAACACGCCCTATTGTATGGAGTGCCAAACATATGGTCACGAGGCAAGTAGACAGTGCCAAGCAGACACAGAATGGAATCAAAGTAGAAGGCAGCCAGCTACGAAGCGCCCGGTTCCACCCTTGAGGGACAGCAGGGGTAACTTCAGTAGTCCCAGAGTTAATTCAACAGAAGGAATTAACCAAGGAAGAAATCCTTTCAAAACTGGGAGTGGTCAGCAGCGACCAAATTGGAATTCCAGAAGTGAAGCAAGAATAAGCAACACCAAACAGGGGTTAAGATGCTTCTCATGTGGACAGATGGGACATCGGGCAGCGGAATGCAGGGATAGACAATCCCAACAAAGGAACCAGGGAAACTTCCAGCGGCCCAGTCGAGGCCAATAGACTGGAAAGCCAAAAGAAAGGAAGTAATAATAAGGCCGGAAGTACGTGGGACTAGTAATATAGGAACTACAGTCCAGGAGAAGGAGGAGCAAGAGGCTCTCCAGTATCACGAAGAGTTAGGGAGTGGATACACGTCCATATTGGGAACAAAAGGAGGTTGCTTCGCTATTAGCAGGATAGGTGATGCCTTCATCGAGATACCCTGCGAGGAGGCAGCGAGTGGAAAGCTAGTGCTATTAGTAGATTCATGAGCGGACACTAGCCTCGTAAAATCTAGTGTTTTACGAAAGGGGCTAGACATTAATCAAATGGACTTAAGAACGCTTAACGGAGCGTTTGGAGGGTGCATTAGGACATTGGGGTCGCTCAGAATAGGGCACAGTGGAGTTAAGGGTATAAGTTTTAGAGTGCATGCAGTGGAAGTGGATAGGAAAGGTATCCCGGCTGATGGGATAATCTTTGGGGACGCACCATACTGGATTCGCTCGACAAGCAGTTATCATTCTATGATAACACTAAGCATAGAATCCTTATTTTTCCATTAATGTCATGGCAGGAAGGAACCGTGAGTAAGGTTAAGAATTGTATGGAGGTAGTGAATGCAAGGTCAACCAGAGTAGTTACTATGCATGTAAACACAAAACTTAGGACTCTTGTTTTGCAAAAGCAGCAGCTAGCGGAGGGCGTATATATGGGAGAAACCATATCGCACGTTGACAAGGGTAAAATGTACGCTTGCGTACTCAACGCATCGGAAAAGGACTACCTGACGGAGGAGGATTTTAGGCCCAAGTTCACTAGTTATGATAATTTTAAGGAACCGAATTATAGATCGGTGAATCAGATTAAGCAGGTCGATATAAGAAAAAGAATGGAGAGGGTGCTAGAATCCTTGAAGTTGGACCCAAGCGTGAATTCAGAAGAAAAGGCATCAATAGAAGCCACTTGTGCGTCATTCCATGACATATTTTTGCTGGAAGGAGACCAGTTGACATATACACCAGATATAGAGCATGAAATACCTACTAGGGTGGATCAAGCACCGATTAACCAGAAGCAATACAGGTTGCCATAGGCTCACAAAGATGAGGTAAATAGGCAAGTGGAAGGAATGTTAAAAGATAACATTATTTCGCCGAGTATCTCGCCTTGGAATCCACCAATAATTTTGGTGCCAAAGAAGGGAGGTGCTCAGGGTCAGAAGAAGTGGAGAATGGTCGTTGATTTTAGGAAATTGAACGACGCCACTATCAAGCAGGTGTTCCCAATACCAAGGATAGAAGAGATTCTGGATCAATTGGGACACAGTAGATATTTTTCTACACTTGATTTAGCGAGTGGCTACCACCAAGTTCTGGTGGATACCCAAGATAAGCAGAAAACCGCGTTCAGCACCGGTTTAGGGCATTATGAGTTTAATAGAATGCCGTTTGGATTAACAGGAGCACCGGCTACCTTCGAACGGCTCATGAACCATGTGCTAACAGGCTTGCAAGGGTTAGATTGTTTTGTGTATCTCGATGATATTGTAATTTGCTCCAGCAAGGTGCAAGGTGCTCCAGAAATTGCGAGAACACAATTTGAAATTGAACACGGAGAAGTGTCAATTTTTGCGGAGAGAGATGGTTTATTTAGGCCATCGTTGCTCAGAGGCAGGAGCACTGCCTGACCCGCAGAAGGTGGAATGCGTTAGAAATTTAGCGGTTCCAAGAAACAGAAAAGAAGTGCAAGCATAGACTAGTGAACTATTATAGAAAGGTCGTGGAAGGACTAGCCGGAATTGCCTTGCCAATCAACAAGTTGCTACGAAAAGAGGCAAAGTTCGAATGGACAGAGAGATGTCAGCAAGCATTCGAGAGGCTAAAGGAGATAATTAGCTCGCCACCAATTTTGGCGTACCCCGACTTTGAGCAAACTTTTTTGTTGACCACAGATGCTACCAATGAAGCATTAGGGGCAGTATTGTCACAAGGGGAAGTCGGTAATGACCGACCAATAGCATTCGCAAGCAGAGCGCTTAGCGACACGGAGAAGAGATACTCCACAATAGAGAAGGAATTTCTAGCCATAGTGTGGGCTACGAAAAAATTTTAGAGCATATCTGCTAGGACGCCCATTTAGGATATATACTGATCATCAGCCGTTGAGAGGCATAACCAATTTGAAAGACCAAACGTCTAGGCTAGCCAGGTTCAGACACAAATTGTCTGAGTATGATTTTGAAATCATATACAAACCTGGGAAAAAGAATCTGAATACCGATGCACTCAGCAGAGTACCGCAGGCACAGAAAGTATCAGTAGTGCAAACGAGGTCCAAAGCACGGTCAGATAAGGAGAAGGCCGAGAGAATGCAAGAGGATAAAGTTGATGCTACAAGAGATGTTAGCAAGACGGGTGAAGATGCCCACGAACATAGAGCCAACAGTGTGGAATGGCTGGAGGATATAAAGGATATCCAGGCTGTGTTAAAGGGTTTCCACGATTCACCTCTAGGTGGACACCAGGGATTCTGGAAAACCCATGACAGAATTAGGCGAGTATACGGATGGAAAGGTATGCTCAAAGACATAAAAAATATGTAAAAAGTTGCCCAAAATGTCAGGCCAACAAAAGTTCAAGGCTAACAAAGATGCCGATGGTGTTAACTGACACACCAAAACAACCATTTGATAAAGTTCATATGGATATTGTAGGTATTTTACCTGAGACAGTTTCGGGAAATAAATACATTTTGACGTTCCAAGATGATTTCTCAAAGTATATGGCGTGCGTGGCTATACCCGATGCTGAAGCAGGTACGGTGGCCAAGGCTTTCTTTGATGAAATAATAGCACGATACAACTTACCTAAGGTTTTGATAACCGACATTGGTTCTAATTTTGTATCGAAACTGTTCTCGGAAACATGTAAAACGCTGGGAATCAAGAAGTTGCATATAACACCATATCATCCACAGGCGAATGGCTCACTGGAACGTAGTCATCGACCTCTGGCCGAGTACTTGCGCCGTTTTGCCAAGGAAGACGGCTCGAATTGGGATCAATGGTTAACCACTGCAATTCATGTACACAATAATACGGTACATGTATCAACGAAGCAGACTCCGTTCAGGACGCTCTACGGGTTTGATTTTAATATGCCAGCAAATCTGAAGCGCAAATGTGCGCCGGTGTACAATGCTGATGACCCTAATAAAGTACAAAAGTACCAGCTACAGCGAGCGCACGAGTTGGTCAGAGAAAAATGGAAAAATGAAAAAAAGGAATGTGGGTATAGGTTAATTGATAAAGTAGTGCCTTGAATGTATGTATGTAGCCATGTACGATCTAGGAAGAGACGATCGTTAATGCATATCAGGCTAGAAGTAAATTTAAATAAAAAGTAATTGTATGCGATGAAAGACATTGTCATGCAATGGACAAAGTTTTGACACAAATGGGATTATTTTTTATAATCTGATTTTGTCGGAGGATCAATAATTTGGTTCGAAACTAGAATGAGTGATAACTCACGTTTTGAAAAGAGCATGAAAAATTAGTCAAAGCGGAACTAATGCACTATATGGCAATAAACATAGTCCAGTCCTCTTTTCCTCTGGGATGCGGTAGCAAATCCGAGAATGTAAGGGGAGAAGACGAGTGGACGGAGAATTGAATGATATAGCATTCAATTGTAGGTTTAGCAATTTATGAAGATAATATTGTATTTTTAGTCTGAGGTATGGTATATTTAGTGTAAAATAGTGATAATGATAATGTAGCAATAATATAACCATAATGATTATTTAAATATTTAGAGAAATAGAAATATTTATTAGATAAGTTATTATAGCGATTACTACAGTATATGTGTGAGGCAGATGTGTTCTTGGTAGCCTATTTGAGAATTCCAGCGAAATGCAGCGGAACCGCGGAAGTGCGGGTGGAACCCTTGGCAGAAACGGACCTGATTTTGGAATCACTGGATAATGTTTGGTTCTCGAAAGACGAGTGGGTGGTGATATCGGAGTTTCGCGATGCTGATCTGGAGCCAGTACTGAAGAAACTAGAAGACTTGCAAGAGAAAACAACGGAGCTTTGCGAGTTAAGAGCAAATACGGCAGGATCTGACGGAAATAAGAGAGGGTGTGAGACAACGGAAGCGGAATCAATAATAGCGGTGCTCAGACGAAACGAGCAAGCTATGTCATTTCGGGGTAGCAAACAACGCGCAGCAAGTTGACTCTGATCTTGTGGGCTGTGGTTCAGTGCTTTAATCTAATTATTTGTCAATTAAGTGCTGAATGAGTTCCAAAATCTTACATTTTTGTAAATAGTCTGGGACTCCGCGATACGCACAATACTCCTGAGTATATCAGACGAAAATAACCTCCACAAACGTGCTATTGAACATGATTTCTGCTATAGCATTATTATTGGGCAGAACGCCGAGCTGGATAAATACATAGTATTGCATTTGGCTAAGAACGGGGAGGAGGATAATGACTTGCTATTTGCAACCAACGAGTTGGAGTGTAACTCTCAAGGATCTGTAAATCAATTGGATATTGACACACAAGCCCTGACGAGTCAATGAGTCGGCGCATGCAGAATGACACCAGGCTCCCTTGTAGTTATTGCACGAGACAGGAAATTGCCAATAAACACACATTCAAAGAAAGCAAACGGCTTTTCAGCGAATTGAACAATTTACTTATACAGGGCAATCATTTCTGCAACTACGTTGAAGACGTCGCTAATGCTGATTACGTATTTTTGGTCTACTCTACGTTCACCCAGACAGCCACCTGCGAACCGTATACTCAGACTTTGAACGGCGGCACATTCTCGCCAATGGAGTGTCGTTTTGTCCGGAAACCGTTCCGAGTGGTACATTTTTGATCGCACTCCTCGTTGGAAAAGGGAGGTAACGCCGCGATCCTAACGCTGGCAGTGATCGTTTATATTCTGCCAATTAAGGATACCCACAACGAGAACCACACCAACGGCGCAACACAACAACCATACCGACAACGGCAGCCGACAACCGGATCATCAGTTAGCGGAGGTTATAACGTAAGATTTTTAGATTTAAATATCATAGCGGAATATGAGAATAAAATGTATTGTACGCCAGTGAGAAAAGAGTCGATGAAAGACCAAAAATAAAAAGGGGAAAATATAAAAGAAAAAAATAGAACAAAAGAGAAAAAAAAACTATAAAAAAAAGAAAGTCGTAGTAAAGAAAGAAAAGAAAAGAAAAAACAAAATAAAAAGAAAAGAAAACATGATTCAAAAAACAAAAAGAAAAGAAAAAAAGAAAGAAAAGAATAAAAAAAAGGAAATGAAACGAACCCAAAGTATAAAATAAGGCGGATTGAAAAAAAAGGAAACATTATACACATGTATTGATTTAAGAAAATGCACTGACTGTTTGAAGTGCAGAAATAAATGTAAACTTTCATTAGAAGTTAGTTGCACTAACTTCTTTTAGAAAGAGGGGAGGTATGTTGTGAGTTAGAACCAAACTACCTACGTGTAGTTTACTCACAGCACCGACTCCTAATAGATGCCACACTATGTTGAATTAGCATGTGCTAAAACGGTGTTATAATAAGGCATACTTCTAGGGTCTAAGTGTTTCAAGTTAATGTGATCTGTGCAACATTATTATGTAAGCTTTTAGGGTATTACAGTTCCGCAGTCGAGTCGACGAGGGCAGCGTAATGCACCGTCGCCACTTTTGAAGTCGGTCAGTTGGCTTGACCAACTGACACCAACTAGCAGGTGCAGAACTGGAACACCAGAAAGGTCAGTTCACAGACTGAGATAGATGTTTAAAAAATAGTATATAAGTATTAGGTTTCGCAATAATAAATCTCTCTTGTATTTTGAAACTAAGAAGTCACAGTGTTTAATTTCTACGTTAGGGTTCTTGATTTTTCAGCCACGCGCCCGAAAGGACTGTGACAGGACGTCCCCAGTCAAACAAGGACAATACCCCAACACACGCGAGTTACGTCAGAACCGCAACCCATACCCAACTCTTGCTTCCAATATACCATTTGAATGTATATATATAATATATATATATATATATATATATATATATATATATATATATATATATATATATATATATATATATATATATATATATATATATATATATATATATATATATATATATATATATATATATATATATATATATATATATATATATATATATATATATATATATATATATATATATATATATATATATATATATATATATATATATATATATATATATATATATATATATATATATATATATATATATATATATATATATATATATATATATATATATATATATATATATATATATATATATATATATATATATATATATATATATATATATATATATATATATATATATATATATATATATATATATATATATATATATATATATATATATATATATATATATATATATATATATATATATATATATATATATATATATATATATATATATATATATATATATATATATATATATATATATATATAAGTAAAAGTCTACGTACAACATATGAAAATAACAAATTGAAGTTATTTATTCAATTTCAGGATGATTTTTAAAAATTTTTTTGAAGCAGTATCGTAGTTATTTATGTTTACTATATATTTCCAAAAAAAAAATTTGGCAAATACAACAACAAACAAAAAATAACTGAACTTAAATCCAAAAAGAGCAAATTTCAATGCGGAAAAAGTCTACGTACAAAAAGCATAAAGATACTTATTGAGACAAATAAACACAATTATTCCAAAATATCAAGGCTGTTACTTCAGCAGTGGTATTTTTATTTCTAAATAATACGAAATTTTAAAAAAAAAATCAATTTGAAATATTTGTTTGTGATAGAAACTAAACGAAAGGAAATCAACGTCAGTGAACGAAATATCATGATGCATCTTTGGTAAAAATGGAAAATATACCTTGAAATTGACGCAATTCCAGATCGAGCACGTTCTTCTATACAAACAGTTATTAATAACTTCAAAAAGACGGGAAAATTAACCTCAAAACCACGCTCTGGTCGTCCATCACTACTAAGTACCAGGGAAACCCAGGGTCTTATAGGGCAAATAAAAGTCAATCCACGACTAACGGCAGTAGAACTGGCAAAGGATGTTGAGGAGAAGCACATACATAATACAATTATTCAAAAGAATAAATTGAAAAGATTCTACGATGGTTTAGGGCCTCAAACCGAAGTACTGCCAAGACAATTTTGTTGTCTATTGTGAACGACAAAATGAGTAAACCAAGAATTAACCGCTGTAATTATATAAAATGCTGTAATTATATAAAATGGAGAACAAAAAAAATAGGTTTGTGAATAAATTAATAATTTTTATTTAAATTAAAAATGAAAGTGAAACTATCTTATAAATATTTTGATTGACTGAAGTAATTTCAAATTTGTTCTTTTTTTGTGTTCAATAGCAAACGGAAGCGACGGAGTAGAGAGGAGACAATGAGGCTGCTGAGATCCTACCAGGCGCGTAAGGAGGTAATGATTTGACTGCCTCGAAGTAAATAAAAATTATCAATCATGGCTCCTTTGTATATTACGTGCATTGAACTGTCTGTATCTGGGGCACTCGCTGCAGGAAAAAACCACTAACATTTTTTAATATAATAATTTTGTAAAACTAATATTTTGTTTTTTCAAGACTTAACCACAACAACTACCTGTTTGGAGGGGAAAAGGCGCACTCTTCTCAGCGTATATAAGACGGCAAAAGATAATTCGAACCGTTCGTTTCGTAAGAGAAAATCTTTGCGAGAAATTTATTTGAACTCAAAACTTCTTCTAAAAAAAGAAGCTTTGGAGAAAAAAGAAGCGCAGAGGAAAGAGCTTTGCAACCAGTTGCAGCAACTACTAAAAGAGAAGTGGGAGAAAGGGTTCATTATTGGAAGAGAAGAAAGTTGCTTTTCTGGAAAATTTTTTTTTAAAAATCAAAAAGAAGACTAAATATATTTTTATTTTCTAAATTTCTGCTTTTAATTTTAAGTAACTGAAAATGTACCTGTTTCTTACTATTAGTGCAATATTTTTGTTTTTTAATTTTATTCAAAACGGTCGTGTACCCAAACGGACGTGTAATCACACGAGCTCCACCCTTGTGACATTTATCGTTGTTTAAAACCAAATAACTAATTTTACAAATCCCGCGAAAGAGCCGCTTAAACGAAAGTGCAAGTTGTCAAGAAAGTGTCTAGTTCTGTTTAGACAAACTAAATACTTATAATAACTAATTTGAAATTTATTAAAAGTGATCTATGAGTTAAAAGTTGAAAGAGACAACAAATAAAATAATACCGGTTGTGTGTGGTGTTGCCACAGTGGACTCTGGCCATAATAAGTGTTTAGAGTTACCACACCAAAATTTAGTTTTTCGTGATATTTTACATACTTTATAATAATTAATAATATTAAAATATAGCAAAAATAATAATAAATAAAATTAAAATAAGTTAATAAACAAAGTATAATCGGTAATCGCCATGAGTGTGCAGCGCTCTCCCCCGTGGGAGAGAACGAGATCCATGAGCGAGTCAGAACAACCTATTAACACTAATGTTCGCTCTTGTTGGAGTGCACATGGCAAACCTCCAATAATGTCCTGCTCCAGTATAGCAGTGGATTGTGCGTCAAATAAAACAAATTCGTCAGCAACAACAACATCTGCTTTCTCTACTTACGGTACAACAACTACATTCTCGACTACAACTGCGACATCAACATGTACTTCTGCCTGTGTGCAAGTTCCGCCAAAAGGCGTGCAGGTAAGTCAACTGCAAAGGCCACCAAAGAGAGCACGAAACTCACACACGAGAGATAAAGCGAAAAGAAGGCCCAACACTAACAAAACGCAAAAAATAGCAAAAAACCCAAGCCAAAGTAAGTTATCAAACAACTGGTTGAGCGATACTACTTCGGAAAGAAAAAACAAATTTGCTGCTTTGACCGTTGATGATGACGAACTTGCTGAACCCTCGCACAGTGGACAAATTGATCAAAATGAGTCCGAAAAAGAAAAAACAACTAGTCCCAACAAAAAAATTTAAACAAACCACCCCCTATATACGTACAAGGCGTAAAATGCATAAAGATGTTAAAAAATGCGCTAACTCTTGCAGACAGTAACTTTATATTTAAAATATTAACAAATAATGAAGTACGAGTTCAATCGAATGACTCGGAAACATACACAAAAATATTCAAAATACTAAAGCAAAAAGGTACGAAGCAGTGCACATTTAAACCCAAAAATGAAAGGGGTTTCAAAGTCATTCTTCGCAATATGCACCCCTCCGCAGTCCAATAAGGAATTAAAAATGAGCTTGGTGAAAATGGTCACAAAGTTTTAACCATAACTAACATAGTTCAACGGACAACCAAAAAACCGCTACCACTGTTTAGCATAGGACTAGAAACAAATACTAACAATAAAGATATTTATAGCATTAACAAATAAATGCATTGCATAGTAGTTTTTGAGGCACCTCATCATAAAATAGAAGTCGCGCAATGCACTAAATGCCAAAAATACGGACTTACAAAAAACTACTGTACAAGAGATCCAGTATGTGTGAAATGCGCTAGAAAGCATCTAACAAGTGAATGTCAAGAAAAAAATAACCAACGCAGCTGAAATTAAAAGTGCCCTATGTGGCGGAAATCATTCTGTAAACTACAAAGGCTGTGAAATATACAAAGCCATAAAAATTCAAAGGTTTCCACCTTTACGCAGAAAGAAGCCATTTTTACAACAGACCAAAAATATGGATGGATCAGTAGTTAAACCAGGCGTACGCTATGCCGAAATTGCAGTGTCGTCAAATTCAAATGAAACTGAAGAACATACAAAAAATTCAAAGGATAGTGATATTAATGAACGTGGTGACATGGTGAAATCCCTAAACACTCAAATTACTAATATGATGAATATCATTACAATGTTACTAACAAGCTTAAATGCACGAAAGTAATAGTTTAATAATTGTAGCCTGGAATGCAAATGGCCTAACAAAACATTATCTTGAGTTGAAGCAATTCTTCTCTGACAAGAAAATTGATATAGCCCTTGTTTCAGAAACACATTTTACGAACAAAATCTATTTAGTATTTCCTGGATATAAAATTTATGTGACAAATCATCCTGATGGTAAGGCTCGTGGTGTGACAGCTATCACAATAAAGTCACTATTAAAACATACTGAACGGTAACCATATGCAACACTTCATATTCAATCCACTACTGTGCAAATTGAGGATTCAAGTGGGACAATACTCACTTCCTCAGCTTACTGTCCGCCCAGGCACCTAATAACGACGGATCAATATGATGACTACATAAAGACGCTTGGCGTAAGATTCATGCAGCTGGAGATTTGAATACAAAACACACTGACTGGGGATCTAGGCTAACCAATAAAAAAGGACGAAATCTGATTAATGTTATATACAAAAATAACTGCAAATTTTTAAGCTCAGGTGAACCCACATTCTGGCCAACAGATAGGAAAAAGATACCAGATCTAATCGACTTCAGCATAACAAAAAACATAAAGTGTAACCAATTAAAAATTAAAGCTTGTTTTGAACTTTCTTCAGACCACTCTCCGATAATACTTGACTACACAACTGACATCAAACCCATAGAACTAATAGCTAAGATTTTTAACCACAAAACAAACTGGAATGAGACATCAAACCCATAGAACTAATAGCTAAGATTTTTAACCACAAAACAAACTGTAATGAGTATAGACAGCATATTGAAAATCAACTGAAGATGTCTATCACACTGAAAACACATTTAGACATTGAACGTGCCATTATTCACTTCAACGCTGTGGTCCTAGACGCTGGAATCAAATCAAGCCAACAGCATAAATTTTGAAGAAATAAACCTACAACGGATATTTTCATAAGAAAGCAAATTATTGAGAAGATAAAGCTGAGAAATAGGTGGCAGCTAACTAGATCGCCTGAGGATAAACACAATTTAAATATAGCCTGCAAAAAACTAAAGAAAATATTAACTAAAAGACAAAATATAGAAGTTGAAAATTACCTAAACAACTTGACGCCTACCCAGGATACTAACTACTTATTATGGAAATGCACAAAGAAATTAAAAACTCAGATAAGGTATCAGCCACCACTACGGAAAGATGACAACTCATGGGCTACTACCAATGAAAAGCAACAACATTGGCTAAATACTTTGAAAAAGTCCTATCACGAAGATAAATATATTGAAACATGTAATCATTGTCTAATTGTGTTTTCGGTGTGATAGACATATTCAGTTGATTTTCAATATGCTGTGTATACTCATTCCAGTTTGTTTTGTGGTTAAAAATCTTAGCTATTGGTTCTATGGGTTTGATGTCAGTTGTGTAGTCAAGTATTATCGGAGAGTAGTCTGAAGAAAGTTCAAAACAAGCTTTAATTTTTAATTGGTTACACTTTATATTTTTTGTTATGCTGAAGTCGATTAGATCTGGTATCTTTTTCCTATCTGTTGGCCAGTATGTGGGTTCACCTGAGCTTAAAAATTTGCTGTTATTTTTGTATATAACATTAATCAGATTTCGTCCTTTTGTATTGGTTAGCATAGATCCGAAGTCAGTGTGTTTTGTATTCAGATCTCCAGCTGCATGAATCTTACGCCAAGCGTCTTTATGTAGTCATCATATTGATCCGTCGTTATTAGGTGCCTGGGGGGACAGTAAGCTGAGGAAGTGAGTATTGTCCCACTTGTATCCGCAATTTGCACAGTAGTGGATTGAATATGAAGTGTTGCATATGGTTGCCGTTCAGCATGTTTTATTAGTGAATTTATTTTGATAGCTGTCACACCACGAGCCTTACCATCAGGATGATTTGTCACATAAATTTTATATCCAGGAAATACTAAATAGCTTTTGTTCGTAAAATGTGTTTCTGAAACAAGGGCTATATCAATTTTCTTGTCAGACAAGAATTGCTTCAACTCACGATAATGTTTTGTTAGGCCATTTGCATTCCAGGCTACAATTATTAAACTATTACTTTCGTGCATTTAAGCTTGTTAGTAACATTGTAATGATATTCATCATATTAGTAATTTGAGTGATTAGGGATTTCACCATGTCACCAAGTTCATTAATATCACTATCGTTTGAATTTTTTGTATTTTATTCAGTTTTATTTGAATTTGACGACACTGCAATTTCGGCATAGCGTACGCCTGGTTTAACTACTGATCCATCCATATTTTTGGTCTGTTGTAAAAATGGCTTCTTTCTGCGTAAAGGTGGAAACCTTTGAATTTTTATGGCTTTGTATATTTCACAGCCTTTGTAGTTTACAGAATGATTTCCGCCACATAGGGCACTTTTAATTTCAGCTGCGTTGGTTATTTTTTTCTTGACATTCACTTGTTAGATGCTTTCTAGCGCATTTCACACATACTGGATCTCTTGTACAGTAGTTTTTTGTACGTCCGTATTTTTGGCATTTAGTGCATTGCGCGACTTCTCTTTTATGATGAGGTGCCTCAAAAACTACTATGCAATGCATTTATTTGTTAATGCTATAAATATCTTTATTGTTAGTATTTGTTTCTAGTCCTATGCTAAACAGTGGTAGCGGTTTTTTGGTTGTCCGTTGAGCTATGTTAGTTATGGTTAAAACTTTGTGACCATTTTCACCAAGCTCATTTTTAATTCCTTATTGGACTGCGGAGGGGTGCATATTGCGAAGAATGACTTTGAAACCCCTTTAATTTTTGGGTTTAAATGTGTACAGCCTCGTACCTTTTTGCTTTAGCATTTTGAATATTTTTGTGTATGTATCCGAGTCATTCGATTGAACTCGTACTTCATAATTTGTTAATATTTTAAATATAACGTTACTGTCTGCAAGAGTTAGCGCATTTTTTAACATCTTTATGCATTCTACGCCTTGTACGTATATAGGGGGTGGTTTGTTTAAATTTTTTTTGTTGGGACTAGTTGTTTTTTCTTTTTCGGACTCATTTTGATCAATTTGTCCACTGTGCGAGGGTTCAGCAAGTTCGTCATCATCAACGGTCAAAGCAGCAAATTTGTTTTTTCTTTCCGAAGTAGTTTCGCTCAACCAGTTGTTTCATAACTTACTTTGGCTTGGGTTTTTTGCTATTTTTTGCGTTTTGTTAGTGTTGGGCCTTCTTTTCGCTTTATCTGTCGTGTGTGAGTTTCGTGCTCTCTTTGGTGGCCTTTGCAGTTGACTTACCTGCACGCCTTTTGGCGGAACTTGCACACAGGCAGAAGTACATGTTGATGTCGCAGTTGTAGTCGAGAATGTAGTTGTTGTACCGTAAGTAGAGAAAGCAGATGTTGTTGTTGCTGACGAATTTGTTTTATTTGACGCACAATCCACTGCTATACTGGAGCAGGACATTATTGGAGGTTTGCCATGTGCACTCCAACAAGAGCGAACATTAGTGTTAATAGGTTGTTCTGACTCGCTCATGGATCTCGTTCTCTCCCACGGGGGAGAGCGCTGCACACTCATGGCGATTACCGATTATACTTTGTTTATTAACTTATTTTAATTTTATTTATTATTATTTTTGCTATATTTTAATATTATTAATTATTATAAAGTATGTAAAATATCACGAAAAACTAAATTTTGGTGTGGTAACTCTAAACACTTATTATGGCCAGAGTCCACTGTGGCAACACCACACACAACCGGTATTATTTTATTTGTTGTCTCTTTCAACTTTTAACTCATATATCACTTTTAATAAATTTCAAATTAGTTATTATAAGTATTTAGTTTGTCTAAACAGAACTAGACACTTTCTTGACAACTTGCACTTTCGTTTAAGCGGCTCTTTCGCGGGATTTGTAAAATTAGTTATTTGGTTTTAAACAACGATAAATGTCACAAGGGTGGAGCTCGTGTGATTACACGTCCGTTTGGGTACACGACCGTTTTGAATAAAATTAAAAAACAAAAATATTGCACTAATAGTAAGAAACAGGTACATTTTCAGTTACTTAAAATTAAAAGCAGAAATTTAGAAAATAAAAATATATTTAGTCTTCTTTTTGATTTTTAAAAAAAAATTTTCCAGAAAAGCAACTTTCTTCTCTTCCAATAATGAACCCTTTCTCCCACTTCTCTTTTAGTAGTTGCTGCAACTGGTTGCAAAACTCTTTCCTCTGCGCTTCTTTTTTCTCCAAAGCTTCTTTTTTTAGAAGAAGTTTTGAGTTCAAATAAATTTCTCGCAAAGATTTTCTCTTACGAAACGAACGGTTCGAATTATCTTTTGCCGTCTTATATACGCTGAGAAGAGTGCGCATTTTCCCCTCCAAACAGGTAGTGGCTGTGGTTAAGTCTTGAAAAAATAAAATATTAGTTTTACAAAATTATTATATTAAAAAATGTTAGTGGTTTTTTGCTGCAGCGAGTGCCAGATACAGACAGTTCAATGCACGTAATATACAAAGGAGCCATGATTGATAATTTTTATTTACTTCGAGGCAGTCAAATCATTTGTTAAATTTTTTTAAAATATGATAGAGCGGTCAATTAGACATTTACCATTGCTATGGCTAGCTATAACTTACCGTAATGCCATGGAATACCACATTCTCCAGGACATGTGTGTACGCATTCCTCTTGCCTTTGGGGTGATCAAATTCCTCCTTACGCGCCTGGTAGCATCTATGCAGCCTCATTGTCTCCTCTCTACTCCGTCGCTTCCGTTTGCTAATGCACACAAAAAAAGAACAATTTGAAATTACTTCAGTCAATCAAAATATTTATAAGATAGTTTCACTTTCATTTTTAATTTAAATAAAAATTATTAATTTATTCACAAATTTATTTTCTTTGTTCTCCATTTTATATAATTACAGCATTTTATATAATTGCAGCGGTTAATTCTTGGTTTACTCATTTTGTCGTTCACAATAGACAACAAAATTGTCTTGGCAGTACTTCGGTTTGAGGCCCTAAACCATAAGCACCTTGTCTTAACTAAGCTGTCCATATGTATGGATAAGCGGGCATTTTATTCAGATTCGCGGTGAAAGAAACACAGCTATTATCACATTATTATCATTATTACATTATTAACAAAAGAAAATAAAATATAAAACATTTTTTAGACGCAGTCCAAGGGAGCTGCTCGTTTAAGTCTGCGCGCTGCTGTCGTTGATTATATCAGATTTACAGCTAGTACTTTAGAGTGCGTACTTTGTGCCCAGTAATTAGTGCTATATATTTTTATTTCCTCGTGGACTGTCGATATATTAAGCTCGTTTAGTAGTATCCTGTTACTGACAAATCATGGTGCGTTGATAATCATCCGCAAAAGTTTGGCTTGAAATCTTTCCAAAATATTTATATTGGCACTCGCTGTTGAGCCCCACAACTGAAGTTCATATGTCGATATAGGTTTTATTATACTTTTATAATGCAGTAGTTTATTATCCAATGTTAGCTTAGGGTTGTAATCCATCAACCAATATATTGATCTAAGTTTGATGCCCAGTAGTTTCCGTTTCGTAAAGATGTGTTCTTTATGTGTCAAACGCCGATCAAGGTGTGACCCAAGATATATGGCATCTTCTGCTTGAGGCAATGTGTGACTATTTACTCTTTTTCAAAGTGAAAGTTTCTTGTACTGATTTAGTAGCATTGACTCCCATTCTCCATTTGTCAAACCAAATTTGAATTTTGTCTAGGTGTTTTTGAAGTTGGTTTGCGGCAGTTAAATGATTAGAGTTTGTAGCCATTATAACGATGTCTTCTCTGCTAGGGGTAGATATGGTGTAAAAATTCTGTAAAGCACAGGACTTAATACGCTTCCTTGTGGAACACCCGCGGTAATTGGAAAAATTGTGGTAGTTTCTGACTTAAATTTCACTCTGATATGGCTCTTGTGTGATATCAACGAATCCTACTGTACAAGACCGACGCTGCTCGAAAGCATTTCTAACACTGTGATAAACTCTGTGTACTTGTTCGGTGGTAGCATGGTGCTCTCGAAATCCGAATTGGTGATTAGGTATGAGTACTTTCTTAAACACTATTAGCTTAAGCTTACTCAACAGTAGCTTTTCAAAAACTTTGGAAGGAATCGGCAGCAAACTTATCGACCTAAACGATTAAACTTCTTCTTCCGGCTTTCCAGGTTTGCCATTAGAGTTGTTTCAGCAAATTTCTATTGACGAGGGGAAATAGGCACTCCTCAATACTGAATTGTACAAATAGGTGATGTATTTTATGACATTATCCGACAGCTCTTTGAGAATTTTTCCTGTTAGCAAGTCATATCCTGATGCTTTTTTCATATGCTCAGATGTTTAATCAGAAATTTCTTAACTTCTCTTGATATGCAAGATCGGTATTGCTATTTGAACAGGAGCTTCCAAAAACACATGAATGTTATCATTATGTTGTGGATTTTTGGGAAATGGTGTAGAGACATCACAAAGATTTTTGGCAAATGTCTCTGCTTTGTCTCTGTCGGGTTTTGCCCAAGAACCATTCACAGTTTTGATGCGAGGAAATTAAGTAGTGGGTTACTTCAACTTTTTTGTTGCCTTCCATAATGAATATTCCGTGGCATCTGTTGCTGACAAATAGTGCTAAATTTCATCATTATCTACTGCAATGAGCTTATGTGTAAGTTCTTTTGTTGCCTTATTAAGACGTTTTTTGTCTTCTGGATATCTCGTAATTTGCCACAACTTTCTTAACTTTCGTTTTGCAACTATCATCTCCATAATAACTCGGTTAATCACGCAATTTATTTGCATTTGTTGAAGTTTCATTAGCGTCCCAGGCAGCGTTTTGTATTATTTTAGTTAGATTTTCGACTGCTTCTTCAATATATCCTGGTGTTTTGAGCGATATATCCAGAGATAACTTATCACAAGTAATATATTTAAATTGAAGCCAGTTTGTACTCTTATTGTGTAGCGTATGTAGTTTGAACATACGTAGAACATTGAGCGATACAGTTATAAAGATATTGAAATGGTCTGATGACAAATCCAAGGATGAAGCCTTTCGACACAGTCTAGAAACATCTTTCATCACACAAAAGTCAATAATATCCGCGGTATTTTGTGTCAGTATGTTGGTTCTAATGTTGATACATGCATAAGGTTATTGCATAGTTTTGAATAGTTTTTTTCATTTTGGATTAATAGTCCTAGAAATGTGATGTTTGGCATTATAGTCACCACAGGCTAAGAATCTATCTCCTAGTGTGCTACAATTGATTTTAACAACGTTGTTTTTTGTTTAACGTTTGACATGTTGGTGACACCAGATCCTATACGTTTTAACTCGTTACTAATTTCCTTTGTTGTGTGTGGAACTGGTTTTGGAACTTTAGGTTCTTCAATGTGCGGGCCATTACAGTCATTTTCATTTTCGGTTAAAATAGAAAATCTGTTCGAATTTGAAAGTAGATCCAGCCAGTAGTCGGCTAACCTGTATTGTTATGCTTTTTTTGATTTGGCAGTTCTGGACTCGGTCTAGCACGGTTCCGAATGTAGTCGAGGATTTGTTTTGATTACCTAATTCAAATGTTTTGGTTTCTTCTGGGTCTTGTTTATCTTTTGGTTCCTTCTAGGTTTTAATAACTTTTTTTGTGCTCAAATCTTGATTTGCATTGTTCGTGCTTATTGACATTCTCATGAAGTTAGAAACGACCGATGTTGTTTTTGTTGTACTGTTCGGAGAAGCAATAGTTGTAATCACGCTGCTTGCAGTGGTTATAGGGTCAGTCACGGCAATATTTGTTCTTAAATTTTTCAGATATACGGAACTTGTTGTTGGTTGTTCCGCAGTGAGGGGTATAACATTAAATTATTGTTTGCTGTTGTTGGTGAGAGGCTGGCATAATTTATATGCTTGCAGACTGCTCATTTGGCTGAGAGCGACTTGCCCTTGGTTGATCAAGCTCAGCGGCCGAGTGCCCATGCACGAGAGTTTCGCTAGAGTTCTTCGGCTCACACTGTGCGGGAGAGCATAAGACACTCACTTGTTTTGTTGTTTTTTAAAAATTTGAATTCAGATTCACTTTTCACTTTTTAAATGCAAAATAATTAAAATGTATTGTTTTCAATGTGCAGAAAATAGAATCATCATTTAGTGCACACAAAATTGTCTACATTAAACGTCCTGTCGCACTATTGCACTTTTTCAAATTTAGGTTAATAAAAATAAATATAACTTCGAGTGAAGACATGTCTGCACATGTTGGAGATTAATTAGACTCAGCCCGTTGAATTTTCTCTATATTAGAAGAACTAGCAGTTGACCATAACTGAGCATCATATGACCCAATCGGTTTGATTGCGGCTTTGTACAGAAGAACGTTGTGTTCTATCGGAAGGCGATAATTTTTGTGTAGTAAAAAATAAAATTTTAAGGCTACTATCTTTATCTGCTTTTACTTGGCTTCTATATATTTAAAACCTTCCGTCGAGATGTATTCCAAGGTAGGTAGCTTCATTGGATGCAGGAATGGTGACATTGTTAAGTTTCAGGGTCGCGGGGCTGCCTTGGCGTAGTGTAAAAGTGGCATGCTTGCTTTTCGTTTCGTTTACTCTTATGCGCCAGTTACAGAACCAGGTTTCAATATTTCAGAAATGTCGATTTAGGATAGCTGATGTAGTTTCTGCTACTGAGCTTTTTGATAGAGCTTGGGTTTCTAGACGGATCGTCTGACTGCTGACGTTTTGACAGCGGCTTCGGTTTTGCATCCAATGATAGTCCCTCCGTTACTCTTGTTGCCAGCTATTGGAGGACTTATGTTTCTCGGACCGCTCTCCTTCCGGACGCTTCTGACAAGTTCCAGCAACTTCAAAGCAGCGCGTCTCTCCTTGTAGATGTGCCGTGTAGGCTGTACCACCGAGGAGGCATTAGTCATTTCAGACCTCGATATACCGCCACGTCTACCAGGGCCAATTCCGGTATCCGCCGTACAAACTCTAGACTTCTCCGATTTCTTTTTGTACTGCCACTTCCCCTGGAACCAGGTTTGCCCCCGACGCCAGCTTCGGCCATACGATATGGGCTAGCCATGCTTGGCTTATTAGTACTGCCACTTCCACTACGTTCTTTAGCCGCAGCTTCCTCCGTACGAGGTTTTGTCTGAATTGAGCCAGATTCAGAATTGGAGGTAATAGCCACCGTTACATTTAGGGACTGCTTGTCCAAAGAAATATTTAATTGATTGTTGTGTTCCATGTTTTTAGTACGATCACCGTCCACCGTAGCAAACATGGCAAGGTCGTGAATATACCTCGAGGTGACCTGGTATCGAGGTAGCTCTGTAGAAATATAGAAGGTATTACCACTTGGCTGCAAACCAACCAATAGGCACGGGTCGCATATCACCTTGGGTTAGGGAGGATTTTTTACCAGGGCTTACTCCCTCCGCCCGACCAATCTTACCCAACCTTACATGAGTTGCGCTCTGTGATCTATTGTCAGGAATGGATCGCACCTCAAACCCAGTGCACAATTGTGGCCAGTCGTTACCACGTAGAGGTGATAGACCGATTTGCCTCTGTACATAGGATACGTCGATGGTACCAAAATTAGATTAGCAGAGGCACCTGTTGTATATCATGAGTATTTTTTTCAACAAGCCACATCTACTCAATAAAACCACTTTTGGTAGTTGGAAATCCCGGAATTTGGTATAAAATATCTACGCTGTTGGTTTCTATAAATTGATTTTTGTTTAGATTTGTGAAATATCTGCGAATACACGCTATAACTTTTAGTTAAAAGTTTCCTCCCTGTATAATGAACTGCAGAATTGCCACGACTTCATCATCAGACCACTTTTTAAGTAGCTCAATAATTTTTCCTTTTTAAATTACCGTTTCGATTAATTTGTCTGCTAAAAATTTCACAAGTCATCACTGAGCCAAAAGAAAATGAAACATAAGCCAGGCTCATGAACAGAGTTGCAAATTCGCTGTGGTACACAGCAAGAATTTCACTCGGCCTAACACTGGATTCAGAAACAAAATCCAATGTGCTTGGATGATATGACCATACAGCAATTATGTCATCATCCAGCGCCTTTAAAACTTCATTTTTTCGCCCTTTAATGATTTATGTAGTCATTTACGAAAAAGAGCTGAAATTTTCATTCATTTACATTGCAATCATAATATTTCATTTATGCTGATATGCCTCATCACCTAATAAAACAATGGGTGCTTCAACATGGCATCCCGCTAATGGCTCTGGATTTGGTATTTTGAGATTGTTGGACTCTAACATACTACATAGCTGGGATGATTCAAAACTACGCCAAGAAATGAAGATAATTAAAAAGAACTCCGACATTAAAATTGACGGAGACTACAATCTTCTAAGTAGAGTTTTCTCCCGATAATGAAAGAAATTACTTCAATTCAGAAACTAGAGTTCCGCGCCTAAATGTGCAATTTAGAGCTTAACATAATCCGTCCAGAAACTGTTAGTTCCCAGTTTTACTATAATTGACATTCCACCAATTGCAGAAAATGCAAACATAGTTCAAAATGACAAGTTAATTTAAATTACTTTATATGAATTAAATACTTACTTGAAAATACATATATACGAGTATACAACTTCTGTTATTTTTTCTCACAAAGCTAACGCACAAACGAAAGTATCCTTATTGCGCTTGGTGCTCGAAACAAATGTGTGGATCATACGTTTCTTACCTACATACGAGTATATACCTAGGACTACCTTACCTGTTAAGGCAAGATTTTCCTCCTGAGTTATCGGGTGAAAGAAGTTCGTCTCGGTTGTATTCATAGAAGCTTTGTTCATTACTTTTTAGACTTTCATGAAGATTGTGAAATTCACCAGATTGTGCTTTCTGGATGGAAAATTTTCATTTCTTGCTTTCTTTTTTCGCAACAGTCGAACTTCTATCGCTATATTTTCCAACAAAAACACTTCTTCACTTGGTGACAACATCATTTTAATTGATCACAAATTACAATTCGCTCAAAACAGAACCGCTTGTAGTTGTTTTCAACGAAACCACACCATTAAGGCGATGAAGTGTTTTTTTAACGCTTGCATTCGCTCGATTCGCGCTTATAAAAAACGCTCTTAGCGAAACCGCAGCCTAATCCGGTCTTTACTCGAAATTATACGCTCATCGAATTTTTCTTTCAATAAATATATTGTGGCTCGCGTTCTATAGCATGTTGTACCGTCTTGTTAAAACCACTGGCCGTCATCATTTCCAATGATTCCATAAAGTATACAGTGACTTCTTGTGGAAAGTATAGGCATCGAAATAGCGGCTATTCACTCTAAATGCAGCAGTTTTGTTTATGACGTAGCCATTCAACCAAAAATGAGCCTCATCGCTGAACAAAGTCAACCATAAGTTGGAGATTGTGTAATAAAATTATGTTACAGCTCACCGTCAATAATTGTAATTTTATACGTTATTTTTGACGTTGCTACAATTATTTTGATTAAAAGGTTTAAACGCAAACTATTTTTTTAAACCACCACCGCTATTTTCTGACTTAATCCGTAATTGTATTCCATAAGAAATAAAGTATTTTGGCGTTGTGGGTGTCGACTCAATGTTAATGTCAACGTTACACGTTCAATCTCAAATAGTGGCTTACCTCACTTTTGGGGATGAAAATTGATGTCATTTTATTCAAAGTTTATAAATATAATGGAAAAAAAAATTCAACAATATTTTTCTCCTTGTTATTTTGAAATCATTCCCGTGTGACTATTAAATCACCCCTCTTACATCATAAATATCACCAATGCATTATTAAAGAACACATACTCAAGCCCTTTAGAACCATCGTTTACACAAAACGAAACTCATGAGAAATGCACTGAATGAATGGTTCTCACGGAAGTTTAGCACGTGCAGCGCGCACTTTTAATCCAGAAAAATCATTGAAGTAAGGTAAAAAATTTGAGTAAGTCATTTTTGTTGTTACTACTACTATTTCCATGCATTTGACTTACTTGTAGTTAATTTAAAGTCAGTTTAAATAAACTTGTGTCTTCATTTCAGTTGTATAAATAACACTAGTTTACACCGATGAGAGGTGTAACATTTGATGAGAGGTGACTTTTCTTATGTATTTTCATATGCTGAATTCGAAAATCAAGGTTAAATTTTTTTTCATGGAATAGGTTTGAGATATTGTAATTTTGGTATTTTTTCGACCTTTTTTCACGTGACAAATCATATCTCGAGCTCACTCAATTGCTTATAACTTTGTAATTTTTCGGTCGATTTTCTTCTAGTTGGTCTTAGCTCTTACGTTAAAGTATCATCTTTACGTACATGAAGAGAAACCAGACGTTTTTTGAACGATTTGTACTTTTCCGTCGGCAGAGAATCACTGTAAAATATTATTTTTTTGAAAATGTGCCCTATTTTCATCGATATCCGATCCGATTATACATGTTTGTTCGTCATCTCAATACCTTGCATTGGGTAGAACGACCCAATCGGACATTTCTAGCACGAAATTTAACCTTATTTTTCGAATTCAGCAGATGAAAATACATAAGAAAAGTCACCTCTCATCAAATGTATATGAAAGAATTTTATTTTGTAAACTAGTGTAATTAATCAAATGATGGATCAATCATTACTAGAAAACAATATAAAATGATAATAACAGAGCAAAGCATTTTATTGTATATAAACCAGTGGTTGCACGATAACGTACCTCCGTCAGTAATAAGTGTATAATAAGCAAGTGAAAAAAATCAAATAGAATAAAATATATCTAAGAGTATAATTTAGTAATTATTACTAGTGGAACTCAGCGACCGAAATTCGACCGCACTCTAGGGAAATTCAAAAATTATGGGTAAGGTGTTTCGTTTAGAGGAAAATTTGATCTATTGAGCCCATCCACCAAGTTAGGGTATACCTTATGGATGATACTGCAACCATTGATTAATTAGCATTCACATTTACAGCACATTTATATATAAAAACAATCATTCATGTGAGATTATCCCTGGAGAAAAAATGGGAAAAGGTATTCTATTGAGGGAACATTATTACGTATAATATATTGCTGAAATGTAGCTTGTTCCTGGAATTAAGGGCGTATAATTTCCCTATAAACAATGTTTTTCGTAAAGACCCTATTGTTATCATTGGATAAATGCCCTTGGTCGGAAGTATCTGAAATATAGAATCGCAATCCATCAAAAAAGCGAACTCTACTGGCACCAACATACAATTGCCCATGTGTGATTTATTTATAGTTATTGCAAATGTGGGAATAAAATTTGAAACTGTGTACGTTGAAAAGCAAATGGTAAAATTGTACCAAAATAAGTTAAGTGAATGCGTGGAATTAAAACAACACCAGTCAAAACTTCGGAGTCAATTCAATTCCTAGGCATTCGAATACCATACACCAACGCTCTCCTTGTATTTAAATTACGTATAAGCTGTAGAATGCAATTGCCTTTCAACATGTGTGGAATTTATTCAATATCTTTTGGTGAAACTACATACAACCGAGCAATCACTTTTCCTCCCCCTTGCTGTCTCTTTGTCCAAATCTTCTCTTGATCTTTCCATACAAAATGCACTGGTATTTCAGAGTATACACATTGATGAACTGATGGATCAGCTCTATTCAATTGGCAAAATGATTTCAACTGATGGGTTATCAATTGCCAGTTGTTCCTTTCCTTTTCTGAAATACACATTTTGCCGTTGAGGCAAGTGACAATCGAGTCGAATTAGCGTGTGCGATTGAAAGTGCATCGGAAATTGCAATATACGCCATGCAGCTTCTGTTGAACCAACATAACGACCATTCAGGAAATTTTTATTTCATTAATCTGTAATTTATTATTCACTTCAGGATTGGCTACTCCTAATTCTACTGTCGCACAATCATAACCTGTATACTCGTACACGTACTTGTAAATATATTTCACACTTTTAACAGTCATATAGCCTTTAACATTTAAATGACATTAAAATTTAGCCAATATTTTGTTTGGAAGATAGTATGTCCACGCACGTCAGGTGTGATTTCATTATCGCGACGTTTACAGACAGAAATATTATGGAAATTTTTTAGAAAACATACCATCCCTCATACAGACTGAATTCGGATTAATAGTTCCACATGGTCCATGAATTATATGACGCCTGACTAATTCATGTAATTTTGGATAAGTTTTTAAATTGGTATTTTCAGCAGAAAGTGCGTTGTCAGTATCTGTATTATCACTGAATCGGTCCTGATGTTCCAAAGTTACCAATATACATATTTGAACCAAGTGTTTAAACCTCAATAGTGTAAATAATTACTTCTACTTTCCCAAAAATTTATATTCGAACAATTAAAATAATAAGATCTTTAAGCCTACTTTTGAAAACGCGCACAACAATTTGAGGACGAAAAATCACAGCCATTAACAGCCTTAATAATTTCTGGCCATTTCGGATTACACATCATAGCAATAAATAATGATGATTTCCCAAACTGTTGAATAAAACTTTGCGTGTCTGTTATTGTTCAACAATAATTTCATACTTTTAGACATATCATTTAGATTTGCTTTAAGATGATGCAAATTTCAAAGAAAAGGGAACAGTAGTTTTTCTGTAATCGGTACGACAAAAAAACGTTAGCCGATTAATATAATGATAAACGATGGTAGCGATGCACCTTAAATTACGAGACCATTGTTTTTCAGATTCTTGTTAAACGATATGAGAAGAGAACACATTATAAATCTTCTTTGGTTATGTACCAGAGTGCATTTACAATTTTTTTAAAAACTCTTAGTCAAGTTGTTTTCTGCTACTACAGGTATCTTCATTACCAAGAAGAATTTCTTTATTGTCTAAACTGCTGTTTTCATTATTATAATTTCGTTTCGTAGTGTGTCCGACATGTACTCTTTTGTCTGCGTTTGTCATGATTTGCCATTTTCGGAAATAATTCTGTGTCCTTTTTTCAATCTCTCATCCTAGTCCCCATTCTTTTTTTTTCATTTGCTTGGCATTGTTGACATCTTGTTTGTTTTTAATAAAATGTTTTACTTCTAAAAATGGTTGGATTCGCCCGATTAAATTTCATATAACGATTATTAAATTTAAATTATTGTCCATTATACTCGTATATGTTAGTCAATAATAAGCTTAGTACGAGGGCGGATTGATATTGAAGCTACCTAAGTAGGAAAAAAACATTTGTTTTTCACAAACCATTTATTTCTCAACATAGTCTCCTTTTACTTCGACACACTTAGTAAGACGATATTCCAACTTTTTTATATCATTTGAATAATACGATTTCGGGAACTCCTCAAAATACGCGTTAGTTTCGGTAATCACTTCTTCCTTTGAGATGAATCTTTTTCCTGCGAGCCATTTTTTCAAGTTTGGAAACAGGAAAAAGTCACTGGAGCTAAATCTGGACTATAAGGTGGATGATTAACCAATTCGAAGTGTATTTCACGTAATTTTAGCATCGTATCTAATGCTGTGTGAACCGGTGCGTTGTCTTGAAGAAAGAGCATTTTTTTCTTCTTTAAATGTGGTCGTTTTTCCTTGATTGCATCAATCAATTGATCCAATAATGCACGATAATACTTTCCTGTGATTGTGGATCCTTTTTCAGGATAATCGATGAGCAATATTCCGTGTGCATCCCAAAATACAGTGGCCATAATCTTGCCAGCCGATTTCACTGCCTTCGCCTTCTTCGGAGCACTTCCACTAGCTTCCACCCATTGTTTCGATTGATTTTTGGTTTCAGGTGTGTAGTGGTGGACCCACGTTTCGACGCCAAAAATCAACAGGATTACGCATTATCTTGTCCAAACACCGCTGTGAAGTGGTCTGTCAAACTTGTTTTTGTTCGACACTGAGCAAACGTGGCACCCATCTTGCCGATAGCTTTTTCATATGCAAATGTTCATGCAAAATATTGAACACACGTTCATATGATATGTTTACCATTTCAACAAGCTCACGCAACTTGACTCGGCGATCATTCATAACGATATCGAGGATATTCTTGATATTTTCTTCCGTAACCACCTCTTTTGGCCTTCCTGTTGATGGTATTGTTGCAGTGCTTGTTCGGCCGCGTTTAAATTCAGCAATCCAATATTTTACCATGTAATCTGACGGAGCAGACTCACCGTAATGTGTATCGATCTTTTCTTTTGTCTCTTTCGCCGTTTTCCCTTTCAAATAATAGTGTTTAATCACTGCACGAAATTCGCTTTTTTCCATTTTTCAAGAAACACAAAAGTTGCTTACTTCAAACGACTACAACAAATAAACTAATCGATGAATTTGGGTGAAATTTTAACAGCTGACGTTTGACAAATTGCAATTTCTAAAAAAAAAGTGTTTGTGTTTGTGCTGCCATCTAGCACTAGGTAGCTTCAATACCAATTCTCCCTCGTATGTTCCTCATATTTTTGCAAAGCTATAAAATCGTATGTATTCTTTAAAGTAGTTGCGTTAAGAGCATAAATCAGAATATATTATTTCGTTAAATTTAGACCGGCATCAATATCTTGCCGAATTTTTCTTCGATGTCTTATTCCGGGAAGTTTTCAGGTTCGTCTAATTCATAATCCGTTGAAAGCATGTCCTAAGGCTTGTGAGATTCTTGATCAGATTAGTCCAACCAGTAGTTTCTTTGGGTATTACGATTTTTTCTCTTTTTGGCTTTACTATGTTTTTTTTTTGGGGGATGGGTTGTTTCTTGTACTTTGCTTTGCATTTGGTTTAGTAATTGGAGATGTAGTTATTGTGGGTGTGGTTATAAATTTAAATTTGCTAGTTGCAGATTGTTCACGTCATGAACCTTCTAATAAACGCCGCCGCCCGATATTGGAGCTGCCATGACCTGCGATAAGTAAAGCACAGCTGTGCTTTGCTGAATCGCGGGGTACGGCGGATTCAGCACCGGATGGCGGACATCTTTTTCTGAGATATTCAGCGGGCTCGTGGTACCACGAGCCACAAGCGGCGAGTTTTGGATTTGCGCTCACTTCTTCTTCAACCTCCATCAGGCAACAGCAATATTGGAAGCGAGTGCGTTCAGAGGAAAACAAAATTCAACCACCATCATTATTGTATTTTTACCAAACATCCAAGATTACTCTAGTTCTAATATAAGTTAAAAATTCATAACGTAAAAAATGGGAAAAAAGATAAAACTGCAGTAAACGTAATTCGATCAGGGCGTAAACCTTCCTCCTTCTACCAAGGATTGGAACCAGGTGAGTGTATATTAATATATTTATATATTTATATAAGTTATATATACCTATTTCTATAATTTATATATTTAATTCTATAATTTATGTGTATTTACTCCAGCTCGTAAATATATGCAATTGGTGTGTGTATGGACGTGCAGACAATTGTCGGCCATTATGGCCTAAACAAAAACAAAAAAAAAAACGAAGATTTAGTCACGCATAGTTGCATATATTTTAGAGTGGAGACATTACACACATCTTTACTCATTCTGCGCACTTTTAACTGAATATGGTTGAAAATGCGTTGGAAGGAAAAAAAGTGTGTTCCGCCGTCTTCCTAGACGTTTCACAAGCTTTCGATAAGGTGTGGCATGTAAGCTGCGGACATTGTTGCCAATGCAATATTGCGAGGTGCTTTCATCATACCTTGATGACAGGTTCTTTATTGTTAAGTAAGAAACCGCCCATTCTTCTTTGAAAAAAATTAGTGCTGGTGTACCGCAAGTGAGCATCCTGGGGCCTCTGCTGTACCTCCTGTATACATACGACCTACCAACAGCAAATCAGCAAGTAACCGCAACATTCGCGGACGATACTGGTGTTCTGGCTACAAGTAACGCTATCAAAGAAGCGAAGGCTAAGCTACAAGAGGCTGTTAATTGTATTGCTTCATGGGCTAAGAAATGGCGCATTAAGTTAAACAAAACCAAATCAGCGCATATAGTTTTTTTACTGAAAAATACACCTTACAAACCGATTTTCATGGATGAGTTAATAATCCCACATGTCAACGAAGCCAAATACCTGGGTATTACACTCGACGCGAAATTGCGCTCGAAAACTCACGGAAAGAAAAAAAGAGAGGAGCTTGACCTAAAATTCAACAAATTGTACCACCTTATTGGCAGACACTCTACCCTGCCAATTCACAACAAACTAATGGTGTATAAACAAATACTGAAGCCGACCGGGACATCCAATTTTGGGGATGTACTAGTGAAATATACATTGCCACTATCGAACGTTTTCAAAATAAAGTTCTGCGATGTATTGTTAATTTACCATACTATGTTAGAAATAGCGATCTCCATCCTGATCTTGGCATGCCAACTGTCACTGATGTGACAAAAAAATTTGCAATTTCTCACAAACAGCCACTGAAATCGCATGTCAACGTTGCAGCATCCAGTTTACTTCTGTTGACTTCGCAGCGTAGGCGGCTAAATCGGAAAAAGGTGTCAGACCTAATGGAATTCGAGTAGCCTATATTTTATTTATATGTTATATGTTAGCATGTACATAAAATACTTAACGATTTTCTTTTAATTTGTTTAATTTCTTCGAACAAAATTGCTAGTTAGTATTACCTGTATTTACTATGTGCAATTATAAAACCTTTCTGTATATGGTATAAGAATCGTTAATAAAAAATAAAAAAATAAATAAATAAATTCTGCGCATTTCGCTTTAAGTTGCTCTGTCTTGCTGTACGCTGTGCACTTGACAGACTAAACGGTTTCGCTTTTTTAGAGGCGGATTTTTGTGACCGGTTCAGCCTGCAGTCGGCTGCCTTTCGCTTGGGGCGTAGGCACTTTGTAGTTGAGGTGTGCGCCATCGGTATTTAGGGGCGTTTGAGTTTGGTTTGTTGCATTAATTTAGCGACTAGATCCCTTTGTGGCGTAACAGATCCGCCATTGAGCTTCGATCAGGGTCAGGCAAAGCAGGAAAGATGTTGGCCCCATTGATAGCAGCCGATGACGAGTTGACGATGTTTGTCGCTCGCTTTGAGCGTCGATTGACAGACAGTCACTCGTTAGCGTCGCTCCAGGTCGATGAGGAGGAGTTAAGTGAGAGGTGGGCCGCTTTTAAAGTAGCGAAAGCTCAAGTGCTAGCGGAAGCGCGCGAGGCCAAGGAGCGGGACCAACTTCTGCATGCGGTGGCCCAGCGCTTTGAGGCGAGTTTCGACGTCTAGAGGAAGGGGCGGGTCGTAATCGCGGGACTGCAAGAAGGTATGCTGCCAGCGAGACCTGGCCCCGAGCGTGTTGAGGCGATGACCCCTGCGCTTCCTGGTATCCACGTACCCCCTTGCGACATTCCTCTGTTTGAGGGGGGACCTACGCTCAATGGCCCGCGTTTCGGGATATGTCTACCGCTCTATTCATCAATAACTCGCGTCTCTTTAACGTAGAGAGGATGTCTCACCTTAATCTAAAAACTCCGGGCGAACCACGTGATATCGTAGGGAAGCTCCTCTTTACGGACGCAGGGTTTGTGCAGGCGTGGGCCCATTTACATGAGCGATATGAAAATAAGCGCCAGCAAATCAATGTACAATTGAAGGCCTTATTGGAACTGGACCCGGTGAAGCGCGAAGATGGTGGCGAAATTAAACGCCTCCAGCGCGACATCAGCAACTGTACTGCAGCGTTGACTGCTTACGGGGTGGATATGGCGGCATGGAACCCCATTTTAGTCTACCTGTATGCACGATGTCTGCCGGAAGTCACACTGGCTTTATGGGAAGAAACCGTGGGGGGGAGCTCGGAAATGCCCGAGTGGAAGGCAATGGATTCATTTCTGTCGCAGCGATTCCGGACACTTGAGGCGATAGCGGGGACCCGACCAGCGAACAGTCAGCAATCCAACACAAGGATTCAGCCAAACCCGCCTCACTCAGCTCGGGTGCAGACCCCCACACAAAAGTCACCCCACAGGGGTGTAAAATTTGTAAACAAACCACCCATTCGGTGCGAAATTGTCCTGCGTTCCAGGCTGCCACTGTCTCAGCACGGTGAGATTTGGTGCGCCGACACGGGCTATGTGTGAATTGTCTGTCCCATTTCACAAGGGAGATAACTGCCCCAGCTCCTTTTCGTGTTTCACCTGTCAAGAGCTTCACCATACGCTGTTGCACTCGGACTCCAGGCAGAGTCGTCCTACCGGCTCAACGCCACACCCGCCATCAGCATCTGGGTCGCCTCTTCAACCGGGTTCTCTTGGGTACGGCGTTAATAAATATTGACAACCAGGGAGTTTGGTATAGGGCCCGGGCTCTGATAGACTCCGGTTCCGAGGGGTCCTCCATTTCAGACCGCCTCCACAAGCGCCTTACGCTGCCGGCACACACAGTACACGCTCAGGTGTCGGGGGTCAGCAACACACTTGCTGGCACCGTCACCAAAGCGTGTCATCTCACTATCGGGTCCCGGTACGATGCCTCTGTCCGCCTACGGGTGGCGGCGTTGGTGTTGCCCATCTTGACCGGGGAATTGCCGCTGCTTGTGTTGAGCAAAGGAGACGAAAACAAACTCAGTGGTTTGAAATTGGCAGACGCAGGTACGTCACACTCAACCCAAATCGGTCTGTTGTTGGGGGGGGGATCTATATCCTCAAATTTTGCTGGGTGGGTTCCATCGGAATATCGTTGGGTCAATACTTGCCCAGGACACAGTTTTTGGTTGGATCCTTACTGGCCCTCTGGCAGCTGAGCGAATCACCGCATTCACAACGCGTGTCCGGACGTCCGAGTTCGCGTCGCTTGATAGTATTTTGAGGCGATTTTGGAAAATCGAAGAGCCCCCTTGTGAGCGGAAGCTATCTCAACCTGACCAAGAGTGTCTGGATTTGTATGTTCGGACCACGCGCCGGGATACTTCGGGGCGATACATAGTCTCGCTCCCGTTCAAGCATGATTTTGTACCACACAAATCTTTAGGAGCGTCACGCCACATTGCCCTTCGGTAATTTGAACGACATGAAGCTCGACTGGGCAAGAACCCAGTAGACAAACAGAAATACGACGCTGTGGTCCTTGAATATGTGACGCTAAATCACATGGAAAAGGTACTCCCGCCGTCAACAACTGTGGTGCCTCATAATTATCTGCCCCATCAAGCAGTAATCAAACCCGAGAGCACCACCACTCGACTTCGAGTGGTTTTCAACGCTTCCCAAGCGACATCCAACACAGTCAGTTTGAATGACGTGTTCCATACTGGGCCAATTCTGCAGGCTGATCTGACCAGACTGAGTACTCAGTGGCGAATGTTCCGCTATGTGCTCTCCAGGGATATCCAGAAAATGTATCAACAAATCCTGGTGGAAGCACGCCACAGACCATATCAGCGAATTGTTTTTAGGGACTCTCCTCATTCTGAGATTTCAGATTATGAAATAAAAACGGTCACCTTTGGGGTAAATTGTGCGCCTTATTTGGCAATAAGGACCTTGCTGCAAGTGGCAGATGATATGGAGAGTAGGTTTCTGTTGGCATCTCGGGTGTTACGGGGGTCAATGTACGTGAATGACGCATGGATCGGCACCCATGATGTGGCCACAGCCATCCTAACGCGGGATGAGTTGATCGCGAGTCTAGGAGCAGCGGGATTCTCCATGAGAAAGTGGGCGGCAAATTGTGCAGCCGGTCTTGCAACCTGTGGTGAGTTAGAAACAAGCTACCTACGCGTAGTTGACTCATAGCAACGGCTCCTATTAAATTCATTAAGAGAGCACATAGTTTTAGGGTGCAAATATTGTAAACTTTTAGGGTGTCACAGTTCCGCAGTCAAGCCGACGAGGGGCACTTAGAATGCACCGACGGCACTTTTACTTTCAGTAGGTCAGTTGGCTTGACCAACTGACACCAAACAACAATTGTGTAACTAGAACACCAGAAAAGTCAAAACGTAGACTCTAATGTTTACTTGTAAATAGTATATAAGAACTAGTATTTTAAGAATAAAGCTTTTTGTTGTTTTTAAACCAAAAGTGATGTAGTGTTTATTGAAAAGAGTGATTTAGGTTTACAGGTACACGCGCAGGACAAGCAGTAAGAGGACGTTCCCGACAACAACCAATCACAGTCCCCAACATTTTGGCGCAGCCCGTCTAAAGGACCTACAGGAGGAATCCCAGGGCAAGGAACCCTGAAGCACTGAAGCATCCTGCAATGAATTCGAAGGACCCTAAGAAAAAATATGTCATCAGACAAGATAATGGTGAGTAGAGTGTTTAGTAGCGTAATTTAAGGAGATACTTCTGCGACCCTGAAGGCGCCGTAGCGCTGGTCAAAGAAGACGCAACCTATAGGCGCGTTTGCACTGTTGCACGCAGCTTTGTATGGGCAACCATAAACCGTCAGTATGATCGGACGGTCTATGTATATCGTCTTAGCTGTGAGGATTTTTTTTGTAGGGGATTTGTGTTTGGTTGTCGGTAGGGACATTTATATTGTTTATTAAATTCTTTTAATTGTTTTCAAATTTATCTGAATATTTGACTTTGTAAGCTTGGTTTTAGGTGAAAATATTTCAAGAGGTGCAGACAACACGTGTTGTTGCATCAAAGTTTTTGTAGTTCGGAAACTACAATTTGCATAGCAATGTTGAAAAAAATTTGAAATGCTATTATTACGTGGCGCATACGTTACGGGTTTATTTTTGAATAAGGATTCAAATTTTCGGAAATGAATCAAGACAGTTTTGCCTTCAAATCCAATCTCGGTTTGCTTTTTCTTTGGTTTTTTGGGAGTATTAAAAATGGTAAGAGTATCTGTGAGGAAGTCAAGGACCAATTTGCATTGATGGAAGGACTTAATGGTGGAATATTTTTTAATAAATTTGTAATTATCATTAAGTAAGATGGAGAAAAATATTGGAAAAAGTTGATAAAAAGTGATAACAATTATTGGGTTTTATTTGTAATTGGGGTACAACATTTGTTCTGGCATTTGAGATAAACAGACGGATGGAGATTTTTCCTTGAGATTGGGGTGTTCAAGGGGACATTTATTGGATTAAGCATAATCAATGGGACTATCGAAGGAAGTGAAGGAGTAAAGAGATCCAGGGGTTGATTTCAAACTTCAGGAAGGACCAGAAGGATGTCAAAAACGTGAAGTACACAGACGCATCACAGAGTTGCGAGGTTTGGTGGAAAATTTTAACAGGAACCACGCAAAATTGCTGCCGCAGAAGGAGGTCTGTAGGGACGACGAGTACTTTGCGACTGGTTTTCATGGATATGTGGAAAATTTAGTCTCAGCGTGGCTTAAAGTATTCGAGTCGGAATTGGCAACGATTGAGGCACCGAGTGGATCTCCGTTAAAGAGAAAAGAAGACGCACAGGACGAGTTAAGAGCAGTAAGAACGGAGGTGAGTGTTTTCACCGAGAGGGTATTCGAGCAGATTGAAGCAAGTACGAGCTGGGAAGAAGCTCAGGAATTGTGGAAACAGACGAACGTCAGAGGAGCTTTGTCACCATTAGAAGTAGCGGATCTAGCCATAACGGCAATCCAAAAAAGGACAGAAGAAAAGTTGTTCAATTTTCGTAAGAAAAAAGAGGATTTGAGAGCACAAAAGGAGTATCTTGAGAATAAGGTAAAGGAACTTTCTAAGAGATTGACGGAAACAGAGGAAACAGCAGCGCTGTTGGAAAAGGAGTGTGCGGAATTAAAAAGAGGACGGGCTACCAATAGGACCTCACTGAAAATGGAGAGATCAAAGTCAGCATCGGGTGGATTTACACAGACAGTATTGACATTGCATCCGGAAGTTCGCTGGCCGGAATACTTAAAACCAGAAGGGATAAGCCGCATTGTAAAGCCAAGATTAGTTTTTAGTGAATGAAGGCAAGCGGAAATTTTGTTTGGCGCATCCGAGATCGGTGTCGAGCCTTTTTCGCCGGGAAGTCCGATAAATAATAAAAGTCAGGGATATCCGCAAACAGAGCCAGAAGCAGTAGCAGTGCAGCAAAGCCCCAATACTGTGGACAGTATTTCGCCTGAACGAGCAAACGGTCGAAGATTATTCACTTTGAGTCCGTCACTGGTTCAGGACCTCTCATATCCGGGAGAAGTGAATTTGGTAACCACTCAAAACGATAACGCTCAAGTTTTACCAGCCATAAGGAAAATAAAAATAAGTAAAATGGGTATAGAGAAGATTTCAAAGACAGTGGCCAGGCTAGTACCTGTGTTTACTGGTGCTGCTTCAGAAGACTTACGGTCAGACCTCAACAGGTTAATTCAAGGATGTGAACTGGCAAATCGAAGCATACGCCCTGATGAGTTGCAGGAATTTTTCGACTGTGTTAAGCAAAGGTTATTTCGAGATACATACAATCTTGTGCTGCCAAAGCAATTTACCAGTGTGAACGAGCTTTACGACCTTCTGAAGAGAACCTATTTAAAGAAAGAACTCTGGAAGACATATCCGAAAAGATTGGAATAGGGAAGCAGCTGGCAGCTGAAGACATACGCGCCTTTGCCAGGCGTTGAGAAGCACTTCAGATGATGGCCCACGAAATAATAAAAAACAAGTACAATGGCGTTGGAGATACAGCATTATTATACGAAGTTGACAAGTCGGTGTTAACAACTTTCGTGGTGGGCCTCCGCAACTCCGCTCTAAAGATTCATATGCTGAATAGCAGAACAGGAAATCTGGAGGAATTAGTAGAAGAAGCAATTAGAGCACAAGTCCTCGTGGAACGGAGTACGGCCGGTTTTGAGGAGGCACATATGTTCGAAAACAGACAGGACAGTTTAACTGCCGCTGTCATGGATAGAGAGGGAAGTAATTCCGTTCTAAGCATATACAGAGGAGCGTATAGTCCCGGTGTCTCCGCCAACAGAGCCGCGAATCCGAGTAATCCGTACAGGGGGTTCGTACAGACGGCACCCACATGTTCGTTCTGCCGTAAGCAAGGTCATAAAAGGGATGAGTGCATTACACGTAAAAACATGCCCTACTGTATGGAGTGCCAAACATATGGTTATGTGGCAAGTAGACAGTGCCAAGGAGACACAGAATTGAATCACAGTAGAAGGCAGCTAGCTACGAGGCGCCCGGATCCACCCTTGAGGGACACAGAGGGTAACTTTAGTAGTCCCCGAGTTAATTCAACGGGAGGAATTAACCAAGGAAGAAATCCTTTCAAAACTGGGAGCGGTCAGCAGTGACCAAATTGGGATTCCAGAAGTGAACCAAGGGTAAGTAACACCAAACAGGGTTTGATATGCTTCTCATGTGGACGAATGGGACATCGGGCAGCGGAATGCAGGGATAGACAATCGCAACAAAGGAACCAGGGAAACTTCCAGCGGAAAGGCAGTAATAATTAGGCCGGAAGTACGTGTGAGTAGAAATGTAGAAACTACAGTCCAGAAGAAGGAGGAGTAAGAGGCTCTGCAATATCGCGAACAGTTTTGAAGTGGATACGCGTCTATGTTTGGAACTGAAGGACATTGCTTCGTTATGAGCAGGATAGGTGATGCCTTCATGGAGATACCTTGCAAGGAATCAGATAGTGGGAAACTAGTGCTTTTGGTAGATTCAGGAGCGGACACCACCCAAGTAAAAACTAGTGTTTTACGGAAAGGGCTAGATATTAATCGAATGGACGTAAGAATGCTTAACGGAGCGTTTGGAGGGTGCATGAGGACATCGCTCAGAATAGGACACAGTTAAGTTAAGGGCATGAGTTTTAGAGTGCACGCAGTGGAAGTGGATAGGAAAGGTATCCCGGTTGATGGAATAATTGGCCGCGATAATCTGTGCATACTGGATGCGCTCCAGAAGCAGTTATAATTTTATGATGGTGATAAGAATATAATCCTTACTGTTCCATTAAAGTCATGGCAGGAAGGAACCGTGAATAGGGTTAAGAATTGTATGGAGGTAGTAAATGCAAGGTCAACCAGAGTAGATACTATGCATGTAAACACGAAACTTAGGACTCTTGTTTTGCACAAGCAGCAGCTAGCGGAGGGCGTATATATGGGAGAAACCATAACGCACGTGGACAGGGGTAAGGTGTACGCTTGCGTACTCAACGCATCAGAAAAGGACTACCTGATGGATGAGGATTGTAGGCCTAAGTTCACTAGTTACGATAATTTTAAGGAACCGAATTATAGATCGTTCCGAATTATAGAATCAGATTACACAAATTGAGAAAAAGAATGGAGAGAGTGCTACAATCACTGTAGTTAGACCCAAGCGTAAATTTAGAGGAGAAGACATCAATAGAAGCCATTTATACGTCATTCCATGACATATTTTTGCTGGAAGAAGACCAGCTGACGTATACATCAGAGGTAGAGCATGATAGAGTGGATCAGCCACCAATTAACCAGAAACAGTACAGATTGCCACAAGCTCACAAAAATGAGGTAAACAGGCAAGTAGAAGGAATGCTAAAGGATAACATAATTTCACCGAGTATCTCGCCTTGGAGCTCACCAATAACTTTGGTAACAAAGTAGAGGGGTGCTCAAGGTCAAAAGAAGTGGAGAATGGTCGTCGATTTTAGGAAATTGAACGACGCCACTATCAATCAAGTGTTTCCGATACCAAGGATAAAATAAATTCTGGATCAATTGGGGCATAGTAGATATTTTTTGTTACACTTGATTTAGCGAGTGGCTACCACCAAGTTCTGGTGGATGCCCAAGATAAGCAGAAAACCGCGTTCAGCACCGGTTTACGGCATTATGAGTTTAACAGTATGCCGTTTGGATTAACAGGAGCACCGGCTACTTTCCAACGGCTAATGAACCATGTGCTAACATTCTTGCAAGGGTTAGATTGTTTTGTGTATCTGGATGATATTGTAATATATGGGAAGAACTTGCAGCAGCATTCGTAACGCTTGTGGAAGGTGCTCCAGAAATTACGAGAACACAATTTGAAATTGAACACAGAGAAATGTAAATTTTTGCGAAGATAGGTGGTTTATTCAGGCCATCGTTGCTCAGAGGCAGGAGCACTGCCCGACCTGCAGAAGGTGAAATGCGTTAAAAAAGTAGCGATTCCGAGAAATAGAAAGGAAGTGCAAGCATTTCTAGGACTAGTGAACTATTACAGAAAGTTCGTAGAAGGACTAACCGGAATTGCGTTGCCAGTGAATAAGTTGCTACGAAAAGAAGCAAAGTTCGAATGGACAGAGAACTGCCAGCAAGCATTCGAGAGGCTAAAGGAAATAATTAGCTCGCCACCGATTTTGGCGTACCCCGACTTTGAGCAAACTTTTTTGTTGACCACTGATGCTAGCAATGAAGCATTAGGGGTAGTGTTGTCACAAGGGGAAGTCGGTAATGACCGACCACTAGCATTCGAAAGCAGGGCCCTCAGCGATACGGAGAAAAGATACTCCACAATAGAGAAGGAATTCCTAGCCATAGTATGGGCTACGAAGAATTTTAGGGCATATCTGCTAGGTCGCCCATTTAAAATATATACTGATCACCAGCCGCTGAGAGGCATAGCCATATGAGTATGATTTTGAAATCATATACAAACCTGGGAAAAAGAATCTGAATGCGGACGCACTCAGCAGAACACCGCAGGCACAGAAGGTATCAGTAGTGCAAACGAGGGCCAAAGCAAGATCAGATAAGGAGAAGGCCGAGAGAATGCAAGAAAATAAAATTGATGCGACAAGAGATGTTAGCAATGCGGGTGACGCTGCTAGTGAACAAGGAGCCAGTAGTGTGGAATGGCTGGAGGATATAAAGGATATCCAGGCTGCGTTAAAGGGTTTCCACGATTCACCCCTAGGTGGGCACCAGGGGTTCTGGAAAACCCATGACAGAATTTGACGAGTATACGGATGGAAAGGTATGCTCCGAGACATAAAATATATATAAAGAGTTGTCCGAAATGTCAGGCGAATAAGACTTCAAGGCTAACAAAGATGGCAATGGTGTTAACTGACACACCAAAACAGCCATTTGATAAAGTTCATATGGATATTGTAGGTATTTTACCTGAGACAGTTTCGGGAAATAAATACATCTTGACGTTCCAAGATGATTTCTCAAGGTATATGGTGTGCGTGGCTATACCCGATGCTGAAGCAAGTACTGTGGCCAAGGCATTCTTTTACGAAATTATAGCACGGTACAACATACCTAAAGTCTTGATAACCGACAATGGTTCAAATTTTGTATCAAAACTATTCTCAGAAACGTGTAAAATGCTGGGAATCAAGAAATTGCATATAACACCATATCATCCCCAGGCGAATGGCTCATTGGAGCGTAGTCATCGACCTCTGGCCGAGTACTTGCGCAGTTTTGCCAAGGAAGACGGCTCGAATTGGGATCAATGGTTGACTACTGCAATGCATGTGTACAACAATACTGTGCATGTATCAACGAAGCAAACTCCATGTAATTTAATATAGTAAATAATTGTTATGTATGAATCAAATTATTATAAAATGTATATTCATTGAGAAGAATTTAAATTTTGAATGCCGTTAACAATTTAAAGAAAATTGTATCATAGTTAATTAATAATATTTGTAAAGAAATCTGTTTTTATTACTTATTTATAGTTTGGTTTTTAAGACGTATTAGATATACGATATAATATATACTTAAATAATACATAAAATTTACTATTTTCGTTAGCAAGAATATTAAAAATAAAATAAATGTAATAGCCAATAAGAATAATTAAAACTCGGCAAGTCCGATACATGTATAAAAGTATGGTTTTAAGGTATTCAGGCGTTAGTGAACAGACAAGGACATCTGGATGGTTCAATTTTGTGCAGCATGAACCGGGAAGGGACTTCCTGCAGCGTCAAAGGCAGAGTAAGAGATTAACTAACATCCAGGAGACCAGTAGATGAAATGCAAGAGCAGCGAACAAAAATCCGACTGGATAAAAGAAGTGAGAAGAGGGCATAGAAGAGGGATAATCAACAAGATGAGAAGGAATAACTACGAGGTTTGCAACGATGATGTCCCGAGATATTTTTTGGTTCGGAAAAAATACAAGAGAAAACAAAATTAGTGGGAATTGATTTTTAGATGAAAGAGTGGAAGAGCTTCCAACTTACCACGTGCGAGATGACTACGATTTAAGCTTATGAAAAAATCGAGATGGTACCCGCTGAATACAAGAGTCTCTATCTGACAAGTAAAAGCTGATAATACTTGAGTTTAATTGCATAACTAATAAAATGGAATGAAAACACTAACGTGAAAATCCAACGTGTCTGCCCTTATTACATATGTCAGTATGTATATTGTATTATTGTCTAGAAAGAAGCGCAGATAATTTTAGCCAAAACCCGAGGTAACTCCGTAATTTTAGCGAGAAATGGCTACAACAACAATAACAGCCACAACTACCATCGTTCAAGTAGCTTCGCGGATTAATCTCCTGGCGCAAAAAATTGTTTTAACCATGAATAGATCGAGCAAAACATAGCCAAGCTTTATCGGCTAAACTTCGTAACGATTTCTCCATTGAGAAAATATCCACTGTCACTGACTAAGCGAAACTCGAATATTTATTTTGAGTTCGTCAGAAGCGCGTCTAGCCGCACTAGCTGCATCATCTTTTTACGTACCGGTCCAGAAAGAAGGGAGGGGTATGCAGACTTCATCGAGGGATTCCACTCCGAAAACGACGGCCGTCAACTGGACCAGCACGTAGTGGTATTGCATTAGATTTTAGGTATAAAATAGAATTGTGTTATTGTATAGATGTTTGTGTATACGCCAATGAGAAAAGAGTCAATAAAAGACCAAATTATAAAAAGGGGAATATATAAAAAAATTTGATAGAGGAAAAAAAATATACAAAAGAAAACGAAAACAAAGTAAGAAAAAAATATATACAAAAGAAAACGAAAACAATGTAAGAATAATATGGAAAAAAAGAGAATAAAAAAATAAACCTAAATAAGGCGATTTTAACAACAAACACAAACAACTATCTTGTCCCCTTGAGAGTAATTCCCCTCAGATATAATACACTTATGCCAGCGTTTTTTCCAATCCTCGAAACACTTCTGAAACGCTTTTTTTGGTATCGCCTACAGCTCCTGTTTCGATTTTTCTTTTATCTCCTCAATCGTAGCAAAACGCTTTCCTTTCATCGGTGTCTTCAGTTTTGGAAAGAGGAAAAAGTCAGCGGGGGCCAAGTCCGGTGAATACGGTAGTTGAAGCATGATAACGGTTTTGTTTTTGGCCAAAAACAGCTCCTGAGCGATGTTCATGCGACGTTGTTTTTGCTCAAAATTTAGCAATTTTGGAACAATCTTCGCTGCCGCACGTTTCATGCCTAAAACATCCGTAAAAATTGCTTGGCATGAGCCGAACGATATGCCTACATCATCAGCAACCTCTCTGATAGTGATTTGACGATTATCCAAAATCATTTTCTTCACTGCGTCAATGTTTTCATCGGTTGTTGACGTGCTCGGGCGACCAGGACGAGCATCGTCATTGACATCTTCTCGGCCTTCCTTAAACCGGTTATACCACAATTGAACTTGTGTTCTGCTCATAGTAGACTCGCCAAAGGCCACAGTCAACATTTCAAATGTCCTTGCGCATTTAATTTCATTTTTTACACAAAACTGAATACAGTTTCTTTGATCCATTTTTTCGAATAGTACAAAATCGAAGAGCACACCAAAACACGACTAACCTTTTTATCTGTCAAAAACAAACTGACAATCCAAAATGGTTGGTATTGCCAACATATATAACAGACATGTGTACCAACATAAAAAAAAAAAAAATAAAAATAACTCACGAAAAGATGAAAATAACGGTTATTTTTTTATCACACCTCGTATATACTATAGAGTTAAATCGATGCAGATAATTGTTTGCAGTGCAAGCAAAATATTGTAGAGATTTAATGTAAGTTTGTTGCACTAACTTCTTTTAGAAAGAGGGGAGGGATGTTGTGAGTTACAATCAAGCTACCTACGCGTAGTTGACGCACAGCAACGGATCCTATTAAATTCATTAAGAGAGCACATTTTTTTTATGGCGAAAATATTGTAAATGAATAGTATTTATGTATTAATTATGATGTAAACTTTTAGGGTTCACAGTTCCGCAGTCAAGCTGACGAGGGGCATTTAGAATGCACCGACGACACTTTTACTTTCAGTAGGTCTGTTGATTTGAGACACTGACACCAAATAACAATTGCGTAACTGGAACACCAGAAAAGTCAAGACGTAGACTGTAATGTTTATTTGTAAATAGTATATAAGAACTAGTATTTTAAGAATAAAGCTTCTTGTTGTTTTAAACCCAAAATAGTGCAGTGCTCATTTAAGAAAGTGGTGTAGGTTTACAGGTTCCCGCGCAGGACAAGCCGCGACAGGACATTCCAGAGGACGTTAAAGTTCCTTATTGTTTTTAAACCAAAAGTGATGTAGTGTTTATTGAAAAGAGTGATTTAGGTTTACAGGTACACGCGCAGGACAAGCAGCAAGAGGACGTTCCCGACAACAAACAAATACGGTCCCCAACAAAACCTCCCTCCGGAGCATCTACTCCAAGAAGATTTCCTCAAACTAGAGGACACTAGTGCCACCAGCAAATTGGGCATTAGATGGAATGCGCGGGGGGACTGGTTTTATTTTCATGTGGCGGAATTGCCACTTGAGGCGACATACACCAAGCGCAGAGTGCTGTCGTTAATCGCCAAACTGTTCGACTCAGCGGGATGGTTAGCGCCAATCGTCATCACCGCAAAAATCTTAATGCAGTAAATCTGGTTAGATCAAATAAATTGGGATGATCCACTTACTCCCGCCACCTTAACTAGGTGGACTCAACTTTTATCACAATATCAAGCAATCTCCCAAATGCGCGTACCTCGCTGGGTACGATCTGCTCCTGATAGCGATATCGAATTTCACGCGTTCTGCGCCGCATCACAGTTGGCATACGCGGCAGCCTTCTACGTTCGATGTAAAGGACAGGATTCCATCTAATCAGATCTGCTTGTGGCCAAATCGAGGGTAGCTCCTTTGAAAACGGTCTCGCTTCCTCGGTTAGAATTATGCGGGGCGACATTGCTGGCGGAACTTATATCTCCCCTCAAGCCACTTTTGAACATCTCGGACGAAAACTTGATGTGTTGGACTGACTCCACGATTGTGTTAGCATGGTTGAGGAAACCGCCCCACTTGTGGAAGACATTTGTGGCGAATAGAGTCACCACTATTACCAATAAGGTAGGGGTGAATCGCTGGCGTCATTTGCGCTCTGAAGATAATCCAGCGGCTTTGGCAAGTAGAGGAGTATCCCCAGACGGACTACTCAACAACATGCTTTGTTGGGGAGAACGAGCATGGCTCCAGCTTGACAGGGAGCACTGGCCACCATTGCTAGAAGAAACCCTGATCGCGGCTGCGGAAGAGCAACGCCCTGCTAAGTGCCACATGGTATATGTGTCCTATATGGACGACACAATTCTGAGGTTCTCCTCCTTACCTAGAGTTCTGCGTGTGATAGGTTTCGTTCGCCGGTTCATTTGCTATTGTCGTCCAAACGGCCGAGCAGTGACCCCAGACCGAGGGGTCCCTATAACGCGGGGGGAAATTGAAGAAACGTCAACTCGCCTCATAGTGGTGGCTCAACAAATGTACCCAAATGAGTATCGAGAATTAACTAAGCGAAAACCGCTGCCCAATTCTAGTGCTATCCTTAGTTTAAACCCCTTCATCCATTCGGACAGACCCTGTGTTCATCCATGAGGGGTCTCTCTACGGGGGAATCAATTAATGTTGCGTTTAATCCCAAGCCAATATTGGATCCCGAGAGCGAACACGCTCATCAGAAGCTCGATCCTTCATTGTAAGACGTGCGTGCTGTTCAAGAAGAGTCAAAGGAGGCAAATTATGGCGACTCTCCCCATGGAGCGAACAACATGTACCAGGCCATTTACCTATACGGGAGTAGACTTTGCAGGGCCGTTTGATATCAAGAGCTATCAGGGGCGAGCGTGCCTGGTGACCAAGGGGTATGTCTGTATCTTCGTGTGCTTTGCTACGAATGCAGCACACCTCGAGGCGACATATGACCTCATAACTCCGGCGTTTTTAGCGGCGTTCGTTCGGTTGGTTTCACGTAGGGGGTCCCCATTAAAAATCTTCTCGGATAACGGCCGGAACTTTGTGGGGGCGGAAAAAAGCATTAAAGCTTGAATTCCAGCGGGTTCTCAGGGAAATGCGGGAGAAAACCGTAGCAGGGCAGCCCCTCAATCGAGTTGAGTGGGAGTTCATTCCACCACACCCGCCACATATGAGGGTCTTTGGGAAGCGGCGGTTAAAAGTTTCAAGCACCACTTTAAACGCATGGCAGGGCAACTAAAATTTACTCTCGAAGGATTCTTTACCCTTTTAGCTCGCATTGAGGGATGTCTCAACTCTCAGCAGTATCTCCTGGAATGCCAGCGACGCAGCAAGTGGCGAACCGTGCAAGAAAGCCTTAAGACCGGAGACCTCGTCATTATACGGGAGGACAACTTAGCGCCGCAGGACTGGCGCCTGGGACGCATTACCCACACGCATCCAGGACCCGATGGGACAGTGCGTGTCGCAGATGTGCGGACACTCCAGACCTCTTAAAGGGGCGATACCAGCCGCCGCCACTGGACCGTCGACAGAGGCGAAACCTGTCCCTGCCATGGGCAATACACCGGGGGGTCACGACGTCCCGCTCCACATCGGGACACTGGGGGAAAGCCGGCTCAGCAACATCACCCCACAGTATCAACGCGCTGCAAAATGTGTGGCAGTGCGAACCACGTCCTCGCGGGATGCACCAACTCCTAGTGCTCTCGGTTCAAGGACGAAGGGAACATGTGATCCGGCAGACGTTGTGTTTCCGGTGCCTCAAGATCAAGCACAAGGCGTCCTCGTGAGGGGAGCCGTGGTGTGCCAGATGCGACGGGGACACCACATCACCCTCCACGGCTAAGGAGGAGAGGGAGATGTTTCGGCATGGGGTCTCCATTGCAGTACTGCAAGGGGGCGGCATGTTCACGTCATGAACCTTCTAATATGCGTCGCCGCCCGATGCTGGAGCTGCCTTGACCTGCGATAAGTAAAGCACAGCTGTGCTTTGCTGAATCGCGGGGTACGGCGGATTCAGCACCGGATGGCGGACATCTTTTGCTGAGATATTCAACGGCCTCGTGGTACCACGAGCCACGAGCGGCGAGTTTTGGATTTGCGCTCACTTCTTCTTCAACCTCCATCAGGCAACAGCAATATTGGAAGCGAGTGCGTTCAGCGGAGAACAAAATTCAACCAATATCGTTATTGTGTTTTTACCAAACATCCAAGATCACTATATAGTTCTAATATAAGCTAAACATTAATTAATGTGATAATAAAAATGGGAAAAAAGATAATACTACATTCCACGTAATTCGACCGGGGCGTAAACACATTTAGTAGGGTTGTTGTATTAATTTACATTTGTAGAACTTAAAATAAAATATATGTTCAGTTTAGTATTTTGCGGTTGGGTTAGGTTAGCCCATGGAAGCGATCTAAGTACATTTACAAGCTAAAGTTAGGGGTGGTAGCTTGAAATCCACTGGATCCACAAGGTCGATTAGAGCGCCAGCGAACCACAGTGATAGATAACTTGACACCAGGCAAATTCCGAATTGAAAAACTGAATAGAATTTATCTTCCTTTGAGCTGGTGTTCATCCAGTGAGAACTTCAAATAATTGCGACGGTTTGCACAGTCAATCGGAGATTATTTCGCTTTTATTACGTGTGAATACATCTTTAGTTTTTCATTTCTCTGATTTAAGCACATAGAGTTTTTATCTTAATAGAGTTGGCAAGTGGTTGAATTTAATTGAGTTAAGTGCATAATTTGATTTACAAGATTTTATTTTACGAATTACAGCACTTCAATAAAGCATTAAGAAATATTCTCGTAGCGTTGCCATTTTGATATAATTTAATTAAATAAAATTTTTTAGTAGTAGAATCTAGCCGAAATTTGTAAAGTGACGCAATTTATATTTGACCAATGCTATTCAATTGATTTTATTTTATAAATTTGTTAGTTTTTTTCGATATTTGTCAATTTTAGTGTCATTGTCTAAAATTGTCTTACTTTCCATAGTGAGTTTTTGAAATGGATTGGCAAGTTTTATTTTAAAATTTGCTATCATTAAATCACTGAAAACGGAATCTGCAGAGATGGATTGGTAGATAGAGCAAATGTTTAAACAAAAAAAACCCCTATTCTTTTGCTGCTCAATTTTTAGTATTGACAAAATAATACGACAGAACTGTCGCCAATGTAACTCGAAGATTTTACATGGTGTACAACAATGAATAGAACGATGATAAACCATGTCACGAATTTAAAAAACAATCTTCAGAGGAGCAGATAAGTCAAGTGAACACCAAATTAAAAATTAAACTCGATTTTCAATTGTGAAAAACGCTTTATGCAAAAATAAGTTCGATTGGCGGAACTCACATAAGTAATTTCCGTTTTTATTTGCCTTAATAACGATGTGGCGAGTTTTATATCCGGGCATTATTGTAGTACATACGAGTATATACATGCGCAAAATACATAAACCCAAACATGAACCTAAACTACAATAAATTAGAACAACCTAAATATATGTAGGTAGGTAGATAAGGCGGCCGCCCGAAGGGCGCACTTAGGCCATCACTGACCCCTTGTGATACCGCACGAGACACAGGTCCCATCCCTTTAGAAAGGTCGAGCCATTTGGAGCTTCTAATGAAGCAGTTTATTGAGCTTATCTTTTTGTTTGAAATATCTGAGTTCTGAAAGTGGTCGCCCAGGAAAGTGCGCCTCCTTCTGGACAACGCTGGACACATGCATAACAGGTGTTCAATGGACCCTTCCTCATCCTCGTCCACGTAACTGCTGCAGAAGTCGTTAGAGGCAATCCCTAGCCTACACCCGTGAGTGCCCAGGGTCCAGGGTCCCGTAGGGACACTAATTACGGAACCTATACTTATTCTATTTAGAGATACTAATTCTTTTGAGTGCTTAAAATTTATTTCGGCCAGGTTTGTCTAGCTATTTTACATCCTGAAAATTCAGACCAGCGCCTGCTCGCTGTACCTAAGTATATTGTATTAATTAAGAACTTACATGTGGCAATAGGAATACCGAGGTTCGACCTATCTGGTTCAATCGGAATGGTAATACCTTCAGGGGCGAGTTCATTCGCTTTACAGTTCCCTTGAATATTCCTGTGGTCTGGAACCCAACACATATGCAGAGGGGCCTGCTTATCCATCTAATCTAAAAATTTGCGGCAGCTCTTGACGGCTTTTGAGGTTATAATAACCGAATGCAGCGAGCGATAGAATACAAATATCATGCCCAGATATATTCTTCTTTTTTAGCTAAGAGAGTGCTGCCTCTATAGCCGCGACCTCTTCCTGAAAAATACTGCAGTGGTCAGGCAGCCTAGAGGACATGTTAAAGTCCAAATCTTCTGAGAATGCACCACCTCCCAACTTCCACTGTAACTTGGATCCATCTATGTAGATGTGAACCCCTGCTACTTGAGGGGGGATGCCATCCTTCCATTAATCCCTGGAGGGAATGGGAATCCTGCACCTGCCATTGAACACATAAATTGGTGTGATGTAGTCGAAAGACTCAAGAATACTCTCGAAGCATCTTAAGATAGACGCATTACCTTCGCTCCTCCCATTCCATTTATAAGAAGGTTTATAAGCCTTATAGCTGAATTTGCAGCCATTTTTTCGCCAAAAATGCTAACAGGCAGCAGATTAAGCATAACGTCCAAACCTGCCGTTGGAGTCGTTATGATGGCACTACTTATGAATACCTCTTACGTTCTTTGTACCTTTGTTACCAGCCTGCTGTATGTGGATTTACTTAGAGTCGTCCGCCAGGCAAGCACCCCATAAAAACGGACTGGTTGTACCACAGCTGTGTATATCCAGTAGGCTACCTTAGCTTGTAACCCTCATGTTTTACCCATAACTCTTTTGCATAGGTACAGAGCTACCTAAGCCTTCCTAATGCGTTCACATATATTAGCCTTCCAGTTCAGCTTCCTATCTAGGAACACGCCCAGATATTTAGCCTCCTCAACAAAATCAATATCTTCACCTATTAGTTTTAAAGCGATAAATTGAGGAATTTTATATTTCCTACAGAACAGCACCAGTAGAGTCTAGGTCGGATTTACCCCCAACCCACAGTCAGTAGACTCATTTAACATTCCAGAGTAGGGGAAAAAGAACTCCACACGGATTTTCAGCTGCGAAATTGTTACCCTGCCTCTAAGCATAATTTCAATCCACTTGCTAATGGCGGGGTCCACCCTTAAGTCTCGCAGCGCACCGATTTTTGCTTCTAATTTGATGTTGTTAAAAATTCCCTCTATGTCCAGGAAAGCAACAACGGAGAACACCTTGTTATGCAGGGAGTACTCAATACCAGAGACTAAGGAGTGTAAAGCGGTCTCAGCCGATTTACCCTTGAAGTAAGCATACTGAGATTGTGAGACAGTTTCTGTCTGTCTATAGTGAGCCTCAGATGAATGTCTAACAACCTTTCCAGGATTTTTAGACAACCCCACAAGCACAAGCACGTGTGCCGAAATTCATAGATCTGTGGAGGTTCTAACGGTTGCTCTTAATAAGAATTGGTCTCTTGCCCCCACAGTAGACCCAGGGGGAAACAAAAACCCACGTGGAGGGGGAAGGAAATCAGGTGACTCAAACAAAACTGTAGGAGACTTAGTCTGTCCTCATTCTGTTTTTTTTTTTGGTTTTCCAATATTGGAAAAAAAAGACAGAATGAAGACAGACTAATGGGCCTTAAGTCCCCTGGAGCTGTATGCGAGCTTTTGCCGGCCTTGGGTATAAAAATTACCCTCACATTCTTCCATGAGTCTGGATTATACGCTAATTCAAGACAAGTTTTTGTAGATCTTGAGCTCCCACTCTATTATAAGATTCTCTGACTGCTGAATCTCAATTGGAGTTACACCATCTGGGCCAGATTCTTTATATGGTTTGAAGCTATGGACATCCCATTGCGATTTTGGCTTCGTGATTATGTCTGAGTTGAATTCGTCTATATTCGCGCTGGGCCTCGCTCTCCGCGGAATGGTGCTCGAGCAACCTGGGTGAGTCTCTGGAAGATCGTCTGGAGTATCAAAAATCCATCCTCCCTCCTCAAGTAACCAGGTACCATTGAAACAGTTGACAGGATCTTCCGGAACCTGGACGTCTGAGAGATATCTTCTACGTCACCGCAAAAGTTTCTCCCCGTTTGTCTTTGTGCCTTCCTAAGCTCACTTTTGAAGGTTCTGAGTGTTGCCTTGTATAAATCCCAGTCTGCACTATCCCTAAACTTCTTTGCGCTGTTAAAAATTCTCCTATAGTTTTTTCTGAGGCGTCTAATATCCTCCCCCCAACACGTGGGTTTTTGTTTCCCTCTGGGACTACTGAGGGGGTAAGAGACCAATAGAGCCTTATTAAGAGCATCCGTTAGAACCTCAACAGACCTATCAATTTTGGCACACGTGCTTGTGCTTGTGGGGTTCTGAAGTAGTAATCTAGCTACAATCACCTTGTAGAGGTCGCAGTTTGCCTTTCTGACATTTCTAAAAGCCGTAAGTCTCGGTAGACTATCTAAAATATTAAACTGGCTTAGCCTGTGATCCGAAAAGGAGTTTTCCTCTCCAATTTGAAATCCGATCAAAAATTTAGTCGGAGGCAAGGGTTATGTCAAGGGCTTCCAGCAGGTTAGCAGTAATAAAAGTGGATTCTGGCCCCTTATTTCATATACGAAGGCTTGTCGTTACCATATATACATATAATGATCACCCCGTGCATTGACATCCGTCTTTCTCCAAATGTCGTGGTGCGCATTACAATGATTACAGACAGCCTTTGAGCCTTTGCATCCACAAGAATATTCTGTGGGTTGGCTTCCTGAAGGATTTCATGGTCATGCGCCATATAGGCCGTGACCAGCCAGTACCCTTGCCTGTTTCCAGGCAGACGGCCGTCACTTTCTTGTTGTTGTAATTGGTGAGAATAAACGAGCTAACATTATTCCTAATGAGTTTACCAGACCCGGGTCTTCCTTCACGTACGGTATACAGCAAGCTGAAATGATCAGTCCGGAGACCACAGACCAACTGTCCGTATGTCCAGTGCTCTTGGATCAGTACAACGTTTACTCCGCTTTTTGCAAGATGGAGCTGAAGGCTGGCAAACGCAGCTTTCGAGTGATGGATGTTAATCTGCACTATTCGTAGCATCTAGTCACTTCCACCACCGTGACATAAGCCTCAGGCTCCGAGTCTGACTCCAGAAGGACTTGCTCCTCACTGAGCGTGATTGTTACTAGGAGACTCACCAAACCCCCCTACAGTTGACACAGAGTCACTGCGTTTCGGGTGCATAATGGAGTCCCCAGCAGCGTCGGATCAGAAGTTACCCTCAAAGGGTTTACTCCCACTTGATCCATATCAGTCGGTTGCCCGTCCTTCTGTAGACTTTGAGGCTTGATGAGAAGCCATAGCCCACGACCCAATTGGATTCTACAAATCTAGAGATTCGGCGTTCACCACAAGGGTTAATGATTTGGAATCCCCTCTTGATTCCTCTACTTTGATCACATTTTAATTTTTTGTCGAGAGCTGCTGGTATCTCAACATAAAGATCTCCAATATAGCGTCAGGATCAAATGGTTCGGCTGGGATCCATGCACGCGCTCTAGGTCTATTAGAGATCCGCTCCATAGGTGCGACTTCGAGCCTTGCGCCTGGCCATGCTTCACCGATCCTGGAGATCCTAATCTTATATAGGTCAACTGACCTTTGGTCCACGCAGGCAATCAGCTTCGCATGGCCTTGGTGGCGTTGGCGTTTAGAATCCTCCACCCGAGGGAAGCCTTTTGCTTCACCGTCCTCTCCTTCTCCGGAATCCGCGGCAAGCGTTCTACAGTCCGGAGAGCAGACCTTCTCTCTTGGGTCCAGGTTTCGCAACACTACGGCAGAGTGTGCGGGATATTTTGGAGTAACATCCGAAGTTGCGTTTAAGGACAGGTCTTCAGTTTTTTGTGTGTTTAATTTGTCCATCTGGTTCTTAAGGCCATCCGCTCGACACGATCAAGCTAAGGCAGTCAAAAACTTTTTTCTTAGATGGTGAGACACAAATGGTTCGCAAGAATGTTTTTTAATATAAAAGTCAGTCAAATCCGGCACCTTATTGGCATCTGAAAGCCAAAATGTGAGCTTACCGGTTGATATTGTATCGCATCCTGTGTGCTGTATGAATTTATACATTTCTATGCCTCTATTGTTGTGAGCCTAGATCCGCAGTACGTGTGTTTCACATTCAATTCTCCACCTATAATATGTGTTGACATATTATAGAGGTGTTGTTATTGGTGTCTTGGTATTCTATATAATGCTGTTAGAACCAATGGGTGTTTAAAAGTTTCAACGGAAGTTGTTTAAAATCGACTGAGCTTCATTGATATTGGCAATGAGTGATGTTATTTTTAATTATAATTGCAATACCACTACTAGCACAATTATGTGGAAAAATGGTGTAATATAGTGTGTAGTTCTTAACAATTAAATGAGAGTGCCTCATGAAATGTATTTCAGCTATTAGATGTCGATGACGCCGTGCTTTAACAATACTTCTAGCTCATTTTGATCTTTGGCTGTCCTTTTGCGATCCATAAGATAATTTTTAAGCACCTATTTATAATCAATTATCTGCATGTTAAGCTTAAGAGCAGTTAGAATTTGTTCAATTGACTTCAAAACTTTTCCCTGCTCATTAAGTCTCGTTAAAATAAGTTACTTTGGACATTTTTGGAATTGTATTATATTGCAGGAATCTGTTCAGTCGAAAAAACATGTACCTATTATTCCAGGCGCAAAGAACGCTGTTCTTTGTTTCGCCCTGGCATTTTTTCTACTTTGCTTATAATATACAACCTTGAATTTGAGTGTAGTTCTCTTTTAGCTCTTAGATTTTGCGGACGTGTCTAGTTAGCAATAAAGTTTTTTATAAGGTTTTAAATCGGAGTGTTTTATTCATTTTAAATTTCGATTTACTTCATGGCGACGGTGACGAACACGCAAGTCCTAAGTAAATTTGTGATTGTTTAAGCGTGGACTACGTATAATTCATCTAGACATTCACAATATAATTTCTGACTTTTTAATGCATTGCTAATTAATTTTGATGATTGCATAATACAGACAATAAGACCACGCGGTGAGATAGTGGAATCGGACTAAAACGGTATACGGCCAACAACAATTTGCCTGTAAGGGTTAAAGAAGCAATTTACTGGAAAATATTTTCCAACAATCAATAAGTGAAATCATGACAGGAGCAAAGGTTGCTAAATAAAAATAAAAAAATAAACACCATACTTTGATTGCGCAACAACTACGCGTCAAGGACTTTGTTGATTCGAACTTGACAATTGCGTCAATTCCAGAATTGCAAACTCGATTGCAGGCTCTTGAAAAATATTATTGAGATTTTTCAAACTTATCAATCGGCGATAGAAGAAGCAGTTGCTCCTGACAGCGCAAGTTAATTGCGCGCGGAGTTTGAAGACATATATTTTACGCTACGGCCAACACTTCTAACTGCAATTGTTGAATTCAAACTAAAATCTGATCCAGATGAAAGTTCAAATCAAATAGCAGCGACTATTGGAAATGCGCTTAAATTGCCACGGATTCCGCTGCCTACATTTTCCGGTGACTACACGCAGTGGACTTCGTACTACGAAACCTTCCTATCACTTGTTCATCTCAACGATGCGCTCGACAATGTTACGCGATTCCATTACCTCCGATCATCATTAAAGGAAGGAGCGCTGCGACATGTTCAGTCGATTGAAGTTACACCTAAGAATTACGTTATGGCTCTAAAGCTGCTTGTCGAGAGGTACCAAAAACGCAACAATATCGTACGAGAATATACTCGACAGCTGTTCAACGTTTCTTCAATTTCCACTAGATTGATATCATCGCTCCTACGGGATTTTCTTGATACGGTAAGCATCCATTTACGAGCGTTAATATCGCTGGGCAGACTTGTTGCACATTGGGATGACTTGATCATTGAATTGATTCTGTCGAAACTGGACAATCTCACACTTGACAAAGGGAATGACAAATCTCCTACCGATCGACTGCCTACTCTGAATAAGCTTTTAAAATTTCTTGAAAAAACGCTGCAATCATCTAGAAGAGCAGTCATCCGTTCTACGGCCAAATGTGATTACACCTCCACAGGTTGCACAGAACAAAACCCAAAAACAATTTAGATTTATGGCATAGCGTTCCTCTTTCGTATACTCTGGAGTCCAAAGCCCGCAATGAAATTGCACATTTTGCAGTGGTACTAATCATATCATTTATCGCTGCCGACAATTTCTCGCGCCCAGTCCCAACCAACAGTTTGATTCGATTCATCAAAGGAAACTCTGCAAAAATTGTTTAAATACTGGTCATACGCATATAAATTGTAATGCTGAAAAATGTAAGACATGCAACCGTAACCATCACTCATTATTTCAGAATAATTTGTTTTACAATAACAGCGCGTTCACAGACAGCAAACAGGTTGTTCCCGAAAACATTGTAAAAACGGAATGACAATTAACTGCAAATAGCTTAGCAACATTGAACACCAATTCAGACGCATTTTTTCACTCCTCGCAATCTGCTCCAGCAGCAACAATAGCAACGCCTCTATGTACATGAGTTGAATTACTACCTGCTTCCCACAGCAACACACCAATTTATTATTGTAATACTAGTTACTAGCTTATTAGGGTATTGAATAATTGGGGAGAGCTTTTTCTCTGCAGAGCACAGTTGGACTCTGGCTGGCAATTAAACATTGTCTCTGACCGACTTGCAGTGAAACTCGGCATAAGGCGTCAAATTGCACATTGGTGAAACTACCACAACAGTACGCCACGCCATTACAACTATAATACAGTCTAACACGTCACACTACTCAACTGAAATAAATTTCCTTGTGCTACCACATATTAGTGAATACCAACTAGAGTATAATTTCAACATATCCAATTGGAATATTCCTACTGAAATTCACTCAGCTGATCCCTCCTTTTTTAAATCACAAAAGGTTGATATGTTGTTAGGAGTGGAGATTTACATGGATCTGCTGATTCATGAGCAACTTATGGGTTATATAATCACTGGGAAGCTGAAGCGAAAAAGTAAGTTTCCAGTGCAGTAAACTTTCCACGTCATCAACTGCCTCTTTAGAAATGTTGCTTAAACGCTTTTGGGAAATAGAAGCACATACCGCTTCCACAAAACCTGACGGCAGAAGCGAGGCTTTGCGAAATGCATTTCACTTCAACAGCACAACAGTCGGCAGCAGGCAGATTTACAGTCAGATTACCATTCAAAGAGCCAACAACGTCTCTGGGAGAATCGTTCACAGCAGCAAGGCGTAGATTTCTCTCACTACAAAGGAGGTTAGTCAAATATCCCTCATTACAACAATTGGAAGATGCAAACTACCACATGCCAACCAACGAATATTTTTTACCGCACCATTGCGACATAAAACCCGAGAGTTCAATCACAAAGCTACGAGTTGTGTTCGGCGCATCGGGAAAAACAACAAATAATACATCACTAAATGATATTCTCATATGTGGACCTACAGTGCAATCTGATTTATTCACTGTATATATATCGCTACGTTTTTACAATAGCCATCAGATGCTGGTGCTGTTCTGTAGGAAATATAAAATTCCTCAATTTATCGCTTTAAAACTAATAGGTGAAGATATTGATTTTGTTGAGGAGGCTAAATATCTGGGCGTGTTCCTAGATAGGAAGCTGAACTGGAAGGCCAATATATGTGAACGCATTAGGAAGGCTTAGGTAGCTCTGTACCTATGCAAAAGAGTTATGGGTAAAACATGAGGGTTACAAGCTAAGGTAGCCTACTGGATATACACAGCTGTGGTACAACCAGTCCGTTTTTATGGGGTGCTTGCCTGGCGGACGACTCTAAGTAAATCCACATACAGCAGGCTGGTAACAAAGGTACAAAGAACGTCAGAGGTATTCATAAGTAGTGCCATCATAACGACTCCAACGGCAGGTTTGGACGTTATGCTTAATCTGCTGCCTGTTAGCATTTTTGGCGAAAAAATGGCTGCAAATTCAGCTATAAGGCTTATAAAGCTTCTTATAAATGGAATGGGAGGAGCGAAGGTAATGCGTCTATCTTAAGATGCTTCGAGAGTATTCTTGAGTCTTTCGACTACATCACACCAATTTATGTGTTCAATGGCAGGTGCAGGATTTCCATTCCCTCCAGGGATTAATGGAAGGATGGCATCCCCCCTCAAGTAGCAGGGGTTCACATCTACATAGATGGATCCAAGTTACAGTGGAAGTTGGGAGGTGGTGCATTCTCAGAAGATTTGGACTTTAACATGTCCTCTAGGCTGCCTGACCACTGCAGTATTTTTCAGGAAGAGGTCGCGGCTATAGAGGCAGCACTCTCTTAGCTAAAAAAGAAGAATATATCTGGGCATGATATTTGTATTCTATCGCTCGCTGCATTCGGTTATTATAACCTCAAAAGCCGTCAAGAGCTGCCGCAAATTTTTAGATTAGATGGATAAGCAGGCCCCTCTGCATATGTGCTGGGTTCCAGACCACAGGAATATTCAAGGGAACTGTAAAGCGAATGAACTCGCCCCTGAAGGTATTACCATTCCGATTGAACCAGATAGGTCGAACCTCGGTATTCCTATTGCCACATGTAAGTTCTTAATTAATACAATATACTTAGGTACAGCGAGCAGGCGCTGGTCTGAATTTTCAGGATGTAAAATAGCTAGACAAACCTGGCCGAAATAAATTTTAAGCACTCAAAAGAATTAGTATCTCTAAATAGAATAAGTATAGGTTCCGTAATTAGTGTCCCTACGGGACCCTGGACCCTGGGCACTCACGGGTGTAGGCTAGGGATTGCCTCTAACGACTTCTGCAGCAGTTACGTGGACGAGGATGAGGAAGGGTCCATTGAACACCTGTTATGCATGTGTCCAGCGTTGTCCAGAAGGAGGCGCACTTTCCTGGGCGACCACTTTCAGAACTCAGATATTTCAAACAAAAAGATAAGCTCAATAAACTGCTTCATTAGAAGCTCCAAATGGCTCGACCTTTCTAAAGGGATGGGACCTGTGTCTCGTGCGGTATCACAAGGGGTCAGTGATGGCCTAAGTGCGCCCTTCGGGCGGCCGCCTTATCTACCTACCTACATATATTTAGGTTGTTCTAATTTATTGTAGTTTAGGTTCATGTTTGGGTTTATGTATTTTGCGCATGTATATACTCGTATGTACTACAATAATGCCCGGATATAAAACCCGCCACATCGTTATTAAGGCAAATAAAAACGGAAATTACTTATGTGAGTTCCGCCAATCGAACTTATTTTTGCATAAAGCGTTTTTCACAATTGAAAATCGAGTTTAATTTTTAATTTGGTGTTCACTTGACTTATCTGCTCCTCTGAAGATTGTTTTTTAAATTCGTGACATGGTTTATCATCGTTCTATTCATTGTTGTACACCATGTAAAATCTTCGAGTTACATTGGCGACAGTTCTGTCGTATTATTTTGTCAACACTAAAAATTGAGTTTTTTTTTTGTTAAAACATTTGCTCTATCTACCAATCCATCTCTGGAGATTCCGTTTTCAGTGATTTAATGATAGCAATTTTCAAATAAAACATGCCAATCCATTTCAAAAACTCACTATGGAAAGTAAGACAATTTTAGACAATGACACTAAAATTGACAAATATCGAAAAAAACTAACAAATTTATAAAATAAAATCAATTGAATAGCATTGGTCAAATATAAATTGCGTCACTTTACAAATTTCGGCTAGATTCTACTACTAAAAAATTTTATTTAACTAAATTTGGTAGAATTATATCAAAATGGCAACGCTACGAGAATATTTCTAAATGCTTTATTGAAGTGCTGTAATTCGTAAAATAAAATCTTGTAAATCAAATTATGCACTTAACTCAATTAAATTCAACCACTTGCCAACTCTATTAAGATAAAAACTCTATGTGCTTAAATCAGAGAAATGAAAAACGAAAGATGTATTCACACGTAATAAAAGCGAAATAATCTCCGATTGACTGTGCACACCGTTGCAATTATTTGAAGTTGTCAATGGATTAACGCCAGCTCAAAGGAAGATAAATTCTATTCAGTTTTTCCATTCGGAATTTGTACAGCCTACAAGGCACAACTACAAGGAGAGACGCGCTGCTTTGAAGTTGCTGGAACTTGTCAGAAGCGTCCGGAAGGAGAGCGGTCCGAGAAACATAAGTCCTCCAATAGCTGGCAACAAGAGTTACGGAGGGACTATCATTGGATGCAAAACCGAAGCCGCTGTCAAAGAAGCTCTATCAAGAAGCCCCGATTCTCAGTAGCAGAAACTACATCAGCCAGCCTAAATCGACATTTCCTGCATTTTACACTTACTGGGAAAGCAGATTTCTTTTGCAACTTCTTCCCACACTTCCAAATTAATATACCTAAGAATGAAGGAATGAAGCTTATGTCGCATATCCCACCAAGAGGGACGTGTGTCACTTTTTCTGTAAATATATATATATATATATATATAGAGACTATGTTGAGAAATAAATGGTTTTTGAAGAAAAAAAATGTTTTTTTCCTACTTAGGTAGCTTCAATATCAATCCGTCCTCGTACTAAGCTTATTATTGACTAACATATACGAGTATAATGGACAATAATTTAAATTTAATAATCGTTATATGAAATTTAATCGGGCGAATCCAACCATTTTTAGAAGTAAAACATTTTATTAAAAACAAACAAGATGTCAACAATGCCAAGCAAATGAAAAAAAAAGAATGGGGACTAGGATGAGAGATTGAAAAAAGGACATTAGAATTATTTCCGCAAATGGCAAATCATGACAAACGCAGACAAAAGAGTACATGTCGGACACACTACGAAACGAAATTATAATAATGAAAACAGCAGTTTAGACAATAAAGAAATTCTTCTTGATAATGAAGATACCTGGAGTAGCAGAAAACAACTTGACTAAGAGTTTTTAAAAAAATTGTTAATGCACTCTGGTACATAACCAAAGAAGATTTATAATGTGTTCTCTTCTCATATCGTTTAACAAGAATCTGAAAAACAATGGTCTCGTAATTTAAGGTGCATCGCTACCATCGTTTATCATTATATTAATCGGCTAACGTTTTTTTGTCGTACCGATTACAGAAAAACTACTGTTCCCTTTTCTTTGAAATTTGCATCATCTTAAAGCAAATCTAAATGATATGTCTAAAAGTATGAAATTATTGTTGAACAATAACAGACACGCAAAGTTTTATTCAACAGTTTGGGAAATCATCATTATTTATTGCTATGATGTGTAATCCGAAATGGCCAGAAATTATTAAGGCTGTTAATGGCTGTGATTTTTCGTCCTCAAATTGTTGTGCGCGTTTTCAAAAGTAGGCTTAAAGATCTTATTATTTTAATTGTTCGAATATAAATTTTTGGGAAAGTAGAAGTAATTATTTACACTATTGAGGTTTAAACACTTGGTTCAAATATGTATATTGGTAACTTTGGAACATCAGGACCGATTCAGTGATAATACAGATACTGACAACGCACTTTCTGCTGAAAATACCAATTTAAAAACTTATCCAAAATTACATGAATTAGTCAGGCGTCATATAATTCATGGACCATGTGGAACTATTAATCCGAATTCAGTCTGTATGAGGGATGGTATGTTTTCTAAAAAATTTCCATAATATTTCTGTCTGTAAACGTCGCGATAATGAAATCACACCTGACGTGCGTGGACATACTATCTTCCAAACAAAATATTGGCTAAATTTTAATGTCATTTAAATGTTAAAGGCTATATGACTGTTAAAAGTGTGAAATATATTTACAAGTACGTGTACGAGTATACAGGTTATGATTGTGCGACAGTAGAATTAGGAGTAGCCAATCCTGAAGTGAATAATAAATTACAGATTAATGAAATAAAAATTTCCTGAATGGTCGTTATGTTGGTTCAACAGAAGCTGCATGGCGTATATTGCAATTTCCGATGCACTTTCAATCGCACACGCTAATTCGACTCGATTGTCACTTGCCTCAACGGCAAAATGTGTATTTCAGAAAAGGAAAGGAACAACTGGCAATTGATAACCCATCAGTTGAAATCATTTTGCCAATTGAATAGAGCTGATCCATCAGTTCATCAATGTGTATACTCTGAAATACCAGTGCATTTTGTATGGAAAGATCAAGAGAAGATTTGGACAAAGAGACAGCAAGGGGGAGGAAAAGTGATTGCTCGGATGTATGTAGTTTCACCAAAAGATATTGAATAAATTCCACACATGTTGAAAGGCAATTGCATTCTACAGCTTATACGTAATTTAAATACAAGGAGAGCGTTGGTGTATGGTATTCGAATGCCTAGGAATTGAATTGACTCCGAAGTTTTGACTGGTGTTGTTTTAATTCCACGCATTCACTTAACTTATTTTGGTACAATTTTACCATTTGCTTTTCAACGTACACAGTTTCAAATTTTATTCCCACATTTGCAATAACTATAAATAAATCACACATGGGCAATTGTATGTTGGTGCCAGTAGAGTTCGCTTTTTTGATGGATTGCGATTCTATATTTCAGATACTTCCGACCAAGGGCATTTATCCAATGACAACAATAGGGTCTTTACGAAAAACATTGTTTATAGGGAAATTATACGCCCTTAATTCCAGGAACAAGCTACATTTCAGCAATATATTATACGTAATAATGTTCCCTCAATAGAATACCTTTTCCCATTTTTTCTCCAGGGATAATCTCGCATGAATGATTGTTTTTATATATAAATGTGCTGTAAATGTGAATGCTAATTAATCAATGGTTGCAGTATCATCCATAAGGTATACCCTAACTTGGTGGATGGGCTCAATAGATCAAATTTTCCTCTAAACGAAACACCTTACCCATAATTTTTGAATTTCCCTAGAGTGCGGTCGAATTTCGGTCGCTGAGTTCCACTAGTAATAATTACTAAATTATACTCTTAGATATATTTTATTCTATTTGATTTTTTTCACTTGCTTATTATACACTTATTACTGACGGAGGTACGTTATCGTGCAACCACTGGTTTATATACAATAAAATGCTTTGCTCTGTTATTATCATTTTATATTGTTTTCTAGTAATGATTGATCCATCATTTGATTAATTACACTAGTTTACAAAATAAAATTCTTTCATATACATTTGATGAGAGGTGACTTTTCTTATGTATTTTCATCTGCTGAATTCGAAAAATAAGGTTAAATTTCGTGCTAGAAATGTCCGATTGGGTCGTTCTACCCAATGCAAGGTATTGAGATGACGAACAAACATGTATAATCGGATCGGATATCGATGAAAATAGGGCACATTTTCAAAAAAATAATATTTTACAGTGATTCTCTGCCGACGGAAAAGTACAAATCGTTCAAAAAACGTCTGGTTTCTCTTCATGTACGTAAAGATGATACTTTAACGTAAGAGCTAAGACCAACTAGAAGAAAATCGACCGAAAAATTACAAAGTTATAAGCAATTGAGTGAGCTCGAGATATGATTTGTCACGTGAAAAAAGGTCGAAAAAATACCAAAATTACAATATCTCAAACCTATTCCATGAAAAAAAATTTAACCTTGATTTTCGAATTCAGCATATGAAAATACATAAGAAAAGTCACCTCTCATCAAATGTTACACCTCTCATCGGTGTAAACTAGTGTTATTTATACAACTGAAATGAAGACACAAGTTTATTTAAACTGACTTTAAATTAACTACAAGTAAGTCAAATGCATGGAAATAGTAGTAGTAACAACAAAAATGACTTACTCAAATTTTTTACCTTACTTCAATGATTTTTCTGGATTAAAAGTGCGCGCTGCACGTGCTAAACTTCCGTGAGAACCATTCATTCAGTGCATTTCTCATGAGTTTCGTTTTGTGTAAACGATGGTTCTAAAGGGCTTGAGTATGTGTTCTTTAATAATGCATTGGTGATATTTATGATGTAAGAGGGGTGATTTAATAGTCACACGGGAATGATTTCAAAATAACAAGGAGAAAAATATTGTTGAATTTTTTTTTTCCATTATATTTATAAACTTTGAATAAAATGACATCAATTTTCATCCCCAAAAGTGAGGTAAGCCACTATTTGAGATTGAACATGTAACGTTGACATTAACATTGAGTCGACACCCACAACGCCAAAATACTTTATTTCTTATGGAATACAATTACGGATTAAGTCAGAAAATAGCGGTGGTGGTTTAAAAAAATAGTTTGCGTTTAAACCTTTTAATCAAAATAATTGTAGCAACGTCAAAAATAACGTATAGAATTACAATTATTGACGGTGAGCTGTAACATAATTTTATTACACAATCTCCAAGTTATGGTTGAGTTTGTTCAGCGATGAGGCTCATTTTTGGTTGAATGGCTACGTCATAAACAAAACTGCCGCATTTAGAGTGAATAGCCGCTATTTCGATGCCTATACTTTCCACAAGAAGTCACTGTATACTTTATGGAATCATTGGAAATGATGACGGCCAGTGGTTTTAACAAGACGGTACAACATGCTATAGAACGCGAGCCACAATATATTTATTGAAAGAAAAATTCGATGAGCGTATAATTTCGAGTAAAGACCGGATTAGGCTGCGGTTTCGCTAAGAGCGTTTTTTATAAGCGCGAATCGAGCGAATGCAAGCGTTAAAAAAACACTTCATCGCCTTAATGGTGTGGTTTCGTTGAAAACAACTACAAGCGGTTCTGTTTTGAGCGAATTGTAATTTGTGATCAATTAAAATGATGTTGTCACCAAGTGAAGAAGTGTTTTTGTTGGAAAATATAGCGATAGAAGTTCGACTGTTGCGAAAAAAGAAAGCAAGAAATGAAAATTTTCCATCCAGAAAGCACAATCTGGTGAATTTCACAATCTTCATGAAAGTCTAAAAAGTAATGAACAAAGCTTCTATGAATACAACCGAGACGAACTTCTTTCACCCGATAACTCAGGAGGAAAATCTTGCCTTAACAGGTAAGGTAGTCCTAGGTATATACTCGTATGTAGGTAAGAAACGTATGATCCACACATTTGTTTCGAGCACCAAGCGCAATAAGGATACTTTCGTTTGTGCGTTAGCTTTGTGAGAAAAAAAAAAATAAGTTGTATACTCGTATATATGTATTTTCAAGTAAGTATTTAATTCATATAAAGTAATTTAAATTAACTTGTCATTTTGAACTATGTTTGCATTTTCTGCAATTGGTGGAATGTCAATTATAGTAAAACTGGGGAACTAACAGTTTCTGGACGGATTATGTTAAGCTCTAAATTGCACATTTAGGCGCGGAACTCTAGTTTCTGAATTGAAGTAATTTCTTTCATTATCGGGAGAAAACTCTACTTAGAAGATTGTAGTCTCCGTCAATTTTAATGTCGGAGTTCTTTTTAATTATCTCCATTTCTTGGCGTAGTTTTGAATCATCCCAGCTATGTAGTATGTTAGAGTCCAACAATCTCAAAATACCAAATCCAGAGCCATTAGCGGGATGCCATGTTGAAGCACCCATTGTTTTATTAGGTGATGAGGCATATCAGCATAAATGAAATATTATGATTGCAATGTAAATGAATGAAAATTTCAGCTCTTTTTCGTAAATGACTACATAAATCATTAAAGGGCGAAAAAATGAAGTTTTAAAGGCGCTGGATGATGACATAATTGCTATATGGTCATATCATCCAAGAACATTGGATTTTTTTTCTGAATCCAGTGTTAGGCTGAGCGAAATTCTTGCTGTGTGCCACAGCGAATTTGCAACTCTGTTCATGAGCCTGGCTTATGTTTCATTTTCTTTTGGCTCAGTGATGACTTGTGAAATTTTTAGCAGACAAATTAATCGAAACGGTAATTTAAAAAAGAAAAATTTGTTGAGCTACTTAAAAAGTGGTCTGATGATGAAGTCGTGGCAATTCTGCAGTTCATTATACAGGGAGGAAACTTTTAACTAAAAGTTATAGCGTGTATTCGCAGATATTTCACAAATCTAAACAAAAATCAATTTATAGAAACCAACAGCGTAGATATTTTTTACCAAATTCCGGGATTTCCAACTACCAAAAGTGGTTTTATTGAGTAGATGTGGCTTGTTGAAAAAAATACTCATGATATACAACAGGTGCCTCTGCTAATCTAATTTTGGTACCATCGACGTACCCTATGTACAGAGGCAAATCGGTCTATCACCTCTACGTGGTAACGACTGGCCACAATTGTGCACTGGGTTTGAGGTGCGATCCATTCCTGACAATGGATCACAGAGCGCAACTCATGTAAGGTTGGGTAAGATTGGTCGGGCGGAGGGAGTAAGCCCTGGTAAAAAATCCTCCCTAACCCAAGGTGCTATGCGACCCGTGCCTATTGGTTGGTTTGCAGCCAAGTGGTAATACTGGCTATATTTCCACAGAGCTACCTCGATACCATGTCACCTCGAGGTATATTCACGACCTTGCCATGTTTGCTACGGTGGTCGGTGATCGTACGAAAAACATGGAACACAACAATCAATTAAATATTTCTTTGGACAAGCAGTCCCTAAATGTAACGGTGGCTATTACCTCCAATTCTGAATCTGGCTCAAGTCAGACAAAAACTCCTACGGAGGAAGCTGCGGCTAAAGAACGTAGTGGAAGTGGCAGTACTAATAAGCCAAGCATGGCTAGCCCATATCGTATGGCCGAAGCTGGCGTCGGGGACAAACCTGGTTCCAGTGGAAGTGGCAGTACAAAAATAAATCTTGCGGAGAAGTCTAGAGTTTGTACGGCGGATACCGTCATTGGCCCTGGTAGACGTGGCGGTATATCGAGGTCTAAAATGACTAATGCCTCCTCGGTGGTACTGCCTACACGGCACACCTACAAGCAGAGACGCGCTGCTTTGAAGTTGCTAGAACTTGTCAGAAGCGTCCGGAAGGAAAGCGGTCCGAGAAACATAAGTCCTCCAATAGCTGGCAACAAGAGTAACGGAGGGACTATCATTGGATGCAAACCCGAAGCCGCTGTCAAAACGTCAGCAGTCGGTCGACCCGTCTAGAAACCCCAGCTCTATCAAGAAGCCCCGATTCTCAGTAGCAGAAACTACATCAGCTAGCCTAAATCGACATTTCTGAAATATTGAAACCTGGTTCTGTAACTGGCGCATAAGAGTCAACGAAACGAAAAGCAAGCATGCCACTTTTACACTACGCCAATGCAGCCCCGCGACCCTGAAACTTAACAATGTCACCATTCCTACATCCAGTGAAGCTACATACCTTGGAGTACATCTCGACGGAAGGCTAACTTGCCGGAAATATATAGAAGCCAAGCAAAAGCAGATAAAGATAGTAGCCTTAAAATTTTATTTTTTACTACACAAAAATTATCTCCTTCCGATAGAACACAACGTTCTTCTGTACAAAGCCGCAATCAAACCGATTGGGTCATATGATGCTCAGTTATGGTCAACTGCTAGTTCTTCTAATATAGAGAAAATTCAACGAGCTCAGTCTAATTAATCTCCAACATGTGCAGACATGTCTTCACTCGAAGTTATATTTATTTTTATTAACCTAAATTAGAAAAAGTGCAATAGTGCGACAGGACGTTTAACGTAGACAATTTTGTGTGCACTAAATGATGATTCTATTTTCTGCACATTGAAAACAATACATTTTAATTATTTTGCATTTAAAAAGTGAAAAGTGAATCTGAATTCAAATTTTAAAAAAACAACAAAACAAGTGAGTGTCTTATGCTCTCCCGCACAGTGTGAGCCGAAGAACTCTAGCGAAACTCTCGTGCATGGGCACTCGGCCGTTGAGCTTGATCAACCAAGGGCAAGTCGCGCTCAACCAAATGAGCAGTCTGCAAGCATATAAATTATGCCAGCCTCTCACCAACAACAGCAAACAATAATTTAATGTTATACCCCTCACTGCGGAACAACCAACAACAAGTTCCGTATGTCTGAAAAATTTAAGAACAAATATTGCCGTGACTGACCCTATAACCACTGCAAGCAGCGTGATTACAACTATTGCTTCTCCTAACAGTACAACAAAAACAACATCGGTCGTTTCTAACTTCATGAGAATGTCAATAAGCACGAACAATGCAAATCCAGATTTGAGCACAAAAATAGTTATTAAAACCTAGAAGGAACCAAAAGATAAACAAGACCCAGAAGAAACCAAAACATTTGAATTAGGTAATCAAAACAAATCCTCGACTACATTCCGAAACGTGCTAGACCGAGTCCAGAACTACCAAATCAAAAAAAAGCAAAACAATACAGGTTAGCCGACTACTGGCTGGATCTACTTTCAAATTCGAACAGATTTTCTATTTTAACCGAAAATGAAAATGACTGTAATGGCCCGCACATTGAAGAACCTAAAGTTCCAAAACCATCTATGTTTCTGGAGTAAACAATGTGCAACTGCTATTGGAGCTACTACGTTCGATTGCAGATAAGCAATGTGAGTTGAAATTTTTGAAAGAAAATGAAGTCAAAATTCAGCCAATTCTAACGTCATTTTGAAAGGCCTGTATCACACTATACCAACAAAGGAAATTAGTAACGAGTTAAAACGTATAGGATCTGGTGTCACCAACATGTCAAACGTTAAACAAAAAACAACGTTGTTAAAATCAATTGTAGCACACTAGGAGATAGATTCTTAGCCTGTGGTGACTATAATGCCAAACATCACATTTCTAGGACTATTAATCCAAAATGAAAAAAACTATTCAAAACTATGCAATAATCTTATGCATGTATCAACATTAGAACCAACATACTGACACAAAATACCGCGGATATTATTGACTTTTGTGTGATGAAAGATGTTTCTAGACTGTGTCGAAGGGCTTCATCTTTGGATTTGTCATCAGACCATTTCCCTATCTTTATAACTGTCTCGCCCAATGTTCTACGTATGTTCAAACCACATACGCTACACAATAAGAGTACAAACTGGCTTCAATTTAAATATATTACTTGTGATAAGTTATCTCTGGATATATCGCTCAAAACACCAGGAGATATTGAAGAAGCGGTCGAAAATCTAACTAAAATAATACAAAACGCTGCCTGGGACGCTAATGAAACTTCAACAAATGCAAATAAATTGCGTGATTAACCGAGTTATTATGGAGATGATAGTTGCAAAACGAAAGTTAAGAAAGTTGTGGCAAATTACGAGATATCCAGAAGACAAAAAACGTCTTAATAAGGCAACAAAAGAACTTACACATAAGCTCATTGCAGTAGAGAATGATGAAATTTAGCACTATTTGTCAGCAACAGATGCCACGGAATATTCATTATGGAAGGCAACAAAAAAGTTGAAGTAACCCACTACTTGATTTCCTCGCATCAAAACTGTGAATGGTTCTTGGGCAAAGCCCGACAGAGACAAAGCAGAGACATTTGCCAAAAATCTTTGTGATGTCTCTACACCATTTCCCAAAAGTCCACAGCATAATGATGACATTCATGTGTTTTTGGAAGCTCCTGGTCAAATAGCAATACCGATCTGGCATATCAAGAGAAGTGAAGAAATTTCTGATTAAACACCTGAGCATATGAAAAAGCATCAGGATATGACTTGATAACAGGTAAAATTCTCAAAGAGCTGTCGGATAATGTCATAAAATACATCACCTATTTGTACAATACAGTATTGAGGTGTGCCTATTTCCCTCGTCAATAGAAATTTGCTGAAACCACTCTAATGGCAAACCTGGAAAGCCGGAAGAAGAAGTTTCATCGTTTAGGTCGATAAGTTTGCTGCCGATTCCTTCCAAAGTTTTGGAAAAGCTGCTGTTGAGTAAGCTTAAGCCAATAGTGTTTAAGAAAGTATTCATACCTAATCACCAATTCGGATTTCGAGAGCACCATGCTACCACCGAACAAGTACACAGAGTTTATCACAGTGTTAGAAATGCTCTCAAGCAGCGTCGGTTTTGTACCGTAGGATTCGTTGATATCACACAAGAGCCATATCAGAGTGAAATTTAAGTCAGAAACTACCACAATTTTTCCAATTACCGCGGGTGTTCCACAAGGAAGCGTATTAAGTCCTGTGCTTTACAGAATTTTTACACCAGATCTACCCCTAGCAGAGAAGACATCGTTATAATGGCTCCTAACTCTAATCATTTAACTGCCGCAAACCAACTTCAAAAACACCTAGACAAAATTCAAATTTGGTGTGACAAATGGAGAATGGGAGTCAATGCTACTAAATCAGTACAAGAAACTTTCACTTTGAAAAAGAGTAAATAGTCACACATTGCCTCAAGCAGAAGATGCCAAATATCTTGGGTTACACCTTGATCGGCGTTTGACACATAAAGAACACATCTTTACGAAATGAAAACAACTGGGCATCAAACTTATCTCAATATATTGGTTGATGGATTACAACCCTAAGCTAACATTGGATAATAAACTACTGCATTATAAAAGTATAATAAAACCTATATCGACATATGAACTTCAGTTGTGGGGCTCCACAGCGAGTGCTAATATAAATATTTTGGAAAGATTTCAAGCCAAACTTCTACGGATGATTGTCAACGCACCATGATTTGTCAGTAACAGGACACTACGAAACGAGCTTAATATATCGACAGTCTACGAGGATATAAAAACATATAGCATTAAATAATGTAAATCTGATATAATCAACGACAGCAGCGCGCAGACTTAAACGAGCAGCTCCCTTGGACAGCGTCTAGAAAATGTTTTATATGTTATTTTCTTTTGTAAATAATGTAAAAATGATAAAAATGTGATAATTATAAGAATGTAATAGTGATAACTTAATGATGTAATAATGTAAATGTAATAATGATAATATTGTATAAAACTTAATTGTAAAAATTATATGAAAGGATAGCATTGGGTTTTCTTTCGCATGTTTATATTGCATAATAGCTGTGTTTCTCTAAACGCGAGTGTGAATAAAACGCCCGCTTATGCATACATATGGACCGCTTAGTTAAGACAAGCTGTTTGTATCCGCTTATTGTCTAGCGCCTCAATCAGAAGTGCTGCTAGGACATTTTTATTGTCTATTGTGAACGAGAAAAAGAGTAAATCAAGAATTAACCTCTGTAATTATATAAAAAGCTGTAATTATATAAAAAGTGAAACTAACTTATAAATATTTTTTTGTGTTCAATAGCAAACGAAAGCGATGGAGTAGAGAGGAGACCATGAAATGCTACCAGGCGTGTTAATAGGAACTTTTTCACCCCAAAGGCAAGAGGAATGCGTACAAATATGTCCTGGAGGATATGGTAGTCCAAAGCAATACGGTAAGTTATTTAATTTCGCTATTTTGTGGATACGGCATTTGGCCATAGCTAGCCATAGCAATGGTAAATGTCTAATTGACCGGTTTATCATAATTTTAAATATTTAACAAACGATTTGACTGCCTCGAAATAAATAGAAAGTATCAATCATGCCTCCTTTGTATATTACGTTCACTGTACTGTCTGTATCTGGGGCACTCGCCTCAGTAAAAAATCACTAAATTTTATAATCCAAGAATTTTGTAAAACTAATGTTTTATTTTTTCAGGACCAGCAGATGATTGCGGCACAAATTCACACTGCGAATACCTTGCTGCAAATGCAAACAGAAATTAGTTTTAATTTGAAGCCTTGTACGTTAGTACATACAAATTGAATAGTCGCAGTTGTACGCTGCAGCCTCAAATGGGATCTGATGTTCGCTTCACCATAAGATTACATAGTTGCTACAAACTCATCGAATTTAGTATGCTCCTCTTGGTTTATGTCAGATCCTTCGTAGCTTAAGTTGGAACTGGATTTCTGTGCATACACCATGTCAAGCCATTATTTTATTTCTGATTACTCTTGAGTCGACGCAAAGTGCTGTTGTCCTCAAAAAAAAAAGTTGTAACCTAAATAATAACATATATAGTATATTATCGTGCGTTAATTAATTCGTACTAAATTGCCAACGCTTGTTCAGAATTTACCATTTTCAATTTTTCCTGTCCCTCTTTAAATTTTGTTTACAAATGTGTATGTATGAGCATTTTAATTGCAAAAACCAGTGCTACCAAATACTAGACTTTTAACCGACGGGTAGTGTTTTATTCACAGTCGTGTTGAAAGAAACACAGCTATCTTTATATTTAATAAGCAAACATACATACAGACACAAGCATTTCAGCTCTACTATTTTTTTTTAAAGATATTTTTTCATAGATGTGCGTAATATACATTAAAATTCAGATCGTAAAAGTATTAAGCTTTAATCCAGTGATGTTCAAAAATTTAAGATGGTGCTTTACCAAAGACAATATACTACAAAGATACTACATCGTTCTCTTCACTCAGCGAAATGAGTTAAAATTGCGTGGCTCTATATTATTTCACTCAACGCCCGAAGTTGATCGGCAATGCAAGAGCAAAACCTGTAGACATACATTTTGGTTTTTTCGGTTTGTTAAGAGTTCTATATGTGCATGTGCGTTTATTAATATGTGCGAATGCTTGTATGCTTGCTTTCTCGGGCCGCAGTTCTCGACGTCAACACCGTGGTGATTTTGGAGGCTCAAGCTCTCAAGGAGCGCAAAGAAGTTCTGGAGTCCGTTCAGCAGCGTTTCACCACCAGTTATGATATCTACCGAAGTTGCCGCTTTCGAATAGCTGAGCTATCAAACTCAGGCTGTGGACAACCCACCAGCCACCCCAACCCACAATAGTCCTCTACCACCTTGCGAAATATCCGGCTTTCCAAAGCAGAGAAACCTTTACTGAGCAAGGTTTTTGGCAATAGTAGGGAAGTCTTGATGAGAGATATGAAAACAAACGTATTCTTATTAATCACGAATTTAAAGCTCCTTTTATTTAGAGCCAGTGAAACGTGAAGAGGGAGTTGCGATCAAACGTTTGCAGCTTGGCATCAAAGGCTGTGTTCCTCCGCTGCAGATATAAATAGCCGATGGGACAAGTTGGGATGCCATTTTGGTGTAATTGTGGTGTAATTGTGGTGTAATTGTGTTCCGTGCGCCTGCCGGAGGTGACTTTCTTTATGGGACAAATCCTTGGGGATTCGGTCTGATATTCCCAAGTGACAGGACATGGTCGATTTTTTATAGTAACGCTTCTGCACTATCGAGGCAATTTCCGATTTTCGACCACCGGAGTTCAGCCAAGCTCTGGGGGAATGCAGTCGAATACAGCGCTAACTCCTCGCCGAAGGGGGTGTTGCCTGGTGGAGGTGCTGAAGCCGCCACAAGAAGCCCTGAGGCTATAGCAAAGGGTGGTACCTCAACCCCGAGCAGTTCGAGTGCCGCCAAAGCAGCAGTTAATGGGGCACTTGGAAGCGTTTGAAAGAAGTCTCGGTCCTCTAAAATTTTCTTCCGTAAATCCAGCTGCCTGCCTGTCAAAATCGGCTTCTGTGGCGGCAATAAAGTTGGATGAACGGCCAAGCACATAGGGGTTTTATTGGCCATGCCCTCCTATAGGGGGAAGTTTATCGGTGCTCAGCCCCTGTCTCTAAGTGGACGAAGGGGTACGGATCATAGAATGGTTGATGTAGAAATTAAACAATTCAAAATCCATCTTATGAATCGGGTTTTTGCCTCAGGTCCGGAGGCAAACTCGGGAGGCAAACTCGGGGACGAAGGACGGAACCTTAAGGGTGAAGTGCTCGACCTGGCGAACTTCGGATGGATCCGAAAAGAGGCTGAAAAGGTCTCTATTCTGGGTCAAACTCTCTTCTCTGTATACATGGAAGAGAATAAAACCACAAGGAAGGCAATTGGATACGATAAACTTCCGGCGCTGCGTGCGCTGAACGCAGACATTGACACATCGGGTTGCATATCCTTTCGAACACAAGGGGAACGAACTGGGAAAACAAAGAAGGTTCGACACTTGTTATGCGACTGGACCAAAAGTCTGTGGAGGTTCTGGGCTCTAGGTACGAAAACCGCCTAAACCTGTTCGTTGGGAGGATTAATTCGATGTCTTCCCAAAGAAATAATCTAATTTATACATAATATCTATCTTAATTAAGGAATTCACTCCTTGTCTATCAATTATTTTATATGGTTCTTTGTAAGGGACATAGCTTTTCTTTTTACTTTCCGATCGTAAATAGACTAACTCTCCTATTTAAAAGTTAATTATGATCATCTGTTTGTCATACCTATCTTTTTATGCATATTTTGCTGTGATTAGTAATTTCCGTGCTGTAATTTCGCTCGTGACTTTAAAATAAGGCTGTCATAATCGAAAATTTTTGTTTTTGAAATTATTCATAAGGCAAGGTTGCTAGTCTTCCATACACTAGTCCAAAAGTTGAATAACCTGTTGTTGTATATGGTGTTATATTGTACGCAAATGAGTAATTAGGTGCCCTGGGGTCCCAATCATAGTAATTAGTAATAGAAAACATATATTGATTAGATACTCTATGATTTGTTGCTAGAGATCCTAATGGCTCATGATGATAAGCAGTTGATTTTAAATGTTCAATACCTAAATATTTACAAATACTGAAACAAGTTCATTAACAAATTCTGTACCTGTATCTGTTTTTATGTTTTTAAATAACCCATATTTTAAAATTAACTTCTCTGCAATGACCTTAGCTACTATGCTAGCTTCTTTTGTTTCTAATGGGAATTTAGTTTATTCGGTTTGAATTGTAAGGATGTACCTATATTCATTTGAAATATTTAATGGTCCTACCGTATCTAGTTGGACTATCTCAAAAGGTGTTTTTCTTTAGAAACCTTGATTAGATTATTAATATTACAAGATTCACAATCGTTTATATACATATATTTTAACCATTTTGTTCATATTTTTCTAAATGTATTTTTGTTTTAATTTTGCAATTGTTCTTTTCATTCCGGTTTGACCTCCGTGGTGTGATGATGTATGAGGATTGTTTATAAACTCTTTTTGTTGATCAACATTAATAATTCCATTTAGTGGATCATATAATAAAATTTCTATTTGAGTTTGCCGACCTTCAATTTTAAACTTGTCTTGTATTTCATTGTGCACCTCTTTAATCTCATTTTTATTGATATATTCAAATATTTTGTCTTCTTTAGAGATAGCGACTCTCTTTATACCATGGTTGCTTAATGTTCGTGCTAGCTTCTCCAAGAGTAAACTTAAATTCAAGATAAGATTATCGCTGCAACTAATCTTGAACCACTGTTCTTCAATTTTTATAATGGGAAATCTTTTTTGCATACGACTTATATTTTCATTGAGCTCAAATTTAAATTTTCTTAATATTTCAACGTCAGAAATCTAAATACAGTTCCACATATATCATTGGGCAAACTCATTGGTATTAACCGTTTCCACATTCTGCGTGTTAACATTATCTGGTCTTGTTGTTTCAACTCTTCTTACTTGCTATGTCAAACGATGCGATTGTAGATTCTTTACAAAAATAATGCATATGTTTAAAAATATCTTCAAACTAAACTAATTCTGTAGTATTTTCTTCTAAGTGGGTTCTGACAAGCGGCAACTTATTATTGAATTTCAATATATAGCTACTACTGTAAGTTCGCGACGTGTTTTTCTTTAAATTTCTCAACATGACATGTGCTATGTCCAGTTCCATGAAGCTTTATTTTCTAGTAGATAAATTCTGATTAATTTATAAAATCATTATAATTTTTTGTTGCGTTACTTCTTTTTTATATCTATAAGCACGCATATTATGTTTTTTTTATTAGAATTTTAAATGTTATATTTAATTATTTTTGATTTTTTAATATTAGATAGTTTTTAGCACCTATTTCCTATTTTTTCCATATTTTTTATATTAATATTCATTTTATTTTATTACATTATTTTTTTTATATTTCCCACTAAAATTTTTTTTTTCATAAATTTCTTATAATGGCTATTTACTTTTAATAATAATCGGAGAGTGATCTTCTGATATTCCAATGCTTGGCAGTTGTGGAATTGTTTTTGTACTGGACTGAATCAGTTGCCTTTGATCCGCTAAACGCCTATTGCTAAAAATGTATTTTTTTGCTGGTTTCCTCGAATGTTAGCCTCTTCTATCTCCCAATCTATGCTTCTCATTTCGATTGAAATATACTATCAGGATCGCCAAGTTGTACTTGTTTTTTTTATAAATACTATATATTATATGTTTTATATAATAAACGTTTTATTCTTACGAGAGGCTACTATATGCCAAGGCAGCCACAAGGTTCCCAGGATATTAGTTAATTGAAAGAAGGGAAATGATTAGAGCATTTGTTAAAAGACGGCAATTGCTAATGAAAAAAAGTTATACATACGAGAAAGAAAGTTATACATCGTACACGCATATGCTTTCGCTTCTAAAATTTTTCAATTTATACCCTTTACCTTTAAAACAGGTAAAAGAGCTTACTAAACTTGTGATTTTCTGAGGGGTTGCAATTGCAACAAGGAGTCGTGGTATGATCAAAATCACTTTCTGAACAATTTATTTTTAACCGTTCGTCTGTCGGTCAATCTAATGAATCTTTGCAAAAGGATAGTCTGGATAGAGATACAAATCATATGGACCGATTTGGACAAAGATAACGCCAACCATATAAGGGACTTTTTAGCCTTTTTTAAAATGACTATTACTTCGGTTTAATTGATGGAATAAGGACGCAATTGCGCAGTTATGTAGATGTGGGATCTACTAAACACTATGCAAAATATGGGCGGTATATATTAACTGCCGCACCAACTATTAACAAATATTCATAACTTAAGATCTATTAAATATTTATTAACAAAATATTGTGAAAAAAACATCTTGTGGATAAAGCTAACATATCAGGTTGATTAGGGAAAAAACACGGCCACTTTTGATATAAGGAACTTTGGAACCTAAAATTAAAATTAGTTTCCTCTTATTGATGCTGTCGGAATAAAAATTGGTAGGAATATAAATGTTGTCCATAATAGTGTGTGTGCAAAATATTGGGATGATAATATAATTTCCACGCCCACAATTAACCAAAAGTCATTACTAGGTTCCTATTGAAGATTTATCAACGACATTTGACAGGAAAGTTGCGGGTACTAACATTAAACAGCACGCGCGTTATTTTCAGTACCACGCCCACTATTGACATATTTTTAAAACTTACGTCCTATACAATATTTTTGGACGAAATTTATAAATATATTAAATAGTACGTATATTGACCCTACAAAGCCATACACCAAAAATGGGGTCGATCAGATAAAGACCACGCCTCCCTGGATTATATGCAACTCAAGGTAACCTACCGAAAATTACTCCACATTAAAATTACTAATGATGAATTATGAAGAAAGCATCCCCATTCTTGAATTCGCACTCACAACGAAAGGTAAAGGGTATTTCAAAGTGGGTCTAACCCGACTTCAGACTTCTTTACTGGTTTTTAATGTTGTTTATGTTCATATTTTATAGTAAATTTCTTAACTCTACATTTAGTAATAATGCCTATATATTCTTAAAGAGAGGGACAGTGTTAATCTTACATACATACATCACATATTTCACTTATTGATTCTCAATGAACTCCTGATTTCAACGAGGTTATTCACAGAAAGTGTGCCTTTTGATATGGGCTACATATTACATTGAATATGAATGTGCGATGAGCGTTCTGTGTCACTGATATTCAATGCTCTACTTTGTAACTGTATGATCTACTTTGAACTTTTACTGGATTTTTATGTTTTAGCTCCTTCGTGATGAGTAGTCTTGGTACGAAGGCTTTTATGATTACAATGGCGGAAGCTCTTAAGCTATTAACCTAGCAAGACTGACTACTGCGGAATAATCCAACTAAGAGCTGTCTCCCTCCTAATCCAGGGTGTTCTTGGGATCATGTCCATTGGATGTTGTTTTGCAGCCAGGAGGTAAATTGGGCTGTATTTTAACAGAATTCATGCCTTCCTGAAACTAGGTCGCCTCAGGAAGTAACGGTGGCCTTGCTTTTGTACGGGGCACTGCCGAAGCTGAGCAACCCCTTCCTGTCAAAATTAATGTTAAAAAAATGACGCGTGGTCTTTAAATGCTACTTCGGATATAATCTGAAATCGTTCGTCTGCGGCAGCAATTGCAGCTAAGGACAACGAGCCTGGAACAAGCAATGCCCTTTGCTACGGTAGCGTCGCGAAACTGAGTCCCAAGAGGATCTATAAAGAAAGAAGGTTTGTTCTCCGGACGGTAGAATGCTTGTCGCGTCTTTTGGAAAAGGAAAGAACTGTGAAGCAGAAAACTTCCTTCGGGTCACAGCAGGATTCGAAACGTTAACGGTCACTAGAGGAGACCACTCACCAAGATCCCAAAAAGTTGAGAAAGCGCGTAGCTGTCACCCCGAAGCGCGGTGTTTTCACCACGAAGCGCGGTGCTGTCACCACGAAGGGCTGAAAGGACATCAGGCTATGACGGTTATAGATCGTAGTGACCCTGATAGCAGCATCTCTCTCGTGAGCGCTGGAAAAAATAGAAGTCAGCCTTTCAAACTCTACCTCCAATTTATGAAGGAATTCCCTTCCTTTCGCGATAGCGGATTGCATCAGGGCCGTGTGAAGGTGATGACCTGCGCGGATCAAAGGTCAGTAGACCTATACAGGATTGCGATCTCCAGGATCGGTGAAGCATGGCTAAGCCAAAAAGTTCAAAGTCACACCTAGTGTGCTGATCCCTAATAGACCTAGAGGGGGGTTCATATCGACTATACCGACACTTTGTATAAAACAGAGCTCACAGAGAATACCTATCGACTGGAAAACATAAAATACCCAATTAGCAAGGACCGGACCACCCAAATTACTGACCAGCTCAATGTATACCACAGACCCTATTCACTTCCAGTTCATAAATTGCAACACAACAAATCATTTTAGTCACATTTACACAACTAATCGTTTTACTTACACGTACTTATTGTCCGTACCTCTAACCCATAGTTTGTTTATGTCACAACTCTCAGATTATTTACGAGCCGAGTGATATAATACACTTTCACTCATGCCGACATGTGTTCCACTGTTCCTTTAACCATTTGACACTTTTTACCCAAAAACCAACTTAAGTGTCTTTTCATACTCTCTTTTGTACTTTTGCCGATAAAATGTATTACGGCCACATATTTTGGCTATTAAGAAACTAGTTGTAAAAGTATTTTGTAATACGAAATATAGAATTAAGAACTTACATTTTAAGTAACCAAGAATGTAACAGTTAGTTTAGATTTGGATAATAAAGAAGACGCATTATCTTAAGATAAATTTCTTTTTCAGTTTTTAAAGACTGGTACTCCTGAAGGAAACCTGTAAATAAACATTACTTGGGCAGTCGATGGAGTGTAAATCCGAAGATTTATACTAAGTACTAATGCTTTTTGGTTTTGTTTTAGAGTAGTGAACAATAGGACTAAAGTTCCTAGCATAGTGATGGAGTGAATATATAGGTCGACATACATATAGAACAAGAAAAGAAAATAAAGGGAAAAAATTTTATAAAAGTGAAGTGAATAAAATTTTCGGGGTGAAAACAAATTGACAATTGTGGAAACAAACATTATTAAACATTACTAGAGCCACCCTCTATGGTCTAGTGGTAAGCATGCTAGACTCACACCCCGAGGGTCTCAGGTTCAAATCCTGCCACGGGCTTGGTCTCCAAAATGCTTCTTTCTGTAAAACCCTTTTCTCTTCGAGTCGAAAGCCTCTGTAGCTAGTACTCATTCCCCCAACACCTTGCACTCATAATTAATTATGGTGTAAGATATAATAATAATAATAAACATTACTAAGCAAACATTACCAAATACTGCGCTGTCAACATGAGCCATTCAGATGCAACTTCATCGCCTTCGGGACGTATACTATTTACCTCACAGCATGAACATATAACTGAGCAAACAGCAGCACCACCACTTAACACAACTGGTCAAGGAAGCATCGAGGATTAAGGAGTACAGAAGAACCAAAGACTGTGAGCTGTCATCATTCATTCGGGCAGTGGAGATGATCCTCCCGCTATTCCAAAACAACCCCGCCGTGTAACAATATGTTTTCCAGCGCTGCGTTATGAACAAAGTGCAGTGACAAGCACTTTTTGTGGCTGGAAGGACATCAAGAGAGAGCTCGTTAGAAACTTCGGTGTGAGGCAGGCGTACCACAACCTGTTTCATCAAGCTATCAATATGAGGAGGGAACATAATGTAAGTGAATATTAACTTAGGTCAAAAACCATATTAGATAAGCTAAAGACGAAATATGAATTTGATGATAATAAACCAATAGAGTTCTCATCTCAAATCAATGAGTCAATAATTTTAAAACTATTTTAAATGGTATACACCCTTTCTATGTAAGTATTGTGTATGGCAGAGGTATAACCTAAGAGAAACACTTTATACGCTTTAGGAAAATGGAATTATTAGGAAAAATAATATTTTAAAAACTTCACAGTATAACAGACGAAACCCACAACAGAGAAGTTTTCCAACAATACAGAAAGGCAATATGAACGATATACAGATGTAGGACCTTCGATACTTCGGGACTATATAGGCAGGATAAGAATTCGTCACAGTAAAGACAAACCAGGATGGAACAAATGGAGATAGATCACATCCAGAATGCGGAAAATGCACCAGATTTTGAGGAGTTAAATTTTCAATTGCTTGAGGAGAGCGTAATCTTCCAATAGTTGAATTTACTATTGGCAACGACAAAACTCGATTCTTAAATGGCACCGGTTCGATTACTATTGTATTAAACGGAAACAAAAGAAAACAATATAGACGTATTAAATTGAAAGACACTTTACGGTAAAGCGGACAGATATAGGTTACCAATAAAATTATAACAAAGCTTTCGATAGAATTCAATGAAAACAAATATTTAACTTGGAAGTTAACCACTTTTAAAACCAAATAGTTTGATGGACAGTTTGAAGACAAAATATACTTGAGACGATGAAGGCAATAATTTACTTGGAGGAAAGGTACTCAGAAATAAATAATAATAAAATTAATTTCTTGAATTCGTGTCCATATAAGTATGGGGAAATATATTCCTTGCAAAATTCGCGTATCAGTCCGAATATTCTTAGCCAGCTTCAACAGAGTGATGTGAACCTTGAGAAAAGTAAGTGTTTATTGCAACTATTGAATGGGCATCCAAATTTTTTTTTCAAGAGGGCCATAAATTGACACATACTCACGAGATTCAGAACGAAATAGTAACTAAAGGCTCGTTGTCCTTAGTTGAGCTCAATGAAAATATTAGTCGTATGCAAAGAAGATTTCCAATTATAAAAATTGAAGAACAGTGGTCCAAGATTAGTTGCAGCGATAATCTTATCTCGAATTTAAGTTTACTCATGGAGAGGCTAGCACGAACATTAAGCAACCATGGTATAAAGAGAGTCGCTATCTCTAAAGAAGACAAAATATTTGAATATATCAATAAAAATGAGATTAAAGAGGTGCACAATGAAATACAAGACAAGTTTAAAATTGAAGGTCGGCAAACTCAAATAGAAATTTTATTATATGATCCACTAAATGGAATTATTAATTTTGATCAACAAAAAGAGTTTATAAACAATCCTCATACATCATCTCACCACGGAGGTCAAACCGGAATGAAAAGAATAATTGCAAAATTAAAACAAAAATACATTTAGAAAAATATGAACAAAATGGTTAAAATATATGTATATAAACGATTGTGAATCTTGTAATATTAATAATCTAATCAAGGTTTCTAAAGAAAAACACCTTTTGAGATAGTCCAACTAGATACGGTAGGACCATTAAATATTTCAAATGAATATAGGTACATCCTTACAATTCAAACCGAATAAACTAAATTCCCATTAGAAACAAAAGAAGCTAGCATAGTAGCTAAGGTCATTGCAGAAAAGTTAATTTTAAAATATGGGTTATTTAAAAACATAAAAACAGATACAGGTACAGAATTTGTTAATGAACTTGTTTCAGTATTTGTAAATATTTAGGTATTGAACATTTAAAATCAACTGCTTATCATCATGAGCCATTAGGATCTCTAGCAACAAATCATAGAGTATCTAATCAATATATGTTTTCTATTACTACTTACTATGATTGGGACACCAGGGCACCTAATTACCCATTTGAGTACAATATAACACCATATACAACAACAGGTTATTCAACTTTTGGACTAGTGTATGGAAGACTAGCAACCTTGCCTTATGAATAATTTCAAAAACAAAAATTTTCGATTATGACAGCCTTATTTTAAAGTCACGAGAGAAATTACAGCACGGAAATTACTAATCACAGCAAAATATGCATAAAAAGATAGGTATGACAAACAGATGATCATAATTAACTTTTAAATAGGAGAGTTAGTCTATTTACGATCGGAAAGTAAAAAGAAAAGCTATGTCCCTTACAAAGAACCATATAAAATAATTGATAGACAAGGAGTGAATTCCTTAATTAAGATAGATATTATGTATAAATTAGATTATTTCTTTGGGAAGACATCGAATTAATCCTCCCAACGAACAGGTTTAGGCGGTTTTCGTACCTAGAGCCCAGAACCTCCACAGACTTTTGGTCCAGTCGCATAACAAGTGTCGAACCTTCTTTGTTTTCCCAGTTTGTTCCCCTTGTGTTCGAAAGGATATGCAACCCGTCGGATATGCAATGTCTGGGTTCAGCGCACGCAGCGCCGGAAGTTTATCGTATCCAATTGCCTTCCTTGTGGTTTTATTCTCTTCCATGTATACAGAGAAGAGAGTTTGACCCAGAGTAGAGACCTTTTCAGCCTCTTTTCGGATCCATCCGAAGTTCGCCAGGTCGAGCACTTCACCCTTAAGGTGCCGTCCTTCGTCCCCGAGTTTGCCTCCCGAGTTTGCCTCCGGACCCGAGGCAAAAACCCGATTCATAAGATGGATTTTGAATTGTTTAATTTCTACATCAACCATTCTATGATCCGTACATCTTCGTCCACTTAGAGACAGGGGCTGAGCACCGATAAACTTCCCCCTATAGGAGGGCATGGCCAATAAAACCCCTATGTGCTTGGCCGTTCATCCAACTTTATTGCCGCCACAGAAGCCGATTTTGACAGGCAGGCAGCTGGATTTACGGAAGAAAACTTTAGAGGACCGAGACTTCTTTCAAATGCTTCCAAGTGCCCCATTAACTGCTGGCGGCACTCGAACTGCTCGGGGTTGAGGTACCACCCTTTGCTATAGCCTCAGGGCTTCTTGTGGCGGCTTCAGCACCTCCACCAGGCAACACCCCCTTCGGCGAGGAGTTAGCGCTGTATTCGACTGCATTCCCCCAGAGCTTGGCTGAACTCCGGTGGTCGAAAATCGGAAATTGCCTCGATAGTGCAGAAGCGTTACTTTAAAAAATCGACCATGTCCTGTCACTTGGGAATATCAGACCGAATCCCCAAGGATTTGTCCCATAAAGAAAGTCACCTCCGGCAGGCGCACGGAACACAATTACACCACAATTACACCACAATTACACCACAATTACACCAAAATGGCATCCCAACTTGTCCCATCGGCTATTTATATCTGCAGCGGAGCAACACAGCCTTTGATGCCAAGCTGCAAACGTTTGATCGCAACTCCCTCTTCACGTTTCACTGGCTCTAAATAAAAGGAGCTTTAAATTCGTGATTAATAAGAATACGTTTGTTTTCATATCTCTCATCAAGATTTCCCTACTATTGCCAAAAACCTTGCTCAGTAAAGGTTTCTCTGCTTTGGAAAGCCGGATATTTCGCAAGGTGGTAGAGGACTATTGTGGGTTGAGGTGGCTGGTGGGTTGTCCACAGCCTGAGTTTGATAGCTCAGCTATTCGAAAGCGGCAACTTCGGTAGATATCATAACTGGTGGTGAAACGCTGCTGAACGGACTCCAGAACTTCTTTGCGCTCCTTGAGAGCTTGAGCCTCCAAAATCACCACGGTGTTGACGTCGAGAACTGCGGCCCGAGAAAGCAAGCATACAAGCATTCGCACATATTAATAAACGCACATGCACATATAGAACTCTTAACAAACCGAAAAAACCAAAATGTATGTCTACAGGTTTTGCTCTTGCATTGCCGATCAACTTCGGGCGTTGAGTGAAATTATATAGAGCCACGCAATTTTAACTCATTTCGCTGAGTGAAGAGAACGATGTAGTATCTTTGTAGTATATTGTCTTTGGTAAAGCACCATCTTAAATTTTTGAACATCACTGGATTAAAGCTTAATACTTTTACGATCTGAATTTTAATGTATATTACGCACATCTATGAAAAAATATCTTTAAAAAAAAATAGTAGAGCTGAAATGCTTGTGTCTGTATGTATGTTTGCTTATTAAATATAAAGATAATAGCTGTGTTTCTTTCAACACGACTGTGAATAAAACACTACCCGTCGGTTAAAAGTCTAGTATTTGGTAGCACTGGTTTTTGCAATTAAAATGCTCATACATACACATTTGTAAACAAAATTTAAAGAGGGACAGGAAAAATGGAAAATGGTAAATTCTGAACAAGCGTTGGCAATTTAGTACGAATTAATTAACGCACGATAATATACTATATATGTTATTATTTAGGTTACAACTTTTTTTTTTGAGGACAACAGCACTTTGCGTCGACTCAAGAGTAATCAGAAATAAAATAATGGCTTGACATGGTGTATGCACAGAGATCCAGTTACAACTTAAGCTACGAAGGATCTGACATAAACCAAGAGGAGCATACTAAATTCGAAGAGTTTGTAGCAACTATGTAATCTTATGGTGAAGCGAACATCAGATCCCATATGAGGCTGCAGCGTACAACTGCGACTATTCAATTTGAATGTACCAACGTAAAAGGCTTAAAATTAAAACTAACTTTTGTTTGCATTTGCAGCAAGGTATTCGCAGTGTGAATTTGTGCCACAATCATCTGCTGGTCCTGAAAAAATAAAACATTAGTTTTACAAAATTCTTGTATTATAAAATGTTCGTGGTTTTTTGCTGAGGCGAGTGCCCCAGATATAGACAGTTCAGTGAACATAATATACAAAGAAGGCATGATTGATACTTTCTATTTATTTCGAGGCAGTCAAATCGTTTGTTAAATATTTAAAATTATGATAGAGCGGTCAATTAGACATTTACCATTGCTATGGCTAACTATGGCCAAATGCCGTATCCACAAAATAGCGAAATTAAATAACTTACCGTATTGCTTTGGACTACCATATCCTCCAAGACATATTTGTACGCATTCCTCTTGCCTTTGGGGTGAAAAAGTTCCTCCTTACGCGCCTGGTAGCATTTCATGGTCTCCTCTCTACTCCACCGCTTTCGTTTGCTATTGAACACAAAAAAATATTTATAAGTTAGTTTCACTTTTTATATAATTACAGCCTTTTACATAATTACAGAGGTTAATTCTTGATTTACTCTTTTTCTCATTCACAATAGACAATAAAAATGTCCTGGCAGTACTTCTGATTGAGGCGCTAGACAATAAGCGGATACAAACAGCTTGTCTTAACTAAGCGGTCCATATGTATGCATAAGCGGGCGTTTTATTCACACTCGCGTTTAAAGAAACACAGCTATTATGCAATATAAACATGCGAAAGAAAACCCAATGCTATCCTTTCATATAATTTTTACAATTAAGTTTTATACAATATTATCATTATTACATTTATGTTATTACATCATTAAGTTATCACTATTACATTCTTATAATTATCACATTATTATCATTATTACATTATTTACAAAAGAAAATAAAAAATAAAACATTTTCTAGACGCTGTCCAAGGGAGCTGCACGTTAAAGTCTGCGCGCTGCTGTCGTTGATTATATCAGATTTACATTATTTAGTGCTATATGTTTTTATTTCCTCGTGGACTGTCGATATATTAAGCTCGTTTCGTAGTGTCCTGTTACTGACAAATCATGGTGCGTTGACAATCATCCGTAGAAGTTTGGCTTGAAATCTTTCCAAAATATTTATATTAGCACTCGCTGTGGAGCCCCACAACTGAAGTTCATATGTCGATATAGGTTTTATTATACTTTTATAATGCAGTAGTTTATTATCCACTGTTAGCTTAGGGTTGTAATCCATCAACCGATATATTGAGCTAAGTTTGATGCCCAGTTGTTTTCATTTCGTAAAGATGTGTTCTTTATGTGTCAAACGCCGATCAAGGTGTAACCCAAGATATTTGGCATCTTCTGCTTGAGGCAATGTGTGACTATTTACTCTTTTTCAAAGTGAAAGTTTCTTGTACTGATTTAGTAGCATTGACTCCCATTCTCCATTTGTCAAACCAAATTTGAATTTTGTCTAGGTGTTTTTAAAGTTGGTTTGCGGCAGTTAAATGATTAGAGTTAGTAGCCATTATAACGATGTCTTCTCTGCTAGGGGTAGATCTGGTGTAAAAATTCTGTAAAGCACAGGACTTAATACGCTTCCTTGTGGAACACCCGCGGTAATTGGAAAAATTGTGGTAGTTTCTGACTTAAATTTCACTCTGATATGGCTCTTGTGTGATATCAACGAATCCTACGGTACAAAACCGACGCTGCTTGAGAGCATTTCTAACACTGTGATAAACTCTGTGTACTTGTTCGGTGGTAGCATGGTGCTCTCGAAATCCGAATTGGTGATTAGGTATGAATACTTTCTTAAACACTATTGGCTTAAGCTTACTCAACAGCAGCTTTTCCAAAACTTTGGAAGGAATCGGCAGCAAACTTATCGACCTAAACGATGAAACTTCTTCTTCCGGCTTTCCAGGTTTGCCATTAGAGTGGTTTCAGCAAATTTCTATTGACGAGGGAAATAGGCACACCTCAATACTGTATTGTACAAATAGGTGATGTATTTTATGACATTATCCGACAGCTCTTTGAGAATTTTACCTGTTATCAAGTCATATCCTGATGCTTTTTCATATGCTCAGGTGTTTAATCAGAAATTTCTTCACTTCTCTTGATATGCCAGATCGGTATTGCTATTTGACCAGGAGCTTCCAAAAACACATGAATGTCATCATTATGCTGTGGACTTTTGGGAAATGGTGTAGAGACATCACAAAGATTTTTGGCAAATGTCTCTGCTTTGTCTCTGTCGGGCTTTGCCCAAGAACCATTCACAGTTTTGATGCGAGGAAATCAAGTAGTGGGTTACTTCAACTTTTTTGTTGCCTTCCATAATGAATATTCCGTGGCATCTGTTGCTGACAAATAGTGCTAAATTTCATCATTATCTACTGCAATGAGCTTATGTGTAAGTTCTTTTGTTGCCTTATTAAGACGTTTTTTGTCTTCTGGATATCTCGTAATTTGCCACAACTTTCTTAACTTTCGTTTTGCAACTATCATCTCCATAATAACTCGGTTAATCACGCAATTTATTTGCATTTGTTGAAGTTTCATTAGCGTCCCAGGCAGCGTTTTGTATTATTTTAGTTAGATTTTCGACTGCTTCTTCAATATATCCTGGTGTTTTGAGCGATATATCCAGAGATAACTTATCACAAGTAATATATTTAAATTGAAGCCAGTTTGTACTCTTATTGTGTAGCGTATGTGGTTTGAACATACGTAGAACATTGAGCGATACAGTTATAAAGATAGGGAAATGGTCTGATGACAAATCCAAGGATGAAGCCTTTCGACACAGTCTAGAAACATCTTTCATCACACAAAAGTCAATAATATCCGCGGTATTTTGTGTCAGTATGTTGGTTCTAATGTTGATACATGCATAAGATTATTGCATAGTTTTGAATAGTTTTTTTCATTTTGGATTAATAGTCCTAGAAATGTGATGTTTGGCATTATAGTCACCACAGGCTAAGAATCTATCTCCTAGTGTGCTACAATTGATTTTAACAACGTTGTTTTTTGTTTAACGTTTGACATGTTGGTGACACCAGATCCTATACGTTTTAACTCGTTACTAATTTCCTTTGTTGGTATAGTGTGATACAGGCCTTTCAAAATGACGTTAGAATTGGCTGAATTTTGACTTCATTTTCTTTCAAAAATTTCAACTCACATTGCTTATCTGCAATCGAACGTAGTAGCTCCAATAGCAGTTGCACATTGTTTACTCCAGAAACATAGATGGTTTTGGAACTTTAGGTTCTTCAATGTGCGGGCCATTACAGTCATTTTCATTTTCGGTTAAAATAGAAAATCTGTTCGAATTTGAAAGTAGATCCAGCCAGTAGTCGGCTACCCTGTATTGTTTTGATTTATTTTGATTTGGCAGTTCTGGACTCGGTCTAGCACGTTTCGGAATGTAGTCGAGGATTTGTTTTGATTACCTAATTCAAATGTTTTGGTTTCTTCTGGGTCTTGTTTATCTTTTGGTTCCTTCTAGGTTTTAATAACTATTTTTGTGCTCAAATCTGGATTTGCATTGTTCGTGCTTATTGACATTCTCATGAAGTTAGAAACGACCGATGTTGTTTTTGTTGTACTGTTAGGAGAAGCAATAGTTGTAATCACGCTGCTTGCAGTGGTTATAGGGTCAGTCACGGCAATATTTGTTCTTAAATTTTTCAGTCATATGGAACTTGTTGTTGGTTGTTCCGCAGTGAGGGGTATAACATTAAATTATTGTTTGCTGTTGTTGGTGAGAGGCTGGCATAATTTATATGCTTGCAGACAGCTCATTTGGTTGAGCGCGACTTGCCCCTGGTTGATCAAGCTCAGCGGCCGGGTGACCATGCACGAGAGTTTCGCTAGAGTTCTTCGGCTCACACTGTGCGGGAGAGCATAAGACACTCACTTGTTTTGTTGTTTTTTTGTATTATATTCGAATTCATATTCACTTTTCACTTTTTAAATGCAAAATAATTAAAATGTATTGTTTACAATGTGCAGAAAATAGAATGATCATTTAGTGCACACAAAAGTGTCTACGTTAAACGTCCTGTTGCACTACTGCACTTTTAGGTTAAGGTTAATAAAAATATATATAACTTCGAGTGAAGACATGTCTGCACATGTTGGAGATTAATTAGACTGAGCTCGTTGAATTTTCTCTATATTAGAAGAACTAGCAGTTGACCATAACTGAGCGTCATATGACCCAATCGGTTATCGGAAGGCGATAATTTTTGTGTAGTAAAAAATAAAATTTTAAGGCTACTATCTTTATCTGCTTTTGCTTGGCTTCTATATATTTCCGGCAAGTTAGCCTTCCGTCGAGATGTACTCCAAGGTATGTAGCTTCACTGGACGTAGGAATGGTGACACTGTTAAGTTTCATGGTCGCGGGGATGCCTTGGCGTAATGTAAAAGTGGCATGCTTGCTTTTCGTTTCGTTTACTCTTATGCGGCAGTTACAGAACCAGGTTTCAATATTTCAGAAATGTCGATTTAGGCTAGTTGATGTAGTTTCTGCTACTGAGTATCGCAGTGTCGTCAGTAAAAGTACAAATTTTTTTTTTTGCATCTGTTGGTATATCTGCCGTAAACAAAGCCCACAAGACAGGCCCAAGAACATTTCCTTGGGCAGATTCGATGCTGTAGATGGTCGATGTAGATTAGTTGCACTTCAGTAAAAGTGTTCTCTCTCTAATATTCGATTCAAGGGTAATTTGAAGTTCCGCAGGAAGTATTTGTTTCAACTGGGATATGAGTCCGTCGTGCCAAACCATATCGAATGCCTGATCTACGTTTAAGAATATGGCAGAACAGAACTGATTAGACTCAAAGGCATTGCGTATTTCTTTGGTGATCCGGTGCAGTTGCTCAATTGTTCCATGTTTTCTCCGAAAGCCAAATTGGTGACTTGGGATCAAGTAGCCAACATGCAGCTATATCTTTTTGAAAAATATTCTTTCAAACAGCTTGGAAAGTATAGACAATAGGCTGATAGGTCTGTATGAAGAGGGATAGGTGGGTTATTTACCCAGCTTGCAAATCATTTCATTACTGATAGTTTCCAAATTTTTGGGTAGTATCAACAGTTTGTATTTTTGGGTCCCAAGTCTGCGAAACGTTCACGTCCTTTTTATAGACCCTCGGTATTATGGACGAGAATTCATACCTCACGACAAAATCGGAAAGCGACAGAGATTCCAACGAGTCCGTGCTCACAAGAAAGGTACCACTGCGGTACTCGCCTTTTGGCTCCTCCATTTTCGTGACCTTCTACGATGATGTTGGGAGTTCAGGATTGCATACCCCTAACATCCCCAGAACTATTTGTGGGTCACATGGTGCAGCTTCCGCTCTTGGCAGGTTAGGGATATCCCTCCCTCGAGATTACCTGGAGCTTAGGAACCGGGCCAAACTAAACTGATTCTGGAGATGGCTATTCGATACAAATCAGTTGATCTCTGATCGGCATATACAAATAGTTTCACATGCTTTCACTATCGTGACAAAAAGGAGCTGGACCAAGATGTTTCTTGAAAATCTGGAAGAAAGTGCTTGAGAGCCTGGATTCTACTTTCTTCCAGTTCGCTGACCTTGCACTGCTTCGCTGAAGGTCCTTGGTGCGAGTAAAGTCTCATGGCGTCGGGGCTTCTTGATAGAGCTTGGGTTTCTGGACGGGTCATCCGACTGCTGACGTTTTGACGGCGGCTTCGGTTTCGCACCCAATGATAGTCCCTCCGTAACTCTTGTTCCCAGCTATTGGAGAACTTATGTTTCTCGGACCGCTCTCTTTCCAGACGCTTCTGACAAGTTCCAGCAACTTCAAAGCAGCGCGTCTCTCTTTGTAGTTGTGCCATGTAGGCTGTACCACCGAGGAGGCATTAGTCATTTTAGACCTCGATATACCGTCACGTCTACCAGAGCCAATCCCGGTATCCGCCGTACAAACTCTAGACTTCTCCGCAAGATTTCTTTTTGTACTGCCACTTCCTCTGGAACCAGGTTTTTCCCCGACGCCAGCTTCGGCCATACGAGATGGGCCAGCCATGCTTGGCTTATTAGTACTGCCACTTCTGTTCTGTAGCCACAGCTTCCTCCGTACGAGTTTTTGCCTGACTTGAGCCAGATTCAGAACTGGAGGTAATAGCCACCGTTACATTTAGGGACTGCTTGTCCAAAGAAATATTTAATTGATTGTTGTGTTCCATGTTTTCGTACGATCACCGTCCACCGTAGCAAACATGGCAAGGTCGTTAATATACCTCCAGGTGACGTGGTATCGAGGTAGCTCTGTGGAAATATAGCCGGTATTACCACTTGGCTGCAAACCAACCAATAGGCACGGGTCGCATATCACCTTGGGTTAGGGAGGATTTATTACCAGGGCTTACTCCCTCCGCCCGACCTATCTTACCCAACCTTATATGAGTTGCGCTCTGTGATCCATTGTCAGGAATGGATCGCACCTCAAACCTAGTGCACAATTGTGGCCAGTCGTTACCACGTAGAGGTGATAGACTCAACTTCCGCCAGAACTCAAGTGCGGTATGTACTCAAATGCATGTTAGTCCCCTTGTTTAACTGAAGGCACTACGACCCCATGTAAAGTATGTAGTAACTAAATTTTTTGTGACTAGTAAATATTTGCAGATGTAAAAAACAGTGAAAACGAGGACGAGAAAATGGAAATTATTGAAGACCGTACTATCGTGTCGCCGTGGAACCAATGTTTTCAATGTCCCAAAGTCCAAGAATGGCGTGAAAATATACCTACAAATATTTCGAGTGGATCGATCGCAATTCGCTTATTTAGTATCTCTTATATGTGATGACAGTGAATCCTAGAAACCGCCCTCCATTAATCAGTTTTCAGCCGAGTTGGCCATTGTTTTGCATATTTTAGGTCCATATTTAGCCAATGCAGTTGTAAGAAAAGTGTCTTCATTATTTGGAATTGGTGACGGTGGTACTTTGGCAAAGATTACCAAAAATTTCTTCGAACAAGATTGAAATTACTACCAAAATTTATTTATTGGCCTAATAGCGAGGAAAGATCACAAATTGTCGTTGCCACCTACACCGATTTGCCTCTGTACATAGGGTACGCCGATGGTACCAAAATTAGATTAGCAGAGGCAACTGTTGTATATCATGAGTATTTTTTTCAAGAAGCCACATCTACTCAATAAAACCACTTTTGGTAGTTGGAAATCCTGGAATTTGGTATAAAATATCTACGTTGTTGGTTTCTATAAATTGATTTTTGTTTAAATTTGTGAAATATCTTCGAATACACTCTATAGCTCTTAGTTAAAAGTTTCCTCCCTGTATAATGAACTGCAGAATTGCCACGACCTCATCATCCGACCCCTTTTTTTGTTTTTTGTTTTTGTTTTTTTTTTTTTTTTTGTTTTGTTTCCCTTTATTTCATACATCTGTCACCATTAAATTGACACCTAGTACATGATTTGACAATTTGTTTGGAAATTAATATTAAAACCACATTTTGGCCAGTGCCAAGAAGTGATACAACAAAAATTATTTACATTAATTATAATAGTTCACAATTATACTATAACAATTCATGATCAAAATTAAGTTTATGATAATTATTTACATTTACATTTATAATACTATTACTAATATATGTAGTCTGGATTTCCTAGTTCAGTAGGTCATTTGGTCGAGTTCTCTTTAAACGGCGCATGGTGGTTTCTTCTAGATGTAGCAACTCGTTTATTTCTTCGTTATTATGCCCATACAGTGTATCGTAGTGTTTTGTGGATATCTTTTTTATTTCTTCGTCAATTCTTGTCATATTTAGTTTACGGTGTATATCTTCATTTGTTATGTACCAACCAGACTTTATGATAACTCTTAATATTCTAGATTGCTGTCTTTGAATTTTTTGTATGTGTGACCGTTTTGCCGTTCCCCATACTTGGAGTCCGTACGTCCAAATTGGCTTTATAGTACACTTGTATATCAGCAACTTGTTGTTAATTGTGAGTTTAGATTGGTTACCTATTAACCAATATCGTTGCCTATATTTTTCTGTTGTTTGTTTCGATTTTTGTTTGATGTGGTAGTTCCTTTTTAGCTTTGAGTCCATGTGTATACCAAGGAATTTAGTAGTAGACCCTATTTTTAAATCTTTATTGTTTTATTTTAATTTGTATTGGGTTAGGTTAGGTTAGCTTAATGTGGCAGCCAGTTCAAGGACCAGCTCACTCAGACCACCATGGGTCCATTGTGATACCACCGCGCCACAACGCACCTCCGATTAACTTGTCGAACCATTTTGAAGCCCTAATAAAGCGCAGGATTTGTTTGATCTTCGCGCTAGACACCTCTGCTTCTAGCCAGAGCGGGGCAACTACAGAAGAGATGTTCCACAGTCTCCTCCTCCTCCTCATCCCCACAGCTTCTACAGTATTCATGAGAGAATACTCCCAGCCTGAGAGCATGTCTGCCGAAAAGCCAGTGACCAGTTATACATGCCACGACCTTTGAGATATTCTCTCTCGGCAGGGCAAGCAAGTCTCTAGTTTTCCTACTATTAAGTTCCGGCCCCATTAGCCTCGTCGTTAAGCAAGTGTCCTCTTGTGCCCAAGACCCATTGATCTCACGCACGACCCTATTCTTCAGCATCAGTTTATAGGTGGCAATTGGTATTCCAATCTCACATCTGTCCGTGCCTAAAGGAAGGTTGGTACCCCGTCTGGCTAAGTCATCAGCCCTACAGTTTCCCGCAATATCTCTATGCCCCGGAACCCATATAAGGCGTACCCTGAAAACGGTACAGATATCATTTAGGGCTGCTCGGCAGTCCTGAGCAACCTTTGATTTCAGTGCCACCGAATTCATTGACAAGATGGCCGCCTGGCTATCCGAGTAGATATTTATAATATTTCTTGTTACGGCATGTCTATTTAAGTAGACGGCTACCTCCTTTATGGCTAGGAGCTCTGCTTGATAAACACTGCAGTGGTCGGGGAGACGGAAAGAAAGTTCCAGTCCCAATTCTTGTGAGAAAACTCCAAAACCGACTCTATCGTCAAGTTTGGATCCTTCAGTATAGACATTAAGTTCCCCCCTTCTCCATGGCATTGGTGTTTGCCAATCTCTTCTAGACGGAATATATGTCTGGAAGTGCCTATCGAAGTTGAGATTAGGTATAGAGTGGTCAATGTGTTGGATAAAACTACTCCAGGTATGCGCAGTAGTCGAGTGACCAATCTGCCGATCATGCCATAACGCCGCACATTTCACCCTTAGTGCTTATGTGGCGGCCACTTGTTTCCCTACCAGCTCTAATGTAGGCAGGTTGAGTATTACTTCTAAATCTTTAGTAGGCGTGCCCCTTAAGGCACCAGAGATGTATAAAAAAGCCGTTCTTTGGACCTTGCTCAAAAGCTTCAAATAGCTTTGTTTCTGAGTGGTATTGGGTTAAACTTTGTTTTAGTTGTAAAAATTATTTGTACAGTCTTATCTTCATTAATTTTCAAGCACCATTTATCAAACCATTCCTTAATAATATCTGTGTATATCTGCAGATTTGTAGTCGCATTATTTAGATTTTTGTCAGATGCTAAGAGGATTGTGCCGTCACCAAAGGTAGCAATTGTGGTATTCAGTTATTTTGAAAGTGGTATATGTGAGGTAAATATGACATATAGCAGTGGTCCTAAAACACTCCCTTGAGGAACTCCAGCTGTTGTAAGATGAATACACGAACACTCTTCATTATATTTGATGTAAAAGTAACGATCACTAAGATAACTTTCAACAATCAAATAGTAGTCAAGTGGCAGCATCGTCTTCAGTTTATGCAGCAGTCCTTTATCCCATACTTTGTCAAATGCTTTTGCAACGTCTAAGAATACAGCAACGCAGTACCGTTTATATTCTATGTCTGTTTCAATTTTGTTTGCTATACGGTGTATCTGTTGAATTGTTGAATGCCGTTTTCTGAAGCCCAATTGATGATTTGGTATAAAGTTTTTATTGTCAAGGATCTGGCTAAGTCTATCATGTAATAGTTTTTCAGCAACTTTAGAGATTATGGGAAGTAGGCTAATTGGTCTATACAACGAAGCAGTTGTAGCTTCTTTTCCCTGCTTTGGTAGTGCAATAATTTCAGCAACTGTCCATACTTTGGGAAAAAATTGTAGTCGGAACATTGAGTTGATAACATTCCTTAAGTAGTTATAACCTATAGTATGTAGCTCAGCGAGAGCTTTTCCTGTCAACATATCGTATCCTGGTGCTTTTTTGTGGTTTATTCGTTTTTTAATGCAATTAATTATTTCTGTTGTGTTTGTTTTCTTAATTTTGGTTGTAATGTCTATATTTAAGTCATTGCGTGGTTCAATATATTTATCTTCGTCATTTGATAGGACTTTTTCAAAGTATTTAGCCAATGCAGTTGCTTTTTCTTCATTGGTAGAAGCCCTTGAGTTGTCACCTTTCCGTAGTGGTGGCTGATACCTTATTTGAGTTTTTAATTTCTTTGTGCATTTCCATAATGAGTAGTTCGTATCCTGGGTAGGAGTCAAGTTTTTTAGGTAATTTTCAACTTCTATATTTTGTCTTTTAGTTAATATTTTCTTGAGTTTTTTGCAGGCTATATTTAAATTGTGTTTATCCTCAGGCGATGTAGTTGGCTGCCACCTCTTTCTCAGCTTTCTCCTCTCAATAATTTGCTTTCTTGTGAAAATATCCGTTGTAGGTTTATTTCTTCTAAATTTATGCTATTGGCTTGATTTGATTCCTGCGTCTAGGACCACATCGTTAAAGTGAATGGCACGTTCATTCTCTAATTGTGTTTTCAGTGTGATAGACATATTCAGTTGATTTTCAATATGCGGTCTATACTCATTCCAGTTTGTTTTGTGGTTAAAAATCTTAGCTATTGGTTCTATGGGTTTGATGTCAGTTGTGTAGTCAAGTATTATCGGAGAGTAGTCTGAAGAAAGTTCAAAACAAGCTTTAATTTTTAATTGGTTACACTTTATATTTTTTGTTATGCTGAAGTCGATTAGATCTGGTATCTTTTTCCTATCTGTTGGCCAGTATGTGGGTTCACCTGAGCTTAAAAATCTGCAGTTATTTTTGTTTATAGCATTAATCATATTTCGTCCTTTTTTATTCGTTAGACTAGATCACCAGTCAGTGTGTTTTGTATTCAGATGTCCAGCTGCAATCTTACGCCAAGCGTCTTTATGTAGTAATCATATTGATCCGTCGTTATTAGGTGTCTGGGGGGACAGTAAACTAAGGACATGAGTATTGTCCTACTTGTATCCTCAATTTGCACAGTAGTGGATTGAATATGAGGTGTTGCATATGGTTGCCGTTCAGTATGTGTTAATAGTGAATTTATTATGATAGCTGTCCCACCACGAGCTTTACCATCAGGATGATTTGTCACATACATTTTATATCCAGGAAATACTAAATAGCTTTTGTTGGTAAAATGTGTTTTTGAAACTAGAGCTATATCAAATTTCTTGTCAGACAAGAATTGCTTCAACTCCAGATAATGTTTTGTTAGGCCATTTGCATTCCAGGCTACAATTATTAAACTATTACTTTCGTGCATTTAAGCTTGTTAGTAACATTGTAATGATATTCATCATATTAGTCATTTGAGTGATTAGGGATTTCACCATGTCACCAAGTTCATTAATATCACTATCGTTTGAATTTTTTGTATTTTCTTCAGTTTTATTTGGATTTGACGACCCTGCAATTTCGGCATAGCTTACGCCTGGTTTAGCTACTGATCCATCCATATTTTTGGTCTGAAGTAATAATGGATCCTTTCTGCGTAGAGATGGAGAGCTTTGAATTTGTATGGCTTTGTATATTTCACAGCCTTTGAAGTTTGCAGTATGATTTCCGCCACATAGGGCACTTTTAATTTCAGCTGCGTTGGTTATTTTTTTTTTGACATTCACTTGTTAGATGCTTTCCAGCGCATTTCACACATACTGGATCCTTTGTATGGTAGTTTTTTGTATGTCCGTATTTTTGGCATTTAGTGCATTGCGCGACTTCTCTTTTATGATGAGGTGCCTCAAAAACTACTATGCAATGCATTAATTTGTTAATGCTATAAATATCTTTATTGTTAGTATTTGTGTCCAGTTCTATGCTAAACAGTGGTAGCTGTTTTTTTGTTGTCCGTTGAGTTATGTTAGTTATGTTTAAAACTTTGTGACCGTTTTCACCAAGCTCATTTTTAATTTTTTCTTGGTCTGCGGAGGGGTGCATATTGCGAAGAATGACTTTGAAACCTCTTTCATTTTTGGGTTTAAATGTAAACAGCTTCATACCTTTTTGCTTTAACATTTGGAATATTTTTGTGTATGTTTCCGAGTCATTCGATTGAACTCGTACTTCATTGTTTGTTAATAATTTAAATATGAAGTTACTGTCCGCAACAGCGGAAAGCGCATTTTTTAACGTCTTTATGCATTCTACGCCTTGTACGTATATAGGGGGTGGTTTGTTTAAACTTTTTTTTCGGACTAGTTGTTTTTTCTTTTTCGGACTCATTTTGATCAACTTGTCCATTGTGAGGGTTCAGCAAGTTCCTCATCATCAACGGTAAAAGCAGCAAATCTGTTTTTTCTTTCTGAAGTAGTATCGCGCAACCAGTAGTTTGATAACTTACTTTGGCTTGGGTTTTTTGCTATTTATTGCTTTTTGTTAGTGTTGGGCGTTCTTTTCGCTTTATCTGTCGTGGGTGAGGTTCGTGCTCTCTTTGGTAGCGATTGCAGTTGACTTACCTGCACGCCTTTTGGTGGAATTTGCACACAGGCAGAAGAACATGTTGATTTCGTAGTTGTAGTCGAGAATATATTTGTTGTACCGTAAGTAGAGAAAGCAGATGTTGTTGTTGCTGACGAATTTGTTTTATTTGACGCACAATCCACTGCTATACTGGAGCAGGACATTATTGGGGGTTTGTCATGTGCACTCTACGAAGTGTGGAGTGACTCGCTCATAGATCTCGTTCTCTCCCACGCGGGAGAGTGCTGCACACTCATGGCGATTACCGACAACACTTTGTTTTTAGTTTTTTAAAAATTTTATTTATTATTATTTTTGCTATACTTCAATCTTGTTTATGTATGTATGTAAAATATCACGAAAAACTTTTTAAGTAGCTTAACAATTTTTCTTTTTTAAGTTACCGGTTCGATTAATTTGTTTGCTAAAAATTTCACACGTTATCACGGAGCCCAAATAAAATGAAACATAAGCCAGGCTCATGAACAGAGTTGCAAATTCGCTGTGGCACATTAGCTACTCAAATGTATTTAAGTGTTGTTAAGTAGCTAATGCATTTTGTTGTGGCTTACAGAAAATCTACTCTTTTACACTTCTGCCAGGCCAGTTGCCCTAATACATGAATACCGCTAATATTTATTATAGAAATTAATGAGCAGCAACACGTGTTTTTTGATTTCCGATTCACACTTAGAACGCGGTGTTAAAGTTCTTTCCACAAACGTAATGAGAGAGATGGATTACAATAAGAAAGTAATTTTTGGAGCTTGCATTTACCGCTTGTTTCTTGCATTCTTCTTTGATTCTACTCATTAGAGAGTAAATTTTTTGTCTCATTAGTTTTCCTACGCTTCGCTATGAGGTATTTCCACTGTTTCTGAAAAAAGTTCCCTCACCAAAGGAAACGAAGTGTTCTTAAAAATGAAATGGGAAGTGTATATGCCAAGTGAGATTGAACGCTAAAGTTTTTTCTCTTTTTCAAATATATTACCCGATTATCTCCCTCAAATCTAGCAAATGGCACCACGTAATTTTGTCAATCATCGTATGATGAGGCATGACTTGGTAGCCTATCAGCACATTAAAAATGTAGGGAGTCATTTTGAAGGTCAGCAACTTAAGTTGATTCCAACCAATCAGAAACTACTTATTTTTCAAAGCATTTTTTTATTTTCCATATACATATTTCAAAATCAAATGGTTTTGCACGATAAAATCAGTGTTTTTCAAAAACTTTCGCGGGCCAGATAAAATGACCTGGCTGTGGCCCGCGCAGATTTCCCATGCCCTAAAGCATTTTGTTCCAGAAAATGTGAGCAAAGATTACCTTCAAGTAATTTCCATCTGCTTAACTAGAAGGGATGAAAAAGAACAATATCAGCAAAATATATTCATCCAAAATTCAAGATACTATCCAATCAGATTACAAATTGTTTAATAGGCTCGGAAATAATATTTACAGCAACAGGGGAGTTTCCTGCTAAGAATACGTATTGGCGGCCTGCACTGATATGTCCAAAAGAAAAGCAGGTAAGGGAAGCATTGACTAAAAATAACAGTCAAGTTATTATATTATAAGATCAGCAAACTATACTGCCCAACCGATAGAAGAAAAATACCAGGCCTGATTGAGTTCAGTGTTGTACAAAATATGGTAATGGTAATCAGTTACACGCAGTATCAGGATATGATTTGTTTTCGGATCACTCACCAGTAATAATAAGACACCTGAACTTAATGCAAAAAATAATGTCCAAACAAGGCCATCCAATAAATTTACAAAATTCGTAGTTTCTCGTTTTAATCAAAACTTACTATTGCAAACCATTTTACAAAGAGGCGGAGCTGCATTAGCGTATATTAACATTTAAAAAAATTACAGCTTCTTAATTAATTACATTTTTTTTATATAATTATAGAGGTTAATTCTTGGTTTGCTCTTTTTCTCGTTCACAATAAACTACAAACATTTTTTGGCAGCATTTCTGTTGAGGCGCTAAACCAAAGCGGTCCATATTTACGCATGAGGGGGCGTTTTATTCACATTCGCGTTGAAAGAAATACAGCTACTATAACATTATTGTAAACAGTTTATGAAAGAATAGCGCTGGCTCTTCTTTTGTTCCTAACTTTGATTCTTATACAGGCGCTTTAACCTGGATAGGAGGTAGGAAATTGGAGTAGTTGTTTCAAGCACTTGAACTTGAACAACTTGCTGAGGGATGAAATAAACTTCACTTGTTGTAAGAATGGTTATAATTCACGATTTTATTTACCAGTTATGGCCTTAAATACAATTCTAACTACAATCAATTACAATAACAAAAACTTAAGTTGTACGGAAAAAATGAATACGAGTACACAACAAAATATTAAATAATGCAAATGCAGCAAAGTAAGACTATTGGCTTATGTGTAACGAACTGGCGTTGACTCAAGGCCAATGCAACGTTATATTTGTTGTCAATATGCATGATTATTTCTGCTGACTCGCCATCATACGGGTGTTTGCGCTTAATTTTAACCAAAGCCATTATCTCGCTTGAGTAGTTATAGCCAGGAAAAATTGCTTTTAGCTTAGGAGTACTTTGCCAGCATGCATTCTGTATGCATTGGGTGAAATTTATCACCTCATCTTCCAGTTGCTCCGTGTTTCTATACAGGTATTTTGCCATGTTGCTGTTCTATTCATAATGCTTTTAAAATAAAGCCAATTCGTTCGCTTATTTACTAAGACATGTGGTTGTTCTTTACTAATTATGGTAGTGCTAATTATTATATAAATTGGTGAATGGTCTGAGCTCATTTCGAATCCATCTTGAACCGTTATGTAACTTTTAGCGAACTTTCTCAATATAAAGAAGTCTATGAGGTCTGGAATTTTGTTATGATCAGTAGGCCAATAAGTGGGTTTTCCTGTAGATATTGTATCACAACCAGTCGATTGTAGAGCCTTGAGAAGTTCTCGCCCTTTGGTCGTGATTAATCGTGAACCCCAGTAGGTGTGTTTTGCGTTGAAATCACCTCCAAGCATAAATTTATCGCCAAGGAGCTTAAGTAATCCTATTATACTAATTATACTTTTCGTTGCAAATATTGTTTCGTGGTGGACTATATAAAGTAGCGATAGTAAGTGGGTGGTGGTCGACCTCAATTACTATCGAAGTCACTTGGAATTCATCTGTAGTTATTTTCAATCCTTCATAATGCTTGATATTCTTTCGAACTATGACTGCAGTACCACCTCGAGCACAATTGTTCGGATGAACTGTGTGATATACTTCAAAATTTTTAATTTTCGTGAATGATTCTTTCGTACAATGCGCTTCTGCAATGAGGCAAATATCAATATTTTGAGTTTTAAGTACCAATTCTAATTCGTTTTGATGTTTGGAAAGACAATTAGCATTCCATAACATAATTTTTATGAATTTAATCATTTTTTGATATTTTGATTATTGATTCAAGACGGCTAAGATGCTTTACAAGTTGTTTGTTAAACTCATCTTGTTTATTTAATTTAGCCAAAATTTGTTGTAAAGGATCAATATCTGAGGTTGATTTGGTTTTGCTATCTCTAGCAATTTGTGCATATGTGGGTTGTGGTTTGTTGTTTGTTTCTGAATGATTTTCTTTGTCACGTTTTTGTCTTACTTGCAAGTTTGAAGTGCTTGCGTCCTGATTTGCAGTTATTAGTGTTCTTGTAGCAGTTTGTGGTTGTTGCTTTTTAAATTTATCTTTATTGATAGTACTTTTGGAGTTATTTCTAATTTTTTGTAGTTCTTTGGCTACCACACAACCCCGGTAGCTTGCTGCTTTAAAACCCTGTTTTCTAAAATCATCATCCATAATTGATTTCGCATCCCAAGAATGATGCAAATTTTATATTACCACTTTTATTGGTCTGTCTTGTTTGTTTTCGTACGAATACCATGGTGTATTTTTATCCGTAAGCATTTTTGTTAAAGCCCTGTAGTCTTCAATATTGAAAACATTAATTTTGTAGACTCCATTACTCCATTACTTGATAAGGAATTGTTCCTTTGCAGCTTTTAGGATGCGGCTGTAGATTTGTTGGTAGTTATCGATATTTGACATCTTTGTGGGAGGTGGACGAGGCAATTGTTTATTTGAGTCACAGTTTGATTCCAAATTTGTGATTTTAATGGCATTATTCTCCGAATGGTTAGCAACGCACTCAGGCGAAGACACTGCTTTCCTTTTTTTGAAGGTTTTGATTTCTTTAGAATCCAGTCGGTTTCCAAAGCTAATTCTTCTTCATCAGTTTCATAGTTTTGTGACTCTTTTTCTGAATTTGGATTTGAGGTTGATGTGCGGATATCTATATTATCGTTTAGTTGAAGTTTTAATTCGGCGTTCTCTTTTTGTAGCTTTACAGAAAGCATTTATAGATTTTGAATTCTAATAAGCAGGTGATTTTCCCCTGGTGCATAGCTCTGCTGCAGTTGTGGGTTAGGTTGGTCAATGCCACCTCCACCACCAGGCGGCGGGGTGCGAAAGTTTTCCATGATACCAATTAGGTAGTTCAATAATTATAGTTTGGTATTATATACTAATTACAATTAGCTACTATATACGTAAAATAATTATATACTAGTAGATACTAACACAATGTTTGAAGCCTACTTTTAGGATTTGCGATAAAGTATTTTGTTGGCGCTTTCAAATGACGTAAATCTTAATACTTCAAGTTTTGAATATTGAACTTGGTTTTTTTAAAAGTACAAAATATAAATAGGTTCAATAGGTACTATAGCCGTTTGAAAGAACGATAAGGAAAATTCAACATATTTTAAATATTAAATAATTATAAAATTTTATATAGAGAAAATGTAAACGAATTAAAAATAATTCAAGAAAAAATTGAACCTACCCTCTTGGATAAGAAATATGAAACTAAACTTATCATACACAAAGTAACGTATGTACACACATAGGCCATGCATGTGGCAGTCATTGCAAGGAAATATGACTCGAAAACATTAATCAATGGCACGAGTTACGAAACGTTTGTAAGAAGTGCATACGTAAAAGTAAATATATATAGATATGTATAAAGAATAAATGTATGTGCGAGTTAACACCCTATTACCCCATATAACGGCACTCCAATCTGGATTTACTTCTATCCATAGTGGAGGCAGCAAAATTCCAATTTCACAATTGCATCATGCAATAAGCATTGCCTTTGTTATAACAACAAATATCTTGGGGATAAACAATTATCTTCCAATAATCCAATAATGAATTAATAACTGAAGCGGCATTGCCTTTGTACTGGTTTGATAAATAAACATTATCCTGAGCTGAAAGCTGACTGTTGCATTTTCATTGCCCCAGATTATCTATAAGTACGAGTGTAAAGCTAATTTAAGTTTAGTCTTAAGCGGAGAACGAATAAAGATTTTTTAAAATTCGACTTTGGCCGGATAAAAAATAATTGGGAGCAGAGCAAGGTTATTCTGTCTGCTTGGGACTCACTATAAAACAAGTAAAGTCGCATAGACTTGAAAAGAATATTAAAAATTAAAGTCGCATAGACTTGAAAATAAAATAAAAAAGTAAAGTCACATAGACTTGAAAAAAATTAAAGGAGTAAAGTCAGAAGACTTGAAAGTAAATACGAAATTTTTTTAAATACAAATTTTAATTAAAGTGCAAAAAAGAAAAGTCACAAGACTTGAAAAATAAAAAATCGAAAGTTTTTATAAAATTTTTTTAAAGTGAAAAATAAGTGAAAACTGAAACAATATTCTCAAAAAAAAAGGCGAGTACGAAGTTCATTCGTGATTTATTTATTTATTTATTTATCTCTACAAATTGATCTTAGGACATTAAGGTAATAACCTTTTTAAGATGTCCTAACGACATGAAGTATATATATATTTTCAATAATTAACTTAACTGGAACAATTCATTCCAAGGTAAAATGAAATATAAATTATAAAAGAAATTGATTTACACAAATAAAATTATAAAGTTTTAAAATTATAAAATTATATAAGTGGATGATTTAAACAATTAAAATTAAATATTGTTAAACGTACTCTCCGTTCTTTAAATATTAAATTAAAAAATATAACAACAAAACAATAAACAATAAGATAAATACAGATCACAGTTTATGAACAAAGCAATACAGATTGCCCAGAAATTCACCGCGCCCGAAAGTAGCCCTCAAGTTCATTCCTGAACTGTACAGTGTTGCCAATACTTCGCAGCCGTACAGGAAGTGAGTTCCAGAGTCTTACTGCATACACGAAAAACTGACGATCAGACATAAGAGACGAGTGCTTGCACGGGACAAGTTGGTTACAACGACAGGAACGTGTGAACCTGAGACATCTAAACAAATATGGAGGTTCCCGGGTGTAAATAATCTTGTGAAGAAAGATGATAGTCTTAGACTCCAAGAGTTGATCGATAGTGATCCCAAAAACTTGCCTTGATAAAGTGGATACATGATCTGTTCTAGTCAAGCCATAAATATACCTTGTTATATTATTAAATAGGACATTAAGCTTTCGTTTGCTAGCTGCATCACAATTCGCAAAAATTTCACAACCATACAGCAATGTTGGGAGAAGGTAGGCCTTAGCCAACAGCATTCTGATTCCTTGTGGGGTGAAATATTGCGTTGATCACAGTGAACGCAGCATAGCGTAAACTTTACCAACCGTGGCAGCAACGTGGTTACTCCATGTTAGAGTGCCATCAAATATAACTCCCAGGTTTTTAGCCGTGTTTACACGTTCAATCACAGACCCATTCATTATAATACTGGGTAGTATTGTGGTATCAAAGTGTTTCTTGTAAGTCACTAAACATTTTGACTTAGCAGGATTAAGGCAAAGCCCATTTTTCTTTGCCCAGTTATAAACATTAAATAAGTCATTATTAAGTGATTAAAGTGATTAAAGCGAAAATAAATCCTCAAAAAGCAAAAACATTTCATTCGTGTTAAATTGTCAATCAATTTACTATGGTATATATATATATAAAAAATATTGAACAAATAAAAAAAATTGTGCAAACAACGTAAAAGCAGCAAAAATCTTGTAGATAGGTAGGTAGGTAGGAGTGGCCGCCCAGTTTGCCAAAAGCACACTTGAGCACACATAATGGCCCATTGTGAAAAATCTTGTAACAAGGAGAGGAAAAACTAACCAACGAAAAATTAAACAACTAGCAAAATAGCGAAAGACGACTGAACAGAACACAATAAAGAAGGAAGCAAGAGAAAAAAGGATTCTTACCAGCTCATCTATCATCTATACGAAGTAAGAAATTCTTAAGAAATATTTTATGAAATATATATATGAATATATTATGAATAATTTTTGAAATGATTTTTTGAAAAATAATTTTAAGAATTATCTGACGAATTTTATAACAATTTTGTGAAAATTTTTTTTAAAGTGGATTGTTTGATAAAGAATTTTAAAAAGATTTCTCTCGAAGAGCATTCACTAAATTCAGACTTAATCGCTAGGCTAATAGCAGCCCATACTGTCACATTATGGACAGAAATAGAGACTTTGAAAAGACAGCTAGGTAATTTGACAGACAGAACAGATATAATAGACTATCAAGCTCAAACGGTAGATTGTACTATTCGATGTGATGAAACATTAGATATAAGAAGTCTATGTCATTATACATTAAAGGTAGCCAGAGATATTTCGCGACTCTGACTATACTGAGAAATAAAATCATTAAGGAAGCAAACGACATATTAACAGCTCATGGAACAAAATTGAAATTCGATGCTATAATTAGCAGATTAGACTTTGCCTATTCAGACAAACGACCAATAAGCATTATAGAACAAGAATTGAGTGTTCTGAGACAAGGTAGATCTTCACTGATCGAATTTTATTATGCAGTAAATAAAAAATTAACATTATTAGTCAATAAAACCATTATGACATATGGTAACGAAAGTGATATAACAAATCACTTAAATGAAATAAACCGACAAAACGCATTAAGAATTTTCATAACAGGGCTTAACCCGCCACTGTCAGACATACTATTTTCAATTTCACCTAAAAATTTGCTATGTGCTTTAGCCAAAGCACAAGAGTTAGAATCAAATAACTTACGAGCAAAATTCGCGCAACAATTTTATGAGAACAAATCTCATTTTTCAGTTAATAAACAAATAATTAAAAATAATCCTCAAACTGACGGTTGTCAAGCTGCAAGCAACAACAAACAAATATTTACACCGAGGACTAACCAAAATTATAGACCTCAAAATTTCAATACAAATCAAGCTCAGAATGGTTATTTTAAATTCCGCGAGCCGGAACAAAACCAATTTTTAAGATTTCCAAGTAAACAACAAAATCAAAATTTTCCTAAACCAGAGCCAATGGAGGTTGATCCATCCTCAGCGCAATTTCGCCAAAATGGACCAAACAAACTTTATACCATTGTGCACAAAATCAATTAAGAAAAGAAAGAATGAACAATTTAAATGAGGAAGCTTTTTTAGAAAATCGCCCATGCTCCCGTACATTTGGAGGAGGAGCAACATCATGGGCAAAAGACTAAAAATATTGATCTGCACGGGCGCAACAAATTGCTATTATAGCCCAAATGTTCTTGCTGATAGACAGGAACTCGTAATAAAGAAAAGAGTAAAAACACTAAATGGTTTCACACTAAATGGTTTCACAACACATTTTTCAGAGTTAACAATTTTTAGCATAAAACAGAGATTTTATGAAATAAACGGTTTAGAAAGTGATTTATTAGTGGGATATAATTTGTTAAAAAAAGCAAATGTTTCACTGGATCTCGGAAGAGAAATATTAATTCAAGGAGGCATTGAAGAAGAAATAAATGCCTATAATGAGAAAAATGAAAGAGATAATTTTGTGGGAAAAAATCCCACAATGCCAAATATTAAGCGAAATGAGAAAAATATAGTAAAAATTGTGGGAAAAAATCCTACAGTGCCAAGAAAAAATATTACGGAAAATAGAAATTCCGCTGAACAAAAAAATAATTTTTTAATTGATTCGGGTACGAGATGCCAGAATATTAATAAACTTAGAAAACAAATAATAACCAAAATTGAAAGGGATCATGGAAAAATCAATCTTGATATTCCATTTAGAACTGATGTTCGTGCAGAAATTCGTACAGTTTCTGAAACTCCTATATGGAGCAAACAATACCCTTACCCTTTAGCAGTAAATGATTTTGTAAACAAGGAAATCAAAGGCTTGTTACAAAAAGGGATTATTAAAAAAAGCAAGAGCCCATACAATTCTCCAATATGGATTGTACAAAAAAAAGGTTTTAATCCAGACGGATCCCCAAAACAAAGACTTGTTATAGACTTTAAAAAACTAAATGAACAAACAATTTCAGATAGATATCCAATACCGGATATGGAAGTCATTTTGTCAAATTTAGGACAAGCAAAATTTTTTTCTACCCTTGACTTGGAGTCGGGATTTCATCAAATTCTAATGAAGGACGCTAATATAGAAAAGACAGCATTTTCGGTTAATAATGGTAAATACGAGTTTTCACGCCTACCCTTTGGCCTAAAAAACGCTCCTAGTATTTTTCAGAGAGCAATGGATGACATTCTAAGAGATTTTATAGGAAAGACTTGTCATGTTGTTGTATCATTGTTTTTTCGAACAATTTAGACGATCATTTAAAGCATTTAAACGAAGTGATTAGAATTTTACAGGGGGCCAATATGAAAATTTCATTGGAAAAATCCAATTTCTTTGAAACAAAAGTAGAATTTCTCGGATACGTGGTATCCCATAAAACAATTCAAACAGACCCTAAAAAGATTGAGACTATTTCCAATTTTCCGATGCCAAAAACCCTAAGGCAGTTAAGAAGTTTTTTGGGAATGATGGGTTATTATAGAAAATTTGTTAAAGAATACGCAAAAATTGCAAAACCACTTACCAAGTACCTATCAGGGGAAAATGGACAAATTTCAAGAAACAGGTCAAGCAAAGTAAATGTTGACTTAGATATAGCGGGAATTCAATCTTTTGAAAAATTAAAAGATTTATTGACTGAACAGGTCGAACTCTCACAACCTGATTATAAAAGAAAATTCATTCTAACAACAGACGCATCAAACGTTGCAATAGGAGCAGTTCTATCGCAAGAAGGCAAACCTGTTACATTTATTTCAAAAACTTTGAATTCAAAAGAGAGAAATTATGCAACTAATGAAAAAGAACTATATGCAAGAGTATGGTCTTTAAAATCACTAAGAAATTATCTGTATGGAGCAAAAGATATAGAAATACATACAGATCATCAACCTTTAACCTTCTGTGTTTCAAATAAAAACCCAAATACTAAAATAAAAAGATTGAAAACTTTCATTGAAGAGTTTAGTCCTAAAATGGTATATAAACCAGGAAAAACTAATCTCGTTGCGGACGCACTCTCAAGACAAATTTTAAATAACTTAGCGGATGAAACAAGTGAAACATCTGAATCTGACTCTCAGCATTCAATAGAATCTAGCGATGATAAACAGATGAAAGAAACTAAAAAACCTTTAAACCAATTCAAACAACAAATATTATTGGGAAAAAATAGGTTGACAATTCATGAAAAAATAGCAATTTTTGGTAAAACCCGACATATAATAGAATATGATACGGTACCAAATTTAGTAACAATATTGAAAGAACTCTTAAGACCCAACATAACAACAGGAATTTATTGTACACCAGAAGACCTGTACGAGATAAAAGAAGAATTACTAAGGACATTCAATAGAAAATTTCTTATTACAAGATTATTTCCAATTGACATTGCAAATAAAGAAGATCAAAGAATAATAATTGAACAAACTCATGAGAGAGCTCATAGAAATTTTAGAAAAAATATCGAACAAATTTGAGACAAATACTACTGGCCAAAAATGGCTAAACAATTTAAAGAACATGTAAGAAATTGCGACATTTGCAATAAGAACAAATATGAAAGACATACATATAAGGAAAATTCCAGTTGGAGAAGCACCTGTTCCAACAAGCGAAGGTAAACAATTACACATGGACATTTTCTATGTGCAAAATCTAAAATTTTTAACTATAATAGACGCTTATTCAAAATATTTAACAGTCAAAACAATTGATGACAAAATGAACCTAGGAGAAAAAGTTTTAGAAATTCTTCAGGGATACCCAGAAGTAGAACTTATTATATTGGATAATGAATCAGGATTTAGCTCATTTCAATTCAAATCCTTAATTGAAAGATATGGCATTAAAATATTTTACTGTGACCCAAAACACAGCACAACTAATGGACAAGTGGAAAGAGTCCATTCAACATTAATCGAAATTACACGATGTATTAAAGAGGAATTTAACTTCTTAAATGACTTAGAAGCAATACATAGGGCGGTAAAAGAATATAACCGTACCATTCATTCAGTCACAAAGAAGAGACTAGAGATGGGTTTAGACCTGGGTATTTACCCAACGCTGGGTATTTACCCATTTATACCCGCTTTCATACCCGGGTATTTATCTAATTTCGGGTAAATAGTCATTTGAATAACAAATACTCGTTGTTACGTAGAGTAACAGAAATGTGAAAATTTTCGAATTTATTTTGAACATATTTTCTTTAAGTGTATTTTGCTTACATATACATTTCTTGCTTCGTTTTGCTCAGATAAGGCAGTTTTGACTGCATCAAACACAACAACAATTCTTAATAAGAACCGCTAATCAGCGTGCTTATGGCAATTCAATGTAATGAGTGGGAGCGATGGCAACAACAATGCTGAAGCAACTAGAAACATTAAAGTTTCGAAAGCCAAGCTTGAGCCTCAAGTGCATAAAAAGAATTTGGTTCATTCATTCTTAAATATTTCTTGTTATATTTGTAACCGGCGCTCCTTTGGCTATGGTGGAGCATCGATTGTGGAAGGACTTTTTTAAATACCCTAATCCACATTTCAAGACTCCAACTAGAAAAGCGATTTCCAGCACATATTTGGATACAATTTATAACGAGATGAGTATGGAAATTACTCTGCAACTAAAAGCAGCAAATTTTTTACATATTCAATGTGATGGATGGAATAACATTCGTAATGAAGGTGTTGTAAACTTTCTCATATCAAAGCCAGAAACTGTATTTGTCAAAAGTCTGTCAACACAGGCCAATCGGCATACAGCTCAGTATTTATCACAGGAAATTTTTAAAATCATGAAGGAATACGGTGAACAAAAGTTTTTTGTGTTAATTGGTGACATTGCTGCAAATATGCAAAAGACGTTCAAAATAGTAAAAGAAGCCTACCCGAATGTTGTGCCTATGGGTTGTGTAGCGCATAGTCTTCATTTAATTTGTCAGAATTTTTTAAAATGCGATACTTTACAGAAGAATTACTCATATGTTGTAAATATAATCAAAACAATTAAAAACAACCAAGTTCTAACAGCAACTTTAGCTAAAATTGTGAAAGAAAAGGGAATCGGTGAACAATTAAAACTGCCAGCCAAAAGAAGGTGGGAAAGTTACTTCTATTCAATGCAGAGTGTAAAGCATCCCTTCAGGTCTTAGCAGTTCATGAACAAATTAATCTACAAGCCGATATAAAATCACAGTTACTTAGCGAAACCTTTTGGGAGCAATTAAATTTAAGCTCAAACATATTTGGTTGCATTACAGAATGCATTTGTAAGCTCGAATCAAATGAATTTAATATACACAGGGTATATTTCGCGTTTAATGAAATTAAAAGTAAGCTTGAATTAGAGTTTGCTTCAACTATGATCCTGAATGATGCCGAAAAAACTGAGCTATCAACCATATTCAATACACGATTTAAAAAAACCATAAAACCGATACATTTAGCTGCGAATTTGCTAGATCCTAAGGCACAAGGAAGTGATCTTGATCCGTCTGAGGAGGTAGATGCATTGGAATTCATTCACACAATGTCACAGGCGCTAAACATAAATGTAAATTTGGCAGATTTTGCCAATTACAAGGCCAGAAATGATTTCTGGGCAAACACTTTTTTCTGGAGCTGTTTGGATGAAATTTCTCCAGTAACTTGGTGGAAAGGAATTTGTGGAAGCACGCAATTAAGCAAATTAGCTGTTCGAATTTTAACAGCTCTCTGTACTTCAGCTGCTACTGAACGTTCCTTTAGCACCCACAGCTTCATTCACTCATAAAAAAGGAACCGTTTAACAACACAAAGAGCAGGAAAAATAACATATATATCGTGCAACTGGAACTTGCTTTTTAAAAATAGTTTACCACCTTCAGCAGAAAGCACGCACTTCACTCAATTTGAAATTGACATGGATTCTTCACTAGAAGGTACTCAAGACGATATCCCTTGAACTTCTACAGGAATCACGCACTCTACTCGATATGAGTTTTTATCGGATACGGACAGCGACAGCGATTACGATTAAACTTAAAAATTATTTAATTTGTTATTAAAAAATCTAATTCATAATAAAAAATTAAATTCTTTTAATTTATTTAAATTTTTCTTTATTCTGATTTATACCCACATTTACATTTAAATACCCAATTTACCATTTGGATATTTACCCTTGTCCCATCACTAGAAGAGACCATTTGAGGTCTTATTTAACAAAATTAGGCACGATGAAATGCCTGAATTATTAGAAAAACGCAAGCGAACGTTTTAAATAAATTAAATAAGAAAAGAAACGAAAAAATATATAAACACGGAGATATTATTTTCGAGAAAAATATCGGTGAAAGAAATAAATTAAAGCATCGTTATAAAAAACAAAAAGTTAAAGAAAACTTTAATAGAAATGTAAAAATCTTTAGTAGAAATAGAATAGTACATAAAGATAATATAAAACACACATAAAGATACAAATTTAACATATACTTAATTTTGTAGAATGTTTCTTCTGATGTTGATTGCCATCAAAATTGTAGCGGTCCTGACAGATATTGTGGACTATACAAGAGAAGATTATGCTTTAATAAAAAACGGACAAGTAGCATTGTATGAGACACATGGTGAGATTTATCACATAACTAATTTGACACATTACGAATATTTATCAAAAGAGACAATTTGAAGGAAAAATTGAATTTGTGTCCTACCCTATTGAAAATGGAATAGACGTTGATAGGATTCATTTAAATGTAGATTTGCAAGGGCTAGCAGAGATAGAATTAGAAATTGAAACAATTGACAATTATTTAGAGAAATTGAAAAATGATGATAGACAAAAAAGAGGAATTAATAAACTAGGAACAATTTTAAAGTGGATAACGGGCACACCTGACCATGACGATATGGTAAAAATAGAAACCCAATTAAAAGAATTAGTACAGAATAATAACAGACAGTTTGTTACAAATTCAAAAATGCTTAAAGCGATACAAGATTTTGGAGAAAGAATGCAACATTTTCAAACAGATTCAAAATTAGTTGTTGCTACTTTATACAGAAATAAATTAATACTGAAAGAAGTACAGGATTTGTTAGAAACTGTGACAATGAGTAAAATCGGACTGTTAAATGCAGGAATTTTAAATTATGCAGAAATTAGAGAAATTATTGGACATGAAATAAAAAATATTTCTATTACAGACTTAATCGATGTCTCAAAGTTTATGATAGCTCAAAATAAAGATTGTATAATAATATACATCAAATATCCACTTCTAAAAGAAATTTGTGAATTATATAATGCAATTTCAATAGCCCAATCTGATGGAAAATTAATAATAAATGATAAAATTGCAAAATGCAATAATCAATATGTTAATATTGAAAAATGTAAAATAGAAATCAATATGTATTATTGTAAGATTAAAAAAAAATAATACTTGTTTATCTAGTTTATTAAATACAAAAAATGTTACAGAATGTTCCAAAATTATGGAAAAAAATAAAAATATAAATATAATTAATGACGGAGCAATTATAATGTCCGGAATACATGATGTAACCAATAAAACTTTGAATGGAACTTATTTAGTTACTTTTGAAAAAGATGTAATAATTGATAATATAAAATACGAAAATGTAAAAGAAGTAATTAATGAATATATAAGATCGATAAATGTAAACGATTTTAAAGTTACAAAATATTTTGAAGCTGAAGATGATGCATTAGATATGATAATATTGATTTACTGGAAATTCAAGAAACTCCAGTCGAAACTTATATAATTTGATTCTTCCAACTCTCTTTTTGATTCTTTCAACTTTGATTTTGTTAATATTAATATATTTTAAAACAAGAAATATAATTTCAAATTATTAAAGAAAAGACAGAAAAAAGCATTCCTGGAAATTAGTCAGAAAATAAGTGAATATGGCATGTCGGGACAACATATTTAAGAGGGGGGGAGTTAACACCCTATTACCCCATATAACGGCACTCCAATCTGTATTTACTTCTATCCATAGTGGAGTCAGCAAAATTCCAATTTAACAATTGCATCATCGACTGTATCATCTTTTTGCGCCTTAAGCCGGATGCAATAAGCATTGCCTTTGTTATAACAACAAATATCTTGGGGATAAACAATTATCTTCCAATAATCCAATAATGAATTAATAACTGAAGCGGCATTGCCTTTGTACTGGTTTGATAAATAAACATTATCCTGGGCTGAAAGCTGACTGTTGCATTTTCATTGCCCCAGATTATCTATAAGTACGAGTGTAAAGCTAATTTAAGTTTAGTCTTAAGCGGAGAACGAATAAAGTTTTTTTTAAATTCGACTTCGGCCGGATAAAAAATAATTTGCGTACATTTTAATAAGTAAGAATTGTAGGGAAAATGAAATTAGTGGATGAGTATGGGTTATTTAAGTTAGTATGTTGGTAAATAATAGAATAATAAATATATTAGAAATAATTAAACCAATAATGGGAAAATTAAGAGAGAATAAAAATAAATAAAAGTAAAGAGGTGATAAGATTAATAAATAGGAATAGGCATTTTCTTATTAATTAAAAGTTACATTTGTAATACACAATGGTTAAGTAAAAAACCTTGGACACCACATTAACTCCGCATTATCCTGTGAGGATCACATAAATTATGTGGTGAGTAAGGTGCACTATATCTCACGGAATCTGAGGAGGACTGCATCATTTGTGCCTATTGAAACCAGAAGGAGTTTGGTGCTCAGCTTATAATGCTGATCATGACTTACTTAGATGTTGTTTATGGTGCACTTGACTCCGGTTCCAGGTATAAGTTGCAAGTTGCATTCAATAATGCTATAAGATATGTATATGGTTTAAGAAAGTTTGATCACATCAGTAAGTGTTGCAATGAAGTCCGTGGTTGCAATATTATGAATTGTTTGGATGCTAGAAATTGCATATTTCTACACAACTTGATATACACACGAACACCTAATTATTTGTCTCTAAAGTTGAAGTTTTGTAAATCGAGGAGAAATATGAACCTTTTAGTCCCTAATTACAAGAATTTGAACTCGAATAGACTCATTTTTGTGAAAGCGATCAGCTTGTGGAACTATTTATTTTTTAAATATTTTATTTATTTGAATATTTTTGATTGCATATAGTCATATGTGGGCCATTCCAATAGCCATATATTTTTATATCTTTTTTTCTTTATTATTATAAACTCATTCAGCCGCTATTAAAATGCTCTGCATGCATTTAAAAAAGTATCATATTTTTTGCACATCAGTGTACTACAAATTTTTTGCACATCAGTTTGTAATTAGATCTCAGAAGTGGGTGTGGCTTTTGTTTGAACAGAGCAACGCTTCTGATTGCCTTCAACTTGGAGATGGCCAGAGCGATCTCTGTCTCATTTATTAGCAAGTTGATACACAGCCCCCACGTGGCGCCACCTGCCACTCGGCATCCGCTGAATAGTGAGCTAATGTGTGCAGCGCGTCTTCCTCGACGTTAACGGATTGTGCACAGGGTTTGGGACCCGCCACCTAAAAAAAAAAACAAATATTATACAGCTGCCTTGCGGAGAAGCGCGAATTTGGATGCGGATTCGTAGTAAGCCGAAGACTACGCCACATTGTATATCGGTTCACACCGGTGAGTAAAAGGTTGGCTATGATCCGCATCAAGGCTAAGTTCTTCAGACTTAGCCTGATTTGCGTGCACACCCCGACGGAGGAGAAGGACGATGCTGCCATGGGTGCTTTTTACGCGAGTCTAGAGGACGTGTACGATCGTTGTCTGTCCCACGACGTAAAAATAGTTCTCGGCGACTTTAACGCGAAGGTCGGAAGAGAAGGCATCTTTGGCTCCACAATCGGTCAGTTCAGTCTCCATGACACCACCTCGAACAACGGTCTGAGACTGATCGACTTCGCCGTGGCGCGAAACATGGTAGTTAGTAGCACCAGATTTCCACACCTCGACATCCACAAGGCCACTTAGCTGTCCCCGGATCAAAAAACACGAAACCACATTGATCATGTTGTGATCGACGGAAGGCACGCTTCCAGTGTGCTTGATGTGCGTACATTTCGGGGAGTCAATATTGACTACGACCATTATCTTGTTGCAGCCAAGATCCGCATGCGGCTGTGCAATGCGAAGAATGCAGGCATGGGCATACAACGAAAGCTGGATGGCGCTAAGCTACAATCACAACGGACGGCCGAGTCCTATTCGCTCAACTCTCGGCTAAGCTCAATCAGCCCACCTCTGGACCCGACGACACCGGTGGACTATGGGTGCACATTTCCCACTCCATGCGCGCTACCGTGGAGGAAGTCATTGGTGTCCGGCACCCGCAACCCCGAAATCAATGGTACGACCAGGAGTGTCGCGATACAACTGCAGCAAAAAACGCCGCATATAAGAAAGCTGTGCAGTCTGCTGCAACGCGAACCGTGCGAGAAACTTACCGCGAAAAGAGGAAGGAAGCGAGGCATCTGGTTACAGATGTGCAGTGCGCGCTGAGATTATGAAGACAGCATTTCTCAAATCTGCTCACGGGTGACGATTCAACTAATCCCATCCAAGAGGAATGCAATGCGATGCCACGAATCGACGACGACAGAGTGGAAGTCCCACTACCTAGCCATGACGAGTTTCGAGTTGCTATTCAGCGACTCAAAAACAACAAGGCAGCGGTTGCTGACGGCCTACCTGCCGAATTGTTTAAAACCGGCAGCGACGAATTGATAAGGTGTATGCATCAACTCATTAGCAAAATATGGCTAGAGAAAAGCATGCCCGACGATTGGAATCGCAGCGTGCTTTGTCCTGTATTAAAGAAAGGTGACCCGACAATCTGCGCCAACTACTGAGGCATCAGTCTTATTTCCATCGCATACAAGGTCCTGTCGAGCATACTGTGTGAAAGATTGAAGCCGCATACAAAAACACTGATTGGACCTTATCAGTGCGGCTTTAGATCTGGTAAATCCACCATATACCAGATTTTCACACTACGCCAAATCCTGGAAAAGACCCACAAAAACCAAATCGACACCCATCATCTCTTTGTTGATTATAAAGTTGCGTTCGATAGCCCGATGCGGAATTGGAATTAATTAGGCTAAACTTGTTTTTTAAAAAGGATAATAAGGTAATTTATGAGTTGAAAGCCCAACTCAACGTGTTTGTTATGAGTTAGTAAGAACTACTTCGTAAGTGAAACGCATTATTGAAATACATTATTGGCGACGAGGATGTGATGTGGAAATTTTAACCAAATCCAGTGATAGAATCAACACAAAAAATTTCTTTTTTTATTAACTTTTACGAAAACTTATAAGTGGAAAAATCGAACTAAATTGTGAAAAAAGGAAGTAATATAACCTTGCATACTGACTGGAAAATTAAAGTGTGAAAAAAAATCAACAAAAGTGACTCCAAATAAGAAATAACTATTATCTGGTGATAAGAAAGCTAAGGAAAATACACCGAGGAAAAAGAAAAGAGACACAAGCTCAAAAGTGAATCAGTTAAGTAGAAAAAAAAATTGTTAAACAAAGCAGCAACAACTTTAACACAAACAGCGATTGATAGAAATTAAACTTACATCTAGTGAAGAACCAACTTTAACACAACCAACAAGAACCTCTACGGAAACAGTCAACGAAATACACACCCACCTAATAGAAGCAGATTTTCAATTTGTTATACGAGTAAGGAAAAATGTAAATTTATAAAAAGTTAAATTTTTTCTTTTTAATTAAAATTCACATTATGTTTAATTTGAAATATTTTTGAAAGTTTTTATGGAAAACTCTCTTAAAAGCGACGCAGACACTATACGGCAATTCACTTTAGTGTTAGAAAGCATTAGAGAAATTTCTTGCTTTGTTGGCACTGATATAAATCAGTTGACTGATTTCTTAATGCAAGTGGAAACACTTCTACCTGGTGTTGACTTATTTGAGAGCAGCAATAAAAGAATCTTATTAGGATATATAAAAAATAAATGTAGGGGAGTTACAAGAGAAGCGATACATAGTCATGGAAATGTAACAAATTGGGAAACCCTTAAGAGAATACTTTTAGACAATTTTGGAGAAAAAAGTACTAGTAGTGAGTTAATGGACGATTTAAAAACTTGGAGAAGGGTTTGGACTATAGAAGTTTATTACAATAAAATCAATAAAATAAGAAACAGATTACATAATAGGCTGTTTAAAGAACACTTACCGGAACCTACAAAAACGATATTATTCGCAAGAGACCCAAAAACCCTAGAAGACGCTTTTAAAATAATTGTAGAAGCCAGACATCAAAATTATACAGCCAATAATTCTAGTCAGAGCAGTCGTAGCAACCCGAGTTATTCACATAGAACACATTCTAGTAATGATGTCAGAAATATTAGGTCTACAAATAGGACAAATAACCAAGGAAGTAATAGTAACTATAATAGAACTAACAACCAAACCCAAAATGAAGGCAATAACCTTCAAAGAAACGTAAGCAGAGATTTTAACAATTACGCAAATACTAATAGGTATAATAGCTCCGGAAATCAGAACCGGAATCATGATACCCATAATCAGAATTATAATAATAATCAATACAGAAATAGAAACAATAATAACAACAGTAACTATACAACTAACTACCCAACCAATCTTCACTCACCCCGAGTATTTAGAATGCAATCGGACACTACACCCAGAAACTATACTCGAAATAATGGTCAAGAACCGATGGATATTTCTAACTCAGGAATAAATTTTCCACCAAACGGGAGAAACAATTACCCTATATAGTAATCGAAACGCCTATAAAGATATTACGCTTTATAGTCGATACTGGAGCAGAATTTAGTTTAATTAATGGAAACATCTGTAACCCAAAATGGAAAGTCTCTGCAAATTTGGAAATCACGGCTTTCGAGTCGATAAACTCTGTAGATTCCGGATATATAAAGAATTTAATGAGGAAAATTTTATCTTCGAATTCCTTGAATTTTATTATAAGAAAAACGTTGATGGTTTATTAGGAAACAATATTTTAGCAAAATTAAAATGTGATAGATTATCCAAATAGAATAATAAGAACAAATAAAAGTACACCAATATTTTATATGAATGAGGAAGAAGAAAAGTATAGGGAAGAATTTAATTGCGAAAATATAGTAGAAATATTGAGCAATGAAATGAAAAATATGAATGAAATAGAATTACCAGGGTTGAGAAAATATAAAAGAGTTTTTTATAATGAAAATGAAAATCTAATGGTTACTAGCCAAATAAAGCATAAAATAATAACACAGAACGATGTACCGGTGTTTTCTAAGATTTATAGATATCCTGAAATTCACAAGGAAGAGATCAATAGACAAATAAACCAAATATTAGAACAAAACATAATACGGAAATCCTGTAGTCCCTACAACAGCCCTCTTTCGATAGTACCAAAGAAGCTGGAAGCGTCTAACTAACAAAAATGGCGCAATGTATCGACTACAGGAAACTAAATAGCATCACTATAGAAGATAGATTCCCAATTCCAAATATTGACGACATATTTGACAAATTGGGAAGATGCCAATACTTCTCGACACTTGATTTGGCTAAGGACTTCCATCAAATCGAGATGGACCCTAATGACATTCATAAAACAGCCTTTTCAACAGCAAATTGTCATTGCGAGTTTCTTCGTATGTCTTTAGGGTTGTGCAATGCCCCCGCAACCTATCAAAGGCTTATGAATGAAGTACTAAAATATCATTGGGAAAATTTGTATTGTTTATTTGGATGATATCCTCATATTCTCCACTAGCATCGAAGAACATTTAGAATCACTAAATAAAATCTTAAAGTGCCTTAATGAAGCTAATCTAAAAATCCAATTACATAAATGTATATTCTTAGCTAAAGAAACCGAAATCCTTGCCCATTTGGTTACCAAAGAAGGAATAAAACCAAATTCAAAAAAAAAATAGTAGCGATAGATAAGATTCCACTCCTTAAATCGCAAAAAGAAATAATGTCTTTTCTCGGAATCAGTGGTTACTACAGGAGATTTATTAAAGATTATTCCAAAGTAGCCCACCATATAATAAAGTTTCTAAAGAAAAATGCAAAAGTCAACTTAAACGATAAAGATTACATTGTGCATTCAAAAAATTAAAAGAAATTATCAAATTTTAGTACATCCAGACTTTAAATAATTATTCACACTCTATAGCACTATAGAAAAAGAGCTTCTGTCCATTGTATGGTCAACCAAGTATTTTCGGCCATACCTGTTCGGTAGGAAATTTCTTATTAAAACCGATGTGCCAAACGCAAAACTCCAAAGATGGAAGATAAAATTAAACGAATTCGACTTCGACATTGAATATATTAGAGGGAAAGAGAACGTCATTGCTGACGCGTTCAGTAGAATCATTGTAGATACTAAGATAAATTTAAATGAACTATTTAATGAAGCTGATAATACTGTTCATAGTGCAGAAAATAGCAGTATAACTTCTATAAGAAAACGGAAAGTGCGATTATCATTTTTTAAAAGTCAATTAATTTTCAAAAAAATCCTCTATCAAAAAATAATAATAAATATCATAAATATAACACAACAAAGCAATATATTAGAGATATTGAGGTTTAATCTCCCACAGAAAGGATTAGTAGTGATATTTTGTCCCGACGATACCCTGTTTCTAAAAGTCCAAGACTTATACTCGACATATTTCTCAAACAATAAAAACTTAAAAGTAATGAGATCTCAGTCCTTATTGGAAGAAATAGCAGATAGAGGAGAATTGTTAACCTTGATAGAGAAAAAACATATCGAAACCAATTATAGAGGGATAAGTGAAGTATTTGAAGAAATAAAAAAACGCATTACTATCCAGATTTACAAAAAGAAATACTTAGGCCCAAATTCGATGGACACCCAATCAGACATGCCCTCAATTACCAAACACCATTAAAACACAACGAAATTGTGCATTTTGACATTTGGTATCCACAAAGAAATATAATGCATTTAACGAGCATTGATAGACTAACTAAGTACGCAGCAGCACATGAATTGAAAGACAGAACTTGGGTATCTCTTATTGAGGGCATTAAAGAAAGGATTCGTTATTTAGGTAAACCAGAAACTCTTTTCACTGATAATGAATTAGACACAGTGGCAATCAAACAATTTTTAATAGACGAAGGAATAACTTTACACCTAACCACTGTTTATAACAAGACAGGTAATTCAGACGTGGAAAGATTACATTCTACACTAAACGAGCACATTTGATTATTTAATGCAGATCAAAATAATAATAAAAATTTACAAGAAAATGTGTTTAAAGCAATAGTTTCGTATAACAATACTATTCATTCAACGACAAAAATAAAACCCATCGATTTCTTAAATAATATTATACCTGAAGAAGATTTTTTAAAAATTATCAGAATAACTATACGCAGAAAAGGCTAGGAAAATCACATTGCAAAATGAGAGGAATAAATGGAGTTCGACAGATGATTTTAGTAATACTTACGTTAAGAATTACTAAAACCATCAACCTAAATATAAAAAAATATCAAACTTCAAAAGAAATGGAAATTATTTAGTTTCAAGAGATAAAAAATTTAAGAAAACTTATAAGACCCAAGTTAAAAGAAATTATAAATTTCAGGGAAACCAAAACAACCAGGATGAAAATTGTAGTCTTTTTTACAATCCTGACAATAATATCAGTCTGGGGACTTCTACAAATTAACAAAATTAATGGAAACTCTGTCTATTCTGTAATACAAATAGTTAATTTAACGAATACTATTTTACAGATTTACAATTAATCTAAAATCAAAACTATCATTCCTAACAACATAGGATTTAGAAAAAAAGAGGATTTATCAATGTCGCAGGTAATGCTTATAAAAGGTTGTCCGGGCTTATGGACAACAACGACAGAGAAGATATTTTAGAACACCTTAGGACTATTAACGAAAACAGTCACAACGCCATTAGGACATTAAATAAACAGGTTTCAATAAATACACATTTCTACGAATCCATAGAAATAATTAGAAAGGCAGTAGAGAGCGATAGAACAAATATAGAAAAAACTTTTAAGGAAATTGAAAATACTAGAAAAAAAAATAAATCAAATTCAAGAAAACATCGCCTTTGCGAAAAAGAATGTCGTAAATCCAAGTGAACTTACCACTAAGGTAATTGAGAATTTTAATATTGATTTTTATAAATTGAAACTCATAAGGATGGGAGTGATGACTTATCAGAACGAGCCCCTAATCATAGCGCTTAAAATCCCCGCAAATTATATTTCAACAGACCTAAAAATCTTAAGTGCGATGCCTAACGACAAATCTATTGAAATTAATGAAAATAGTGGACTGATAATTACAATAGACAACATAACATTTACTTACAGAGAATATGTAATTTTAAGAGATTTAAAAATGAATAAAAGTTGTGTGTCCTAGCAGAAATGTAAATTAAAATGTAATAATAAAACAAGTGTAGAAATAATAAATGACGATTTAATTATTGTTAAAAATGCCTTCGAAGAAAAACTTCATCAAGATTGTGATGCAAGGAGCATAGTATTAAGAAATAATTACCTTTTTATAATTGTAAAATTAGACTACTTAATCAAACGTTCTATAATACGAAAACCATTGTCAATGAAAATTTTTGCCAATACGAAAATTTAAGGAAATAAAAGAATTAAAATACCATAAAAATGTTACTTATGGCGTTAATGTAGACATAATTTTATTAATCTTAAGCATAATTTTCTGTTTTTTTATGCAACAAAAAATTTTGTAAAACTAATAACAATACTGAGTTACAGATGAACACTACACCTCTTCATTCAACAGAACTGTGAAATATGGCGATGGAGGAGTTATATGTGGGCCATTTCAATGTCCACATATTTTTATATCTTTTTTCTTTATTATTAAAAACTCATGCAGCCGCTACTACAATTCTTACGTAGCGTCTGCATGCATTTAAAAAAGTATCATATTTTTTACACATCAGTGTAATACATGTTTTTTGCAAATCAGTTTGTAATTAGGCCAAGCTTGTTTTTTAAAAATAATAATAAAGTACAGTTTGAAAGATCAACTCAACGTGTTTGGTTATTTATGAGTTGAAAGACCAACTCAACGTGTTTGTTATGAGTTAGTAAGAACAACTTCGTATATATATTTGTACATACATATAATAATAATTTAGTTTCATTTAATTGAGTCAATTCAGATTTAAGCAGGGTACATGTACGTATGTTTTAATATACATACATATATGTATGTATATTCTTTGTTGTTTAAGAAATTAGAGTACGGGTTGTTGGAAATTAAAAATTTCTTTGTTTAGAAATTAGAGAACAGATTGTGGGAAATTTATAAAAGAGTATATTTTATTAATGGAATATACTCGTATGCGGCTAAAAATTATAATGAAAAATTAAGAAGGAGATAGCTGCTAGGAGTACTATTGCTAGTTGTAAGTTAGACTAGTTGAAAAGGGGTGCCTGGAAGGTATGTATCTAGTCATAAGCGAGTAGCTTCAGAATGTGGGATAATACGCTCGTTTATGGTTATATACATACCAGACTATAAGCAATTTTAAATAAAGTAATTGGATGCAATGAAAAGAATTTAGTCATACAATGGACAATGTTTTAATAAATTAAATTATAATAGTAAATAATTGTTTTGTATGAATCCACTATTGTAAAATGATTTCAAATTTTAATCTAATGCTAATGATATTAGGAAAAAAATTGTATGTTTTTCTTAATATATAAAGAGTTGAAAAAACAAATATGTATACGAGGTGTGATCAAAAGATAACCGTTATTTTCATCTTTTCGTGAGTTACGTATGTTCGATGTACACATTTTTTTTTTTTTAATGTTGGTTCACATGTCTGTTATATATGTTGGCAATACCAACCATTTTGGATTGTCAGTTTGTTTTTGACAGATAAAAAGGTTAGTCGTGTTTTGGTGTGCTCTTCGATTTTGTACTATTCGAAAAAAATGGATCAAAGAAACTGTATTCAGTTTTGTGTAAAAAATGAAATTAAATGCTCAAGGACATTTGAAATGTTTACTGTGGCCCTTGGCGAGTCTACTATGCGCGGAACTCAAGTTCAATTGTGGTATAACCGGTTTAAGGAAGGCCGAGAAGATTTTAATGACTATGCTCGTTCTGGTCGCCCGAGCACGTCAACAACCGATGAAAACATTGACGCAGTGAAGAAAATGAGTTGGATAATCGTCGAATCACTATCAGAGAGGTTGCTGATGATGTTGGCATATCGTTCGGCTCAAGCCACGCAATTTTTACGGATGGTTTAGGCATGAAACGTGCGGCAGCGAAGATTGTTCCAAAATTGCTAAATTTTGAGCAAAAACAACGTCGCATGGACATCGCTGAGGAGCTCTTTTTGGCCAAAAACAAAACCGTTATCATGCCTCAACCACCGTATTCACCGGACTTGGCCCCCGCTGACTTTTCCTCTTTCCAAAACTGAAGACACCGATGAAAGGAAAGCGTTTTGCTACGATTGAGGAGATAAAAGAAAAATCGAAACAGGAGCTGTAGGCGATACCAAAAAAAGCATTTCAGAAGTGTTTCGAGGATTGAAAAAAATGCTGGCATAAGTGTATTATATCTGAGGGGAATTACTTTAAAGGGGACAAGATAGTTGTTGATGAATAAATAAATACTTTATTTTTTGATCACACAATAACGGTTCTATTTTGATCACACATCGTATATAGAAAATACTTTGAATCAAATAATCTGTCTTGACGTACATTCGTGAATAATTTTAGTGACTTCAAAATTTATTCTTGTGTATTTTACCCCAGCCATACAAAACAGAAAATAAAAATTTGATTTCAAATCATTCGCTTCTGCAGTGAGCACACACACACACTAATATTATTCATACGAATGTGCAAATAACAATAGCCATGTGTGTGGCTGAAAATTGATACATACGAGTATTCACGACTGCTTTGTGAAATTGCCGAATATTTTTCCAATGTGGTTGCCATACACTTCAATATGTTGATTCTCACTCAAGATAGCAATGAAAGGTATTTCTGTATATTGTCTTTGATCCCACCTCGCATTAACTCGTACAACATTTACAGTTATCGATAATCTTGTTAAGGAGAAAGGGCGCTTAAGAAGAGAGTGGAAACAAAATCGATCACCCTACGTCAAGCAGAAATTAGAATTATCAAAAAAACACCTCCGAGAAGCACTGAACTGCGAGCTAGAGAATAGTTTCAAAAAGTATACTGAGACGCTAACTCCAACACAAAATACTAACTGCTATTTATGGAAAGCCTATAAAAATATAAAGAGTCCTAAAGACTGTCCTCGAACAATCAGCCAAAATAATGGAACTTGGGCAAGAAATGACGAAGAGAAAGCCTCAGCGTTTGCTAATTATCACAAATCCGTATTTGAACATAACCTAAGCTCCAGCTTTGAAATTCCATTTCTGACCCTTAAAATAACACTAATCCAGATGAAGGTTAAAATGAAGGAAGTGCAACTTGCAATTAAAACCCAGCTAAACACAGAAAAAGCATCAGGAATTACCGTAAAATTGATTGTGGAATTGACTAAAATAGCAACGCAGTTATTTAATGCAATACTAAGGATTGGGTATTTTTCACAACCCTGGAAGATATCACAAGTTATGATAATACCAAACCCCTGAAAAGACGCAACTCATATTATCGGCACATAAGCTTGCTCCCAGTAATTTCCAAATTATTTGAGCACAGACACCAATCCCACATTATTCCCCACTATGAATTTGGATTTCGCAAAAATCACAGAACCATAGAGCAAATTAACAGCATTACTAGAGCATACGAAATACTTTTGAAGACAAAACAAAAAAAAAATGCTCTGCTATATTTTTAGATATTGCACAGGCTTTTGACAGCGTTTGGCATGCGGAGTTAATATATAAAATTCAAAAGCTGTTACCAGTTAATGTGCCCATTCTCTTGGAATCGAATTTAGATAACCGAAAGTTCAGAGTAAAATATGGAGTATACACCACAAAGGACTTTGATATTAATGCTGGGGTTCCACAAGGTAGTTTTATAGGTCCTATACTATATGTATTATTCACTGCAGACATCCCTACTGATGATCATCTAGTCACTTCAACATTCGCTGACGACACTTCTATTCTTAGTATACATACCAATCCAATAGTGGCTTCGAATCGCCTGAGGAGTACTTGAAGAAAATAGAAGTGTGGCTGGCAAATTGGCGCATTAAAGGAAATGAGATCAAGAGTATTCACGTTTACACTTAGTAAAGAAACATGCCCTGTGATCACACTAAACAATGTGGCTATTCCTCAATCGAATACTGCAATATACCTAGGTGTCCATCTAGACAGACAACTAACTTGGCGGAACCATATTGAGGCAAAAATAATGCATATAAAGTTAGAGGCCAATAAAATAAATTGGCTGCTCAACTCCAGGTCAAGACTTCGATTAGAATATAAACTTCTATTGTAAAAGACAGTGATCAAACCAATGTGGGCATACGGAGCTGAGCTTTGGGGTAATGATTATTCATCGAAAGTCGAGCTGATACGAGTGCAATGGAAATCTTGTGTGCAATCACGGGTGCGCCTTGGTTCGTTAGAAATGCTGACATCTATAAGGACCTCAACATTCCTCTTGTTAAAAGTGAGCTCACAGAGATTATACTCAAACACAAAAAAAATTTTCGACAGCACTCGAATCCATTAGTAAAAAATCTGCTTAGAATTAAAACAGCAACACGCCTCAAAATATTGGACTTACCTATTAAATATATTAAACATTAATTAATTACTATATGATACTAAAATGAAATGAATTTAAATTGAATTAAAATTTAAAAAAAAAATTGTAGTGAAATTTAATATTAAGCCCAAGCACTGGTGCGGGATAAATACTCGTATATATAATTACTTATTGTTAGGCTCGAAATGAGTGAATTCAATAAATAAATGAATTATTTAAAAAAAAAAAACAAAAACAAAAAAGCATATTAATTAATTGGGGCCCAACTTTAAGGACTGCTAAAAGAGTCCACAGTCGGACAAAAAATCCAAGGATATAGAACAGTACAATTTATCCTGAGAGAGAAATATATATCCAGACATTTTTTTAATAATCAAAATTGTTGTCTGTAAATATTAATTCAAATGCATAAAAGTGACAATTTTGAGGTTAAGCAAAACTGTTGGGATGTTCGTGCGTGCTAAGATGTTGTAGTTGTGACAACAACTAGAATTACTGCGTTGCCTTCGCTATCGTCAACAATTTTGTCCATTTCATTAATCATATAAATTTATTAATATTTCCACATTTTGGTTTTTATTATTTTTCGTGTGTTTTGTTTTGTTCTCTTTATATGCTTTTTTATATTCTTTATATTTTGATATTATTTTATTTTTGTGTTCTGAGTAGTTGCGAAAATGTTACGAAGTTGGCCGATAATACCTTTCCGAAGTTAGAATGAACTTTGCGCCAGGAGATTTTTTGTTTGCTCTAAATGAATGATGGAAGTTGAGGCTGTGATTGTTGTTGTGGCTGTCTCCCACTATAATTAGGAAGTAACCTCGGATGTTGGCTATCATTATTGCTTCCTCTTAAGAACATATTGTAACGACTCAAATCTGCTGGGGTAATACTCAGCGGTTTGCCTGGGTCGTGTACAGAAAATTACTTCGCGGCGTGTTGTAATATTACCGTTTTCTTTATTTAATCTTTCTTTCTTTATTTATGGGTTTCAATATTCCAGTATAACTTAAAGATTTTAGGGAGACCGCTTCTGTAGTCGACACTGTGCCGTCCTGTCTCCAGTCTCAACGGTGGTGAAATAACAGACCACTTCCACTGGTTTGAGTTTGACTAGTAAGTCCTGGTTTGCTATGAAAGCGGATTGAAAAATTCAACGTTCGTATCAAACGCAATACTTCTGGGCGTCTAGGTCCGTGTGTCTTTAGTCTTTAGTTTCAACGGTGGTAAATTAAAAAACCACTTCCACCGTTTTAACTTTGACGAACAAGTTCTGTTTTGCTATGAGAGTGGATTGGAAAAATCCAGCATTCGTAGCAAACGCAGCACTTGAGTGTGTGTGTGTGTGTGTGTCCGTCGGTTCTGTTTGTTGATCTGGTAGCGTTGATGCCGTTTCCTTAGTACTTACTCGAGAGATGTGTAGCAGCAAAAGAGAGACCGTTTGTCCGGTTGCAGTCGCTTTTATAGATATTCGTTGTTCAAGTCCCGCTGGCTGTTGCTTCGACTACCGCTCCCTCTTGACCTTAGGCGACCATCGGCGTTTTCCGGGAAAAGCTGGGCTGTCGTCAAGCGCGTAGTAGTTGCAGCGGCACTTTGTTGTTGTTGCACGCAATGTTGTTGTTCTAACCATGGTTCCTTTCCGCTTGAACATTATTTTCGTGCTTCTCCTTTGTGTGCCACTTGTATGCACAACGATCATTATGTCGTTGTCTCTTTTGCTCTTGCATTCCTTTCCTCGTGTTTTTATTGTAGTATTTACCGAGGTAACGCACTCGGTCGGCCGAGTCTTGTTGTTGTTGTTCTCTGCCTCGGCTTAGTAAAGTTCTTGTTGTAATTAGCGCACGCTTAGTCTTAGTCTGCCTGTAGTGGTGTTGTTGTTGTTGTTGTTGTTGTTGGTCAGTGCAAACGGCTGGCTTGGGTTCGCTAAGTCTGTCGGTGCATACGTACTTGTTGGTGTAATCCACCTGGAGTTTATTTTCTCTGTCTTACGCAAGCGGTTAGCTCGGCTTTGCCAATGCTGTTGTTGACATTCCCCTTGCCTAGTTGTTGGTATAATTTGCATGTGGTTTGTTGACAAACGTTTAGCACTGCGTATCTTTCATGCACTCCCACCTTCGCCATGGTTTCAATTGGTGCGATGGTATTCTTTTATTTTTAATATTGAATGTCGCGAAAGGTGATTGGCTATAGCAATTAAAATTCTTTGTTCGCCAATGATGCTGACGGGCCATTATCGAAGTGACTATGGTTTTGGGGATTATTATTGTGTGAGCAAAATTAGTCAATAATTTTCCTCGTCACAATATACACACTGACATATATAATAACGGCAGGAACACTGGATTTTCTATACTGAAAACACAAATGTTAATGTTTTCATACCATTTTGTCAAGTATCATCAGCGTCATAATTGTTTAGATAGAGATTCTAGTATTCAGCCCTACCATCTTGATTTTCTCATAGCCCGCAAATCGGAGTCATCTCGAGCCTGGGAAGTTAGAAGCTCTTCCACTCTTTTATATAAAAAGTTAATTTCCACAAATTTTCTGCTTCTTTTCTTTTAACAGAAAATTATTCACAGACAGAATTTGCTGTTCTTCTCCTTCTTCTACCTTAACTTCAACGGCTTCTTCAGCCAACTTTTTCGTTCGCTGCTATTGCATTCCATCTACTATGTACCGTTCTCATGGACGCTAGTTAGCTTCAGACTCTAGGGAAAGCTCCTTTCAGGTTCATGTTGCATAATGATTCTTATCAACACCTGAATTCTTAAAATTATCTTTTACATAAATTATAATTTTCTAATTCACCATTGAATAATTTTTTAAATTTTTCTTATCGTAAAAATAAATTGTATGTATTATCTATACTTATATTTCAAATGTATTAATACGCACTTATTTTGTGAATTAGCTAACAAACAAAAATTGTGTAGAAACATCATAATCAACCATAATTATATATATTTATTTGTTCATATATTGGACTTTTATTATATTATTAATACATACGAGGTGTGATCAAAAAAGAACCGTTATTGTGTGATAAAAAAAAAAGTATTTATTTATTCATCAACAACTATCTTGACCCCTTTAAAGTAATTCCCCTCAGATATAATACACTAATGCCAGCATTTTTTTCAATCCTCGAAACACTTCTGAAATGCTTTTTTTGGTATCGCCTACAGATCCTGTACGGTTTCCTTTCATCGGTGTCTTCAGTTTTGGAAAGAGGAAAAAGTCAGCGGGGGCCAAGTCCGGTGAGTACGTTGGTTGAGGCATCACAACGGTTTTGTTTTTGGCCTAAAACAGCTCCTGAGCGATGTCCATGCGACGTTGTTTTTGCTCAAATTTTAGCAAATTTGGAACAATCTTCGTTTCATGCCTAAAAGATCCGTAAAATTTGCTTGGCATGAGCCGAACGATATGCCAACATCATCAGCAACCTCTCTGATAGTGATTCGACGATTATCCAAAATCATTTTCTTCACTGCGTCAATGTTTTCATCGGTTGTTGACGTGCTCGGGCGATCAGGACGAGCATCGTCATTGACATCTTCTCGGCCTTCCTTAAACCGGTTATACCACAATTGAACTTGTGTTCTGCTCATAGTAGACTCGCCAAAGCCCACAGTCAACATTTCAAATGTCCTTGCGCAGTTTCTTTGATCCATTTTTTTCCTTCCCTTCCTCCTCCTTCCGGTCAATGATGGCCAGCATCTCGCCCTCACCTTTGACAACGTCGCTGTAGGATGGGTATTTCTGGCCGCCGACTTTTTGTCTTTTAGCGACTTCACCCGGCTCTTCAGCCGAGCGTTGTCTCTTTGGGGCTGTACCCGCCGGTTTGCCCAAGCCGGATTGCACCCCCCTTGCCACTCTACCGATTTGGCCTGCTCCTCAGTGAGCTGGTCTGTGGGTAGAGCCTCATGTTTGGCCATGACCCTCATGGCCGCCTTCCTATCATAATAAGCCTGCTTAGACGGACGGACGGGTTTAAACGCCCCCCCTTGGCCTACCCCAGCAATCTTCTTTGAGCTGCTGGGCCCCTCTACTATCTGCTGCCGAAAGATCCCCGGGGTAGCCACCCGCCCCCTGACCGCAGTCAGCGTTTGGGTTTTTACCACCTCCTCCGGGTTTCTTCCTTCAGCACCCTTTTGAAAGAGACGAGAGACCGGTTTTCCCAAGCCTCCCCGTCCCCTACTACCAGCACTCGTGCTGGGACCAGCCCTAACGCTTAAGCCCCTTCTGCCTCCTGCTGTTATCGATCTGTCTGCCACCCTTATATTAGCGGTAGACAGGATCGCCTCTGTCGGTTTTTTGCGAGGACCGCCCTCCTTTGGTTTTCGATTTGGTTTTAAATTTAAAGACATATGTGGTCCCACGAGTATCGGTCAAGAGAGGTCCGCTCGCGCAGAGGTCCGTATGCGCGAGTAAGGCTAGATAGAACCGGAGGACGCCAAGTAACCGGAGCTCTCCGTTAGAGACTGAGCTATTTTGTTTACCTGGGTCCACAGCCAGGCTGAGCATCGACACGGGTCGTATGACATCTTACTCCAACCCAGAGGTTTTTTATAGAGGTTCGCTCCTCCATACACTGTATCCGGGGAGGTGTTTATTGACTCCTCAGTCTAGATCCGTAGTGTTCTGTTATAAATAGCAGGGTTACATCGGGCAGGAAGGAACGAAACTTACGCTTCAACGAAAACTGACGCTTCAACCCCCGGGATGGTGATAGTCAATGCAAGGACAGCGCCTGGAAAGGCACGACTCCCCCGTCATGTTTCAGGAAACCATCCTGGTACTTTGATGAACCTGGCTATGTCCCTAATATTAATGGATGGCAGCTCAGTCAGGCTTGTAAGAAATGGGGCACCAAAGGTGCGAATTCTTCTTCTGCTCAAGGATGGGCAGTGGCATAAGAGGTGGAAAACCGTCTCGTCCTCCTCCTCGAAGCCACAGCCTCGGCAAAAGTCATTTGAGGGTAGGCCCCGTCTTTCTGCGTGCTGTCCCATTATGCAGTGGCCGGTAAAAACCGACACAGTTGTCGACAGTGATACGCGATCAAGTCGAAGAAGTTGATTGGTTCTGTTTTTGTCCATTCTTGCCCAAGTTAGTCTAGCCGTGTGGCAGGATTCCTCGTTAGCCCCGGATTTGTAGGCGTCAGCCAGATATTTCCGTTTGTTTTCGAGCTTGGCTGTTGCCAGTGGAATGCCGATGTTTACGGAGGGGTGAATGTCGTGCATTAGCGTGCCTGCCTTGGCAAGCTCGTCCGCCTCGCAGTTTCCCGGGATTTCGCTATGTCCGGGACCCCAGACTAGGTGCACCCGAGAGTAACTTGCGAGCTCATTTAAAGATGTTCGACATTCATGAACTAGTCTTAAAGTTGGGGACAGGTGGATCCTGATTCAGAATTGAAGCATGGCCTGTCAGGGTTATGCGCCAGTGCGAAAGAGCGTTAAGTCTAATCGCTGTCAGCTTGGCTTGTTGCTTAACCAGGATCCCCGAGGGGAGCCAGTGCAGCATGGCAAAGAGGGCTTTCGTAGGTGTGCTACGAAGAGCGCCAGTGATCAGTAGAGCAATGGATCTTCTAATTTTATCAAGGGGTTTGATATTACAGGCTTTTTCGAGAGCTTGCCACCAGAAGCCCGACCCGTATAACAGGTTTGGTTTAACGATGGCCGTGTAGAGCCAGAGCACGACTCGAGGACGAAGTCCCCACCGTGCACCAACTGCTCTTTTACAGCAGTATATAGCGCATGTTGCCTTACGGGTCCTCTCAGCTAGATTGGCTTTCCAATTAAGCTTTGGGTCGAGAATCAGGCCTAAGTACTTAACGTGTGTTATGAAAGAAAGCGGAGTGCCGTTTAGACTAGGCATTGGAAACTTTGGGATTTTGTACTTCCTAGTGAAAAGCATCAGCTACCTAAGTAGGAAAAAAACATTTTTTTTTTCAAAAACCATTTATTTCTCAACATAGTCTCCTTTTACTTTGACACACTTAGTAAGACAATATTCCAACTTTTTTATACCATCTGAATAATACGATTTCGGGAACCCCTCAAAATACGCGTTAGTTTCGGTAATCACTTCTTCGTTTGAGATGAATCTTTTTCCTGCGAGCCATATTTCCAAGTTTGGAAACAGGAAAAAGTCACTAGGAGCTAAATCTGGACTATAAGGTGGATGATTAACCAATTCCAAGTGTATTTCACGTAATTTTAGCATCGTATCTAATGCTGTGTTAACCGGTGCGTTGTCTTGAAGAAAGAGCATTTTTTTCTTCTTTAAATGTGGTCGTTTTTCCTTGATTGCATCACTCAATTGATCCAATAATGCACGATAATACTTTCCTGTGATTGTGGATCCCTTTTCAAGATAATCGATGAGCAATATTCCGTGTGCATCTCAAAATACAGTGGCCATAACCTTGCCAGCCGATTTCACTGCCTTCGCCTTCTTCGGAGCACTTCCACCAGCTTCCACCCATTGTTTCGATTGATTTTTGGTTTCAGGTGTGTAGTGGTGGACCCACGTTTCATCAACAGTTATTAATCGACGCCAAAAATCAACAGGATTACGCTCACCGTAATTTTTATCGAGCTTTTCTTTTGTCTCTTTCGCCGTTTTCCCTTTCAAATAATAGTGTTTAATCACTGCACGAAATTCGCTTTTTTCCATTTTCCAAGAGATACAAAAGTTGCTTACTTCAAACGACTATAGCAAATAAACAAATCAATGAATTTGGGTAAAATTTTAACACCTGACGTTCGACAGATCGCAATTTCTAAACAAAAAAAGGTTTTGTGTTTGTGCTGCCATCGAGCGCTAGGTAGCTTCAATATCAATCCGCCCTCGTATAGGTTATTGGATTATATATGGTTTTATTTACAAAACTTTGTAAATCAATGTATAACAAGAACATATGCATTTAATACTAGATATTGAAGTTCGTAAAATTGTCTTCAAACATGAACATCATATACTATGTAAATGCGGAGAATCAGTGTTCATAGATATGTATGCACATATTCATGTACGTACGGGTGGGTTAATTTGTAATAGAATGTGGTTATAGTATTTCAAGCTGATCTGACAAAGTAAAAAAAAAAAACATTTAAAACCTTGCTTTTGTTGACTAAGGGTACAGTCAACAGTCAAATTATAAGTATAAGTATAGATACATTTTCTGATGTAATAGGGAACAGACGAACATATGAATATTAAAATATTAACACTAATTTTAGAAAAATTGGTTTTTTGTGCATAATTATTCTTTCTTCGGATAAACTCAAAATATGTTTGATCACATGTTGCTAACGCGAAAATATGAAATATAATATCGAAAGAGTAAATTGTGCTGATATTTGTCCAGAGTGAAAATATTTACATATCCAAGCCACACCGCACATCATACAACAATAACTCCTATACGAGAAATTACGCTTTTATTTTCATTTCATTCTTTTTATGGCACAATTCGCTACCTGCCAAAATGATCAAAAGCTAACATGTGCATACATATGTACATTCATGTATGTACATGATTTGATAAGGTTGAATTTCATAATACTCCCCCGTTTCCAGTCTTCTTCTATAACAGACATGAAAAAATTCTGCTCCAGTAAAATTATATAATACTGGTTAATTTATAAAAAATAGTAAAATACTTTTACTACTATTTATAAAAATGATAATTAAATTTTAAAAAAATCCGAAAGCCACAAAAACTATAGACCAATGCGTGAACCATTGAGCTAAAGACATTCATACTATTTTTGTTGATTTCGGAGTACATTAGAGAGTCAAAGTATTTGCTGGTTCAATTCTGAATGAACTAAAATTTCTATAATTCTGTAAATAACATTCCGCAAAAGATCACTTTTTGTCTTTTGCTATGCAATTCTATAGTGGCTTTTTTGGTGATAAAGAAATAAATTTAATAAATACATATTGTTATTTATTAATTTTATACACCAAGTTTATCTTTTTTTACTAATTTACAATATAAACTTTAAAAATATTCCCATAATTAGTTATAGAAATATACATGCCTACCTACGTAAATGAAATTATTCAAATGCAGTTAATGTACATATAATAGTACTAATTTTTTTTTAAATAGATATTGTAAAGTGCATTAATTTCAATATAAGTTTAAAATATTTTGGAATTTTTACAAATTTTTGTTTGAAATGGAATGAATTCTGTTCCTGCATACATTTAATAATATACCCTGCCGCATAAGAACATTTGTTAGGCAGTTAACAAAGTCGACTTGGCTGATTATTTCTTTTTCTACAGCCAGTCAAAATGCATGTACACACCAGCCCAATGTTGACATAAAGCTAATGCCTCGTCTTCGATTGCTATGATTGAAATTCGCCTTCATTCCTATTCCAACAAATAAAGAAAAATTATATTCTTAAATTCATATACATACACAAATAGGCATGCCGTAAACCTGCAAGCAAGCATAGAAATATTCGCACATAGTAGTAAACACACACGCACATATAGAACGAAAAAACCAGAATGTGTATCTACAGATTTTGCCCTTGCATTGCCGAGCACACTTCGGGTTTTGAGTTAATAATTTCACCATAGTCAGCCACGCAATTTTAACTCATTTCGCTGAGTGAAGAGAACGATGTAATATCTTTGTGATGTATTGTCTTTGGTGGGATAATGAAGCTGCCGGAGATGAGTGTGTGGCTGCAGATGCTAGAACTGAGTTGATGGCCAGAAGTGCCGGGTCAATATCACTTGCACTCTTTATTGAGGACCAATGTTTATATGATTACTTACATATTGGCGGTACCTGATCCGTTTTCTTCTTTTATTAGTTAGGTGACCTATTTTCTTACCGAGTTGAGCTTGTTTATGTAGAATCACTGATGAAGGATCAGAAGCGAGTTCTAAACACGATTCTGCAGATAGCAAGAATCGATAAATACCACTGGATATTCCAAAATCGATAAGGTCGGGCACTTTTTAAGGGTCAGAAGGCCAGTATGTCGGTTGCCTTGAAGACACGAAGTCTAGGTTAGAACACAGTATACTTAGTTTTAAGTGTTCAACAACTCGTGCAACATGCCTTGCATTGAAGTCATAAATACTGTCATACAATTTGTTGATTTTGATATCATAGATTCTACATTTTGCATAGGATATGCACATCTAGGAATTTCTTCAGATCCGGACTTTACTACGTTTGCTTATGACCTTGATCTAGAAGCGTTGTAACTGGTCAGCTGCTTAAGAGGTTCGATTGATTTGGCAAAATCTGTATCAGAAGCTGGTTGCTGTTTCTGATCTATTTTATTTTTGACTGCTCAATACACAGTGCAGTGCAGCCTCTGTAGTTCGCCGTATGGGTTTCCCCACAATTCCTGCATTTTTTTGCTTTTATGTTTGATTTGTCAGACAAACACTTCCTCCCCACAAACAACACAAGCAGTGCGTAAGGTATACTACAATTTTGTGTGACCGTATTCTTGGCAATTGAAGCACTGTTTCGTTCTTCAGTGGTTATTTGTTTATGTAATAAGTAACTCAGATGGTATATTGGGTGTGTTTCGTTACTTGTTATACTCCTTCCATTCGGTTCAAGTTCTACTTGAAATGGTGGTTGTGGTACTTTGTCTCTGTTTTTAATGATGAATACCATGTTAACTTTAAATCCGGCGATTTCGAGAGAATATTTGATTTCATTAATACTTACACTATTCTCAATACCTTTAATAACAACTACTTAGCCTTTACTGCGCTTTAGTTGATATGTATAGTAGTTTTTTTCAGATTGGGAGTCGTTGCACTTGCCATCGCGTGAGAGCAGCTGCATACATATTAACTCATACACGTATAGGTGTTCTTATTATGCACTGTCATAACATTAATATGTAATATAAATAAGTCTAATCGCGTAATATAAATTAGTAAATCCGCGTCGACTGTACACAGGCTACAACAAAAATTCTACAATTTTGAAAAAGACCCTGAGGATGATGTTGCTTTACATATTTCAAAGCTGGAATCGCTTGTGTCGCAGCTACAGGATGTTGGTGAAGCTGTTTCATCATCAATGGTAATAACAAAAATATTGATGACTCTTATTTCGAGTTTCTCTCATTTTTACAGTGCATGGGAGTCGACGAGCCCTGAGCAACAGACGTTAGAAAATTTAACAGCAAGTCTTGTGCTAGAAGAAGTTCGTATGAAGACCTTAGGCAAGGGCATGGATAGCGGCAATACTTTTTTTGCAAAACAAAAGGCACACTAACAAAAATTTAAAAACAACAATAACAATGCAGATGGTAAGTCTGGAAGATGTTTTTATTGCAAAAAGCCAGGGCACTGGAAACGTAACTGCAAGAAAGAAGCAAACTGGTGAAGATCAAATGAAAGGCAGTGCATTTGTGTGTGAAGAGGAGGCGGCAAAAAGCATAGACGAAAAAGACGATTGGTATGTGGATTCGGGCGCAAGCGACCACATGACGAAAAACAAAAACTGGTTTGTCACTTACCAGCCATTTGATGTGGCTATGGATATTCGTTTGGGCAACAACAACACTATTAAAGCTTATGGCAGGGGTGCGATCAACATAAAATCGTACAACAACAACAAATGGATATGTAATCATTTAGCTAATGTTGTATGTACCAGAGTTTCGTTTGAATTTATTTTCGACAATTAGCGCGATGGATAAAGGGCTTCAAATGACATCGAATCATCAACGATGTGTTTTCTTAAAGAATGGAACTGCAGTGCTAGTGGGAGTTCGCGTTGATAAATTTTACAAACTGATTATTAAAATTGATTTACCATCAAAACATGTTGATAATTTTGTATACTATACGAAAAGTAGCGTACGTCCTATAAGTGAATGGCACAACAAATTGGCGCATCAAAACTTAGATCACTGTAAACGATTTCTTAAAAAAATTGGCATGCCTTATTTCGATGAAGACGATAATTTTTGTGATGCTTGTGTTTTAGGAAAACAGCATCGAACGCCCTTTCCAATCAGTAAGAGCAAAACATCAGATGTTGGAGAAATTGTTCATGCGGATGTCTGTGGACCGATGGAGAAGATTTCAGTTGGTGGATCGAAATACTTTCTTTTGCTAAAAGATGATTTCTCGCATTATCGAAAAGTATATTTTATTGAAGAAAAAAGTGAAGTCTTAAAGTACTTGGAACGATACATTGGCGACGTTCAAATTGAAACGGGTCGAAAAATCAAAATACTTCGTGCGGAAAATGGAGTTGAATTTATAAACAAAAATGTGGATTCACTACTGAGAAAAAATTGTATAACTCATCACAAAATGGTGCCATATAATCCAGAACAAAATGGATCTGCTGAACGTGAAATGCGTACTATTGTTGAATTAGCAAGAACAATGATATATGCTAAGAATCTGGACAAAAAGTTTTGGGCGGAGGCTGTTAATTGTGCTGTATACGTATTAAACAGAACAGGAACTAATTCGCAACAAGGAATAACACTTTTTGAGCTGTGGTTTGGTAAGCAACCTAAAATAGACAATTTGCACGTTTTCGGCACGGAGGCATTTATTCATGTACCGAAGCAAAAGCGATTGAAATGGGATGCTAATCCCAGAAAGGAATATTCGTTGGATATGCAGACGATATTAAGGGATTGAGAGTATACAATTCAAGAATAAACAAGGTGGAAATTTCTCGAGACATCGCATTCAAAAATGAATTTGGAAAATCATCCGAAGCTGTGATGGATTTATCTACTGAGGATGCAGAACCAAATGAAGAAATGGCGAATGGTATACAGCATCAACAATCAGAATCTTTGGAGAACAGTGATGATGAGGTATTCTGTGAAAGTCTTCCATTCTCAGATATCGACGTGCCGGGTGCTGAACAAAGACCTGAACCTGAGCAAAGTTTTATAAATGACAGACTACGTAGTAAATCGACGAATCTCGACGTAAAAAACGGTAACCAGCATAGCCAATCTAAATCGCCTAACGCATTTGTAGCTGAGGGACACCTTTTTGTGGCGAGCAGCCAAACCCCAACGAATTATCAACAAGCAAGAAGCTGCAAAGAAGCCAAAGAATGGAAACAGGCAATGGATGAGGAAATCAATTCACTCAATGGCAACAAAACGTGGTTTTTGACTGAACTACCAAAATAAGCTAAAGTCATCAGCACAAGATGGGTATACACGATCAAAGATACTACTGAAAATGAAGAAAAACGATCCAAAGCAAGATTAGTAGCTCGTGGATTTACTCAGGAATACGGGATTGATTATTTGGAGACTTTTAGTCCTGTGGCCAAGTTTACGTCGATAAGGGCAATCCTTTGTATAGCGGCAACGGAACAATTGAAATTGAAGCAGTTTGACATCAAAACAGCTTTTTTGTATGGTGACATCCAGGAAGATATTTACGTTCATCAACCTGAAGGATATTCAGACAACACGGGGCGAGTTTGTAAATTGCTGAAAAGTTTATATGGATTAAAACAAGCCTCAAGATGTTGGAATAAGACTTTTTCAACAATGCTTAAAAAATTCAGTCTGGTGGCAAGTAAAGCTGATAATTGCGTTTTCACTAACAAAGCTGGTGCAAAAAGATTGCTAATGGCTATTTACATCGATGATGGGCTAGTTGCGGCAGAAGATGAGGCAGACATAGATAAGCTTTTAGCATTCCTAAAGCATTCATTCAGCATAAAAGTGTTCAAGGCTAGACATTTCCTTGGACTAGAAATTCGACAGTTGGCAGATGGCAGTGTACATGTAAACCAACATGGTTATGCAGAAAAGTTACTGAAGAAGTTCAACATGGATCAAGCCGATCCAGTTAGTACGCCCTGCGATATTTCGACAACTGGGCTAACATTAGCTGATGGTGCAGCAGTGTCGAGCTATCCGTATAGACAGGCGGTTGGTAGTTTGATGTATTTAATTCTAGCAACGAGACCAGACATAAGTTTTGCTGTTGGGTACGCTAGCAGATACCTGGAAAACCCGACAAATGCACATGTGAATGTCGTAAAGCGAATTTTCAAATATTTGAATGGCACAAAAGGGTATGGTATACTTTTTCCAACGAAAGATTCCTTTGTTTTAAATTGTTTTAGCGATGCCGACTATGCTGGTGACGTCACTACAAGAAAATCAACCAGTGGACTTGTTATTATGATGGGTTCAACCTGCATTGCATGGGCATCACAGAGACAACACTGCGTTGCATTGTCTACTACCGAATCTGAATTTGTGGCAAGCTGCCAGGCCGTCAAAGAGCTTATGTGGATAAAACAACTCTTAAGTGATGTACTTTCTGACGAATACTCAGAGACTAATCTGAATATGGACAATCAAGGAGCTATTAGATTAATTAAAAATCCAGAATATCATAAGCGAACAAAACATATTGATGTAAAATTTTATTTTATTAGAGAAGAATATGAAAACAATCTGTTTAATATTAATTATGTTTCATAAAATCAGCAAGTGGCAGATATTTTTACAAAGCCCTTAGTAAAAGAAAAATTTGTGCGTTTTAGACAACTCATGAATATTATTGAATTAAAAAAAAACTAAGATATTAATGAATCCTAAAAAGAAAAGGAAAAGAATTTATTTTTGATTTAAAATTTTGAAATTAAAATGAAATGTATGATAAAAGTGGGAGTGTTAAGAATATTTATCACATTATATCCCACTGTATTTACTTCCAATACTTCTACTGTATTTACTTCCAATACTTCTTTACTTAAGTACACACATGCTACATGTACAAACATATGTATACTATTAATAAAGTTAGTTCTCTACAAACACTCAAACCGTTCAACAAATTGTATGACAGTATTTATGACATCAATGCAAGGCATGTTGCACGAGTTGTTGAACACTCAAAACCAAGTTATGCGGTGTTCTAACCTAGACTTCGTGTGTTCAAGGCAACTGACATACTGGCCTTCTGACTCTCAAAAAGTGCCTGACCTCATCGATTTTGGCATAACCAGTGATATTAAGGCAAAAAGAATGCATATAAAGTTAGAGGCCCATAAAATAAATTGGCTACTCATCTCCGAGTCAAGGCTTCGATTAGAATATAAATTTCTATTGTAAAAGACAGTGATCAAACCAATGTGGGCATAAGGAGCTGAGCTTTGGGGAAATGATAGTCTTTGGAACGTCGAGCTGATACAAGTGCAATCGAAAATCTTGCGTGCAATCGCGGGTGCGCCTTGGTTCGATTGAAATGCTGACATCCATAAGGACCTCAACATTCCTGTTATTAAAAGTGAGGTTACAGAATGAAATTAATTTAAATTGAATTAAAATTAAAAGAAAAAAATGTAGTAAAATTTAATATTAATCGCAAGCACTGGTGCGGGATAAATTCTCGTATATATAATTACTTATTGTTAAGCTCGAAATGACTGAATTCTATAAATAAATGAATTGTTAAAAAAAAAACCATAAAAGCATATTAATTAATTGGCGCCCAACTTTAAGGACTTCTAAGAGAGTCACACAGTCGGACAAAAAATCCAAGGACACAGAAAAGTACCATTTATCCTGAGAAAGAAATATATATCCAGACATTTTTTTAATAATCAAAATTTTTGTCTGTAAGTTTTAATTCAAAGGCATAAAAATGACAATTTTGAGGTTAAGCAAAACTGTTGGGGTGTTCGTGCGTGCCAAGATGTTGTAGTTGTGCCCACAACTAGAATTACTGCGTTGCCTTCGCTACCGTGTACCTTAAGTCGGTAATAAGCTGCCGATAGTACCTGCAGTTCAGCTATCAAGATGAAACGCACGTTCCAGGTTTAAATCACAAGAAAATAAGAGCCTTTATTCTTAAAATCATAAACCTTAAATACTATTTACAATTCGTCTTGCTTGCTAAGTACCTTTCTGGTGTTCCAGTTACGCAATTGTTGATTGGTGTCTGTTAGTTAATCCACAGATCTACTGATTATAAAATTGCCAACTGTGCATTTTCTAAACCAATGCCCGTCGTCAACTTCAATGCAGAAACTGTAATACCCTAAAAGTTTACATAAGCATTGCTCTAATAATTAACGTACCATAAGAGGATGTGGGCAAATATAACTTAAATGTTAACTAAACCAGCCGTTTAGCATCTATTGGGAGTTGGTGCTGTGAGTGAACTACACGCCGGTAGCTTGATTCAGACTCACAACATCCCTCCGCTCTTTCTAGAAGGAGGTAGTTCAACTACCTTCTAGTGAATAGTTAACAACATTCTCCTTGCACCGTAAACAATTTTGTGCATTTAATTAATCAGATTGTAATAAGTGTTAACTGTTACCCTACGAAGATTTTGGGCTCATATGATTTTTTGTATTGCGCGAGAGCTTGCGCACTTAGTTTTTACTAATTAAAGCGACTATGGAAGTCAGCTCTTAGGAGTTCTCGACAATTTGAGTTGTGTTTTAGAACTGATCTTTATTTACAAAATTAGCCTCTTTTATATTCAAATTACGATAAATATTTCGATAAATATTTCCAATATCCCATGTGTCAACAAATTTCACATGTGTAAGCAATAAAATATGAACGTGCAATTTTTGCCTACTACAGACCCTTGAGGTTCGAATTGCATGTTCACTGCATTGCTTGGGATAGAGGAAGGCTTGAAAGAGTGGTGCGATTAGTTCTGCTAGTGATTGCATTCAATGGTACGGTATGCATGACCATCATGACACACAGCATAACTAATCCTTCGGGAAAAAAAATTGTTTTTTGTATATAAAATTTTGTTTTAATTTTTTTTTAGTTTTACTTAGTTATATTCCAGTTTAACATTGTATATCCTAATGTATTTTAGTTATTCTTATTTAACATTCTTAACATTGTACAGTGGTTATGTCTAGTTTTTCTTATTTATATTTCTTATTTATATTTCTTATTTATAATTCTTATTTATAATTCTTAATGTGTTTTAGCTTTTCTTATTTAAAATTCTTAACATTGTACAGTGGTTATGTCTAGTTTTTCTTATTTATATTTCATGAGATTGTTGTTATGTATTAAGATGTCTTTTCCATTCTTATCAATTAGAGAACACCTAGTCTATTATTAATTTTAAATGGGCCTATGTAAGGGCTGTCTAACTTCTTCCTACACATATTTCTTAGCATTACTAAGTCTCCTATATTAAACTGTGAGCTATTAGTTCCTATGTCGTAGTTCTTTTTTCTTTTCTCCTTTGTTTTTTGGAGTATAAGACTGGCAGTGTCTTTTGCATTTTCTAGTCCTTGTTTTAATTCATTTTAGTATTCTTCAGGTTTGATCCGACTAACCGTTTTGATCACTTTTTTATCTGTTATAGTGTTTGGCAGTTTTCCAAATATGTTCAAAAGGTGAGTAACCTGTGTCGACGTATGGTGTGGTATTATACGAGAAAACGTAATAAGGTAAACCATTTTCCCATTCCTGTTCTTCTGTTGAGGTGCGTATGCATTCATTGAGAACACTATGATTTCTTTCTATGCTACCTAGAGTTTGGTGCTGGTAAGGGGTTGATGTTTTATGTAGAAAATTTAACGTTTTGCTCATATGGTCAAACAGCTAGTTCACGAACTCTCTGCCCATGTCTGTCTTTATCGTGAGGAAACATGAATTTTTCTAGTAAAATATTGGCAACCTCTACAGATTCTTTTGTGTACATTGGATACGCCTCCAAGTTAGTTGGCACTGAAGCGTTAAAATGTACTTATATCTTTTTGAAATACGGAGTGGTCCTACTGTGTCCATTTCAACTATTTGGAAACTTGTCGATGGAGTGTCTGTAATGACCATCTTTTCTCTTATGTGTTTTGTTGTTTTGTATTTTGCACATATCTCGCAGTTATTTATAGATGCCTTCACCATTTTAATCATATTTTTCCATATGTACTTTTGTTTTAACTTTAACAAAGTTCTACTTACTCCTGGGTGTCCGGATGTTTGCGTGCAATAGTTATCGTATATGAGTTTCTTTTCTTCTATCACGTATATTATGTGGGGTTACAAATAAAATTATAGCAGGAGTTTGCCGTCCTTTAGCTAAATTCTCAATAAAAATATTTTTATATAAGGCTTTTAATTTATCTTCATTAATAAGATCTAACAAAGTATCGTCTTTTGAAAGAGCGATCTTGTCGATGTCATGACTGATTAAAAATTGAGTAAGCTTCCTCATGACCGTATTGAGGACTAAATCAGAATTATCGCTTAACTCTAACATTATATTTTTAAAGCCGACTGTAATATTTGGCAAACTTTTCTTGTTTTTACGCGTATTTCGTTCGAGCTCATCCCCTTTTATAATTTTGCACTTTAACTGCTTTAAATTTCAAATATCCGATAAAGATGTACTATTCCATATATAGAGGCGCGCGTTCCTCTTGTCTGGGTGTTCAGTAATTTCATCTACTTGTTTTTTCTTCATACTTCTTGTGATTGCCATTATTGTGGGTATCATTGCTTTTAATGTGTCAGAATTTATTTCTATTCTTGACAAAGCGTCTGCGTTAGTGTTAATTTTTCCTGTTTGTATATAATTTTAAAGTCGTATTCCATCAAGTCTAGTCGGATACGAGTCATTCTAGATGAAAGGTTGTTGTGTGTAAACACTGATACTAGTAGTCTGTGATCTGTTACTACTGTGAATTTCGTTCCAAGCTGGTAGGGGCGAAAATGATTAATAGCCCAATGAATGGCTAATAATTCTTTCAATTACTAGTTTAACTACACATACTTTCTTTTCAAAACTAAAATGAAACATTTTTTTTGTAAATTTTCTATTATTTAAGCCCAAAATTTCATTCATTTTGTTGTTTCTGCAACATTTTGCAACTAATTTTATAATTTTTCTGGGTTTCCTAATGCTTTTGTTTAATGTTTCTTTCATTACATATGTATGTACTCGTACATGAATTATCAATTAGTTTCTGATTATAATAATAACATTTATATTATATACTCGTATGGTCTTTAAATTAAATTAAAAGTCACGTATGTATATGTATATAAAAATATTAAAGATTCTTTATTAATATTTAAATGTATTAAGTTGCTTAACTATAATATTAAAATAAATTTTTTGTAAGAAATTTCGCTTACTCTGTTTCTAAAGAATAAATTATGTGAAGCTAAAGGCCAAGATTTGCTTAATCGTGGACATCAATTTAATACATCAATTAAATTCGGCAGGACCCGACATCAGAAGTGCCAGTTTGGTAGGATCGCAATATAATAAGTGTTAACTGTTACCCTACGAAGATGTTGGGCTCATATGATTTTTTGTATTGCGCGAGAGCTTGCGCACTTAGTGCTCAGCGCCTAAAGAGGCAGTCAGATGTTTTTACTAATTAAAGCGACTATGGAAGTCAGCTCTTAGGAGTTCTCGACAATTTGAGTTGTGTTTTAGAACTGATCTTTATTTACAAAATTTGCCTATTTTATACTTAAAATTTAGGTTCAAATTACGATAAATATTTCGAAAAATATTTCCAATATCCCATGTGTCAACAAATTTCAAATGTGTAAGCAACAAAATAAGAACGTGCAATTTTTGCCTACTACAGACCTTTGAGGTTCGAATTGCATGTTCACTGCATTGCTTGGGATAGAGGAAAGGCTCGAAAGAGGGGAGTGGTGTGTGTGTGTGCGTGGTCATACTGCGTGTGCACTACATGGTGCGATTAGTTCTGCTAGTGATTGCATTCAATGGTACGGACCATCATGACCATCATGACACACTACAATATAAAATTATTAATATTTCCACATTTTGTGTTTTATTATTTTTTTGTACTTTCTTTTGTTCCAGTAGATTTTGCGCCAGGAGATTTTCTGTGTGGTCTAAATGATGGAAATTGAGGCTGTGATTGTTGTTGTTACTGTCTCCCACTATAATTAGGCAGTAACTTCGGATGTTGGCTATCATTATTGCTTCCTTTTAAGAAAATATTGTAACGACTCAAATCTGCTGGGGTAATACTCAGCGGTTTGCCAGGGTCGTGTACAGAAAATTACTTCGCGGCGTGTTGTAATATTACCGTTTTCTTTATTTAATCTTTCTTTCCTTATTTCTAGGTTTCAATATTCCAGTATTACTTAAAGATTTTAGGGAGACCGCTCCTGTAGTCGGCACTGTGCCGTCCTGCTCTCCAGACTCAACGGTAGTGCATTAAGAAACCACTTCCACCGGAATGAGTTTGACTAGTAAGTTCTGGTTTGCTATGAAAGCGGATTGAAAAACCCAACGTTCGTATCAAACGCAATACTTCTGGGCGTCTAGCTCCGTGTGTCTTTAGTCTTTAGTTTCAACGGTGGTGAATTAAAAAACCACTTCCACCGTTTTAACTTTGACGAACAAGTTCTGTTTTGCTATGAGAGTGGATTGGAAAAATCCAGCATTCGTAGCAAACGCAGCAGGTGTGTGTGTGTGTGTGTGTGTCCGTCGGTTCTGTCTGTTCATCTGGTATCGTTGATGCATCAACGTTTCCTTAGTACTTACTCGAGAGATGTGTAGTAGGCAAAAGAGAGACCGTATGTCCGGTTGCAGGCGCTTTTATAGACATTTGTTGAAGCACTTGTTCTCGTTGTTCAAGTCCCGCTGGCTGTTGCTTCGACTACTGCTCCCTGTAGCTAAGGCCAAGGCATTGTTGTTGTTTTCCTCTTGACCTTAGGCGACCATTAGATCCATTTTTAATATTGAATGTTGACGGGGCCGCGCAAGGTGATTGGCTATAGCAATTAAAATTCTTTGTTCGCCAATGATGCTGACGGGCCATTATCGAAGTGACTATGGTTTTGGGGATTATTATTGTGTGAGCAAAATTAGTCAATAATTTTCCTCGTTACAATATACACACTGACATATTTAATAACGGCAGGTACACTGGATTTTCTATACTGAAAACACAAATGTTAATGTTTTCATACCATTTTGTCAAGTATCATCAGCGTCATAATTGTTTAGATAGAGATTCTAGTATTCAGCCCTACCATCTTGATTTTCTCATAGCCCGCAAATCGGAGTCATCTCGAGCCTGGGAAGTTAGAAGCTCTTCCACTCTTTTATATAAAAAGTTAATTTCCACAAATTTTCTGCTTCTTTTCTTTTAACAGAAAATTATTCACAGACAGAATTTGCTGTTCTTCTCCTTCTTCTACCTTAACTTCAACGGCTTCTTCAGCCAACTTTTTCGTTCGCTGCTATTGCATTCCATCTACTATGTACCGTTCTCATGGACGCTAGTTAGCTTCAGACTCTAGGGAAAGCTCCTTTCAGGTTCATGTTGCATAATGATTCTTATCAACACCTGAATTCTTAAAATTATCTTTTACATAAATTATAATTTTCTAATTCACCATTGAATAATTTTTTAAATTTTTCTTATCGTAAAAATAAATTGTATGTATTATCTATACTTATATTTCAAATGTATTAATACGCACTTATTTTGTGAATTAGCTAACAAACAAAAATTGTGTAGAAACATAAAATCACCATAATTATACATATTTATTTGTTCATATATTGGACTTTTATTATATTATTAATACATATACATATTTTTTTTCAACTCTTTATGTATTAAGAAAAACATACAATTTTTTTCCTAATATCATTAGCATTAGATTAAAATTTGAAATCATTTTACAATAATGGATTCATACAAAACAATTATTTACTATTATAATTTAATTTATTAAAACATTGTCCATTGTATGACTAAATTCTTTTCATTGCATCCAATTACTTTATTTAAAATTGCTTATAGTCTGGTATGTATATAACCATAAACGAGCGTATTCTCCCACATTCTGTAAGCTACTCGCTTATGACTAGATACATACCTTCCAGGCACCCCTTTTCAACTAGTCTAACTTACAACTAGCAATAGTACTCCTAGCAGCTATCTCCTTCTTAATTTTGCATTATAATTTTTAGCCGCATACGAGTATATTCCATTAATTAAACATACTCTTTTATAAATTTCCCACAATCTGTACTCTAATTTCTAAACAAAGAAATTTTTAATTTCCAACAACCCGTACTCTAATTTCTTAAACAACAAAGAATATACATACATATATGTATGTATATTAAAACATACGTACATGTACCCTGCTTAAATCTGAATTGACTCAATTAAATGAAACTAAATTATTATTATATGTATGTACAAATATATATACGAAGTTGTTCTTACTAACTCATAACAAACACGTTGAGTTGGTCTTTCAACTCATAAATAACCAAACACGTTGAGTTGATCTTTCAAACTGTACTTTATTATTATTTTTAAAAAACAAGCTTGGCCTAATTACAAACTGATTTGCAAAAAACATGTATTACACTGATGTGTAAAAAATATGATACTTTTTTAAATGCATGCAGACGCTACGTAAGAATTGTAGTAGCGGCTGCATGAGTTTTTAATAATAAAGAAAAAAGATATAAAAATATGTGGACATTGAAATGGCCCACATATAACTCCTCCATCGCCATATTCCACAGTTCTGTTGAATGAAGAGGTGTAGTGTTCATCTGTAACTCAGTATTGTTATTAGTTTTACAAAATTTTTTGTTGCATAAAAAAACAGAAAATTATGCTTAAGATTAATAAAATTATGTCTACATTAACGCCATAAGTAACATTTTTATGGTATTTTAATTCTTTTATTTCCTTAAATTTTCGTATTGGCAAAAATTTTCATTGACAATGGTTTTCGTATTATAGAACGTTTGATTAAGTAGTCTAATTTTACAATTATAAAAAGGTAATTATTTCTTAATACTATGCTCCTTGCATCACAATCTTGATGAAGTTTTTCTTCGAAGGCATTTTTAACAATAATTAAATCGTCATTTATTATTTCTACACTTGTTTTATTATTACATTTTAATTTACATTTCTGCTAGGACACACAACTTTTATTCATTTTTAAATCTCTTAAAATTACATATTCTCTGTAAGTAAATGTTATGTTGTCTATTGTAATTATCAGTCCACTATTTTCATTAATTTCAATAGATTTGTCGTTAGGCATCGCACTTAAGATTTTTAGGTCTGTTGAAATATAATTTGCGGGGATTTTAAGCGCTATGATTAGGGGCTCGTTCTGATAAGTCATCACTCCCATCCTTATGAGTTTCAATTTATAAAAATCAATATTAAAATTCTCAATTTCCTTAGTGGTAAGTTCACTTGGATTTACGACATTCTTTTTCGCAAAGGCGATGTTTTCTTGAATTTGATTTTTTTTTTCTAGTATTTTCAATTTCCTTAAAAGTTTTTTCTATGTTTGTTCTATCGCTCTCTACTGCCTTTCTAATTATTTCTATGGATTCGTAGAAATGTGTATTTATTGAAACCTGTTTATTTAATGTCCTAATGGCGTTGTGACTGTTTTCGTTAATAGTCCTAAGGTGTTCTAAAATATCTTCTCTGTCGTTGTTGTCCATAAGCCCGGACAACCTTTTATAAGCATTACCTGCGACATTGATAAATCCTCTTTTTTTCTAAATCCTATGTTGTTAGGAATGATAGTTTTGATTTTAGATTAATTGTAAATCTGTAAAATAGTATTCGTTAAATTAACTATTTGTATTACAGAATAGACAGAGTTTCCATTAATTTTGTTAATTTGTAGAAGTCCCCAGACTGATATTATTGTCAGGATTGTAAAAAAGACTACAATTTTCATCCTGGTTGTTTTGGTTTCCCTGAAATTTATAATTTCTTTTAACTTGGGTCTTATAAGTTTTCTTAAATTTTTTATCTCTTGAAACTAAATAATTTCCATTTCTTTTGAAGTTTGATATTTTTTTATATTTAGGTTGATGGTTTTAGTAATTCTTAACGTAAGTATTACTAAAATCATCTGTCGAACTCCATTTATTCCTCTCATTTTGCAATGTGATTTTCCTAGCCTTTTCTGCGTATAGTTATTCTGATAATTTTTAAAAAATCTTCTTCAGGTATAATATTATTTAAGAAATCGATGGGTTTTATTTTTGTCGTTGAATGAATAGTATTGTTATACGAAACTATTGCTTTAAACACATTTTCTTGTAAATTTTTATTATTATTTTGATCTGCATTAAATAATCAAATGTGCTCGTTTAGTGTAGAATGTAATCTTTCCACGTCTGAATTACCTGTCTTGTTATAAACAGTGGTTAGGTGTAAAGTTATTCCTTCGTCTATTAAAAATTGTTTGATTGCCACTGTGTCTAATTCATTATCAGTGAAAAGAGTTTCTGGTTTACCTAAATAACGAATCCTTTCTTTAATGCCCTCAATAAGAGATACCCAAGTTCTGTCTTTCAATTCATGTGCTGCTGCGTACTTAGTTAGTCTATCAATGCTCGTTAAATGCATTATATTTCTTTGTGGATACCAAATGTCAAAATGCACAATTTCGTTGTGTTTTAATGGTGTTTGGTAATTGAGGGCATGTCTGATTGGGTGTCCATCGAATTTGGGCCTAAGTATTTCTTTTTGTAAATCTGGATAGTAATGCGTTTTTTTATTTTTTCAAATACTTCACTTATCCCTCTATGGTTGGTTTCGATATGTTTTTTCTCTATCAAGGTTAACAATTCTCCTCTATCTGCTATTTCTTCCAATAAGGACTGGGATCTCATTACTTTTAAGTTTTTATTGTTTGAGAAATATGTCGAGTATAAGATTTGGATTTTTAGAAACAGGGTATCGTCGGGACAAAATATTACTACTAATCCTTTCTGTGGGAGATTAAACCTCAATATCTCTAATATATTGCTTTGTTGTGTTATATTTATGATATTTATTATTATTTTTTGATAGAGGATTTTTTTGAAAAAGATTGTCGTTCTGCATTCTTCAAAATTAATTGAGTTTTAAAAAATGTTGATCGCACTTTCCGTTTTCTTATAGAAGTTATACTGCTATTTTTTGCACTATGAACAGTATTTTCGGCTTCAATAAATAGTTCATTTAAATTTATTTCAGTATCTACAATGATTCTACTGAACGCGTCAGCAATGACGTTCTCTTTCCCTTTAATATATTCAATGTCGAAGTCGAATTCGTTTAATTTTATCTTCCATCTTTGGAGTTTTGGGTTTGGCACATCGGTTTTAATAAAAAGTTTCCTACCGAACAGGTATGGCCGAAAATACTTGGTTGACCATACAATGGACAGAAGCTCTTTTTCTATAGTGCTATAGAGTGTGAATAATTATTTAAAGTCTGGATGTACTAAAATTTGATAATTTCTTTTAATTTTTTGAATGCACAATGTAATCTTTATCGTTTAAGTTGACTTTTGCATTTTTCTTTAAAAACTTTATTATATGGTGGGCTACTTTGGAATAATCTTTAATAAATCTCCTGTAGTAACCACTGATTCCGAGAAAAGACATTATTTCTTTTTGCGATTTAAGGAGTGGAATCTTATCTATCGCTACTATTTTTTTTTTTGGATTTGGTTTTATTCCTTCTTTGGTAACCAAATGGGCAAGGATTTCGGTTTCTTTAGCTAAGAATGTACATTTATGTAATTGGATTTTTAGATTAGCTTCATTAAGGCACTTTAAGATTTTATTTAGTGATTCTAAATGTTCTTCGATGCTAGTGGAGAATATGAGGATATCATCCAAATAAACAATACAAATTTTCCCAATGATATTTTAGTACTTCATTCATAAGCCTTTGATAGGTTGCGGGGGCATTGCACAACCCTAAAGACATACGAAGAAACTCGCAATGACAATTTGCTGTTGAAAAGGCTGTTTTATGAATGTCATTAGGGTCCATCTCGATTTGATGGAAGTCCTTAGCCAAATCAAGTGTCGAGAAGTATTGGCATCTTCCCAATTCGTCAATATTTGGAATTGGGAATCTATCTTCTATAGTGATGCTATTTAGTTTCCTGTAGTCGATACATTGCGCCATTTTTGTTCGGTAGACGCGTCTAGCTTCTTTGGTACTATCGAAAGAGGGCTGTTGTAGGGACTACAGGATTTCCGTATTATGTTTTGTTCTAATATTTGGTTTATTTGTCTATTGATCTCTTCCTTGTGAATTTCAGGATATCTATAAATCTTAGAAAACACCGGTACATTGTTCTGTGTTTTTATTTTATGTTTTATTTGGCTAGTAGCCATTAGATTTTCATTTTCATTATAAAAAATTCTTTTATATTTTCTTAACACTGGTAAGAGGTTGTTTTTGTCCACTTTGTTTAAATGATCTGTATTGATGGATTCTATTTCATTCATATTTTTCATTTCATTGCTAAATATTTCCACTATATTTTCGCAATTAAATTCTTCCTATACTTTTCTTCTTCCTCATTCATATAAAATATTGGTGTACTTTTATTTGTTCTTATTATTCTATTTGGATAATCTATCACACAGTTTAATTTTGCTAAAATATTGTTTCCTAATAAACCATCAACGTTTTTATTAAAATAAAATTCAAGGAATTCGAAGATAAAATTTTCCTCATTAAATTCTTTATATATCCGGAATCTACAGAGTTTATCGACTCGAAAGCCGTGATTTCCAAATTTGCAGAGACTTTCCATTTTGGGTTACAGATGTTTCCATTAATTAAACTAAATTCTGCTCCAGTATCGACTATAAAGCGTAATATCTTTATAGGCGTTTCGATTACTATATAGGGTAATTGTTTCTCCCGTTTGGTGGAAAATTTATTCCTGAGTTAGAAATATCCATCGGTTCTTGACCATTATTTCGAGTATAGTTTCTGGGTGTAGTGTCCGATTGCATTCTAAATACTCGGGGTGAGTGAAGATTGGTTGGGTAGTTAGTTGTATAGTTACTGTTGTTATTATTGTTTCTATTTCTGTATTGATTATTATTATAATTCTGATTATGGGTATCATGATTCCGGTTCTGATTTCCTGAGCTATTATACCTATTAGTATTTGCGTAATTGTTAAAATCTCTGCTTACGTTTCTTTGAAGGTTATTGCCTTCATTTTGGGTTTGGTTGTTAGTTCTATTATAGTTACTATTACTTCCTTGGTTATTTGTCCTATTTGTAGACCTAATATTTCTGACATCATTACTAGAATGTGTTCTATGTGAATAACTCGGGTTGCTACGACTGCTCTGACTAGAATTATTGGCTGTATAATTTTGATGTCTGGCTTCTACAATTATTTTAAAAGCGTCATCTAGGGTTTTTGGGTCTCTTGCGAATAATATCGTTTTTGTAGGTTCCGGTAAGTGTTCTTTAAACAGCCTATTATGTAATCTGTTTCTTATTTTATTGATTTTATTGTAATAAACTTCTATAGTCCAAACCCTTCTCCAAGTTTTTAAATCGTCCATTAACTCACTATTAGTAGTTTTTTCTCCAAAATTGTCTAAAAGTATTCTCTTAAGGGTTTCCCAATTTGTTACATTTCCATGACTATGTATCGCTTCTCTTGTAACTCCCCTACATTTATTTTTTATATATCCTAATAAGATTCTTTTATTGCTGCTCTCAAATAAGTCAACACCAGGTAGAAGTGTTTCCACTTGCATTAAGAAATCAGTCAACTGATTTATATCAGTGCCAACAAAGCAAGAAATTTCTCTAATGCTTTCTAACACTAAAGTGAATTGCCGTATAGTGTCTGCGTCGCTTTTAAGAGAGTTTTCCATAAAAACTTTCAAAAATATTTCAAATTAAACATACTGTGAATTTTAATTAAAAAGAAAAAATTTAACTTTTTATAAATTTACATTTTTCCTTACTCGTATAACAAATTGAAAATCTGCTTCTATTAGGTGGGTGTGTATTTCGTTGACTGTTTCCGTAGAGGTTCTTGTTGGTTGTGTTAAAGTTGGTTCTTCACTAGATGTAAGTTTAATTTATATCAATCGCTGTTTGTGTTAAAGTTGTTGCTGCTTTGTTTAACAATTTTTTTTTCTACTTAACTGATTCACTTTTGAGCTTGTGTCTCTTTTCTTTTTCCTCGGTGTATTTTCCTTAGCTTTCTTATCACCAGATAATAGTTATTTCTTATTTGGAGTCACTTTTGTTGATTTTTTTTCACACTTTAATTTTCCAGTCAGTATGCAAGGTTATATTACTTCCTTTTTTCACAATTTAGTTCGATTTTTCCACTTATAAGTTTTCGTAAAAGTTAATAAAAAAAGAAATTTTTTGTGTTGATTCTATCACTGGATTTGGTTAAAATTTCCACATCACATCCTCGTCGCCAATAATGTGTTTCAATAATGCGTTTCAATTACGAAGTAGTTCTTACTAACTCATAACAAACACGTTGAGTTGGGCTTTCAACTCATAAATTACCTTATTATCCTTTTTAAAAAACAAGCTTAGCCTAATTACAAACTTACTTACTTACTTAGGTGGCCCTTACTACCCGCGGGCGGCTCACGGCCGACTTGAGCACCTCTCGCCAGGCGCCTCTGCTACCCGCGCGCCTTCACCAATCAGTTACAGCAAGCGTGGTCAGTGCTTCATCAGCTTGGTCCATCCATCGGAGGCATGGTCTCGCTCTTCGTCGTCGACCTTCGGCTTTCGTCTCAAATACCTTTTTCGCTGGAGCTTCTTCATCCATACGATGGACATGACCCAGCCAGCGGAGAAGCTGAATGCTTATACGCTGAACTACGTCGATGTCGGCATAGAGCTCATACAGCTCGTGGTTCATTCGAATACGGCCAAATATTTTGCGAAGAACTTTTCTCTCGAACACCCCAAGAGCGGCTGCATTCGTCTGCGATATCACCCATGCCTCAGCGCCATAAAGAAGCACCGGCAGAATGAGCATCTTGTAGAGTGTCAGCTTCGTCGATCGAGAGAGGGCTCTGCAACCCAATTGCTTACTGAGCCCATATTAGCACCTATTAGCAATTGTAATTCTTCGCGTTATCTCCAGGCTGACATAATTATTGGTGTTAACGGCGGTGCCAAGGTATGTAAATTCCTTGACGACTTCAAAGTTGTAGTTGCCCGCTGAAACGTGGGAGCCTGGCGCCGCGCTCCTCTGTTTGCAGACAGCATATACTTTGGTTTGCCCTCGTTTACAGTCAGCACCACTTTAGATGATTCTTTTTCGATAGCAGCTGTCGCATCTCTCTTGGTCCGACCGATAATAGTGATATCATCGGTGTATGCAAGCAGCTGGACACCTTTGTAGAAAATGGTGCCATTACGATGCACACCGGCCTTTCGCAGGATCCCCTCCATGATGAAGTTGAAGAGATCGCAGGATAAGGGGTCGCCTTGTCTGAAACCTCGCTCAGTATTAAAGGTTTCGGAGAGGTCATTTCCTACCTTGACGGAGCTGCATGTTTTGCTCAACGTCATTCTGCAGAGTCTCATCAACTTTGCAGGTATACCGAACTCAGACATTGTCGCGTAGAGACAATTCCGCATCGGGCTATCGAACGCAACTTTATAATCAACAAAGAGATGATGGGTGTCGATTTGGTTTTTGTGGGTCTTTTCCAGGATTTGGCGTAGTGTGAAAATCTGGTATATGGTGGATTTACCAGATCTAAAGCCGCACTGATAAGGTCCAATCAGTGTTTTTGTATGCGGCTTCAATCTTTCACACAGTATGCTCGACAGGACCTTGTATGCGATGGAAATAAGACTGATGCCTCAGTAGTTGGCGCAGATTGTCGGGTCACCTTTCTTTAATACAGGACAAAGCACGCTGCGATTCCAATCGTCGGGCATGCTTTTCTCTAGCCATATTTTGCTAATGAGTTGATGCATACACCTTATCAATTCGTCGCCGCCGGTTTTAAACAATTCGGCAGGTTGTTTTTGAGTCGCTGAATAGCAACTCGAAACTCGTCATGGCTAGGTAGTGGGACTTCCACTCTGTCGTCGTCGATTGGTGGCATCGCACTGCATTCCTTTGGATGGGATTGGTTGAATCGTCACCTTTGAGCAGATTTGAGAAATGCTATGTTCATAATCTCAGCGCGTACTGCACATCTGTAATCAGATGCCTCGCTTCCTTCCTCTTTTCGCGGTAAGTTTCTCGCACGGCTCGCGTTGCAGCAGACTGCACAGTTTTCTTATATGCGGCGTTTTTTGCTGCAGTTGTATCGCGACACTCCCGGTCGTACCATTGATTTCGGGGTTGCGGGCGGCGGACACCAATGACTTCCTCCACAGTAGCGCGCATGGAGTGGGAAATGTGCGCCCATAGTCCACCGGCGTCGTCGTGTCCAGAGGTGGGCTGATTTAGCTTAGCCGAGAGTTGAGCGAATAGGACTCGGCCGTCCGTTGTGATTGCAGCTTAGCGCCATCCAGCTTTCGTTGTATGCCCATGCCTGCATTCTTCGCATTGCACAGCCGCATGCGGATCTTGGCTGCAACAAGATAATGGTCGTAGTCAATATTGACTCCCCGAAATGTACGCACATCAAGCACACTGGAAGCGTGCCTTCCGTCGATCACAACATGATCAATGTGGTTTCGTGTTTTTTGATCCGGGGACAGCTAAGTGGCCTTGTGGATGTCGAGGTGTGGAAATCTGGTGCTACTAACTACCATGTTTCGCGCCACGGCGAAGTCGATCAGTCTCAGACCGTTGTTCGAGGTGGTGTCATGGAGACTGAACTGACCGATTGTGGAGCCAAAGATGCCTTCTCTTCCGACCTTCGCGTTAAAGTCGCGGAGAACTATTTTTACGTCGTGGGACAGACAACGATCGTACACGTCCTCTAGACTTGCGTAAAAAGCATTCTTGGCAGCGTCGTCATGGGTGTGCACGCAAATCAGGCTAAGTCTGAAGAACTTAGCCTTGATGCGGATCGTAGCCAACCTTTTACTCACCGGTGTGAACCGATATACAATGTGGCGTAGTCTTCGGCTTACTACGAATCCGCATCCAAATTCGCGCTTCTCCGCGCGGCAGCTGTAGTAGATATCACAGTCTGCTCGTTTTGAGCAGTCTTGTCCTTCTATCGCATCTCCTGGATTTCGGTGATATCAGCCTTATTTTTTCCGCCAGTTGGATATAGGCACCTATAGAGGTTTCGGACATTCCAGGTGCATATCCGTTAATCATTGTCCATTTTTCGTTCGCGGTTGTCGTCAACGTAGTGGGGGTTATCATCTGAGGCTGGCTTTTTGTTTTTCATTGGATGTTTTTTTTTTACGTGGCGGGTCCCAAACCCTGCGCATAACCCGTTAACGTCGAGGAAGACGCGCTGCACACATTAGCTCACTATTCAGCGGATGCCGAGATTGCTACCCAGGTGGTGCCACATGGGGGTTGCGTGTCAACTGCTAATAAATGAGACAGAGATCGCTCTGGCCATCACCAAGTTGAAGGCAATCAGAAGCTTTGCTCTGTCCACACAAAAGCCACACCCACATCTAAGATCTAATTACAAACTGATGTGTAAAAAATATGTAGTACACTGATGTACAAAAGATATGATACTTTTTTAAATGCATGCAGACGCTAAGTAAGCATTTTAATAGCGGCTGCATGAGTTTATAATAATAATAATAATAAGCAAAAAGATTTAAAAATATGTGGCTATTGGAATGGCCCACATATGACAATATGCAATCAAAAATATTTGAATAAGTTAAGATCAAATAAATAAAATATTTAAAAAGTAAATAATTCCACAAGCTGATCGCTTTCACAAAAAAGAGTCTATTCGAGTTCAAATACTTGTAATTAGGCTCTCAGTCCCTATTCTTAGCCATATTTCTCCTCGATTTACAAAACTTCAACTTTAGAGACAAATAATTTGGTGTTCGTGAGTATATTAAGTTGTGTAGAAATATGCAATTTCTAGCATCCACATAATTAAAAATATTGCAACCACGGACTTCATTGCAAAACTTACTGATGTGATCAAACTTTCTTAAACCATATACATATCTTGTAGCATTATTGAATGCAACTTGCAACTTATACCTGGAGTAGAGTCCACCATAAACAACATCTAAGTAGGTCAAGATCGGCACTATAAGCTGACCACCAACCCCCTTCTTGTCTCAATAGGCACAAATGATGCAGTCCTCCTCAGATTCCGTAAGATATAGTGCACCTTACTCACTACAGAATTTATGTGATCCTCACAGGATAATGTGTAGTTAATGTGGTATCCAAGGTCTTTTACTTAACCATTGTGTATTACAAATGTAACTTTTAATTAATAAGAAAATGCCTATTCCTATTTATTAATCTTATCACCTCTTTACTTTTATTTATTTTTATTCTCTGTTAATTTTCCCATTATTGGTTTAATTATTTGTAATATATTTATTACTATGCAAATATACTAACTTAAATAATGCATACTCATGCACTAATTTCATTTTCCGTACAATTCTTACTTATTAAAATGTACGCTCGTACATTAATTCTTTATACACATCTATATATACTTACTTTTACGTATGCACTTCTATACAAACGTTTCGTAAATCGTGCCATTGATTAATGTTTTCGAGTCATATTTCCATGCAATGACTGCCACATGCATGGCCTATGTGTGTACATACGTAACTTTGTGTATGATAAGTTTAATTTAAAAAAAAATCAAGTTGAAAATGCAAACTTCAGTGGACATTGGCTTTGGAAGTCTGATTTACGCTATTTGATATATGTACTTGATATCAGTTTGGTTTGGTGGTTCTTGCAAAGACAATATACAGAAAGACCTTTCATTGCTCTTTTGAGTGAGAATCAACATATTGAAATTGCTGGCAACCACATTGGAATTCAGATCGGCAATTTTACGAAGCAGTCGTGAATATGTATCCATCGGCATTCACACACATGGCTATTGTTGGTCGCACATTCGTATAAATAATTTAATGTGTGTGTTTTTGTGTGTGCTCACAGCAGAAGCGACTAATTTGAAATCAAATTTTTATTTTCTGTTCTGTGTGGCTGGGGTAAAATACACAAGAATGAATTTTCTGTATGGCAAAAGTTTCTTATACGGAAAGTGGGGCTTAAAACAAAGCATAGGTGGTTTTGTGTATAAGAAAGATTTGCCATGTCATAACGAAGCATAATACGTGCATATTAGAACACTTGACAATATAAAATAAATATGTATGCATGCATAGGATCTTTTATAAAGATCGAAGCGCAAGTGGTAAAGCGTCGGTCTATCAATTTTATTTATTTATCTTTTTTTGATAGCAAACTAATAAATATTTTTATAAAAAATATTAAGAATAGTTTCTACTTTAGCATAAATTATCCAGTATTAAATAATTTTACTGAACCACATTGAATTGCTGCTGCTATAGCAGATCATTACAGCAAAGAAAATTATATCTTCTAAAAATAGTCATAACGATGTTTCTTAACTCACATACATTAATTCATGAAACTGTGTTAGTTTTGTACGATTTCAATACCTTTGTTTATGTTAGTTTTTTGTTGCTTTTGCGCACTTCGTCTCAAGAAGCTCATAAATTTCACAAAATCTAATCCAATAAAACATTCTATTCGTCAATGAATATGTGCAATTTTAGGAAGTTTTTGTTTTTCGTATATTGGATTTTAATCTTATGGTAGGAAAAGGAAGAATTTTGCAGATGAATTAAAATTTTTCATATTTATTTTATATTATTACATTATTTACAAAAGAATAATTAACTTTAAATAACATAATTAAATTAATATCATTATAATATATAAAAAAAACATGCAGTTGCATAGAAGAACTTACGACAGTAAATAATAAAAAAAATAGAACTAAAAATAAGTCCCAACTATTATTCACGAATATAGGTCAAGACAGATTATTTGATTCAAAGTACATATTTTCTATATGTATGGAAGTGGATACACATCCAAAGACAAGTTCACACGCGCAAAGAAGCCAGTTATATATTACATGTTTACGCTCTCTCTCTTTTTTTCTCCAACTATTAATGTTCTGACTATGTGTCTAATCACTAAAACAAAAATGTTTTCTATTGTACTCTAGATTAACGGTTTATTATTAAAGTATTTGTTGTTGCCCTTCTTTACTATGTCAACGGGTTTCGCATAATTGTAGAGGAGTCAGTCGAACGGTAGTAATGATCTCGTTTAGACGTTGAGTTGATATAATTTCTGAAATAAAATAATTATAAATAAAAACAAACCAAAAGGTCTAACTCATTTATTTAACTAGCACGAAGCAGTAAGAAGTTTTTGCACATTTTTATTAGTTTCCATAACTCAAGTCTCCACGTCAAAGCGATTGTGTTGCCGGTTGTAGTATTTCGAATGCCGATTGTGAAAAAACATGCAAGCAAGTCGACTTGGGTAAGCTCTGCACACATCATGTATACATTTTTAGAGGTATATGTCCAATGTAATTCCCAAAAAGACGCACCTTATATTAAAACTTGTTTACTAAACATTATTTATCCTAATATAAATTTAAAATTTCTTGGATTTTTAAATACTTGAAATAATTTTTTATAGATTTTTGATTATAATAATTTTAGATTATAAAGTGGTTTATTATGCGTTGGAACACAATTATGGTTGAACTACATTTTTCCATAAAAAATAAATGTTTATATATAGGTTATTGCATTATATACGGTTTTATTTACAAAACTTTGTAAATCAATTTATAACAAGAAGATATGCACTTAATACTAATTATTGAAGTTCATAAAATTTACTTCAAACCTGAACATCATATACTATGTAAATGCGGAGAATCAGTGTTCATAGATATGTATGCACATATTCATGTACGTAAAAGTGGTTTAATTTGTTATAAAATGTGATTACAGTATTTCAAGCTGATCTGACAAAGAAAAAAAAAAGGTTTAAAACCTTGATTTTGTTGACTGTACCCTTAATCTAAAAATTACTTAGATAAATTTTCTGATGGAATAGGCAACAGACGAACATAAGAATATTAAAATATTAACACTAATTTGAGCAAAATTGGTTTTACTGCATAATTATTCTTTCTTCGGATAGACTCAAAATATGTTTGATCACATGCTGCTAAAGCGAAAATATGAAATATAAGATCGAAAGAGTAAATTGTGCTGATATTTGTCCATACTGAAAATATGGACATATCTAAAATTTCATGACAAATTGAATTCTAATTCTGCTTCACTTTATATTTAAAGAAGCCACACCGCACATCATACAACAAAAACTCCTAAGCGAGAAATTACGCTTTTATTTTCATTTCATTCTTTTTATGGCACAATTCGCTACCTGAATGATCAGAAGACAAATATGTGCATACATATGTACATTCATATGTATGTATGTATGGATGTATATGATTTGTCAAGGTTGAATTGCATAATACTCCATTTTCTATAACAGGCATGAAATAATTCTGCTCTAGTTTTGGTCCATTAAAATGATATAATACTGGTTAATTTATGGAAGATAGTAAAATACTTTTACTACTATTTATTAAAATGATTATTAATATAAAAAAAAATCCGATAAAACACAGCATTTTGCTGCGGTTCGAATCCTAAAAGCCACAAAAACTATAGACCAACGAGCAAACCATTGAGCTAAAGACACTCATACTATTTTTGTTGATTTTCTATTACATTAGAGAGTCAAAGTATTTGCTGGTGCAATTCTGAATTAACTAAAATTTCTATAATTCTGTACATAACATTCCCCAAAAATAACTTTTAGTTTTCTGCTGGTGCAGCCATGAAGTTTTGCTGTGCAATTCGATGGTGGCTTTTTTAGGGATAAAACAATAAATTAAATAGATACATATTATTATTTATTAACTTTATACACCAATTTTTTCTTTTTTTTACTAATTTACAATATAAATTTTAAAAATTTTCCCATAATTAGTTATAATGCCTCGTCTTCGATTGCTATGATTGAAATTCGTTTTCATTCCAAGCAAATAAATTGCATTCTTGCATTCATATCCATACACACATATGCATGCCGTAAACATGAAAGCAAGCATACAAACATTCGCACATGTAGTAAACACACACGCTCATATAGAACGCAAACACCAGAATTTGTATCGACATATTTTGCCTTTGCATTGCCGAGCACACTTCGGGTTTTGGTCCAATAGGCAGCCACGGTTTTTTAACTCATTTCGCTGAGTGAAGAGAGCGATGTAATGTCTTTATAGTATATTGTCTTTGGTTCTTGTTGTGTTTACGCTCGTAAAGCATAATGAGCACATATCTTCTTTAGTTGAGTGGTGTTGAGTGAAATAATTTTAATAAATTATTATGCAGTTTCATAGGCTTGCCCTTAATTGTTACGACTGTTGTAACTGGACTCCGGATCTCTGCTACCGTATATGGGCCTATACATAGAGGAGAAAATTTATTATTTCGGGTCTGATTCTTCTTCAATACCCGGTCGTCGACATGAAAAACTACGGAATTTGCCATCTAAATGTAGGGATTTACCATCTTAGCGCGATCTTGGCTTTTCAAAACCAACTCGTGCGCGCACTGTAACTGATATTTCCGCACCTTATTTGGGCCATCAGCATTGTATACTGCCGCACATTTGTGCTTCAACTTTGCTGGCATGTTGAAATCAAACCCGTAGAGAGTCTTAAATGGAGTTTGCTTCGTTGAATTATATATAGTAGTGTTATGTACACGCATGGCCGTTGTTATCCCAATCCCAATTAGAGCCATCCTCTTTAGCGAAACTACGTTCGTTTACTGCTAGACGTCTATGGCTTCGATCCAGCGAACCGTTCACCTACGAATGATTCGGAGCTATTTCTAACTTCTTAATTCCTAATAGTTTACATGTTTCTGAAAATAGTTTTTTGATAAAGTTTGAGCCATTGTGGATCACCAACACCTTCGGTATGTTGTACCGTAATATAATCTCGTCAAATAATGCATTGGCTACCGTACTCGCCATGGCATCAGGTATGGCCACGCATGCCATATATTCTGAGAAATCATCTTGGAACGTCAAGATGTACTTATTTCCCAAAACTGTCTGACATAAAATACCTATAATATCCATGTGAATTTTATTTTTTTTTATCAAATTGTTGTTTTGGTGTGTCTGTCAACGCCATTAACATTTCTGTCAGCCTCGAACTCTTGTTGGCTTCACATTTTGGGCCATTCTTCACATAATTATTTATGTCTCTGAACATACCTTTCCCCGCGTTCACTCTTCTAATTCTTTCGTGGGATTTCCAAGATCTCTGGTGTCCACCTAGAGGTGAGGCATCTGACCCTGGCTAACCAAGACGTTTGGTCTCCCAAGTTGCTATGCTTCTCAATGGTATATGTTCTAAAGGTAATCAGTATATATTTTAAAGGGGAGTCCTAGCAAATACGCCCTGAAATTCTTCTTAGTCCAAACATAGCTAGAAACTAATTTTCTGTGCTGGAGTATCTTTTCTCCATATTGCTGAGCGCTCATCTTCCGAATATTATTGGTTTCCGACTGCCCCTTGTGACAATTCTTTCCCCAAGACGTCATTGCTAGCATCAATGGTCAACAAAAAGGTTTGTTCAAAATCTGGGTACGTCACAATCGGCGGTGAGCTAATAATATCTTTTAGTCTCTCGAATGCTTGTTGACATCTCCTTGTCCATTCGAACATTGCTTCCTTACGTAGCAATTTATTGATTGGCAATGCAATTCCGGCTAGTCCTTATACGAACTTTCTATAATAGTTCACTAGTTCTAGGAATGCTTGCACTACGTTTCTATTTCTTGGAATTGTTAAATTGTTTACGCATTCCCCCTTCTGCGGGCCAGGCAGTGCTCCTGACTCTGAACAACGATGACACTTGGTCCTGTGCCGATTGCACTGTATCAGGTATTCTCGGCCTTCTCTGCGAGACTCTGATGTTCTAGCTCGCAACCTTCTTTTAAGCGACTAATTTCAGTTCTGAGATAAATTTCAACGCCTTAAAACGCGGCCACAAACTTTTCTACAGTATGAGTTACATCTAAAATACCCATTTTCCTATTACACTCGTTACATCCTTTCTTAGCAAAAACCCTGAATGGTCCAAATGAGCATGTTGAATTTTTGCTTTAGATTTTTTGAGCTTAAGAATTGGTAGGTTTGTATTTTATGGGAATAATGGGTTATTGATAATTACGAAATTAATGTAGCGTTTATTAGCGTCCAACATGCTCATTTGATCGAATTGATTTTCCATTTATAACTGATTTCTTAATTTGTTCTTTTTAAATTAAATTAAATTTTATCTCACATTTTACTTCGGAAGGGGTAAACTTCAGAGTGCCTGCCTTATTCTCATAGTTGATGTTGTGATTCGTATCAGTTTCTACGCCATCATTTGGCGTAAAGGTTTTCATAAGGTGGTCTGCAAAAGTGTGAGCCTTTTCAATGTTGCTTTTGGCCCAGCCACTATTAGCCATTTTAATTGGAGGAATCGGTAATGTGGGCCTTTTTTATGTTTTTCGTGGCTTTCCACAAAGAGTAGTCATTATTTTTTCGTGTGATAGGTTTCGTAACAGCCTGCTAGTCGATTCATTTTTGAAAACCTTTATTTCTTGACTTAGCTTCTTAGTAGCTTACCTTCTAATTGAAACTTCCGTCTATAATCATCAATTAGATGAAATTATATCAGAATATTGTTGTGCAAACTGTCAACAGTGATCTTCATTTCATTATTCATATTTATTCGCATTTATTGAAGGCTATCAAAAGTTCTGGATCAATAGTATGGAAATGACCCTCTGGCTTCTAATATACCTTATGTAGGAAAGTCTTGACAAATATTAGTCTCGTCACCAACTTTCATTGAAAATTTGCAGCTTAGTTTATACAGAGAAACTTAGGTATGAGAACTCTGCCATTTAGCATACTTAGTACTTGCTTAAACTAGATCTCCAGCTCTCTAAAGGTCCCCTCCCTCATTATATATCCTTATATGAAATGTCCACAGTAATTTTCTTACATCTGTCGCCCTAACCTTCGAGGAGATAAAATTAATTATGACTGCCGCATTTCATTCAAATTCCAACCAAATAAGAAATCCACAAATTGGTTAAGAATCTACAGTCCGCATAGCTATAATGATCTCAAAAATAACCAGTAACTTACTTGACTCAATAGCTGAAGTTCCTTTTAAACTGTAGATTCACCTGAACTGGATGAATAGAAATAAGTACAGAAATTTGTTTTTTTTTAAGGTTTGGTTAGTTTAATCTGACTGACCACAAACCACACATAGACCTATTGGTCCTTAGCGTTAACAGATGAAGCTAGTCCTCTACCTAGAATTGTAGTAGGCATCTTAAAGGATGTCCACGTTTTTAGCGAAGTTCAGGAGTGCTTGATGTTCCATTCCTGAGACGTCTTCCAGCGTCCCAAATTGTGGGGCCTCAAGCAAGATAAATGTGTTCTTGATAATGCAGGACATATACATTAAAGATTTTTCACAGTCTCCTGTATATCCGGCTCTCTGCACTTCCTACATAAGTCGTCATATATGATTCCCATATTGTATGCGTGTGCCGCTAGTAAATTGTGGCCTGTCAGTATACCCATAATAGTTTTGCAGTCTTTCTGTCACAGTGCCAGTATAAATCGATTATACTTTCCATGGTTTGACTTACACATGACTTTCACAGTTCTGCAGGTAGTTAAGCTATTCAACTTGCTTTTTTTTAAGTAGGGGTTAAAATTCCCCACCAAGTTGATCAATGATGTGATTCTTCCCTGAGCAGAGGAATATTGGGAGCGGATATTCCGACAATAATGACCTCTGTGAGGAGGATGCTATAGTTACCCAATGTAACTCAATATAGGTAATATGTATGTGAGTTCTAGCAGGTGGTCACAATGTTTTCATGATCAATATCAAGGCCTTGAAAATAGTAGTTATTTCAAGACTGGTCCAAAACTTCTTCGACTTCTAGACTAACTATGACGGAACATCTTTTTTCTTTTTTTTTTTGCTGAAGTAGGAAAACAGCAAAAGTCTATGGCCGAAGCCGTAGTGTGGGACTTTAGCCTGAACCAAACAACCCCTTGTCCGATGGTTATTGCTCCCGGAACTTCGCCGTTAGGTAGTGCGTCGGGAGGCCGTTATGAATATATTACTACTCAATCGTCAGTATTGGTCATTCTGTCACAGTACGATCCAAAGCTCATTTGGGCGTCGCGAACCCCTTCTGGAGGTCTATTGGCGCGTTACGTTCTACGCACGTATTCAGTGTATTGCAGCATGTTCATAATACTCGCCACTACAGCCCATGTGGTATTCCATTTATCTTTATCCTCGCACATATGTGGGACCAGATTGTACTCCGTCAGAGTTTCGCCGACTGCTCTTTCTAGCACGGAACAACATCTGGATAATAGCCTTGGTTCTAGGATATGAAGCGTGGGAGGGCAACCAAGAACTAAATACACACAGCGTTCTTTTATTCTAACTGAACCATTGTGCAGTTGGTCTGATGAGGATACTGCTGAAGTGTTCCAGAAATTGGAGGAACCAACATATATTTGCTGCTTGCATAGTAAAATAGGTATGAAGCATTTGAAGAAATTCCTCATGCCAACTAGAGAAACACCCTACAAGTGACTAGAAAAGATAGTACAGCTATTATTGAGATTTATTTTAAAGACTGCATTGTTTAATAGTTTTAATGAAAATCCGCAGCTAATATTTTTCTTGCTCAAGCTATACATTTCTTTGTACTCGCCGACTCCCATGATCATAACGGGAGGAGGGCGTTTATATTTCTTAGAAATCGGTTCATTATTTATTTTAATATGTTCGGGAGATGAATTTGCCTTCCTTTTCTTAACATGTTTACTCCTTTTAAGTATCCATTCAGTTTCTCTGGCCAATTCCTCTCCATCTGTTTCGTATTTCTGAGAATTTCTAGTGGAGCTTTTGCAGTTTCATGCGTTATCAAATTTGAGTTTGAAGTTTCCTGCTTTAAGCTTATTAATTTCTCACATGCACTAAACTTAGCATAATATTTCAAGTTCATGCAATCGAACGATTTCTGATTTCTGAGTATTATCCATATTTTTTGTAGTCTGTACCACTTTGGGACTTGGTGAGCTCTGGATAGGCATTTACAAGTATTTTTGTAGAGTGACAGCACAAAACTTGGCAGCACTGCTACATACCAGCTGGTGCCTAGCAGCTATATCTGTTGTTTAACTTCCACTTCTTTGTGTGAGTGAAAATTATTTTTCAAACAAATGCAACTCTGAAGGATTTTTAAATTAAAATTAAGTGGCATTACCAATCAACCTAACTTACTGACACAGGTGGCAACTCCTGCCTATTTTTTTGTGTGAAGAGAAAAGCTACTGTGACAAACACTATTTATGGTAAGTTGAGCCTTTTTGTTTTTGTTTTTATTTTTTCCCAAAATTCTGCTTTTTATTTATTTATTTTTCGTATATTTGAGGTCTTGGAAATAATTTGGAAATGTGTCCTATATAGCCCTCGCGAATTGCATTCATCGATAGCTATACTATCGCACTTATATTACACTGCATAGATTTAAAAAAAATGCTAGAATACGGAACAAAATTATACGAGAATGCTAAGCCCATTTACCTCGGAGAGCTCCTCAACACGTTCGACGAAAGCAAGGGGTCTCGTTCTCCGTCGAATTTAACTGACCACTTCCTCGCATAGTCAAAACCGAGGGCGCACGGTGTAGCCCCGCTGTGCTACTCCGGCTATCCGCAGGGCTTCACGTGATGTGTCGACCTCTTCTTTAGACATTTCAGGTGATTACATGTTCTGTGATCGATATTCGTCGTGGATAGTGTGACGAAGGACTTTCCTAGTGACTTCCCGCTTGGTTTGTTTTTTGAGAACCTGCTCGGGCGCCACTGTAACGACTCTTTTTCTCTGCCGGGGTATCCTCAGCAATGTCCAGGAATCATACAGAAATAATTCAAAGTTTATTGTATTTTCTTAGTTTTCTTAATTTAATATATTTGCCTTGATCTTGATTGACTTCATTGATATCCTTGACTTGATTTATGCCCTTGACTTAGTTGATGCCCTTGATCTTGGTTGATGTCCTTGACTTGATTGATGTCGTTAGCTTCATTGATGTCCTGTTCCTTGATTTTTTTTGATTAAAGTTAATATTGCTAAAGGATATATATTATTTCCCGCGAATAATTCTAAGCAACTTCTTCAAACTTGCCGTTTTTATTTTCCTCACATCAACTTACTTTTTTTGTTCCCCTTTCGACATTATATTCGGGAACAAATAAAAAAGCAGTTGAGAATTCTAATTGCTTTTTTAAATAAATCAAAACGTAACGCTTCCTTATGTAGTTTTTTTCAATTTAGTTGAGTATACGAGTAGACATGCTTCCACGTACTATGCCGAAACTCTGAAAAGATCGTGCGCTTCTATTGTACCGCAAAAACAATCATTCCTGGACAACTTGGAGCATGTACAGCAAGGATTTTCTCACATTCTTCTTGCTTACGTCGTGGGGATCCAGAATCTCATACGGCACGCTGGGTACACCGAGGCACAGAATACCAGTCTTTTGTACGCTGCAGGGATTTTGGAACGCTGGAAGAGCTGGTGGGGATTGCTAAAGCTCTCGAAGACCTTCGTGGTGATCGTGACACACACCGAGTACCCCCTGTGCAATCTGGAATCGAGCGTACATCACCATGTGATGACGCCATCGAAAAGTGGCACCGGTCACTTATGCGAGTCTGGTAGCGTGCATCGATGTACACACAGCTTGCAGATGGCAGCGGACAGGCGGGGCATTTCGCACGACACTGCCGGAATACACAACTGCTGTTCTGCTGGGAGTGCGGCAAGAGGAATGCGAAAACAGTTGAATGCAGTGGGAAACGAGCGAAGCACGGCGCAGTCCTGCAGCAAGACGCCTCGTCGTCAGTAAGCGCGCTGCGTTGCGATTGGCAGATTATAGGTGGTCCTGGGGGGCACACGAAACAACAGCAACGATCGAAACTGGCGCTACACGAAGCCTCAGCGAGCAGCTCGCTCGTCAACTGCGTGCTACCACCGGTAGGGTTGTCCCAACACTCATCAGAGCACGTATGGCTGACGGACGAACACGAGACATAACGGAGGCGCTGGTGGTCGATGTAAAACTTGGAGAACGGGTATGCTAAATGGAACTACTTACGATGCGCGATTCCACCGACGACTTGCTTCTGGGCTTAGATTTTTAGACGAATCAGGGGACCACTATGTGGTGTGGAGATCAAGTAGTGAATTTGAGTCTACGAGCCAATGGCGTAAAATCGCAGGGTAACACATCGTGTACGACTATTCAGGCGGAGACTATCGCCGAGAAGGCTATGATCGACGCATTTCTCGCAGCCGAGCTAAGTTAGTTTGACGTGACGCCAGGCGTGTCCAACTTAACTAGCGATTAATTTGGAATGAAGGGCGACGCCAATAAAGCAAAGGTATCTCCTCAAAAATCCGGCGCAACAAGAGCTCATCAGCAAGGGGACACACGAACTATTGGCAAAAGGCTGTATAGCCCTTCGCGCAGTCCCCATAACGCCCCAATCGTATTAGTTGGAAAAAAAGACGAAGTGGCGACTGTGTATAGACTATCGCCAACTGAATGCGAGATCCATCCCCGATACGTACCCGTTACCCCGTATCCAGCACATTCTGGATCACTTACGGGAAGCCAAATTAATTAGCACTTTAAACCTGAAAAACGGATAATGGCAGATCCCGGTGGAAGCGAAGAGTGCGGAGAATGCAGCGTTCACCGTACCCGGCAGAGGACTCTTGCAGTGGCGAGTCATGCCATTTGGCTTACACTCTGCATCGGCAACGTTCCAGCGCGCACTAGACCAGGTAATAGGCCACGACATGGAACCACATGCGTTCGCTTACCTGGACGACATTATCGTCACTGGAAAAAAAGTGAAGGAGCATCAACAAATTCTGGGGGAAGTAGTCCGTCGGTTACGCAAGGCTAATCTGAAACTCAACCGCGAGAAGTGTGCGTTTTTTCGAAATGAATGGTAATACTTGGGCCACGTGGTGAGTGAAGAGGGAATTCATACATATCCGGACAAACTCCCGGCGATATGGGCACTAAAACTACCACAAAATGTTAGAGAGCTACGTCGCTGCTTTGGAATATCCGTCATGGTACCGGCATTTTGTCCCCGATTTGGCGACAGTACAGCCGTTGACAGCACTCCTGAAGAAAGGGAAGCATATTAAGTGGAACGACGCTACACAACAGGCTTTCGAAACGTTGAAGCGGCAGTTAACGGAGGCGCCAATCGTGGCGTGCCCGGAATTTTCGCAGAGGTTTACACTTCAGACAGGTGCAAGTGAGTATGGTTTGGGAGCAGTACTCACCCGGGATATAGAAGGGACAGAAGGGGTGATATCCCATGCCAGCAGGCATCTGAATGGAGCAGAGCGGAATTTCTCTCCTACTCAGAAAGAATGTCTGGCCATCGTTTGGGGTATACTGAAGATGCAGCCAAATCTGGAAGGCTACCATTTTATAGTCATAACGGATCACTTATCGTTGAAGTGGCTTAATTCAATCGACAGCCCTTCAGGAAGTATAGCTCGATGGGCACTGGAACGCCAACAATATTCCTTCGAGGTGCAGTATCGGGGGAGAAATCTAAACTTAGTAGCTGACACGTTATCGAGGCACCAGCACAGTTAATTAGAAACCGGATGAGAACGGTAACTGGTGGCAGAGGTGATCGCCGATCCGGACAAGTTCGCAGACTACACCTTCGAGAACGGACAGCTTTACCGCACATTCCAAGTCGGTCTGGTGACGAGGACTGTGCTCCTTGGAAACTGTGTGTGCCGACGGAGCTCACGAACGTATCCTGAGGGAAAACCACGACGCACCAACAGTAGGGGATCCAAGCATTCGGAAGCTCATAGCGCGGATCGCAAATCGATATTACTGGCCGGGCCTCCTCAGAGGCACCAGTCGATACGTACGCAATTGCAAGCTTTGCCAGCGGTATAAATGCAGTCAGCAGCAACCTGCCGGAGAAATTCTCACTCAGATTGCGGAGGAGCCATGGGCTGTGTGTCGACTTCGTGTGAACTCTTCCGCGATCAACGCATGCGAACACTATGTGTGTTCCACGGCAAGTACACTAAGTGAACTGAAATGGCGCAACCCCGGAAAGCCACTACCGAGACTCTACAACGGGCTTTCCGAGAGCGCATTCTGACTCGATGTGGCGTACCTCAAGTCCTGGTCGCCGATAAGGGGTCCCAGTTTACTAGCAGAGCATTCCGACAATTCACTAAAGACTACGGGATGCGACACCAGTTACCTGTATCTTATACGCCACAGGAGCACCCAGTTGAATGCACCAATCGCTCCGTGATGACAATGATTGCTCAGTTCACCAACAAGGAACAGCGACGATGGGAAGAACTGCTCCCAGAACTGACGCTAGCCATGAACACCAGTGTCTCGGAGACTACCGGGTACAGCCTGGCATATGTAGTGCAAGGACAGGAACAACGACTCCCAAAAGCGCTGTATGACGAAACTACATTGGGTACCGGTACACCTAATGAACGATCGGAACGGCTCAAGGAGGCATACCAGCTAGAAAGAAAATATATAGAGCGAGCAGCACAGGATTAACGACGCGTCGGTATCATAACTTAAGACGAAGGCCCTGCAAACCAGTAGTCGGACAATTGGTGATAGCAAAACAAGACCGTTTGTCCAAAGCCGCCGACCACTTCGCCACCAAGTTGGCCCCACGCTACGATGAACCGTACCGCGTAGACACCTTCACCTCCCCAATCATTGTCCAGATGAAACGGGAGGGAAGCAAGGAGACGAAGTGAATATCGGCGAGTTGAAACCCTACAACGCAAAGGGTGTTGACCAAAATTGCACGTCAGTAAGCCAAAGCCGTTCCGAAAGAGGGAAGGAAATGTGAGGGAGATAAATTCCCAAGAAATTGTCTTCCCACATATAGTCAACTAAATTGAAAAAAACTATCTAAGCAAGCGATACGTTTTCATTTATTTAGAAAAGCAATTATAATTCTCAACTGCTTTATATTTGTTCCCGAATATAATGTCGGAAGGGGAAAGAAATAAGTAAGCTGATGTGATGAAAATAGTAATTTTCATTCCCGGTAATTTCAATCCATTAACTAGAAAAGTATGCGCATCGTATTGAGATTATTTCTTTTTAAATTTATTTTTTAGTGAAACCATTGTTCCATAAATAACACAGAAATATACGGAGGAATTAAAGCGTTATTTTGACCAATCAGTGACTTGTTAGAGATATTTTATCTTCCTGGTATTCAGCATGGTCTGGAGAGGGCCATTTTTTTTACGTTATGATGCGCTGTTGCTCGACTATCCCATATACTAAGAAAAAACAAACCAACAGTATTTCGTGAAGCCGCTCTGCATCCCAATCAACATCCCAATAACCTGGAATATATGCGTACTCAATTAGTTTCAATTAATATCCTACTTCGAAAACATCAAATATTTTTAGATCGCTCCAAATTTTCCATTTATTTTCTTTGTAATTGATCAATCAACAAATTTCTTTCATCGATTCGTGACTTTCCTTGGTGTTGACGGAATGAGCAGTGGGAATCGACGGGTTTTTTTCCGATATGCAGGAGAGCGGCCTTCAAACTGTATTTAGAACCGTCGATGAAAAGTCGCCATTCATTTTTAACGTATGGTTGATTCATTGTAGGAAATTAATCATTGATGCCTTTGTAGAAACAAATTTGATTTGTCATCTCGAAGAATGGCAATAGCACTTTATTTGGATTAATATAAATCGCGGACCAAATCATTCAGTTCAGCTAGTGTTACTAAATGTTTTTCGTTGAACACCATTTCGCTGCCACTGCTCGTATTGGGATCAGAAGTTTCCACATCTCTGACACCTTAACACTTCGGTAATGGATTATTGTTCAACTGGTTTCGATGCTGATGAAACTTCGCCATACTTTATGTTTCGGACAGTTCTTGTACTAATACCAAAGCCATTCGTGGAACAAAAACCACAGTAATTTTTGTGATTTTTCAGTTGTGTGCAAAGCATTGGCGTTTTGAACGGCAAATGCATTTATTCGCCCATCTACCATCTGTATACCTTTGTTCTACACGCATTACAAATCAATTTAGGCATCCACGGCTTCTCTAAATCTCCCACAGCGAATCCAAAATAGTGCAGATACGCAATTTTCAGCGAACCTGTTACAGGTTTGCCATTCTTTGCAACAATATAACAAACGCAAACGTAACAAAAATAGTTCGGGTTGACATTGCACGCTGTTTTCGACATGTTTATATGTTATTTTTCTATTATAAATACTTTTTGCATCAAATTGAAGTGAACACGCTACTGATTCAACCAGCTGACAGCGATTGTGACAGCACAAAGCGGCCAACATGCAAAATCTTAAAATTCTGACGACCTTCTGAAAATCTGGCTACGGATTTGACTACAGTGCGCAAAAATACGTTAAGAAGTGCACTCTTCTGCTCGGGTACAAAAATTGACCCGAATTTGTAATCCTGTGTAATTGAAATATAAAAACAACTGCATTTATATGCAGTTTGTAGTTTCGGAATTACTCAAACTATGATGCAACAAACCCGTGTTGTAGACGCTTCTTGATGAGGTCTTTACTTGTCTAATACCTAATACTCCCTGAATTTAAATGTGTGTAACAAAATGTAAAAAATGTGTATTCCCCCACAAAAAAATCCTTATAAAACATCCGACATACATGGACCTTGTCCGATCATACTGACGGTTTATGGTTGCCACTACTGATTTGCATCCAGCAGCAGAGTGGCGCATGATTTTCCAATTTCTTTGACCGCCGCTAAGGCCCCCTTCAGACGCAGAATATTCTACTAATATTACACTGGTATACTTAAGTACTCAATAGTTTTTCATTGCATGGTTTGGTCGTTTGCAGGATGCTTTACCTGCTTCAGGAATGGTTGATTTTTGGCGTCGATTAATAACTGTTGATGAAACGTGGGTCCACCACTACACACCTGAAACCAAAAATCAATCGAAACAATGGGTGGAAGCTGGTGGAAGTGCTCCGAAGAAGGCGATGGCAGTGAAATCGGCTGGCAAGGTTATGGCCACTGTATTTTGGGATGCACACGGAATATTGCTCATCGATTATCTTGAAAAAGGATCCACAATCACAAGAAAGTATTATCGTGCATTATTGGATCAATTGATTGATGCAATCAAGGAAAAACGACCACATTTAAAGAAGGAAAAAAATTATCTTTCTTCAAGACAACGCACCGGTTAACACAGCATTAGATACGATGCTAAAATTACGTGAAATACACTTGGAATTGGTTAATCATCCACCTTATAGTCCAGATTTAGCTCCTAGTGACTTTTTCCTGTTTCCAAACTTGGAAATATGGCTCGCAGGAAAAAGATTCATCTCAAACGAAGAAGTGATTACCGAAACTAACGCGTATTTTGAGGGGTTCCCGAAATCGTATTATTCAGATGGTTTAAAAAAGTTGGAATATCGTCTTACTAAGTGTGTCGAAGTAAAAGGAGACTATGTTGAGAAATAAATGGTTTTTGAAAAAAAATATATTTTTTTCCTACTTAAGTAACTTCAATATTAATCCGCCCTCGTATATATTTATACGAAAGTACATTTTTGTGCACCCTTTTACCAGCTTCCTATTAACCCGATTTATGATTAGTAAAAATAGTGTCATGCAAATGTGCAGAATATATTAATTATTTTCATATGTTGTCTTTAACTGGGTTAAAATCACGGTCAAAGTTCCCATATAAGCAACAACAACAACAACAGCTCCCAGTATATTATGCTTTGGTGTTGTTGTGTTCTCGGAGAAAAATTCGCTCTATATCAGTGTACATGAGTTCTGCTCGCAAAAAAAGGTTGCTTTGTACTCAAATTCCCACCTAACAAATTTTTAGTAGGAAAAGAAAACAGGAAGAATTCGGATAGGTTAGCAACTTCATAGTATTTATAATAATATGATTCAGGAAAATAATAAAAAAAAATTTGTTAGGGACAGTATTTAGATTGTTTTATTTCATGAAGTTCGATAGTTAATATAAAAGCAAATTTGGTTTCTTTATACATTACAAATCTATATATTGTATCTGTCGATTGATTTCAACTGCTACTTTCGCATTTTGAAATCCTTTGATTTGAATAATATATTGAAAAGCAACCAAACCAATAAATAAAAATTAAAAGAGGAATTAACTAATAATTTTATTAAATTTATCTTATTATTATATTGGCTTCAATAACAAACATTCTTAATGGTAATAATTGTCAAAGAGAAAAATATTTGACGATATTGAATATCGTACTTTTTGGAGATTGAATAGTAGTTAAAAATAAAATGAACGAGGGCGTTGAATTTTGATTTCCCCAAAAGCAATCGGTGTGGTTATCATAAATAGTGGATGTATAATTGGGTGTGGTGATGATTTGCTTGCAAAAAATTGCGGCCATACTGGCATACTTTTTTATGCAGAGCAGAGTTGGTAACTTGGACATTCAAAGCAACAAATGAAAAATGTTAAAGCTAAAAATGGGGGTAAATAGCAAAAATGTCAATTTGTTATTATGGATACAGGATTCCAATAATAATAGAAACAAAGTTTGAGCAGGTTGGTGTAGAAACAATTTTCTTTGTCCGTTTTACGGCACAGCAGTCTGGTAATAATGCGGAATGTCAAACTAGCATACATTTTGCAAATAAAAAAGTGAATATTATTGTGAATTATTAAAAATTCCTTTTTTCGGTGAAATAATACAAAACAGATTATATATATATTGACGAAAATACTTCTTATTTTACTTTCGAATGCTCATTTAATTTCTGAGACAGCGATTGGAATTTGGTTTCGCGTCATCGAAACTAAATCGTCCATCATTATTTTGATTTTTCCATCGATATTTTACAATTCGTTATGCGTTGGCGACAATTATTACCACTGTGGGATGAAGCGAGAGTGAACAGAAAGAGACTGAGAACAATTAGAGGTGTAAATAAAGATCTGTGTGCGTGGGCTGAGAATATTGAAAGAGAAATGTGTATGGTTATAACCATCAATCGCGATACCGATATTCGCCATTCGAAAGAAATATGCTGTCCTTTTCGAAAACGAACGGCACCATTAGAAATATAAATTATTAAATATTGATTTATTTAATTTACAAAAAGAAAGTTATCGTTGTGCTAACGCTATTATTTACACTATCGTGTTTCAGAAGCGTGGTTTGCCTCATGTTCATATTTTGATTAATTTAAATGGAAATGATAGAATTGTTCCTCCAAATGATATTGATCGAGTGGTTTGCACTGAAATTCCAGTTATTACAGTCTACCAAAATTGCATGATTACGTTTCAAGGCAGATGATTCACTGACCGTTTGGTTTGTTTTAGCCTGTCGCGTTAGCTCACAACCTTCTTTGAAGCGCCGGATCTCAGTTCTCAGATCATACAACTCGACTCCTGAGAACAAGGGCACCAACTTCTCCACCGCATGAGGAACTTGCAGAATGCCCATTTTACATCTGGTTTTCCTTACCCACTGCTTCCTGAGGTTTCAATTATTCGCTAACTTTTTTTGACAATTGCATCGAATGCCAATTCATAAAACCAGAATCTTATTATGACTACGCAGTTTTTTCTACAATACATACATATTTCTACAAAAAAATGCACTTCAACTCAAACAAAATTTATTTTATTTATGCTGGTTTCAAATAAAAATACCAACATTATAAGACTTCTTAATCTAATGATTCGATCATGACAAATTTATTAAACAGCATTCCACCGTAAATTCTATCTTTATATATATTTTTTCTTTACTTGTTTTCCATTACAATTTCCACATTCGCTGTCTACCGGCATCCATTAGTCCTTACATCAATACAAATCGGTTCTTGACTACCTTACAGATCCTCCTTGACTTCCTCACATGTTCGCCCAACTCCAATTGTCCTTTCACCATCTTTAATACTCTTAAAAATCCATATAAAATGGCTATACGAGTATGTTCGACAAAAACCGAAATAGGCTTTACAGACAAAATTGTCTTAATTCATTCCCGGAAATTTGAATCCATATTCAAAAATAAACCCGTAACGTATGCGCAACGAAATAATAGCATTTATATTTTTCCTAATACCCTAAGCTCATGGTATATAATTGTGTGTAAAAAAGTGAAAAATGTGTATTCAAAAATATCCTTAACGACAAACAAACTCAAATCCCCTACCAAAAAAATCCTCACAGATAAGACGACATACATAGACCATCCGATCATACTGACGGTACAAAGCTGCGTCCACCAGCGCAATCGCGCCTATACGTCGCAACTTCTTTGACCAGCGCTTCGGTGCCTTCAGGGTCGCAGAAGTATCCAGTTAAACTACGCTATTATAATTCTACTCACCATTATCCTGTCTGATGTCATCTCTGCTTAAGGGTTCTTTGCCCTTTGATATCCTTCTAATTTGTTGCAGGATGCTTCCCTGCTTCAAGGTTCCTTGCCCTGGGATTCCTCCAATAGGTCCTTAAGACCGGCTCCGCCAAAATGTTGGGGTCCGCGTTTGCCGTTGCCCGTGGGGAGCGTCCTTTTGCTGTCTGTATTGGGCGTGCGCGTAGATGAAACACCACATTACAGTTTGAAGTTAAAACCACCAAGAACTTTCATTCTTAAAATCATAATTCTTATATACTCTTTACAAAGAACACTTTCAGTCTAAGTATTGACATTTCTCTTGTTCCAGAAACTACATTACTATTACTAACTCACAATACCATGCGTGGCCAATTTTTTCCAGGCCGTTAGAGATATCGTAATGAAACTGTGTTTAGTCTGGATCAAGTTACACCACCAGATTGCTTTAAGAGCCCATTTGGAGAAAGATCATGCCTACTTTACATATATTCAACTTTTATCACCTTTTTAAAATTATTATTACTTCGGTCCAATTGATGATATAGTGATGTAATTGGATATTTCTGTAGATGTGGGTCCTATTAATCACTCTGCGAATTGTGGGCAGAATATATTAGGTGCCACACCCACTATCAATTAATAATAACTTAACTTAGATATTTATGAATGATATTTTATGAGAAGCACAACTTCCATACAAGGAACATTCGGTACTAAAGTTAAAATTAGCCAAGCTATGATCGTATTCATGCTATGAGTAATATACAAATTTGGCTGTAAAATAGATTTTTTCGCGTTGGATCCCAAATAATTTAACAATCGCTCAAAAATAGGCTCGTGTCAATTGGTGTAAGGAAATAATTAAAAAATTCGACTGTGTTGCTTCAAAAGAAATGCATAAAATCGCGACAGGTGACGAATCATGAATGTATGCATATGAGTCGGAAACAAAACAACAATCGTCCATGTGGGTATTCGTGGAAAAGCACAGCGAAGAAAATGGTCGCCGGTTTCTTTGGCCGAATGGGTCATGTGACCACTGCTCCTCTTGAGCAAAGTAGGACGGTCAACTCTGAGTGGCACACGACCATTTGTTTGCCGGAACTCTCCGGAGAAATTCATAAAACCAACCGCCAAAGACGAATTATTCTCCATCATGACAATGCGACCTCTCACACATCTCGTGAAACAGGTGAATTTTTAAGCAGTCAAAACATCGAATTGATGACCCAATGACTTCTTCTTTTTCCCGAATATCAAAGGTAAAATGCGTGGTCAACGATTTACGAGCGCCGAAGAAGCAATTGAAGGGTTCAAAAACCATGTTTTCGATGTTTATCAAGAAGAATGGAAAAACTGTTATGGCAAATGTTTTGACGAATGCAAAAGTGTATTGATCATCAAGGGGAATATTTTGAAAAACAATAAAGCCATTTTCATTTAAAAATGTTTGTTATAATTTGCTATTCCTGAAATATAAATAGTACCCCTCGTATCTACGGTATTGTCGGTACGTTGAATTGATTATATTAGAGGCAGACGTGTCCTTTATCTGATTGACCCCATTTCTTGTGTATGGCTTTGTAGTGTCAATATACGTACTATAAATTTTTTTCCACAAATATCACAGCGGCTGTGCAGAACTGTCACATAATATAGCGGTCGCTCACGAATCACAAAAAATTCAGTCGTCTTTGCTTAACGTTCTGAGTGAACCAACTTAAAGGAGAACAGAAAAACACAACGCGTAAAAATGCATACAACTCTTGCCTCATCGAATGCAGTCACTACAACAACTTTTTTATACAGCCAAGCAATATTTACGAGCACACTCACTGCAGCTCCAGCTCTGATAAAATATTCAACGGCAAATTTAGCTGGAAATGTATCTCTCTCTTTAGAAAATGAAACAGAGCATGGTGTAAGAATAGCTGCTGACAAATTAAACCGCCAACAATAGGTGATGGAAAAAGTAATGTGACAAGAAATGTTGCAACTATACAGACTGGCATAGATCGGTATATACAGGTAAATCGAATGTTAAGTCCCCAAAAAAACGGAAACAAAAGACATGCAAAAAATGCTAGACTATCTCATGAAACGGCGAATATATCTGCCTCTCGTAAACAAATAAATAGTAGCAGTCTGGGTCAGAACAGCTTTGCACTGTTAGAAAATTACAACGTTGACTCAACTCCTGCAAACAATTCCATTGCCAAAACTTCTAAGCCGCCACCATTCTACTTGCGAGAGCGATGCTCAAATGCTTTAGTTGCAACTGTAGCTAGTCTAATAGTAGGAAATAACAATTTCCATGTAACGTCCATAACTAACGGGAATATAAAAGAAACGAAACTACAGATATACAGTGAAAGAAATTATCAAAAATTGCATCCTATCTTGATTACAATGGTAAGAACTACAATACATATCATCTGAAGAGCAGTAAAGGCTAAGTAGTTGTTATTAAAGGTATTGAAAATAGTGTAAGTATTAATGAAATCGAATGTTCTCTCGAAATCGCCGCATTTAAACTTAAAACGGTATTCATCGTTAAAAACAGAGACAAAGTACCACAACCACTATTTCAAGTAGAACTTGGACCGAATGGAAGTAGATTAAAAAGTAGCGAAACATACCCAATATACCATCTGAGTTACTTATTACATAAACAAATAACTATTGAAGAACGGGACAGTGCTTCAATTGTCAAGAATACGGGGACACAAATTTGTAATGTACCTTACGCACTGTTTGTGTTATTTGTGGGGAGGAAGTGTTTGTCTGACAAATCAAACAGGCAAATTGACATTATGCTTTTAGCAGAAACGCACTTGACAATCAAAAATTATTTCGTAATATCAGGATATAAATTCTACAAGACTAATCATCCTGATAATAAAGTACATGGCGGTGCAGGTATATTAATAAGAGATAGGTTTAAGCATCATGTACTAGAAGAGTATGCAGAGGACTATCTGCAGGTAACATCAATATGTCTTCAATGCTGGGAGGAAATAATTGTACCAAGCGCAGTCTATTCTCCTCCAAGATACTTAGTGACAGGATTACAATTCACACAATTCTTCACATCTTTGGGGACCAAATTTTTGCCAGTAGGTGATTACAATGCGAAACATACCTTTTGGGGCTCCAGGTTAATAAATCCCAAAGGCAAACAACTGTTCTCTGCACTACTAAAGCGGTGTTCTAACCTAGACTTCGTGTCTTCACGGCAACCGACATACTGGCCTTCGACCCCCAAAAAGTGCCCGACCTTATCGATTTTGGAAAAACCAGTGGTATTTATCGATACTTGCTCTCTGGAGAATCGTTTTAGAGCTCGCTTCTGATCCTTCATCACTGATTCTATGTCTACATAAACAAGCTCAACTTGGTAAGAAAACAGGTCGCCTAACTAATAAAAGAAGAAACCGGCTCAGGTACCGCCAATATGTAAGTATTCATAAAAACATTGGTCCTCGACTAAAGAGTGCAAGCGATATTGACTTGGCACTTCTGGCCATCAACTCAGTTCTTACATCTGAAGCCACACACTCATTTCCGGCAGCTTCATTATCCCACCAAAGACAATATACCACAAAGATATTACATCGTTCTCTTCACTCAGCGAAATGAGTTAAAATTGCGTGGCTGACTATGGTGGAATTATTAACTCAAAACCCGAAGTGTGCTCGGCAATGCAAGGACAAAATCTGTAGGTACACATTCTGGTTTTTTCGTTCTATATGTGCGTGTGTGTTTATTACTATACACAATAGGTCAAATAACCAGTATTGCCGTGCTTAACCCACATTTTAAAAGTAAGCTTTTGAATTTTTTGTTGCTGCCATCACGTTAGCAATACTCCAAACCATTATGATCTGAGTTTGTTTTTGTTTGGAATTATAAATTTCGACTGGCAACACTCTACCAAAGTCACTTTGTTGCAATTTGCTCTAATACTTGTTCGCGCAGTTGGCTTTGATTAAATTGTTAATTGTGTACATGAAGCGAAAAATTAAAAGAAAGTAAACAATGGAAAACAGCAAAATAAGTGAGTATTACTGATTTCATACGAAAAACGGAAAAATATTTGTGTTTTGCAAGTAAAAAGTCGGGCTTTTTTACATAACCTAGAAAATTTTACGTTTCTTGAAAGTAAGCTGACTTTTAAAGCTTCGGCAAAATTTGGCAATGTAAGAATAAAAAGAAATTAATAAACTAAGGCATTGAGAGTTGATTTCTTTTTATTTCAAACTGCGCAAGCGTGCGCGTTGCAAATAACACCGTTTTTTTATAGGCTACCACGCTATCGGGAAAAAGGAATTGTTTGAAGTTTGGCTGAAGGAAAGCTCTAAAGAAAAGAAGCATGATGCAATTATAAAGTACGTGTTAAACAAAATTGGTGATGCTGAAATTTCGAATTATAAGGACTCGGTTGACGAAAAGGTACGTTATTTTTGCAAATATTTGGCAACAAAATGGGTGAAATGTGGCAGAAAGGCAGAGAGACTTCTTGATGATCCCTGGCTAGAATCCGAATTGATCTTTGCATTACAAACACCGTCCGCCAATACAAGTAACACAGCAGCTGGTCGTCCAAAACTAAGTTTTATCGAGAAATCCGAATATGGGAAAAAAAGGGCAGCAGCAGAGCATGCAACCCAAACAAATTTCAAAACAAACTTATTAGTTCGTGCAGCAGTAACATCGGCTCGGAGACAAGGGGATGCAGACTTGGTTGCTGTCCTTACAGACACTTTTAAAAGCCCAACAAGACCTGCAAAGATGAGAAAATTGTGCACAGTAAAGCAGAAAACACCTATCTTACTTTCTGCGGATGAAGCATTAGCTTTCATTCTTGAAAATAGTTTTACGAAAGATCAATATAACGCTATCCGTCGTAAAAGTAAATTGAGAAACTGTGACATTTATCCTCACTACAACGAAGTTGCAGCCGCAAAATTGAAATGTCGACCAGATGGTGTAAGCATAACTGAAACAGTAGCGAAGGTTTCTTTGAAATCGGTTCTATCACACACAGCTCGAAGAATTGTGCATATGCAAAAGGAGGTTTTTGAATCTGTTATGGACACAAATCTACAAAGCAGGCAGATTGCACCATGCTCGGAAAAACAGCCGCACTAACAATCTTGCAGATGTTTTTAATAGAGCTCTGGATACATCCGATCCACTTATATCTTCGAAACATCTACAGAGGCGTATTCAGCAACGAAAACTTACACAATTTCCACTTGAAGCAATAGAACTATTGAGCTCTGAATTCACGATCGAGGACATTGATGTAGACAGTGAAATCGAAGAAATTATGCTTTTACCTGAAGAATTTGCAACCCTTTTGCAGAATTTATGTTTAGATAACGAATTGAACTAAACATATTCTTTGAAATGATACTACGATTGACTGTAAATAAAGTTTTTTTGTTTTTAACAAAATTTTGTTTTTTTTAGACCGTAGAAGGGTTAATGGCCGTTAATGGGTTAATTTCTCTTTTTGTTGTGTTTGACATACATATTATATTGGGTTTCCTGTGCTTTTGAATTCTATTAATGCAATATTATTGCTTCAATTAATTTCGCACGGCAAAATTGGTCAATTGACCTATAGTGCTATGTGCGAATATTTCAATGCTTGCTTGCAGGTTTACGCCATGCATATTTGTGTATGTATATGAATTTAAGAATGTTATTTTTATTTATTTGTTGGAATAGGAATGAAGACGAATTTCAATCATAGCAATCGAAGACGAGGCATTAGCTTTATGCCAACATTGGGCTGGTTGTAGTTTGTACTGGTATGTACATGCATTTTGACTGGTTGTAGAAAAAGAAATAATCAGCCAAGTCGACTTTGTTAACGCCTGCACACATGTTATTCGGATATATAATTATACAAATGTTCTTATTCGGCAGTGTATATTATTAAATGTATTCAGGAACAGAATTAATTCCATTTCAAACAAAAATTTGTAAAAATTCCAAAAATTTTTAAACTTATATTGAAATTAATGCACTTTACAATATACTCGTATATTTAGGTAGGCATGTATATTTCTATAACTAATTATGGGAATATTTTTAAAGTTTATATTGTAAATTAGTAAAAAAAGAAAAAATTGGTGTATAAAATTAATAAATAACAATATGTATTTATTAAATTTATTTCTTTATCACCAAAAAAGCCACTATAGAATTGCATAGCAAAAGACAAAAAGTGATCTTTTCCGGAATGTTATGTACAGAATTATAGAAATTTTAGTTAATTCCGAATTGCACCAGCAAATACTTTGACTCTATAATGTACTCCAAAATCAACAAAAATAGTATGAGTGTCTTTAGTTCACTGGTTCACGCGTTGGTCTATAGTTTTTGTGGCTTTCGGATGTTTTTTAAATATTAATTATCATTTTTATAAATAGTAGTAAAAGTATTTTACTATTTTTTATAAATTAACCAGTATTATATAATTTTACTGGAGCAGAATTTTTTCATGTCTGTTATAGAAGAAGACTGGAAACGAAGGAGTATTATGAAATTCAACCTTAACAAATCATATACATACATGTATGTACATATGTATGCACATGTTAGCTTTTGATCATTTTGGCAGGTAGCGAATTGTGCCATAAAAAGAATGAAATGAAAATAAAAGCGTAATTTCTCGTATAGGAGTTATTGTTGTATGATGTGCGGTGTGGCTTGGATATGTAAATATTTTCACTATGGACAAATATCAGCACAATTTACTCTTTCGATATTATATTTCATATTTTCGCGTTAGCAACATGTGATCAAACATATTTTGAGTTTATCCGAATAAAGAATAATTATGCACAAAAAACCAATTTTTCTAAAGTTAGTGTTAATATTTTAATATTCATATGTTCGTCTGTTCCCTATTACATCAGAAAATGTATCTAAATAATTTTTAGATTAAGGGAACAGTCAACAAAAGCAAGGTTTTAAATGTTTTTTTTTTTTACTTAGTCAGATCAGCTTGAAATACTATGACCACATTCTATTACAAATTAACCCACACGTACGTACATGAATATGTGCATACATATCTATGAACACTGATTCTCCGCATTTACATAGTATATGATGTTCATGTTTGAAGACAATTTTACGAACTTCAATATCTAGTATTAAATGCATATGTTCTTGTCATACATTGATTTACAAAGTTTTGTAAATAGAACCATATATAATCCAATAACCTATACGAGGGCGGATTGATATTGAAGCTACCTAGCGCTCGATGGCAGCACAAACACAAAACCTTTTTTTGTTTAGAAATTGCGATCTGTCGAACGTCAGGTGTTAAAATTTTACCCAAATTCATTGATTTGTTTATTTGCTATAGTCGTTTGAAGTAAGCAACTTTTGTATCTCTTGGAAAATGGAAAAAAGCGAATTTCGTGCAGTGATTAAACACTATTCTTTGAAAGGGAAAACGGCGAAAGAGACAAAAGAAAAGCTCGATAAAAATTACGGTGAGCGTAATCCTGTTGATTTTTGGCGTCGATTAATAACTGTTGATGAAACGTGGGTCCACCACTACACACCTGAAACCAAAAATCAATCGAAACAATGGGTGGAAGCTGGTGGAAGTGCTCCGAAGAAGGCGAAGGCAGTGAAATCGGCTGGCAAGGTTATGGCCACTGTATTTTGAGATGCACACGGAATATTGCTCATCGATTATCTTGAAAAGGGATCCACAATCACAGGAAAGTATTATCGTGCATTATTGGATCAATTGATTGATGCAATCAAGGAAAAACGACCACATTTAAAGAAGAAAAAAATGTTCTTTCTTCAAGACAACGCACCGGTTAACACAGCATTAGATACGATGCTAAAATTACGTGAAATACACTTGGAATTGGTTAATCATCCACCTTATAGTCCAGATTTAGCTCCTACTGACTTTTTCCTGTTTCCAAACTTGAAAAAATGGCTCGCAGGAAAAAGATTCATCTCAAACGAAGAAGTGATTACCGAAACTAACGCGTATTTTGAGGGGTTCCCGAAATCGTATTATTAAGATGGTATAAAAAAGTTGGAATATCGTCTTACTAAGTGTGTGGAAGTAAAATGTTGAGAAATAAATGGTTTTTGAAAAAAAAAATGTTTTTTTCCTACTTAGGTAGCTGATGCTTTTCACTAGGAAGTACAAAATTCCAAAGTTTCCAATGCCTAGTCTAAACGGCACTCCGCTCTCTTTCATAACACACGTTAAGTACTTAGGCCTGATTCTCGACCCAAAGCTTAATTGGAAAGCCAATCTAGCTGAGAGGACACGTAAGGCAACATGCGCTATATACTGCTGTAAAAGAGCAGTTGGTGCACGGTGGGGACTTCGTCCTCGAGTCGTGCTCTGGCTCTACACGGCCATCGTTAAACCAAACCTGTTATACGGGTCGGTCTTCTGGTGGCAAGCTCTCGAAAAAGCCTGTAATATCAAACCCCGTGATAAAATTAGCAGATCTATTGCTCTACTGATCACTGGCGCTCTTCGTAGCACACCTACGAAAGCCCTCTTTGCCATGCTGCACTGGCTCCCCTCGGGGATCCTGGTTAAGCAACAAGCCAAGCTGACGGCGATTAGACTTAACGCTCTTTCGCACTGATGCATAACCCTGACAGGCCATGCTTCAATTCTGAAACAGGATCCACCTGTCCCCAACTTTAAGACTAATTCATGAATGTCGAACATCTTTATATGAGCTCGCAAGTTACTCTCGGGTGCACCTAGTCTGGGTTCCCGGACATAGCGAAATCCCGGGAAAATGCGAGGCGGACGAGCTTGCCAAGGTAGGCACGCTAATGCACGACATTCACCCCTCCGTAAACATCGGCATTCCACTGGCAACAGCCAAGCTCGAAATCAAACGGAAATATCTGGCTGACGCCTAACGAGGTATCCTGCCACACGGCTAGACTAACTTGGACAAGAATGGACAAAAACAGAACCAATCAACTTCTTCGACTTGATCGCGTATCACTGTCGACAACTGTGTCGGTTTTGACCGGCCACTGCATAATGGGACAGCACGCAGAAAGACTGGATCTACCCTCAAATGACTTTTGCCGAGGCTGTGGCTTCGAGGAGGAGGACGAGACGGTTTTCCACCTCTTATGCCACTGCCCATCCTTGAGCAGAAGAAGAATTTGCACCTTTGGTGCCCCATTTCTTACAAGCCTGACAGAGCTGTCATCCATTAATATTAGGGACTAAGCCAGGTTCATCAAAGTATCAGGATGGTTTCCTGAAACATGACGGGGGAGTCGTGCCTTTCCAGGCGCTGTCCGTGCACTGACTATCACCAAATCAAGTATGGGAACTTTCCCAAGTCGACTTGCTTGCATGTTTTTTCACAAACGCCATTCGAAATACTACACCCGGCATCTCAATCGCTTTGACGTGGAAAATTGAGTTAAGGAAACTAATAAAAATGTGCAAAAACTTCTTACTGCTTCGTGCTTCTTTGTCCAGTTGAACTTGTCTTTGGATGTGTATCCACTTACATATATAGAAAATACTTTGAATCAAATAATCTGTCTTCACCTACATTCCTGAATAATATTAGTGACAGTTTTTTTTTAAATTTATTTGCTGTCTAATTTCTTCTATGCAACTGCATGTTTTTTTTTATATATCATAATGATATTAATTTAATTACATTCATGTAAGTTAATCCTTATTTTGTAAATAATGTTATAATATAATAGAAACATCAAAAATTTTAATACATCTGCAAAATTCTTCCTTTTCCTACCATAAGAATAAAATGATATCTAACAATTTGGTTAATACAGCATAGACGGAAAAACAAAAACTTATTAAAATTGTACATATTCATTGACGAACGAAATGTTTGATTGGAGATTTTGTGAATTTGCCCTGAGATTTTTTGAAATTGATGAGCTTCTTCAGACGAATTGCGCAAAAGCATCAAAAAACTAACATAAACAAAGGTATTGAAATCGTACAAATACTAACGCAATTTCATGCCCACATGAATTTATGTATGTGAGTTAAGATGACTATGACTATTTTTAGAAGATATAAATTTCTTTGCTGTAATGATCTGCTATATCAGCAGCAATTCAATGTGATTCAGTAAAATTATTTAGTACTGGATAATTTATGTTAAAGTAGTAAACTATTCTTATTATTTTTAATATAAATAATTATTAGTTTCCTTTGAAAAAAAGATGAACAATTAAAGGAATATAAAAATAAACACATTTCTCAGCGGACTTGAACCCGGCATCATAAAATCGATAGACCAACGCTTTACCACCTGCGCTATCGATCTTTATAAAAGATCCTATGCATGCATATTTATTTTATATTGTCAAGTGCTCTCATATGCACGCTTTATGCTCCGTCATGACATGGCAAATCTTTCTTATACGCAAAACCACAAATGCTTTGTTTTAAGCCCCACTTTCCGTATAAAAAACCTTTGCCATACAGAAAATTCACTCCAGCTACACAAAACAGAAAATAAAAATTTGATTTCAAATCATTCGCTTCTGCAGTGAGCACACACACACACTAATATTATTCATACGAATGTGCAAATAACAATAGCCATGTTTTTTTTCTTCTCCGTTGGTAGACGTAAAATTTTCATGGAGACCAGCAGGCTCCTGCCGCGCTGGTACTGTGGGACTCCTCCGAAGAGGCCTACGCCACTAAAATCGTCTCATTTCCACCCACATTCCTCGGATAACGCTCTCTAGAGCAGACGTCGAGGTCGGGGCGCTATGCTGCGAAATGCTGCCTCTACTATTATGCCGCATCCATGCGACTTTCAATAGTTTTAATTGCGTCGATTCTTTCTAGTCGACGTAGCTCTTTTAGTGCTTCTTCTGAATAGCTTTGGAACACCTTCCAATTGCTGGATGAAGAAGTAACTGCTTCGATAAGGTTAGTGGTTGTGAGATGGGTCCCAGTCACTGCCTCCAATATCCACCGATTCGCATCGAACGTTGGACAGGCGTAGATGATGTGTTCTGCATATTCACGCGGCACGTCGGACACAGCGGGTCTTCCACAATATTGAATCTATTCAATATTGTGGCCTAAAATGAGTTGCGTGGTGTAGAAGTCTGGGCACGCAAGGTCATTCTTTTACCAGAATTTGATATCTGGGATGAGTTTATGGGTACATCTACCCTTGTCCGTCTCATCCCATTGTCTTTGCCACTTGCGCATCATTTGCTTTGTGGACTCTTCTATTTCCGCCGTCGTTGGTCTTTCACACTGTGTTTTATATAGTTGACCCAATCTCTCCGCCCTCATTGCAATCGGCGGCTTTTTCGCTATTACCACAGCGGCCTCATCCGACACAGTTCTATATGCACTCACAACCCTAAGCGCGTTAATCCGCATTGCCTTCTTGAGAGGCTTAAGAGCCATGGAACTTGCACCGCACCAGATTGGTGCCGCATAGAGTGCAATCGAGTCAGACACCGTAGACAATATTCGCCTTTTGCGATCTCGTGCTCCACCGATATTTGGTAGAATGTTTGGTAGGGCTGTAACCACCCTACTCACCTTGCCCGCAGTTCTCTTCGTGTGTTCCTTATAATTCAATTATGGTCAATTAGGACTCCTAGATACTTTACTGAACTCTGTGACTTAATGTCAATTCCCGCTGCATTAATTGTTATGTTTTCGGCGGATCTCCTTGGTGTTATGAGCACTGCCTCCGTTTTCTCTGCCACGAGTTGCAGGCTGTGTTCGAGCAACCAGAGTCGGATGCGTGCGATTGCAGCATTGCAGGTAAGCTCAAGTGTTGAAACTCTTTTCGATGTGACGACTAGCGCAATGTCGTCAGCATATCCTACTAAGGTTGCATGTTGTGGCATTTCGATATGAAGTACCCCATCATACATTATATTCCATAGTGTTGGGTCCAGTACTGAACCTTGCGGCAAGCCACCCGTCACCGTGAGATACTTTGGGCCTTCTTCTGTCTTGTAATGCAGTACTCTGTCCCTGAAATATTCGCGTATGACTTTGACTAAGTATGTCGGGGTCTGAAATGATTTTAGCGCTTGTATGATGAGGTCCCACCTTGCGCTATTGAAAGCATTTCGGTTGTCCAACGTGATGACCGCGCAATATCTCCGAGTATTTATACTGCCCTCCGTGGCGTGTGATGCGATCGTTGTAACTCGTTTTATAGCGTCTATCGTTGATCTGCCGTGTCGATTATGTTTTTTAAGCTTTGGATCGACTATGTTTTGTAAGCGAGCGCAGAGTATGCGTTCGAATATTTTGCCTACAGTGTCCAGCATACATAAGGGCGTGTACGCTGATGGCTCATCTGGCTTCTTCCCGGGCTTGAGCAAGAGAACCAATCGTTGCTTTTTCCAGTCACTTGGAAAGCACCCTTCTCTTAAGCACTCGGTATACATGCTTGCAAAGATTTGCGGACGCTCGCAGATTGCAAGCTTTAGAGCAATGTTCGGAATACCGTCTGGTCCTGGCGCCTTCTTGTCTCCCATTCTAGCTGCCGCATCTAGTACTTCCTGTGATGTTACCTCCGGGAAATCATTGACCGGTACATCATACTCTGGGGTTTCTTCCTGCATTGGGAATAATGTCGCCACTATACCCCTTAACTGTACTGGGCATGTTGGTTGCGGCGCCCTCGGACCGTGCACCTGCCACATAATTACCTTATATGCCTCACCCCATGGATCGTCATTTGCGGAATCGATGAGCTCACGGTAAGCACGCTTTTTACTGGCTGCAATTTCCATTCGGAGCTTTTTCCGTAGCTTGGCAAACTCATCATTAAGTGGTTGGAAGCCGGGTTTGAGCCATGCTCTTTGGCTTTTCCTTCTAGCCTTGATGCAGTTTGCTCTTATATCTGCGATCTCGTCACTCCACCAGTAGACAGGCATTCTTGGCAATGTGCCCTTTCTGGCCGGCATTGCTGCGTCACACGATTTCCTAACTGCTGCCATTGTGTTTGTTACTGCTGATGTAGCTGTGGCATTGCTTATGGTCTCCGTAAAATTGTTCCAGATATATATGAAAAGTTCTTTATCAAGCTTTATCGACACCCATCCCTTAGGTGTCGTGGCTTTGGGTTCCGTTCGGATACTGCGACTTGCCTGTATTTCCATTAGTAGCGCCCGGTGATCGCTCTGTGTATGCATGTTGCTTTTACTCCAGCGCATTTTCTTTGCCATGTTACTGCTAGCGAAGGCCAGGTCAATGATCGACGAGCTTCTGCCATTCTCAAATGTAGTCACGCCAGGGGTGTTCAGCAGCGATAGGTTTAGGGCTCCGACGAACTCCTCCAGTGCAGCTCCTATTTTATTTGTGCTCTTGCAGCCCCAGGTGGTCGACCAGGCATTGAAATCGCCTAGTATTACTATATTTCTTTTCCCTTGTGCCTCCATTTGTATTGCGGTAAGCAGAGTTTCGAATTCGGGGATATTGAGACATGGAGGAGCGTAAACACTAAAAATGTACACACCTTTCATACGGACCCATGTATAGAATTCGGCCGCTGGTGCCATCACTGCGCTGGTAGCCGATTGGCCTGCGACCCATACTGCCGCTGCTCCCGTTAGATCCGCATACCACGAGTGCACATTTTCTGCCTTGTATAGTTCTGCTATAATAATAACATCCGCATCCACATCAGCCGCGTTCTGCCAAAGGAGAGCTTGTGCTGCGATGCAATGATTAAGATTTATTTGCAGTAATCTCATGATGATGCCTTTGCGCCTGCCTTGCATCTGCTGCTGCCAGTTGGGTGTGGACCGCTGCAGTGTACACATTTCGGAGTATTTGTGCACTCCGCCGCCTTGTGTCCCGGTTCTGCGCATTTTCTGCACAGGTTTGATCTGTCTGTACCGGTGCATTTGGAGGCTTGGTGACCGGTTTCCCAGCATCTGAGGCACTTATCTGGCTGTTCGACTTCGGTAATCGGACATCTTGTCCAGCCTAGACGGATGTATTTCTCAGCCAGTGCTTTCTTTTTCGTCGTCGGCTCTTAGTTGGATATATACGGTGCATGTGCCGTCTCGCCTAGTCTTCGCCATATGTATTAATTTCTCCATAACAACGATGCTTAGCTGCTTATTTAGATCAGCTGCGATGTCTACCGGCGATTTTAGCTCCGGAATAATCCCTCGCACCTGTATCGTGACCATCTGCGTCTTGGCGTCTACTGTTACGCCTTGTCCTTGGCTAATTTACTTTCAAAGCACGTCGCCTTTGGTCCCCTCTTTAGCTCCATGAGCAAGTCCCCTTTCTGAGTCCGCCTGAGCCTTTTGACCGCAGGGCCAAGTTCCTGCAGTTCATGGCTGGTCTCTATTTTTCTAACTATATCCACGAGGGATTCCTTGCCATCTGACTTTATAATGAAGGCATCGGGCTTCATCCTAAATCCTGCTCGGTGAATTGGCTGGCGATTCGCGATAAACTTCTGCCACCTATTTTTGTTTTGCGTTTTTGTCGCTGTCAACGCTACTGGCACTGGGTCTTTTCTCGGTTTATTCTTATTTCCCATATTTTGTACGCGTACGCCCAAATCTAAGAGCCAGCGCATTTCCAAAAGGGATCAGGGCGTAACAACGACTATACCGCTAGCTACGTCGGAAGTGACAGATAAGAAGACACCAGGACCAACAATAGCCATGTGTGTGGCAGACGATGGATACATATTCACGACTGCTCCGTGAAATTGCCGAATATTTTTCCAATGTGGTTGCCATACACTTCAATATGTTGTTTCTCACTCAAGAGAGCAATGAAAGGTATTTCTGTATATTGTCCTTGATCCCACCTCTCAATAACTCGTACAACATTTACAGTTATCGATAATCTCGTTAAGGAGAAAGGGCGCTTAAGAAGAGAGTGGGAACAAATCGATCACCCTACGTCAAGCAGAAATTAGAATTATAAAAAAAAACACCTCCGAGAAGCACTGAACTGCGAGCTAGAGTATAGTTTCATAAAGTATACTGAGACGCTAACTCCAACACAAAATACTAACTACTATTTATGGAAAGCCTATCAAAATATAAAGAGTCCTAAAGACTGTCCTCGAACAATCAGGCAATGACGAAGAGAAAGCCTCAGCGTTTGCTAATTATCACAAATCCGTATTTCAACATAACCTAATCTCCAGCTTTGAAATTCCATTTCTGACCCTTAAAATAACACTAATCCAGATGAAGGTTAAAATGAAGGAAGTGCAACTTGCAATTAAAACCCAGCTAAACACAGAAAAAGCATCAGGAATTACCGTAAAATTGATTGTGGAATTGACTAAAATAGCAACGCAGTTATTTAATGCAATACTAAGGATTGGGTATTTTTCACAACCCTGGAAGTTATCACAAGTTATGATAATACCAAACCCCTGAAAAGACGCAACTCATATTATCGGCACATAAGCTTGCTCCCAGTTATTTTCCAAATTATTTGAGCACAGACACCAATCCCACATTATTCCCCACTATGAATTTGGATTTCGCAAAAATCACAGAATCATAGAGCAAATTAACAGCATTACTAGTGCAATGCGAAATACTTTTGAAGACAAAACAAAAAAAAAATGCTCTGCTATATTTTTAGATATTGCACAGGCTTTTGACAGCGTTTGGCATGCGGAGTTAATATATAAAATTCAAAAGCTGTTACCAGTTAATGTGCACATTCTCTTGGAATCGAATTTAGATAACCGAAAGTTCAAAGTAATATATGGAGTATACACCACAAAGGACTTTGATATTAATGCTGGGGTTCCACAAGGTAGTTTTCTAGGTCCTATACTATATGTATTATTCACTGCAGACGTCCCTACTGATGATCATCTAGTCACTTCAACATTCGCTGACGACACTTCTATTCTTAGTATACATACCAATCCAATAGTGGCTTCGAATCGCCTGAGGAGTACTTGAAGAAAATAGAAGTGTGGCTGGCAAATTGGCGCATTAAAGGAAATGAGACCAAGAGTATTCATGTCACGTTTACATTGAGTATAGAAACATGCACTGTGATCACACTAAACAATGTGGCTATTCCTCAATCGAATACTGCAATATACCTAGGTGTCCATCTAGACAGTTGTCTGTCGGCGGCACCATATTGAGGCAAAAATAATGCATATAAAGTTAGAGGCCCATAAAATAAATTGGCTACTCAACTCCGAGACAAGGCTTCGATTAGAATATAAACTTCTATTGTAAAAGACAGTGATCAAACCAATGTGGGCATGCGGAGCTGAGCTTTGGGGAAATGATAGCTCATCGAACGTCGAGCAGATACGAGTGCAATGGAAATCTTGTGTGCAATCACGGGTGCGCCTTGGTTCTTTAGAAATGCTGACATCCATAAGGACCTCAACATTCCTCTTGTTAAAAGTTAGCTCACAGAGATTAATCTTAAACACAGACAAAAAACGACGGGGGCAGTCAAATCCATTGGTAAAAAATTTAGTTAGAATTAAAACAGCAACACGCCTCAAAAGATGAGACTTACCTAAATATTAAATGTATTAAATATTATATAAGATACTAAAATCAAATGAGTTTAAATTGAATTAAAATTAAAAGGAAAAAAATGTAGTTTAATATAATACTAAGGCCAAACACTGGTGCGGGATAAATATAGTTAATTTAGTTCTTAAGATTTAATTACTTATTGTTAGGCTCGAAATGAGTGAATTCAATAAGTGTATGTTTAAAAAAAAAAAAAACAAATATTGTGCAGGCTAACCGCCTAATTTGTGTGTGATGTTTAATGTTAGTACCCCCAACCTTTCTGCGAATTTCGTTGATAAATGTTTAATAGGAACATAGTAATAATTTATGGTTAATTGTAGGCGTGTCAGTCGTAGTTCATTAAGATAGCTCTAGCGGTATGGAAAAAAGTGGCGGCAGGTAGAAAGACGGAAGGTCGGACAGATGGAGAGACAAAATCAAAATTGTTTAGAAAGTGATTCTGTTCATATCTGTATATTTAAGTCCATAGCTACCACGCCTCTTACTGGCTGGTGCAACCCCTCTCAAAAGCATAACATTGGTATACCCTTTTCACCTTTTTTAAAGGTAAATGGTATACAAATTTATGGGATGTTTTCACAGCCACGACCACTATTGACATATATTTATAACTTACGACCTGTACAATATTTTGTAATACGTATATTGATACTAAAAAGCCAGTCAGAAAAAATGAGGTCGATCAAAAAAAGGACATGCCACCCTCCCATATGATGAACTTTGGGTCCACACTTTCAATTATCCTATCTATCCTTCTAATTGTCATATATGAATAATCATTTGTTACATAAAGTCCTTACCCGCGAGCATGTAAAATTTTACCTGATTATTTCCACTAAAAAAAACTACGCCTCCCTTCATTATAATTATACTCTGAAAAAAATCTACATCACCACGATGTACCTAGCTCGTACATGGAAGGGTAAAAAGTTTTTCGAAGTCGGTCTGACCCAAATTCAGACTTCTTTACACGGTTTACTTTTTGTCTTTAATAAAGTTAAAAAGGTGCACTAAGTTTCTGACGTTTGGCGGTTTTTCATCTACTAGAAGAAAGTGTGGCAGGTATGGACATATACTGTATACAAATATGATCAGAATCACTTTCTGAACAATTTTGATTCTCTCCGTACGTCTGTCCATCTGGGCGTCTGTCTGTGGCCACTTTCTTCCAGACTGGTACAAATATCCTAATGAATCTTAGTAAAAGGTAAGTCTGGACAAAGATGCGGAACCAGATTCCGATATGAACCCGATTGGACAAAGACCACTCCTACCTTCCTTTTAATGAATCTATTATCACATATTTCCTACCAACATAAACCTAATTGTCAAAAGAGATGCGTCTAGTGTGTCGCAGTTGCAATCGTGTAAACCGCACACATATTCGCAACTTCCCCTTCTGTCAACAAAGAAAGAAAGAAAAATAGACGAACTGGAGAGTGTTGGTTCGAGTCAGAAGAAATTTTAATAAAATGAAAACAAAAAAAGGAAGATGTAATTGCTTCAAATAGTGAAAGTCTTATTTTCAAAAACTGTCTTTTTTTTCTCAAACATTGGCACACCTTTCGGGGATCTATTTCACTGCAAAACTTCAGGAATCTATTTCCTAAATTCATGACAGCCTATTTTCGTGATTGATTTTTAATTTAATTACAGGAATCTATTTCCTCTGTTCTAGGAGTGCTGGAGTGTATGCAACATTTGACAAATCGTGAACCTAATTTTGACCTAACCTTTCATGGCAGTTACGTCAAAACAAACTGTAGTGAAGCAGAGCTGTTAACTTTGAACGTCGCGTCACAGTCACAGCCTGCACAAACTCGCTTGGATTGCTTGCCAACAACTACAACGTAAAGATTTGAATGTGTTATCAAAAATTATACAAATTAATGTGTAAACTTTGCGTGCAGTTGATATTTAGCCATTTCTTTTTACTTTGCTTTGACGTTTAACATTTCTGCATTTTAGATAATTTTAATAAAAAACGTTGCTCTTACGGCTGCTTTGTTAGCATGCAAAACAGCGCTTCATGATACTATATAAACATTGATTCTTTATAAAAGCAAAAGATGGAGCAAAAGCTCAAACAGTTAAAAGCAACCGAAAGTGCTATTTTTAAGTTTGCCGCGAACTCGGGTAAGTTTGCGAAATCAAAACAAACTAGAGGATTTTAGGCTCCTCGTAAACAACTTTTATATCAATATTGGGTAAAATATGTTGGGCTACACAATGAGGTTACTGCAGAAACCGATTGTAAGTCCATGACCGGAGACGCTCAGGTACCTACTACTAAGTATGATATTATCGAATGTTGTTATGCTGAAATTATGGATGAGTTACAGGATCTTTTTGATGATTTGTCTTCAACAGCAAATTCCAGTGATGGAGAGTGTATAGTATGCTTTTATACCATAATGTTTATATTTAGACCAGACGCATGAGCCTTGTTCTAATTTGCGTATACTTGGTACATTAACCAATTATGCTTTGCTGGAGTAAGATTAAAAGTCAACTTGTGTTGTTTGTTTTAATATTCACACTGACTTTATTTATTGAATGTAGAAACTATTTATAGATACAATTTTGAATCTTTGGGACATATAAGAACAAACATAAATTGAAAATACTGACCACAAAAGTGGAATGAATTCCTACTTAGCCTTGAATGCAAGCGCAAGTTCATTGTCAATATTATATAATGTAGGGATTTTTAGATACATTGCACTGCTAGCGTAAAGTCTATTCTACTGCACCTGCAGTTTTGGGGGCATTGCCTTTGAATTGTTTGTTCTTTTCTATTTCCCTATACTTATTGTACATATGTATGTAGGCTGTATTATAAATATTATTATTATTATTATTATTATTAATATTATTATATTATTCCTTACACCATAATTAATTATGAGTGCAAGGTATTGGAGGAATGGGTACTAGCTACAGAGGCTTTCGACTCGAAGAGAAAAAGATTTTATAGAAAGAAGCATTTTGGAGACCAAGCCCGTGGCAGGATTTGTTTCGGGGTGTGAGTCTAGCATGCTTACCACTAGACCACAGAGGGCGGCTGTATTATAAATATGAAAATATATATTAATATAAATGTGGGATCGGGGTTGCCAAGGGGGGCAGGTTCACGTTAGGGTTTCCTGCTACTAACGGCTCATGTCTCTTAAATCTTCCTACTCTCACCTCCACGTGGTGCACCCTGGTAACCTGAGCAACCTAGGTGAAGATGTGGTGACCAACCCATGTGGGATCCTTGGTCAGGGCCAACGAGAGAGGGAGCTTTGGTGAGGCCACTCTGACATATTCGGTTTAAGTATTCATCAAAGTGTGCGAGTCCAGGTGGGGTCTCGCATGTAGGAACGGTGGCGGAGGAGTACTATAGGTACCAACGGCAGCGCCCATACCCCCGAAGTGGGTTACCACTACCAAACAAAAATCCCTAGCTTAGGGTTGTGCGCTGGGTTTGGAACCCGCCACATAAAAAACAAATAATCCAGTGAATATAAGATTGAAGCCTCGGATGAAATACCCCACAACTGTTGACGACAACCCCCGCAAACGTTATAAGGAACACGATTTAAGGATATGCACCTGGAATGTCCGGACCCTTAATAGGGAAGGTGCCTCTATCCAGCTGGTTGACGTCCTCGAAAAATATAAAGCTGACGTCACCGCACTTCAAGGAATGCGATGGACGGGACATGGACGCTCAAAAAAAGCTACATGTGACATCTACTACAGCTGCCATGCGACGAACCGCAGAGTCGGTGTAGGTTTTGTGGTAAGCAAACGACTGCGAGATGAAGTCCTGGGATTTACCCCAGTCGACGACAGGCTTGCCACACTCCGCATTAAGGCAAAATACTTTAATATCAGCCTAATCGGCGCACATGCTGCGACGGATGAGAAAGACGAAAACACCAAGGATGCTTTCTACGATCCACTAGAAAAACCTTCGATCGATGCCCCCACCACGATGTAAAAATTGTGCTAGGTGACTTCAACGCCAAGATGGGCAATGAAGGCATTTTTGAACCAACCGTCGGTAAGTTCAGCCTCCACGAGCAGTCATCAGAAAACGGTTTGAGGCTGATCGCCGCAGCGCGGAACATGGTAGTTAGTAGTACTAGATTCCAGCATCCCGATATCCATAAAGCCACCTGGCTGTCCCCTGATCAGAAAACCAGGAACCAAATTGATCACGTTGTGATCGACGGCAGGCATGCATCCAGCGTGTTAGACGTACGTACAATTCGAGGTGCCAACATTGACTCGGACCACTACCTTGTTGTAGCTAATGTTCGCACTCGCCTCAGTGCGGCAAAAAACGTTCGCTTTAATTCGCAGAGGAAGCTTGACGTCGGAAAGCTACAATCGCTACAGACAGCTACCGCATTTGCTTCTCGGCTCTCGAATATGCTGACGGATTCTCCCCCTGATCTCGATATTTGCGCGCAGTGGTCGCTTATATCCCACTCCATGCGCACGGCCGCTGACGAGGTGATTGGCTATCACCGCCCGAAAAAAAACAGCTGGTACGACGAAGAGTGTCGCAACGCAGCTGCAGAGAAAGACGCAGAATACCAACTCATCCTGCGATCGGCTGCAACGCGAGCTGCTAAGGAGCGATATCGAGAGAAGCGAAGGGAAGAGAAGCGTCTTTTTAGGCGCAAGAAACGAGAAGCCGAAAAGAGAGCATGCGAGGAAATCAAGATGTTTGGCAGAAGGAATATGGCTCGAAAATTCTACGAACGTGTGAGGCGCCAAACGGAAGGTTTGAAGACCGGAGCCAATTCCAATTCCTGCAAAGACGAAAACGGAAATTTAGTGACGGATGTCCAGAGCGTACTCCCGTTATGGAGGGAACACTTCTCGAAGCTGCTGAATGGCGACAGCGCTAATGATAATCAAAAACAACAAAGCCGCCGGAGCTGATGGTATACCAGCGGAGCTATTCAAGGCTGGCGGCGATGAGCTCACGAAACGCATGCACCAGCTCATGTGCAAAATATGGTCGAAGGAATGCATGCCTAGCAACTGGAACTTAAGTGTGCTCTGCCCAATCCACAAGAAGGGTGATCCGGCAATCTGTGCCAACTACCGCGGGATCAGCCTTCTGAACATCGCATATAAGGTCCTGTCGAGCATACTCTTTGAAAGGCTGAAGCCCATCGCCAATGAACTGATTGGGCCTTATCAGTGTGGCTTCAGACCTGGTAAAGGCACGCCAATCCTGGAGAAAACCCTAGAGAAGCAGATTGACATACACCACCTTTTCGTCGATTTCAAAGCCGCATTCGACAGCACCGTAAGGAGTCAACTATACGCCGCTATGTCTGAATTTGGCGTCCCTGCTAAGCTAATTCGGATGTGCAAAATGACGCTAACCAATGGCTCAGTTAAAAACGGTAATGACTTGTCCGAGCCGTTTGTTACAAAGCGAGGATTCAGACAAGGTGACTCCTTATCCTGTGTTTTCTTCAATCTAATGTTGGAAAAAATCGTACGTGCAGCAGGTCTAAAGCGCACAGGCACTATCTTCCACAACAGTGTCATGTTACTGGCGTATGCTGATGATATTGACATCATTGGTCATAACAGCCGCGCCGTGAGTGCTGCATTTTCCGGTTTGGAGAGAGAAGCGAGGCGAGTGGGTTTAGCGGTGAACGAGGACAAAACGAAGTACTTGGTGTCAACACACAAAGAGTCTCAGCGTCTTGGACTCCACGTCACTGTTGGCGACTACAACTTTGAAGTTGTGAAGGATTTCGTTTATCTGGGAACCAGCATCAACACCACGACCGATGTCAGCAAGGATATCAAGCGAAGAATCACTCTTGCCAACAGGTGCAATTGAGAAGCAGAGCCCTCTCTCGACGAACAAAAATTACGCTCTACAAAGCCCTCATCGTTCCCGTCCTGCTTTATGGTGCCGAAACCTGGACGATGACAAACAACGATGAGCGAGCTTTGGGGGCGTTCGAGAGAAAAATTCTTCGAAGGATCTATGGTCCTATATGCGTCTGCGGAGAGTATCGAATCAGATGGAACAACGAGCTGTATGAGCTGTACGCCGACATTGATATAGTTCAGCGCATTAAAACACAGCGGCTGCGCTGGCTGGGACATGTTGTGCGAATGGATGAAAGTGCTCCGGCGAAAAAAGTATTTGAATCGATGCCGCCGGGTGGCGGACGCAGGAGGGGGAGACCACCACTACGTTGGAAGGACGAAGTTCAAGAGGACCTGGCTGCACTTGGTGTTTCCAATTGGCGCCAGCGTGCGCGAAGCAGAGACGACTGGCGAAGGCTGATAACGCGGCAATGATCAGAAATGGTTGTACGCCAATTATGATGATGATGATATTAATATAAAATTATGTAACTATGTACATACGAGTATGTTCAAACATATTCCCTGGCGTTAAGCGTATGTCGATCAACCTTATCTTCCATATATTGTGATAAGTTCAAGTCCGCACCAGGCACGTTGACGTGACTTCTTGGAGCTGGTTGTGGTGAGGACCTAACGATGTTGCGGAGATTTTTTATTCGTTGCCACATAGACCATAACACGATACAAATTATGATGAAGATACTTGAATAGCTTATGATATATTGATGGATATCATGTGACCGATTATTGTTGGGATTGTCGATGTGTAGATTTGCTGTTTCATGACGAAGTGCTGTCAATTGGTTGATCTGATCTCCGCTGCCGTTTCTTTGGTGTTCAGGTACAGTCTTATTCAAACATATTTGTGGAGTCGCATCCTTTTGGTTGGTACTATACGCTTCTTATGAGGCTGCGTGTTTTTGGTGAACTACGGGGGTTTTCTGGGGGACGTTGATGCATTCTCCTTGACGTATGTAGTTTCCTCCTCGACTAGAAGTGGTGCTAGCTTGTGCCTTCGCGATATGCCGGTTGCTGTGTGTCCTCGTATCACCTTTGTTATTCGACCTAGAGGCCATTTCAACGGGGGAAGTTTGTCGCCCTTGATTATGACCATTGTTCCTTGTTTGATATTTCTGGATTCATGATTCCATTTGTATCGATATTGTAGGCTGTGAAGATACTCACTGGACCATCTCCTCCAAAACTCTCCCTTGAGTTGCATGACTAGTTTCCATCTAGTGGGATTTTTGATATTGTTTGGTTGCGCAATAGCATCGATTCGTGATCAACGTCTCTTCTATGAGAAAGTGTCCTGGTGTGAGTGCTGGAAGTCATACGGATTTGATGAGATTGGTGTGATTGGGCTGGAATTAATTATGGGCTCTGCTTCACCCAGAATGGTCCTCATTTCTTCATAGGTTAGTGGCGGGGATGCCAAGGTTTTTCGCAATAAGTTCTTGGCTGATTTTACTACCGCTTCCCAAAGCCCACCGAAGTGTGGCGAATGTGGCATGATGAATGAGAAGTTGATTCCTTTCATGTTGCATTCATTTGTTATTTGTCGTTGCGATATGTCATCGTGGATGATCGATTGTAACTCTTGCAATGGCTCCCACGAAGAATGTAGCATTGTCGCAGTAGAGAGTCGTGCGATGACCACGAGGAGCCATAAAACGTCTGAGTGCTTCAATAAAGGCTTCAGTGCTCCAATAAAGGTTTCAGATTGCTAACCAATTCCATATGAACCGCCTTTGTAGCGAAACAGCAAAATACGGCTACGGGGTGGTTTTCGTCGAATTTTGAAGTGTGCCCAAATTGGACCAAAGAAATCCACTCCAGAGTTGGCAAATAGTCTTGCAGGTTGTACTCTTTTTGCAGGTAGATTGCCCATCAATTGTTACAATAATTGTGGTTCAGGTCTAGTGCATTGAATACAATGTTGAGTGATGGAGCGAGCTAAGCTTTTCAGTTTGAGGGGCCAAAATCTTTTTCTCGTGATAGACATATGTGTTTGAGTACCAGCGTGAAGATGTTCCTTGTGCAAATCGCTTAGTGATATTTTTGTAACTAGGCTATTGTTTGGTAATAGCATCATAACGCAACTCGGATGACTTCAAACGTCCTCCCACACATAACATGCCCTTATCATCTAGTAAAGGTGTTAGAGTATTAATTGAACTGTTATTGTCCACAGCGGACTGGCGAACTAATCGATGAATGTCATTGGCAAACTCTTCCCGTTGCACGATATTGACAAGACTCGTATTTAGCCGCGCACCTTCCACTTACTCTGCAGATAATGTTGTCGTTATTGCTTTCCTTGTCTGGTGTCGGGTGTGACTGATGAAGCGTAGTACATATGCTATTATCCTTTGCAAACATCGGAAAGAAAATTTGTGATTGACTTTTTCTAGCCAATTTGCTTTGGGGTTTGTGGCTGTTGTTGATATTGCAACCACTGCCTTTAGCCTGCACTCTAATGAACATTCTGCTCGTGGTGGTTGCAGAGGCCAACTTCTTATCGCTCCATGAAGATAGAGGGACATATAACCTAAAATTATTGTCAATCAGCTGGTCCGGTGTCAGTCCTCTTGATATAAGATCAGCAGGATTGTCTTCAGATCGCACATTTCGCCATTGTTGTGGAGATGTTCGCTGTTGAATGGCTGAAATCCTGTTGGCGAGAAAGATGTGATAGTGCGGTGAATCTGCGTTCATCCATCCCAGTACTGCAGTGGAGTCAAACCAAAAGTGTTCAATTGACTTCTTGATGATTGTGCTTGGCAGACCATAACTTCAATCGTAGTAGTGTTTTTTGTTTTGTTGGTGCTATTCGTGACTTTACACATAGAAAACGCACGATTATTGATTTGTGAGCATCTGCTGTCCTCATGTATGCTACTGCTCCGTATGCACGCTCTGAGGCGTCATCAAAAGATATGACGAGGGATGCTGATGCCTTGCAATAGTGCGAAATCCTTTGAATCTTAACCAGGTGGTGTGAAGACCTTGTGGGAGTGCAGCATCCCAGTCCAGTTTGACTTTCCACAGCTGTTGTACACATATTTTTTCGGTGGTTGTGACTAGCGAAATGAGTCCGAGAGGATCGAATTTGCGAGATATATATATATATGTATATATATATATATATATATATATATATATATATATATATATATATATATATATATATATATACATATATATATATATATATATATATATATATATACATATATATATATATATATATATATATATATATATATATATATATATATATATATATATATATATATGCCAAAGCGGAGCGTTATGTTATCCTCTGTCCACTGGTTCCCGGATTTTCAACTTGAAATTGTCATTTTTAGGATTCTGTTCGCAGTAGCACTATATTTAATTATAAACACACTTATTTTAGTAATATTTAAGTCTCTTAATATAACAATGTTTAACTCTCTTAATTTAACGTAACTCTCTCCTCCTTTAATTCTAATAATGTATATTTGATCTATTAGCATAGCTTGCACTGTACAAATAAAATTCTCCCCAGTTGATCATATACCTTAAGCACGCGTAATTGCAGTGTTTTATTATCGGTCATGTACTTTAATAATTGAATAAGTCAAGCGGTTGGTAAAAAAGCTTACCATTCCCACAAACATTTGGTGACCCCGACTTTATATCGGTTGCGTTTTTTCGTTTAATTCGTTTTTTTTTTTGGATTGGGTATTCCAATGGGCATTTACTTGGTCGGAACTTTTCCTGCTAAAATTGGTTGGCTGGAGAATACACCGACGCCTTCTTTCTGACTTTGTGTGACCTTCGGGGATAATTGGGGATTCAAACACTTGGTTTGATTGTCACATTAAACATCATCTGCCGCTGCCAGCGCAATTTCGATTACTTCGTTTTCCTTTCGTTGCTGGTGCATATTAGTGTAGCTACAGTTGTGTTCGGCCAATTTCGCTGCAATCGTGCTGTTACTTATATTGTCACATTAATTGATTACTTTGTGACTGTGGCCTTCTATAACACAGTTTTCGTGTTCGGACATAACGGTACTCGCTATTTCTCAGTTTACCTTTCGTTGTAGCTACACTAGACTATATCGGTACTTTTCGTTCGTCATATCGGTTTGTGATTTTTAGTTTTTTTTAATTACCAAAATGTCAAGATCAAAGAAAGGTCGACATTCCGTGTCAAATCCAGCGGTTCTGGAAACGGTTAATAAAAATCGGATGTTCTTGGCGCGTAAAAGTGCATGGTTCATCTCGCAATTGCAGTTAATACAGAAGGGACTAACTGAAATTGCATTACGTTTGTCTGATGAATTATTGCTTTCCATCAAATTGGAGCAGCTCAATCGATTGCAAGAGCAGTTCGAAGACGTGCAATCTCAATTGGAGATGGAGGACCATGAAGAAATTGAGAGTGATGCTCGATGCCAATTTTTTGAATACTTTTCGGAGATTAAATCTGCGATCGCCAAAGAGCTAAAGGAGCGTACGTCTTCAGGTGCGATGGCATCTACTCCCAAGACAGTTTTCGGTGGAGGCTCAGATGTTTCAAGCTGTAAAACTTCGTATTTGCCGAAGTTAGAGTTGCCACGTTTCGATGGTACGATCACTGAATGGCCTGACTTTTGGTCATTGTTTGAAACAATAATTGGCAACCATCAAAATTTAAAGGGCGTGGAGAAATTACAGCATTTAAAATCTTGTTTGAGTGGAACAGCGATGGATGCCATTCGGTCATTGGAAATAAATGTCCAAAATTATATTAATTCGGTAACTTTGCTAAAATCTAGATTTGATATTAAACGCATTCAGTTTCAGACACATGTTAAGGAAATTTTCAATCTTAAGACGGTTCGTGATGGCTCTGTCATTAGTTTAAGGCAAATGTGTGATAAGATTAAATCTCACCTTCGAGCCTTGTACTCTATTGCCGGCCGAGATGAACTTCTTGACAGTTTGCTCATATATCTGGTTAACAGCAAGGTCGAGGCTGGAACCAGAGCGAAGTGAGAGGAGGAATCTCCTTTTAACCACATACCAACGTTGGAATCTATGGTGGAGTTCCTGGAGAAGAGATGCCGGATAATGGAAGGTATAGCTGCAGCCTCGGTAAGCTAGACACCAAGCAAGCAGGTGGGTACTAAACGTGCGTTAGTCACAGTTCATCCTTATCAACCTTGCACATTTTGCGATGTAAGGGAGCATGCAATTACTTCCTGTCCGCTTTTTTTAAAAGATTCCTCGATGTCGTCTGCTGGTTACCGGCTAATGCTAACTTGATTGTTGTCGTCTGCTGGTTGCAGGACACTTGATGGCTTGATGATAAGCCAGTGTATAACGTCTGAAGTCTTCTGCAGGTTAATAGCTTAGGACTTGATTGATGTATATTGGAGCTTCGTTGGTAGCTGTTTGCTGCCTACTGAAGAATATTTCAATGAAGAGTCGATCGATGGATACTTGGCACTTGAACCAGTTATCCTTTCCTTCTGGTCACTTCGGGGTCACCAAAATGTATAGTAAGCTTTTATACTATAATATTTATTTTTAAACCAGGCGCATGAGCCGTGGTTTAATTTGCGTATACTCATACTTGGTACATTAACCAATTATACTTTGCTGGAGTAAAATTGAAGGCAACTTGTGTTGTTATAGGTACAATTTTGAATATTTGCAACATATAAGAACAAATTTAAATTGAAAATGCTGACCACAAAAGTCGAATGAATTCCTACTTAGCCTTGAATGCAAGCGCAAGTTCATTGTCAATATTATATTATGTAGGGATTTTTAGATACATTGCACTGGTAGCGTAAAGTATATTCTACTGCACTTCCAGTTTTGGGGGCATTGGCTTTGAATTGTTTGTTCTTTTCTATTTCCCTTACATAATGTGCATATGTAAATGTGATATGTACATTTATATTACTGTATATATGTACATTTATATATGAAAACATATATTATTATAAAAGTATGTAAATATGTACATATGTTCAAACAGAGAGCATCAACAATTCGCATTAAAATTCCACCATCTGATGGATCTTACCTAAATTAGTACTCCTTTTAGGATCTTTTCACAACTTTAGTGATCCAAATATTCAGCGACTGTAGTATCTTAAGGATTGCCGGCTGCTCATCCAATTGACAACATTACCATGACTGATGGCAACTTCAATGTAGCATGAAGTTTTTTAGGAGCAAGTATGACAACAAGCGCATCATTATAAAAGCTCATACGAGTATATCTGATATCACTAATCTACAATTAGCTCAAAATGATAACTCCTTCAATTTGCGAATTTTGGTCGATGGTCGCTTCGCCAGCGAAGTTATCTTCAAATAACGATATAATGACAAACGATGCGAACGATGAAAGTTTGCAAACCCCTATATTGCCATCGGTTATAACGAACAGCTTTTGTTTCTGTAGTGTCTGACAGCTGTCACAAGCTTACTCCAAGAGGGTTACACGACAGTGGAACTGAAGCTTCGTTCATAAACTGCATTTGAAACGAGTTCCTACTCATACTTCAGTTAATGGAACAAGCGGTGGAAAGATTCCACTACCGCGAGGTATTGTTGAAATTGTGGTTCGATTATTAAAATCATGATTTCAAATTAAATGCGAAGCTCTAGTTCTCCCTCGAGTTGGTAAACTTACTCAAATGTTATAGAATTTCAGATAGTCAATTTGCCGACTTTGGTTTTGGTTTGGCGGATCGAAGTCTCAACTCTTCTTGACGGATTGACATCATTTTTAGTGCAGCATACTATGCGACAATGCTCAAAAATGAAACAAGACGAAGCAAAATCAACAATACGATCGCTCAAAACATGAATTTAGGCTAGGTTGTGGTCTAACATATCGACACAGATTAAATGCAAGTGAGCCTTTGCTTATTTGTCACTATACTATGGCCAACCTTGATAGTTCATTGCCCCGATTTTCGAGCTGCAATGGAATACGCCGCTCACTAGAGACGAAAGAGCTTGCCAATAATTCTTTGAAAAACTCACTAGGTTTGCGGGAGATGGCCGGTACATTGTGAGGTTGTCTTTAAAAGAAGATATTGACGTGTTGCAACTCGCTTCTATGTACAACGCTTCTACAATCTTTTAAAATACGTGAAACGCCATTAAATCGTCACTTTACCCTATCGGGGGTCGGGTATACTTCCCATGGACCATCAAGGAGTAATTTCAGTTTGAAAATGAAAAAGTCCCCAGGGACCTTCTCACCCGCCGGAGGGTTAATAAAAGCGTGAAGTAACAGCGGCGATTGATTTCACGCTTAGATATAAATCACTGTTTCTGTGTAGCTTTTTAAGTGAATACAGAGAGAGAGAGAGAGAGAGAAAGAATCATATTATATGAATTTTGGCTACACTCATGCACACTTACACATTTAACATTAAAGAAAGTTTATGTCTATATAAATCAACAGAGAGGGACAGTTTGCTTTTATTTCAGGAGTCATTTTAAAATACAATGAAAAAGACCATACTGTGTAATATCACTGCTTGATTCTTGATTGCTGTTACTTTTAATGTATGAATTTTATGCAAAGGGAAATTTTTCATTTGAATTTTTTTAAATAATTAGAAATGTTTTGAAATTAATTATACAGGGTAGCTAACTATAATGGAATTTCTCAATGATGTTATACATTGTAGTGGATATTTTAAGTTATGTTATTATAAAATTTATTTGATTGAATAAGTAAATTTCATATATTAGTATTGTATAAATTGAACACACTCTTCTTAAAATGTGAATTAAATTTAATCAATTGAACGATTGGTGCATTGCTAGTGACACATTTTGTTCGTAGTCATTTTAATATCTTATCGTCTAATAAATAAATTAATGACATTCAGCTGGAAAAATACATTTTATTATTAATAATCTAACTTCGACTTACTCACATTAATAATCTAATATTTATAAATAATAAAAAATAGTAATAAATAAAGTTTAAGTATAGTATTTATAGTTACAATTTGAAAATAATGACATTTTCATCCCCTAAACGATTTCGCCGCTTGCTTAATACGAGGGCGGATTGATATTGAAGCTACCTAAGTAGGAAAAAAACATTTTTTTTTTTCAAAAACCATTTATTTCTCAACATAGTCTCCTTTTACTTCGACACACTTAGTAAGACGATATTCCAGCTTTTTTATACCATCTGAATAATACGTTTTCGGGAACCCCTCAAAATACGCATTAGTTTCTGTAATCACTTCTTCGTTTGAGATGAATCTTTTTCCTGCGAGCCATTTTTTCAAGTTTGGAAACAGGAAAAAGTCACTGGAGCTAAATCTGGACTATAAGGTGGATGATTTACCAATTCGAAGTGTATTTCACGTAATTTTAGCATCGTATCTAATGCTGTGTGAACCGGTGCGTTGTCTTGAAAAAAGAGCATTTTTTTCTTCTTTAAATGTGGTCGTTTTTCCTTGATTGCATCAATCAATTGATCCAATAATGCACGATAATACTTTCCTGTGATTGTGGATCCTTTTTCAAGATAATCGATGAGCAATATTCCGTGTGCATCCCAAAATACAGTGGCCATAATCTTGCCAGCCGATTTCACTGCCTTCGCCTTCTTCGGAGCACTTCCACTAGCTTCCACCCATTGTTTCGATTGATTTTTGGTTTCAGGTGTGTAGTGGTGGACCCACGTTTCGACGCCAAAAATCAACAGGATTACGCATTATCTTGTCCAAACACCGCTGTGAAGTGGTCTGTCAAACTTGTTTTTGTTCGACACTGAGCAAACGCGGCACCCATCTTGCCGATAGCTTTTTCATATGCAAATGTTCATGCAAAATGTTGAACACACGTTCATGTGATATGTTTACCATTTCAACAATCTCACGCAACTTGACTCGGCGATCATTCATAACGATATCGAGGATTTTCTTGATATTTTCTTCAGTAACCACCTCTTTTGGCCTTCCTGTTGATGGTATTGTTGCAGTGCTTGTTCGGCCGCGTTTAAATTCAGCAATCCAATATTTTACCATGTAATCTGACGGAGCAGACTCACCGTAATGTTTATCGAGCTTTTCTTTTGGCTCTTTTGCCGTTTTCCCTTTCAAATAATAGTGTTTAATCACTGCACGAAATTCGCTTTTTTCCATTTTTCAAGAAACACAAAAGTTGCTTACTTCAAACGACTACAACTTGTTTGTGCTGCCATCTAGCGCTAGGTAGCTTCAATATCAATCCGCCCTCGTATCTGTCCAGTCTGCGAAAAAAGGCGTTCGAATGGTACGGAAGATTCCAATGTGCAAAGATTTTCTTGCGCTACTATCGAAATATTTGGATACTTTGTTTTATAATATATATAATTATAATATATAATAAAGGATCGGAATTTCGAGGAATTACGTCATCTTCCACATATCTATCATCTTCTCCATTATATATGCGCAAATGTTAAAATATAAAGCGATACGTATGAATATTCAAACTTTGCATAAATTGCCACTCTCTCAAGCAATGGGATAATTTAACAGCAACAACTACATACATAAATTTACTTAACTAACATGATAAAAACAGTGATTGATATATTCATTCGTTACCAAAGTAGTGAAATCACCATTCTCTGTTATTTCACGCTTTTATTAAAAGTAGCGATTTTCAATCACTGTGGATTACAGCTGTCTGTTAAAAATTGCGTTTTTCGCTGTTACTTTGCATATTATAACAGTTTGTTTGACTGCTTACATACATATCTATATGCATGAACACAATGGAAACAGCGATCGCAGTCACTGTTTAAAATCACGATGATTGAAAAATAGCAATCACTGGTAACGGTGATACTCAAAAATCACTGAAACGCTCATCACTAGGAACAACGGCTCTTGCAATTATATAGCAAATATTCGCCTCTCAACTCGAATCCCCGACCTGGTTTATATTGGAAAACTACTCCACACTCGATAAACTCCTCGGAACAACAACTTAGTGTGACCGATTTATCCACATGTTACCGAACATATCTGTCTATGGTCTGACCACGATACTGCATTAAAAGCATGGGTCAAACGCATTTAATATCATTTTTTCCAGCTAGAACTTCTCTGCCTTGAGCAAAACAAATCTCTTCCTGCAAGTGGTCAACTAATTATGTTAAATCTGTTCATATACGAGGATATAACCCTGCGACTTGGTGGTAGTTTGAAGAACGCGCATATATCATTTAGCGAGTGTCATCCGAAAATATTATCGAACGCTATCTTCTTGATTACTCGAGTAATAAGAGTTGCACACCAGCGAACCCTACACTGAGCCACATTACAAATTCTCCGACGAAGATGGTGGATAATAAATGGCAGTACTGTGGTGAAGCATGCTATTCGAAATTGTGTTACGTGTTTTAAACAATCTTGCCAGCCTCTTACGCAAATCATGGGTAGTCTGCCATCTGAACGCTGCAGTATTTCTTTGCTTTTTATGCACACCAGCATGGAAAATGTTGGTCCGATTAGCATTCGAACTTCTAAGGGTCGTGGTTATCGCAGTTACAAGGGATATGTAGAGCTTTTCATTTGCTTTTCAGCCAAGCAATCCATTTGGAGCTGGTGAGCGACTTGACCGCAGAAACTTTTATTGCTTCCCTCATCAGATTTATTAAATTAGAGTCGTCAATATTAAGACTAAGGATACTATACTTAAACGTTAAATTTCCAAAATATCTGTGCTTCCGGTCGAGTCTCAAGCTAGGGATCAGACCGTAGGCGGGGGACGGTCTTCTAACGTACCAACTGTCGTCGCAGAACCTGGAGGAGGTGGGCGGAAATGTTAAGGATTCTATTATCACCGCTTTCCTACTAACACAACCCTAACCAGATTCCTATATGAGCGGAGAGTGTTTGTTCGAATCAGAAGAGAGTGATTGTTAGCAGTGAAGAGTGTTTGTTCGAATCAGAAGAAATATCAAAACCTAAATATGAGTGAACTTTTAATAAAATGAAAACAAAGAAAGGAAGAAATAATTGTTTCAAACAGTGAAAATATTATTTTCAAAAACTGTTTTTTTTCTCAAACACTTCCATATATGCAACTTTTTTCAACATTATTAAAATTTCTGTAACTTCAGTCTAATTAGTGGAATTGTTGTGGTTCTAATGATTATTGTACATCATTGTTTAACTCGCACGCACATGTAAGGTAAAAGGTATATCGAAGGCGGTCTAATCAGATTTCAGATTTCTTCACTCATTTTTATATAAACTAGTATCGCCCGTCACCGTAATTCGGCCATTCCCCTGAATATAGTGTCATTTGTCCCACATGCCAACAAAACTGCAAATGGTGGTTTCCTAATATCATATATTTTAATGATAAATAATTTTGCAACAAGCATTTCAGTGTTGAGTAACCCTTAACTGGACTTGAAATTTTTTTTAAATATATACACATATTTTTTTAAATATATGATAATATATATATCGATTCAAAATATTAGTATAAAAATAATTTTTGGTAAAAAAACGTTCATCGTTTCCTAAATGCCCCTGGACACTACATTCGCATACATGAAACTTAGGGCCTTAGAAAGTTTTAACTCTGCTGGCATCCACATACATACGAGTATAACCCAAAAATAATAGAAACAAAGATTGCGCAAAGCGATGCACATAAATTTTTCTTTCTGCGCATCTACGTCACAATAGCATGGTTGCAAAGAGAAATGTCAAACTATCGTAGATTTTGTAAAAAAAAAGTAAACATTGCTGTGTAACATTAAAAATAGACATTTTTTTTATATGAAACATTTTTCGGCGAAATATATAACAATATAATACAAATATATAAATTTAAATTGCAGCCCATCATAATGCTAAATTGAATAAATCAGTTATGCAGACAAATGTGAAGTGTATGTGTTTTTTCAAATAGTTTATTATGAAGACTAATAAAAGTAATAAAAATAATAGTATAAAAAAAAAGTATAATAATAGTAATAGTATATTAGTAATAATAATAAAACTATGTTAATATTTTACAAAATTTTCTTTTTCTTTTGTAGGCGTTTTCTTCAATTTCTTTATTTAATTTTCTGATTTTAAAAACCTTCTCGCCCGGAAAAACAATTTTTTACTTTAATATTGCAATCAATATCGGAGACTTGCTCAATATGTTTTTGAATAAAATTATTCGCAATGAGTAAACCGTCTCCGCTAATTGCTTAAAAAATATTTTGTAATGCACTTATATAAACCACCGTATTTTCTGATGGTTTGGCTAACCCACCTTCACTTAAATGGTTAACCCATGTATACAAATAATCGGCCTTGTCTTGAATTGCAGTGTGGTCGATGTGTATATATGATTTGAGGCGATATTTGAACTATTGTTGATCTGGCTGGTCATGCAGCCCACCTTTTGAACGAATGACAGCGAAAAAGTTTTCTAGGACATCCATTCAGTCGGTACGTTAATACATACTTTGCTGTGAAGCACTTATTCAAATGGCCACACAACATCTTCAACGCATTGTTTGACCTGCAATATACCTGCAAGTATAAAACTTTGATAAGAACGCTTATCTTCGTTTACATAAATATCCGTGAATAGGGCTCTGTTACTGCCACCTAAGTCACATACGATTGCAATAACATTGTAACCGCAACGTTTCGTCTCTTTTAAAATTGTTTCCAAGATTTTAATCGCCATTCTGCAGTCGAAGACATAAAAAATTGGTAGCTTCCAATTAGACATTAATCCTAATATAAATAAATATATAAATATATGTAAAAGGTGAAAAAACTGTACTCCGACGCTTTACTTTCATTCCAATTATTACAATCTGCCACCGCACAATTCACTTTTAATAATTGTCTTTTTATTTTCTTATTTATTTTATTATTTATGTGAGTAAGTCGATAGTCGTCAATTCTGTGTATATGAAGATTATTTTTGTAACGAATTTATTGACAAGACTAGTTACAACAGTAGTTGCAGTTGCGTATTTGGGTATGCCATCGTAATAATTTTTCAGAAGAAGAAGAAGAATTATTGAAACATTTTTTGGCAGATCTTATAGCTATTTCGGACACGCCACTTGTCCTCATCAGAGATCTTTCAATAAAAGGCAATTTTTCCCCAAGCATTTTTATTATGTCTCAGAAATCAACAGCACACCAATTATGAACCCTCCCAGGAATCGAACCTGGGTCTACAGCTGTTGTAATCTGTCCATCCAGACAACTACGCTAACTGCAGGTGGTGAACTGACTGATCAAATTCTGTTCATGTACTGTCTCATTCCACCACACACTCTAATCAACTCTGTCTCATTATTACCCCTCTTTTGTCCCGTTAGATCTCTCCCTCTCTGTTTTTTTTTTATTTTTATTACATTTCAGTGGTGTCATAGTACATTGCTTTTTTTGTTAGTGGCAGGCTAATTAAGCCTGATCACACTCACCTTCTAAGGATACATTCTATAAAATTTACAATTTCTTGTGAAGATTCGTCAGTAGACATAGTTGTCACCTTTTTTTTTACCGTATTCATTCTGTAAATGTGAGTAAGTCGATAGTCGTCAATTCTGTGTATATGAAGATTATTTTTGTAACGAATTTATTGGCAAGACAAGTTACAACAGTAGTTGCAATTGCGTATGTGGTTATGCTACCGTAATAATTTTTCAGAAGAAGAAGAAGAATTACTGAAACATTTTTTGGCAGATCTTATAGCTATTTTATTATTTATTAAAAATACACTATCCGCGCTATATATTTATTGCTACGGTGACGTCACTGCCCAGCAACCAAATTTTACACTCAGAAAGAAAATAATAACGGAACTGCGCAATGCGTAATCTTCTTCTCTATCATTCTTTCATATAACCGGTATCGTAGAAACCGGGAATTCCAACTCTATAAATAGTTTTACCTTGTGATTTGTAGATTGTCATAGGAAATGCAATAATAGGAAAATGCGTTCGCTGAATTTAAAAGTCCAAAATAGCTACGGCATAAGTTACTTTTTATTCCTGGTATCAAAATGCAATTCCTGTGAAAATTTCACAATCGATCCCATTACCAAAAAACAAATAGTATAGACACTCGATATGAATGTTCTTGGCGAGTTTCTGGTAGTGTGAGAAAATTTATACCCTTTACCTTTAAAAAAGGTATTAATTTGAAGCCGTCTTATTAAGTTTTTAAACATTTAAAAGTAACGCCCCTCTTAAACTTATCACAATTGACTAACCACTCAAATTCGTAGTTGAAATTCTGATGCTTGTATTTAAGGAGTGCCGGTAGAAAACAAGAAAATTTGCTTGTGCGAAGATTCTTTGTGCAGATTTTGTGCGGTTGCTCGCAGTTCAATTGGCAAGAATAAAAGTACAAAACTATATTTTTATAACCTTTACCTTTAAAGAAGGTAAATAGGGTATACTAATTTTGTGCTTTTGAGAGGGGTTGCAATTTCTAGAAGGTGGCGTGGTAGGTATGGACATATCGGGTTTTTGAATAAGAGCGCTACAAAAGTTTTTTTAAATAAAACAAAATCGGTTTTAGATATCAATGGAATTCTTTATTCCTGTGAAAGTACGTTCGATGCCATTATGTATGGAACTCGATTTCTTTTGCATGGCCACCACGGGCACGCATGCAGAAGTCCAGACGCTGAACCCAATTTTCAACGGTTTTCAAGCATAAATCGGCCGATACTGCTGCAATTTCACGTTCGATATTCGTACGAAGTTCATCAATCGTCGATGGCTTGTGGGCATAGACCATAGACTTGACGTAGCCCCCAATAATCTAACGGCGTCAAATCGTCAAACCTTACTGAAGAAAAATGTCAAAAGAGCGGGAAAAAATATGGCGTCGTTTGCTGGCACTATCGATTTACTTTTGTACCGTTTCTTTTGAAAAACCTTTTATATACTCGTATACAGATATAATCAGAATTACTTTCTAAGTAATTTTTATTTTGTTCGTCCGTCTGTCCGTCTGTGGCCACTTTTTTGTTCACCGTTAGAGCTATCGCAACGAAATTTTGCAAAAGTATAGTCTGGAGAAAGATACAGAGCCAGATTGCTATATCTGCCGATTTGGACAAAGACCACACTTACCTCCCATATAAAGAACTTTGTTCATCTTTTTTAAAATGACTATAACTTCAGTCCAAAAAGTGACCCAATCTGGCAGTTCTAGAGATGTGGGGCCTACTAAACACTATGTAAAAAGTGTGAGGTATATATTAACTGCCACGCCCATTATTAACAAATATTCATAACTTCAGATCTGGTAGAGATTTATGCACGAAATTTTAAGGGAAGGAACATGTGGAATTATAAAGCTATCTGCAAAAAATAGTGTTGATCAGTGAAAAGACAAGCCCACTTTTGATACAAGAATCTTTCTGGTCTAAAATTAAAATTAGCCTACTTATGCTCGTATTGATACCATCGGAATAAAAATGTGCATAAATATACAAGGGGTCGATAATACAGTGTGTGCAGAATATGGAGATCAAAATGCTACTGCCACGCCCACAATTAACCAAAAATCATTACTGTGTTCCTATTAAAGATTTATCAACGAAATTTCACAGGAAGGTTGCGGGTAGTAACATTAAACACCACACAAAAAATGGGGTGTTATTTTTACAGCCACGCGGACTATTGACATATTATTATAACTTACGAAGTATACAAAACTTTTGTACTAAATTTTATATTATTAGTTATATTGACACTACAAAGCCATAAGCAAGAAGTGGGGTCCATATAATCAATTCAAGGTACCCGACCGAAAATTACCGTAGATATTCTCCTAATGATGATTTATGAAGAAAACATCCTAACTCGCATACACATTGCGGTATCCGAAAAAAAGACAATTGTCCTGCTACGCACAAGTTTTTGAGTATTTATAATACTAGTATGATATATACTTAATACTAATTATTATGTGAGTAGTCCCTGACTAGTTACAACGTAGTTAATTTTTAAGAAGTTTTTTAACTAGTTTGGTTAACACTAGTTATTAAATAGAAAATCTGAAAAAATTCCATACATTTTTTTTATTGGGTTTTATTTTATAAAATTCCTTTATATGTATGTACGAGTACATAAAATAATAATGTGTACTGGAACTTGTATAATAATTTTTGTGCACAAATGAGGAATGTGTTAATTCAGCTTGTTAATTCCTAATTCCTTTTCTGGAAACGCCTTTTCTTCAAACACTGGAAGGCTTTCAAAAATTGCATCTGGCAGCTATGGGGAGATGGCAGAAACTCAATTGCAACTACAAGAAATGAAATAAAATATAGTGATAGGTGAATTAGAATATACAACTATTGAATATTAAGAGATTTTTGTGATCTTTCAGCCTTTTGGGGTTCCATCTATATTTAAAGCTAATATTAAGTCTTCGTTTAAAATGTTGCAGATACCCTTAGCTAATCCGTTTATTATGAAGCTCCTGATATCAAACACCTTTTGAAATAAGTTTGTAATAGGTATACATGTTAGTATTTCATATAATTGAATTCTTGCAAATAAATCATGAATACTAGTATCGATCGATGTAGCAATTGCAGATATACTTGAATTTTTAAATTAATTATCTTTCTGCTTTTTTATCAATCTCCTGATTCTTCTCTTGCTGTTGCCTTTTCCAGGCATTTTAATTTAAGTTTTTGTTTTATGGAACAAAAAATACTCAAAATTTATTATACACGCAATGAAGTGCCGTAAAAGTCAGCAATTGGTTAATTTATACATAAGTTTTTCACTAGTAAATTAACCACTTGATTTTTTACAATTAAATTTAGTAGTATATTTTGAAAACTGTCCATAATTTTCACTACAGGGATATGAAATACTTGTACACAAACACAATAAATTCATTTACACTATAAGTGTGACCAAAAAAAATCGATGAAACGGTAAATAAATAACGCGGGAATCGATTGTCTTTTCTTATTCTTATTTGGCATTACGGTGTAATGCTGCATACACACGAGGCAACCGTCGAAGCAACGTGTTAATGCAAACTGTTTTTCTTATTCAATACACACGGGGCAACCGTTGTAGCAACTTCATTACTGTGTGTGCTGTTTAATCAAACAGACCTACGCGGAAGAAAGGCAAATTTCCGAAATGAGTGACGTACTAATGCAATTATTGTTTTTGACAAACTGCTGTATAAAGATGAGGAAGAAGATATGTAACCAAAAAAGAAAAGAAGAGTGTAGTCAAAAAATTGGCTTTTAAAGAAAAAAGAATCTTGAAATTATATATTGTTGAAGGAATTAAAAGAAAATGACCCAAAAGACTAATGAAATTATATGACGATGGACGAAGAAACATTCGAAAAATAGTAGGACATGAAGAAATTTAACCAATTTTAATTTTTTTTCAGTTGCCATTTTTGTTTGCTTCACAATTCACTGTTTTCACTTTTGGCTTCACTCCGCGAAAAGCAAAAACAACTTCTCAGCACGCTGGTTTTCAACGAACGAAGCCAGTAAAAGTGGTACACAACGATACACACGAGGCAACCGTTGCTTCACTTTCGGGAATTTCACTCTTATTCTGGCCCCGTTGACTAATGCATCCTTAGCATTCAAATATTTACTGAGAGGCACAACAAAATGCTCTTGCCTCCGAATAACATATTTTTATCCGATTCATTTGTAACTATGTAAATCTCTCAATCTATCGATACATTTCAATATAAGTGGACACATTTCACCCATGATAATCAATGAAGCCAAATTTATATAGCGACTATGACTGCTATTTACATGAATATTACAAACTGAAGTTTCAACAACTGTGTAACGCCTCAACTTTCCACCGGGGTAAGCTCGCCGGATAACCAGGCATCGTATACAGAAATATACCCTGAAACCTCAAGGATCCTTGAAGTTCTTCAAGGGTCCTTGAAAGTCTTTGTTGCAACAAGTCCTTGAATTATCCTGTGTATGTCCTGCGACGCCCTTTCAGAGCTGAAGTAAAAACTCAGCGGCTTTCAGGGGTCGTATAGAGAAATTATTAATAAAAAAATCCTGCGAGTTAAATTCGCTCGGTATATTTATTTAAAATACCGATTGTGTAGTGTTTTCTATATTTCAGCTCTCTATTCTTGCAACAGACCCCCTCACTATTGCGCGTTTAATCGACTTTATAGCTTTCTTTCGCCTACTAGTGTTTTACAGATTTTCTTGTGTGAGTGAAATTTGTCAGTTGGCAAATTTCATCTTCACACTCCTTCCTTACTTCGGGTTGGGAAAGACACGGTGTGGTAGGGTTTCAATTCGCTGATATGGGCTGTCTTCGTCTCCTTGCTTCCCTCCCTTTTCATCTGGACAATAACTGGGGAGGTGAAGGTGTCTACACGATACGGTCCATCGTAACGTGGGGCCAACTTGGCGGCGAAGTGGTCGGTGGCCTTGGACAAATAGTGCTGTCTTGCTAACACCAATTGTCCGACTTCTGGTTTCCACATTCGACGTCGCAGATTATAATATCTTCTTTGGTCCTGTGTTGCTCGTTCCAAGTTATGCCTCACGATGCGATAAGCTTCTTGTAGTTGATCTACTCGTTCGCTAGCAGTCTGTGGGGTTAGCCCTGTACCCAACGTTGTCTCATCGTACAGCGCCTTTGGTAGTCGCGGTTCACGCCCCTGTACCAGATAAGCCGGACTGTATCCCGATGTCTCCGATACACTAGTATTAATGGCAAGAGTCAATTCGGGAAGCAAATCGTCCCACTTCTGCTGCCGTTGACTCACAAATTGGGCCACCATAGTCTTGATGGTGCGATTGGTGCGTTCCACCGCATTTTCCTGCGGAGTGTAGGGCGCCGTGAACTAGTGTTTGATGCCATAGCCTTCGGTAAACCGGCGGAACGCTCGACTACTGAAGTGAGACCCATTGTCCGTCACTAGGATTTTGGGTACTCCAAAACGAGACAGGATGAGTTCCCGGAAAGCCCGTTGCAGTGTCTCGGTGGTGGCTTTTCGGAGGGGGACCATCTCGGTCCATTTGGAGAATTTATCGAAGAACACGGCTAGCATGGTGTTACCATGTGTGGAACGGGGTAAAGGTCCGACAAAGTCGGCGCACAAAACAGACCAAGGCTCAGTGGGGATGTGACTCAACATTTTCCCAGCTGGTTGTTGGTGGCTGCTTTTATATCGTTGGCAGGAGGAGCACTGACGCACGTATCGACTTGTGTCGCGGAATAGCCCCGGCCAGTAATATCGGTTGCCTATCCGTGCTATTGTTTTTCTGATGCCTAAGTGTCCTGCCGTAGGCGCATCGTGATTTTCCTATAGGACCCGGTTCCTGAGCGTTCTTGGTACCCACAGTTTCCACGGGATGCAATCTTCGTCGCCGCGATAACTCGGGATGTGCCTGTATAACTGTCCACCTTCCAACTGGTAGTCAGCATATTTCTCCGGCCTACTTATGATCCCTGCTTTACGTTTCTGCCACCAGAGGCAGTCTGGTTCTGTTCGGTCCTCAAAGGTAATGGTGCAGGCGGCTTCTGTTGGCTGTCTAGACAAGGCGTCGGCTAACACGTTTAATTTCCCCTTCCCAACTTGCGATACGACCTGCAGGGCTTTCTATGGAGTTCAGCCACTTCAGTGACAGGTGATCCGTAATGACCGTGAAGTGGTATCCCTCAAGGTAAGGTCGCATCTTTCTGATGCCCCATACGATGGCTAAGCACTCTTTTCCTGTGGGTGAATAGTTTCGCACTGCATTATTTAAGTGACGGCTGGCGTAGGCTATCACGCGCTCCACCCCGTCGACTTCTTGGGTGAGCACCGCGCCCAGTCCGTAGTCGCTTGCGTCGGTCTGGAGCACAAACTTCCTAGGGAAATCCGGACGCGCCAGGACTGGTGCCTCTGTCAATTTCTGCTTCAACTGCTCTCCAGCCCACTTGAAGTGTTTACCCTTTTTTAGCAATAGTGTTAACGGGTGTACCGTCTTGGCGAAGTTTGGGACAAAACGCCGATACCACGATGATACTCCCAGGCAGTGTGGCACCTCTCATATATTTTGGGGTGGTTTTAGCTCTCTGATGGCCGCGATTTTATCTGGGTTAGTGTGGATGCCTTGGTCACTGACCACGTGTCCCAAATACTTCAATTTCTTCTGGAAGAACACGCATTTGTCCTTATTCAATTTACGGTTGGCTTTTCGCAGGCGACGGAATACTTCGGCTGCATTCTGTTGGTGCTCTTCCAGTGTGCGCCCTGTGATGATGATATCATCCAGGTATGCGAAAGCGTGCGACTCCATTTCGGGACCTATTACCTGGTCTAACGCTCGTTGAAATGTCGCAGGTGCTGAATGTAGCCCGAATGGCATTACCTTCCATTGGAAGAGTCCGCGGCCTGGCACCGTGAATGCGGTATACTCTTTGCTGTGGTCATCCATGGGTATCTGCCAGTACCCATTCTTCAGATCGAGGCTGCTGATGTATTTCGCCTCCCGTAAGCGGTCCAGTATATGCTCTATTCTGGGCAACGGATATGCATCGGGTATAGATCTGGCATTCAGTTGTCTGTAATCTATGCATAATCTCCACATCCCATCTTTCTTGCGCACGAGGACAATTGGTGCACTATGTGGACTATGTGAAGGCTCTATACATCCCTTTTTCAATAGTTCGTCCACTTCGGCGTTGATTACTTCCTGCTGTGCGGGGTTCTTGGGGTAATAACGTTGCTTTATTGGCCTGTCATCGCGCATCACAATTTTGTGTGTTGTAATGTTGGCTACTCCAGGTTTGTCTTCAAATTTATCTAGCTCGGTCTTCAGAAATGCATCGATAGTCTCTTTCTCCGTGATGGCCTATTCTTGAATGGTCGTGCACTGTGTAAAGTCGCTCTTTTGCACGCCCCCAACCTGAGGTCCCAGCATGATATCTTGGTCACCGCATTCGATTTTTGTTCTCACTATCGACATGAAATCGAGTCCCAGAAGGAGGTCGTCTGTGGCGTCCGGCATAGTGAGCAGCTCGAGGTCGCAGTTTCGCCCCCCTAACTGTATGTTGACTTGAAGCACCTCCGTGACCTCTCGGGTGCGTCCGTCGGCCATACGTGCACGTATGTATGTAGATGTTACCCTACTAGTGGTTGCACGTAACTGGCGGCTAAGGCTTTCGCTGATGGCTCCTGTATCGATGGTGGCGTTGGTGGTGTAGGTGCCAATGGAGACAGTGGCACAGATGCGCTGCCCATCGCAGCGCAACGCACTTATTGTTGGTGAGGCCGGATGCTTGTGGGTTGTGTCGGGCCTCGTTCTTGACGACAGCCTTGCCAGTTTCCCGTTTGGGCTCTGCAGCACTCAACACTCCTGGTTCCCAGCTTGCCACAGTCCCAGCAGAATAGAATCTGTGCAACGCTGACAGGCAGTGCGTACGTCTATCATGGTGTTAGCATTGGTATCGGTCGTTGGCAGGACCTGCCGACTCCGAGTCTCCCTTTGTGTGGTATGCTCGATTCTGATTTGTGGAATAAGTCCTCTTGGTTGTGGTGTAGGTGCTCTTGGTTGTGGCATATGTGTTCTGGGTTGTGGCGTGGGTGTTCTGGGTACATCATGGTCACTCCGTATGCCCTCCAAATCTTCCGCCATGCTCACCAGTTCCTCCAGCGTCGTAAAGTCTTTTCGGCGCGCGTACCATTGGTACTCCTCCAGACTGTTCTTAAATATTCGTTCTAGCTTCTGTTCTTCTACCTGAATGCCTAGCGTGTCGCATGAGGTCCTGGATTTCTACCACGTATAGTTTGAATGGTTCCCGGGGCTTTTGTCTTCGCTGGCGAATCTCGTCATCGAGTTTTTCAAAGTACCTCGCTGGTAGAAAGAATTTCAAGAAGTCTTTCCTGAACGAGTCCCAGTTGCTCCACGATCTGTTGTTGTTTCTGTACCATAACAACGCACGCTCTTTCAATAATTCTGGCATGGTACGCGGGAGTAGATTCTTGTCGAGCATGTACACTTCCGACAGCTCCTCCACTCGTTCCAGAAACGCCAGGGGGTCACGGCCACCATCATACTTAATGGACCATTTCCTTACATGATCAATGATAACGGCGTGTGGTGCAGCTACATGGCGTGGCTGTTCCACGGCCGTTGGTGACACAGCGCGATGCAGTGAGGTCCTCCGAAACTCTGCCTCCCATGCCGCTGGTATTTCACCTGTGAATATATGGCCTGGCCTGGCCACGCTCAGCGTATCGCGGGTACCTTTGGGCGTAGCCGACTTGGGTGACGTACACCTGACGTACCTGGATTTTAGCTTCTCTAAACGGTTTTGTTGCTCTTGAGTCAATTGTGTCTCCGTGAAGAAGTCTGAGAGTCGCTTACGGAGTTCTTCCACGGTACCTGTAGCTTCTACATCGAATTCCACACAGAAAAGCACCAGCTCCTCTTTGCGTAGCGAGTACAGCCAGCTTGTTTTCACCATCCTGTGCTTCACTTAGATGATGATGAAGACAATGGGTGTGCGTGTGTGTTGTCAGCAGGTGCTAAATCGGCGCTCCTCTGTGTGACTGCGTAGATCGACGTAGTTCTCTGTCACTCTTTGGATTTATTACCTAGGAGTTCTATGCGTTGGATTTCTTTGAAAGTCCGATGCGTTGAACTTCTGTTTTTTTTTAGTCCCTGCTCGGGCGCCACTGTAACGCCTCAATTTTCCGCCGGGGTAAGCTCGCCGGATAACTAGGTATCGTATACAGAAATATACCCTGAAACCTCAAGGATCCTTGAAGTTCTTCGTGGGTCCTTGAAAGTCCTTCGTTGCAATAAGTCCTTGAATTATCCTGTGTATATCCTGCGACGCCCTTTAAGAGCTGAAGTAAAAACTCAGCGGCTTTCAGGGGTCGTATACAGAAATTATTAATAAAAAAATCGGGCGAGTTAAATTCGCTCGGTATATTTATTTAAAATACTGATTGTGTAGTGTTTTCTATATTTCAGCTCTCTATTCTTGCAATAGACCCCCTCACTACTGCGCGTTTAATCGACTTTATAGCTTTCTTTCGCCTACTAGTGTTTTACAGATTTTCTTGTGTGAGTGAAATTTGTCAGTTGGCAAATTTCATCTTCACAACCGGAACAGGTAATTTCAACTCATTGGGAAGTGTTCTGTTCCCTTGAGGAAGTGTTGAAGCAATTCCACTGAATGTTACAAGAACGCGGAAATTTAGTGAACTCAGTTTGTGTAAATATTTTAGCACATCCTGCATGAGTTGTTAAAAAAAAAAAATTTCTAGTATCATGATGCTGTACCTCACGTATGACGCGATCAATAATATTGCGCTGTTCGGCATTGGCACTTTCATAACATTCATTAAATAAAAATTGTTCTACCAAAAAACAAAAACAAATGCTGCCAAAGGTAAACCAAGAGATTGACACGATATATTATTACCGATCAAAATATTTTTAATTTAAAATAATGCTCCATTAAATGAAAACGTTCCGTCATAATCTCTTAAAAAAATCTTCAGAGAGGAATTGGTGGAAATCATTTCATAACGCCAGAGGATTTACTAGAACATTCAATGCACAAATAACTGGAAATTAATCGCGCATTTGCTTTGATGAATGGAATTCTTTCGCTTCATTCAAACAATCACGCCACTCATCATTTGATGCAATACTACGCACATGGCAAGCTTCAATAAAATAATGACAAATGACATTAAAATTCTGAACATCCTCCAACAATTTCTAACCAACGACATGCAATAGAAGCAGTCGGAAATGAAAAAGTTCAATATCTTTCGGAGAAACTACAAACATTAGTGATATAATTTTATCATCACCACGTTGTCGCCTCTGCCATCGCTTCTGTTGATCCATCCAAATATAATGTAATCGAATTTCAGTAGACTGCATAAGAATCATATCTATTTAGCCTAAAAAATGACTGATGAAATGATTTTAGTTTGTCTCACATTTTGCACGGCTTGCAAAGTATACAATTTTTCGTAATCAAATCATCAACAAAATCAAATTTCCGTCCATAACTAATGATAAATTACTACTGGGAAAATCAAAATTTTATTATAATTTTAACTACCTCTCCAAAACGAATTTCAATATCGGGAAATATTTCAATGTTTGATAATTATGATCATTACGAATAATTAGATAAATTTATTAAAACTATTAGTCAATTCCTCCTTTAATTTTTAATTATTGGTTTGGTTGTTTTTTCAGTCTATTACTGTAATTATCGAATTTCAAAATGTGAAAGCAGCAGTTGAAATCAAACGAAACGCTGGTTTGTTGTTTTTGAGCCGCCTAATAGCTAGCCAGACCTCGTCATAGTCAGGGGGTTTCTATTTCATGTTCGTCGTCAGCAACTGTGGGGTCGGGTTCATCTTGATTGCTATCATTAGCGCTGTCTCCATTCAGGAGCTTCGAAAAGTGTTCCCTCCATAACGTGAGTACGCGCAAGAGAAAAATTCTTCGAAGGTTCTATGGTCCTATATGCGTCTACGGAGAGTATCGAATCAGATGGAAAAACGAGCTTTACGAGCTGTACGCCCACATTGATATAGCGCATTAAAACACAGCGACTGCGCTGGCTGGGACATGTTGTGCGAATGGATGAAAGTGCTCCGGCGAAAAAAGTTTTTGAGTCGATGCCGCCGGGTGGCGGACGCAGGAGGGGGAGGACACCACTACGTTGGAAGGACCAAGTTCAAGATGACCTGGCTGGTGTTTCCAATTGGCGGCAGCGTGCGCGAAGCAGAGACGACTGGCGAAGGCTAATAACGCGGCAATGATCAGAAATGGTTGTACGCCAATTATGATGATGATGAATGCATAAAGAAACTAAATTTGAATATATATTTGTTATCGAACTTGATGAAATAAAATAATACAAATATTCTCCTATACAATTTAATTTTTTTATTATTTTCCTGAATCATATTATTATTTCCTCTTACTAATACGACAGACTATAAAGTTTATATATATTTATCCTAAATATTCCTTTTTTCTTTCCTAGTCTAAATTCGTCAAATGGGAATTTGAGTACAAAGCAACTATTTTTTGCGAGCAGAACTCACTTACAGTATACAAGTTATTTTTATACAGTAAAAAATTTGATTGGAGAGTGTCCCCAGGCTGCTTTCTATTCGGCGTTTTTGATAAAAAGAACAACAACAAACTGTATCCACACAGCATACTACTGTGGGCGCTATTGTTTCTTGCATGGGAAACTTTGAACCTGATTTTAGCCCACTTAATGACAACATATGTAAATATATTTTTTCTGCAAATCAACATATCCGTACCTTTCATATTAAGAAAAATCGAAAATCAGTTTAGTGGAAGCTTGTAAAAGAGAGAACAATAAATCTGCTTCCGTTTTAATATATAGATTACAATATTAGTTCAATTTGTTTAAAAGTGAATATGTGTGGTTTGAATCACATTTCTATTAGTTATATAGTGGTGGAGTAGATAAACACACGATGAATGAACAATGCCAACTGTTCGTCTATAATGTAATATAATTCGATATTCAATTGAAAAACAACACAAAAATACAAAAATATCCAAAGCCTGATATTGTTGCTATCGCTTCTTTAGCCGCCACCTTCTATATGTTCGTTTCTGTTTTGCTTCTCCCCTTCTTTTTCTTGTTTCCCCTTGTCCGCTTTTCTGGTAAATGCGACCAGTCAAAGTAAAGGAAAAAAAGGAGGGAAGTTATTTAAGGCGGCTGTAAAGAGAAAACGGTCTCTTTAAATTTTTAAATTGTCGGTTGTCAGGTCGTAGCGGAAGTTAAATAATTTGCATAGACTTTGTAAATTTAGGAATAGTTGAGTAATAAGAAGGAAAGTTAAATTAAAAATTAAATTTAAAAAAAATATATATGGTCGCCTCGTAAAAGATAAACTGCAGACAGGCAACAAAAGTGAAATATTTCCTATAAGTGAAATTATGTTTTTACAATAAAATGTGGAATTGATCAAAAAGTCAAGAAAAAAAATATCAAGGGGACGATTTCAAATTCTTTTTTTTTTTTTAAAAGATTTTGTGAGTGGTACAACAACATTCGTTATTGGGTGCAAATAAAATTAAGGGAAAAGGAAGCCGCCCGCCTCATCAGGAAAAGAATAAGTACAAAAAATAAATATTTGTAATTATCTGTTATTTATTTAAGTATTAAAGTATAAAGTAGTTAATATTTAAAAGTTAATATAGGCATATAAAAGTATAATGTTCAGATATATGTTGTATGTTAAGCTAGGGCGGAAGTGATGGGGCCGACGAATAGGAGGATGCCCGGCTGAAAATAAAAGCAAATGGTGAGTTGGATACCTTTTTTTCTGTAGTGGTGCCCCACCCGATGCAGTGTGGAGGGTTGAGGACCACAACGGTAGCTGCGAGCTAGCCGCGGCCACCACACTGCATCATGAATAGGGGTGTTCGCAACAACATGAAAATACTATCAAACCATGGGCACAGCGAAGCCTCAGTGCTTACTGATCCAAGCGATTGGAAGGGAAGGCTAAATGTAAAAATCCGCACCAACTCATATAATAACCAACTTCTCCGCAAGTATAGTGCAGAACATCAAAAAACTTACTTTTTATATCCTTTACCTTTAAAAAGGTAAAAAGGGTACACTAATTTTGTGCTTTTGAGAGCTGCTTGCAATTTCATGGAGCAGTCGTGGTAGATATGGATATATATATATATATATATATATATATATATATATATATATATAAATATATATAAATATATATATATATATATATATATATATATATAAATATATATATATATATATATATATATATATATATATATATATATATATATATATTTTTATATATATAAATATATATACTTGTATATACTCGTATACAAAAATCATTGATGTGTTCCTATTAAAGATTTATCAACGAAGTTTCACAGGAAGGTGGCGGATACTAACATTAAACACCACACAAAAAATGGCCGTGTTATTTCTACAGCCACGCCCACTATTGACATATTATTATAACTTACGACCTATAAAATATTTTTGGACAAAATTATATATTAGTACGTATATGGACCCTGCAAAGCCATATACAAGATTCGGGGTCGATCAGATGAAGTATAAGCCTCCCTCCCATATAATGAACTTTGGGGACTCCACTTAATTACAATTACCCTATCTATGTTTCTAGCGATGATATATAAAAACAAATTGGTAGGTGTATACAATGGGTCTGCACTAACATGCATTCCAAATATGGGCAGATTATTACTACTGCCACGCCCACAATTAACCAAAAATCGTTACTAGGCTCCTATTAAAAATTTATCAACGAAATTTCACTGGAAGGTGGCGGGTACTAACATTAAACACTACACAAAAAGTGGGCGTGTTATTTCTATAGCCACGCCCACTATTGACATATAATTATAACTTACGAACTATAGAATATTTTTGGACGAAATTATACGAGTATATTAGTACGTATATGGACCCTATAAAGCCATATACAAGAATTGGGGTCTATCAGATAAAGGATGCGCCTCCGTCCCATATAATGAACTTTGGGGACCCCACTTAAAGACAATTACCCTATCTATGCTACTAGTAACGATATATGAGTGAAAATTGATAGTTGTATATATATATATATATATATATATTATATATATATGCTCGTATTGATTCAATCGGAATAAAAATTCGCAGAAATATACATGGGGTCGATAGTAGTGTGTGTGCAGAATATGGAGATAATAATGGTACTGCCACGCCCACATTTAACCAAACATCAGTACTAGGTTCCTATTAAAGATTTATCAACAAAATTCGACAGGAATGTTGCGGGTGCTAACATTAAACAATGCAAAAAAAAGGGGGTTTTGTTTTTCCAGCCACGCCCGCTATTGACATATTATCATAACTTACGACCTATACAATATTTTTTGGCGACATTTGACACTAAAGCGAATATGGATCCTAAAAATCCACATACAAGATTGGGGGCAATCAGATGAAGGATACGCCTCCCTCCCATTAACTGAACTTTGGAAACACCACTTAAAAATAATTACTCTATATATGCTTCTAGCGATGATATATGAATACAAATTGGTAGATACATACATTGCGCCTGTACTAAAATGTATTCCAAATATGGGGAGATTATTACCATAATTAATCAATCCCACAATTAATCAAAAATCATTACGAGGTTCCTATTAAAGGTTTATGAACGAAATTTCACAGGAAGATTGCGGGTACCAACATTAAACACCACACAAAAAATGGGGGTGTTATTTTTACAGCCATGCGCGTATTGACATATTATTATAATTTACGACCAATATAAAAATATTTTGAACGAAATTTTATATTAGTACGTATATTGATAGACATATACAAGAAATGTGGTCGATTAGATAAGGGCCACGCCTCCAACTAATACAATGAATCAAGGTACCGTAGATATGCTCTTAAAGATGATTTATGAAGAAAACATTTCCATTGTTTAACTCGCACGCACAAGGAAAGGTAAAGTGTATGTCGAAGTCGGTCTAACCCGACTTCAGACTTCTTTACTCGTTTTATTCAAAATTAGATACAAATTGTTCGTTAGTTTTTAATTCTTATAACTAGTTACAATCTAAAAAAATTAATATTTTTGTACGAATTCATATAAATATCAATCGCACAACCTTCAACTGTATATTTGTATGTATGCGTACGTTTGTACCCACAACAACAACAAGGAATATGCAGTCTGCGCGTGCAGTAGCATTGTGGCTCAAATGACACTTGCACAAGAATTAGGTGCATTCCCAAAAATGCAACATAAGCATTTGGGTGGCATTGAAACGTTTGTTCATTGAACTTGCACATGATGCTATGCGCTGCTGTTATATTCTGCTGATATTTATTTTTAGTACATATTAATTATTATTGATGATGTTAGCAATAAGTTATTATTTAAGACGATGAATTTCAATAAACAAATCACTCTTTGATTCTTTAGCAACAAGAAAACTGAGTCTTTTTATTTTCAGCGACGGATTGTTCAGGTTCAAGTGCTTGAACAATCAAATCATTATTCCTAGTCTCATATTGGTTCAAGTGCCTGTATGAGACGTCAATAAGGAATACTATCACTACAGTCAAACGAGGCTGTAATTACATTTGGTGACCCCGACGAGATAGAAGGACGTGATACACAGGACATAAAATTGATTCAGCAAAAGCACAGCAGTGTGAGCATTCAATTTTATCACAATTCATCAATCGGTTTTAGTTCGAGCACACAGGGTGCTACAAAACAGGATACTTAAGAGGCAAGAGCACAATAGTGTGAGCGTTAATAATGACAACTATCGACGATCTCGTCCGTCATCAGGACGATAATGCAATTGGTCTCCAAAAGGCCATTGCATCCTATAAGAAGACGCCGAAAGATCGGAAGACACTCGATTATATTGAAAGGAAATCCAGAGAAATTGAGGAGCTATGGTTAACTTTCCAACGTATCGACAACCAAATTAGCAGGGATCCAACGGCAGCTAATGACCATCCATACGTTGTGAAGGATCTATACGCATCAATGGGCAACCGATACCAAGACTTCCTTGCAGACGTCAAGAAGAGCAAACAAATAATAATAAAAACTCAGCCACAAGGAGTTAGTGGCCCAACTCGTTCAGCAGAACCCATAGAGAAGAGGCTTCAAAAGACTAATATGCCTAACATGGTGCACAAGCAAAAGACAGTTATTGCACTCGTGCAACGCATGTTAGACGATGTATTGGCTGATGACACACCCAATTCATGCCAATATTATACTACAAAGGCCAACCTTATAGAACATCATTGGAATGCAGCCCGGAGATTAAATGATATCATACTGGATTCTATAGATGACATGACGATTATAATTTTGAAGAATACCTGAGCATAGAGATGCATGTCAGTAACAGAATTCATATGCTTCAAGAGAAGGGAGTGACCGTTCCCGCAATTTCGAATCGAGCGTCACTCGCCGAACATTTGCCAAAGGTAATACTGCCAAAATTCGATGGAGATTATCTGAAGTGGCAACAATTTTATGATTTATTCAATGAAATGATCCACAAAAGGCCACTTTCAACAATACAGAAGATGTGGTATCTTAAAACAAATTTGATCGGAGAAGCAGAACGATTAATTAGACACCTCACTCTAACTGAGAATAACTACCAAACTGCATGGGAATCACTCCAGGATCGATATAGCAATGTGCGATTTCTAACTTCAGCTCTGTTGGAAAAACTATTGGGGCAAAACAAACACTCAACAGACTATCCATCAGCGGCAGCACTAAAGGGACTTCATGATACAATCCAGGAAACCTTACTGGCATTAAGAAACCTTGGTTTAGACACGAATTCTTGGGATCCAATTATTCTCCACCTCCTAGTGAAGAAATTAGACAAAGGCATGCGGATTGCATATAAGCAGTCATTGGAGAAGCCAAAGGAATTACCTACCCTAAGGCAATTCTTAAAGTTTATTGAAACGAGATTCCAGTCTCTCGAGGCAATCGGCCAAAGAGAGCATACGGCAAAAACATTGACAACGGTAATAGCCACAAAACAAGGAATCAAGAAATGCTTGTCTTGCAATAGCCAAACACATCCGCTGTTTGCATGCCAAAGCTTTTTGAAACTTTCTGTTCAGAAGAGGTTACAGTTCCTAAAAACACATAAGCTATGCATTAATTGTCTAAAGCCTGGACATTGGGCAAAGGATTGTATGTCAAGAAAATGTACTAAGTGTAATCACAGTCACAATACATTAGTACATTCTGAAGGATACCGCAGCGAACCAGCCGTAAACCAGGTCAAGTATGAACCACACCCTCAACAGTCCACAGCACTATTAGCTTCGAAGGAGTCGAAGCAACAGGGATATGTGCTCCTCAGCACTGCAATGGTGAAAATAGTCAGCAACAACGGGCAGGAAGTTGAATGCAGAGCCATTCTGGACTCCGGATCTCAGATCAATATCGTGAGTGAACGGCTTGTCAAGAGACTTGGAGCTTCATAGAAGTCCACAACAATGAATATCCAAGGAATAGGCAAGGGAACTCGGAGAGCACAGCGTCGAGTTAGCCTTGAACTACAGTCACGAATTAACGGCTTTTCCACTTGACTGGAGGCGTTCGTTCTAGGAGATAAAATTTCTCCGCAACCGACAAAACCATTTGACATATCCAAATGGCCAATTCCGAAGAACATCACTTTAGCGGATCCAGTATTCAACCGTCCTGACAAAATCGATGTTTTATTAGGAGCGGAATTCTATCACCAAGTATTGTCAATTGGACAGATACGATTAGCAATCGAACTTCCAACACTACAAAACACAGTGTTTGGCTGGATACTATCAGGAAGGATAGGAGAACTTCAGATGGCGTCAGCAACTAGTGGTATTTGCAGTGAGGATGATGATGATACAAACCAACTTATTGAACGGCTATGGAAACTGGACGAAGTCGAACTAGCTGAATCAATTTTATCCCCAACAGAAAGACTTTGCGAAAATCGTTTTATAAAAAATACAACTAGACCCAATGCTGGGCGTTTTATTGTAAAATTACCATTCGTAGAGTATGCAGCTGTTTTACATAGTTCAAGGGATATAGCAATCAACAGATTCCTGGCGCTTGAACATCGATTATCCAAATACAATGCCGTTCGTGAACAATATATCGAGTTTATGGAAAATTATGAAGCCTTGGGCCACATGAGGGAGATCAACATCAATGAAATACTCTCACCTAATTACTTCATCCCACACCACTGTGTACTTAAACCTGACAGCAGCACAACAAAATTGCGGGTAGTATTTGACGCATCTTCAAAAACGTCATCGGGAGTCTCACTCAATGACATAATGCACATAGGTCCAACCATACAATCCGAACTATTTTCAATCCTGCTACGTTTCCGTCTACCGAAATTTGTATTCACCACCGACATTGAAAAAATGTATCGGCAGATACTGGTCCACTCTGAAGATCGCCATTATCAATTGATCATATGGAGGAGCGATCCTAAGAAACCACTGAAGTGTTACGAACTTAGCACTGTCACATATGGGACAAGATCGGCACCATACCTCGCCACAAGATGTGTCAAACACATGTCATCAGAAAACGCCATCCGGTATCCACTAGGTGCTCAGATACTTCAGGATAACTTTTATGTCGACGGTGGTCTTGGTGGATCAGACAGTCTGATTACCGCCATGGAAACTCAACGGCAACTCGTCACTATGTTGAATGGGTATGGATTCAATCTACGCAAATGGTGTGCAAATCACCCTAAACTCCTGCAGAACATTCCACAAGGTGACCAGGAAGTTAATTTGGATTTTACAAACGACAAGAATGATTCAATAAAAACCCAGGGCCTGACATGGCTGTCAAAGACTGACCAATTCTGTGTAAAGGTGAATCTCAACCCCGTTAAACGAATTACCAAGCGGTCTGTCACCTCAGACGTAGCGAGATTATTTGATCCTCTTGGCATTCTAGCTGCAGTTGTAATTACAGCAAAAATCTTTACACAAGCATTATGGCAATTAAAAATTAGTTGGGATGAAGCTCTACCAGCAGAATTACATACAAGATGGCAGCGTTTTCGAAGTGCATTGCAAGAATTGGACAACTTTAAATTCTCACGACACATTCATAGAAGTGAGATCCCAACATCAATTCAACTTCACGTCTTCTCCGATGCATCAGAAAAGGCCTTCGGAGCAGTAATTTATATCAGATCTATATTCAAAGAAGGAAGAGTAGTAGTGAGGTTGTTATGTGCCAAATCACGCGTAGCTCCACTTAAGCTACAAACATTGCCTCGCTTGGAACTATGCGCAGCAGTACTAGGCTCACAGTTGGCAGCTAGGGTAAAAAATTATTTACGGTTAAAGGATTGTCGCACCTTTTTGTGGACAGACTCACAAATAGTTCTGTCTTGGATTAATTCAGCCTCCTCATAATTTCAAACATTTGTAGCCAACAGGGTAGCTACTATTCAAGGTTTGACATTAGCAGAACATGGCGTCATGTTAGCTCCAAGGATAACCCAGCTGACGTTGTCTCACGAGGATTATCACCAAGATAATTTGCAAAGTGTGGCCTGTGGCTTTACGTGCCATTTTTTCTACATGGGAAAGAATCAGCATGGCCTCCCAAGTTTGCTCCACAGCTAGCCATTCCCAATAACATCGAGAGAAAACGAACGAATCCAGCATCCTTGGTAGCAATTGACTCTGAAGAACTGGTGTATACAATCAACCACCGAAACTCTTTCAGGACTCTTCAACGCATCGTAGGATACATTTGTCGTTTCATAAGCAACCAGATAACAAGGACGTATAAGGGTGATGATGGAGCAGTACGACTGGCTGATGTTAGAACAGCTACTGGAACTTGTAAACTTGCAATCCATAAATTAGCTCTACTACCCATAAATGATAATAGGATCCATGAGAATCAAGATGAAAAAGTAGAAATACCAACAAAACGAATAAAAACAAGACATACGGGACTCACAACAGTACTGCTGGGATTACTCATCATACCAATTGTCATGGGAGGTCCAATAAGATTTTCGCAGATTGCTAACACCAAATTCAACACGGAATTGGGTATTTACTTCGAAGGAATAGGTTCAGCACATTTCGAGAGGTCAGAATGGAAACTTGTAGTGTACTACGAACTAGAGTCATACTGGGCAGAACTTACGACTTTTTCCAAGGGCAGCAGTAGTTTACGACAGTTATGTCAGAAGCTGCCACCATTTACTTGTCATGATACTCTTGTGAACTTCGAGCATGTTGAAGCTGAATTACAAATGGATAACAAGATATTGTTTCCCCATCGATCTAAAAGAGGTGCTGTGGATATAGTGGGAAATATTGCAAACTCATTGTTTGGGGTTTTGGACTCAGAATATGCAGAATCAATGTCAAAAACCATTCAGCAAGTGAAAGAAAATGAAGGCCATCTATTAGTCCTGCTCAAAAACCAAACATCAGTGATTGATTCTACTATCAACGTGATCAAACAAGATCAAATAGAAGTCAAACGAAAATTCGATAATCTTGACAACCAAATCAATGACATAATGAAAACCTTAAATCACATTGAAGGAGAAAAGTTTCAAGCCAAGCTGACTCATTATTTCATCACTCTGACCCTCCAACTCATTATGATAACATCTCACTTGCAAATAATCCTATCATCAATATTGAATGTTATGACAGATACACACCATAACAAAATCAGCCCATTATTGCTATCACCAACTCAACTACAAGAAGAAATTCTCAAGATAAAAACTCATCTTTCAACATCCCTCCAAATACCAGTGAATCAAGAGGACTCACTGCAACTGTACAAATTAATGAAGGTAGAAGGCGGTTTAATAAAGAAGCATGCCATTTTTAGAATCTCATTGCCATTAATTGCAGAGGAAAGATTGGAACTGTATCGGATGGTACTAATTCCTAACATAATAAATGGCACAATGACTACAATAGAATCTTGTAACAGATTTCTAGCCATAAACGCGCACAGAGATCAATACGTTGTCATGAGTTTAGCTGATTTGGAGGCTTGTACAGTGATGAAGCCATATACATACTTATGCGCCAACACCCAATTGATACACAACAGAGGGTCTGAAGTATGTTCATGTGAAGTTAAACTGTTTGCCAATGATACTCAACGGGATTGCATCCACCATGAAGTTCAAGACAATTCAACCTGGATTCAAATGGATCATAAGAACGAGTGGATCTACGCCTTGAAGTTTGCCACTCGCTTGAGTGCTGTATGTGATGCTGAAACCTTGCAATTAACATTAGAAGGATCGGGAATGCTGAAGCTACAACCATCTTGTGTTCTGAAACACAGTTTTATCACAATTCACGGCTATAAAACTCTCTCAAGATCAGTACAAACCTCATATGTCAGCTTGTCCAATGCTAATGACATTCTCAAAATGGATCAAGGCCAGCACCGATCACACTAAACGAATAATATTGAACACTACAACATGCAATTATCCAATCTCAGCACCATTCAAGGTCAATTATCAGAAAGAGTTTCGGAGTTACCGTCCAAAGTCCAAACAATGGGTGTTCAACTTTCTGCAGTCGGGTATTGTAAGAACCAAAATCTTCTGTGGGAAATTTTGGTCCACACCACAGGTGACAGAGTCGCTATATACACACAAACACCATGAATAGCAGACCGAATAATTGCATCTTGGAAACGCCCACAATGCCAACCGAAACAACTGCAGTGAGAACCTAACGAAAAGAACTACAAGCATTGTAACCAATTAGCGCGGCCGTGGTAGGAGCGCAGATCAGCAGCAGCATATTAGACCAGTTGGAATAATAGCAATTACAACAAAAAAACCGACCACCACAGCCAACGATCTTGCCAATCAGCGCTATGCTTGCAAAGAGCGAGGAAAAACACAGCGACGAGGAATACAACAAATACATGCCGGACAAAAGAAGGTGAGTGCACGAACTCAGCGGTGGAATTTGCCGAGTGCGCTCGCTCGGAAATCTTACACCAACAACACGAAGAAACGAGAGCGAAGCACAAGAGGGACAACGACAGAACAACCACCACGCCAACGACCAGCAAGCAGAAGGGGGAATACAAACGAAATGCTGGTTGTCAGTTAAATTAAATATTTAACAACAACAAAAGGAAAACACAGCGACGAGGAATACAACAAATACATGCAGGACAAGAGAAGGTGAGTGCATGAACTCAGCGGTGGAATTTGCCGAGTGCACTCGCTTGGAAATTTTACACTAACAACACGAAGAAACGAGAGCGAAGCACAAGAGGGAAATGCTGATTGTCAGTTAAATTAAATATTTAACAACAACAACACTACAGGATTCCGGACAGCGCTGCTGGCAGGCAACAATACTGCAGGCTAACCAGGGACCGTTGGAGTGAGGTGGCTGACCGCCAGAAGTTGAAGGTGGCCCAAGGGCAAAAGACGGCAACACCAACAAGCCTGACTGCAACAACAACAAGCCTGCCACAACAACAACAATCGACTACTGGCCAACGGAAGTAAAATCACACAACGGTGGCCTGCGAACAACAACATGTGTCAGCCGCTGCGAACTGGGATTCTATAAACCACGTAGCCCAGGCAGTAGGCCTCTTCGTCGATCACCAGCATCCTGACTAGCAACAGCTCTACAAAGTACAATACGAACACAAAAAGCTTAGCGAGAACATCTGGTTGTTAATCGTTTTCTCGCTAAGCCATACACAGACAGAGACTACAGGGATTCAGTGAGAGCCTCTGGTTTTTAATCGTTCTCCCACTGAATCACTGAGACACATACGCAACCGAGACTTAGGGACTTAGGGGGAACCTCTGGTTCTTTAATCGTTTTCCCACTAAGTCATACAGAGACCATAGGGACTCAGTGAGAGCTTCTGGTTTTTAATCGTTCTCCCACTGAGTCACAGAGACACATACTTACCGGGACGTAGACACTGGAAAACAAGTATACATTAAACAAGTTATTTATATAAACATAGAGTTAAGGAAATAGAATTGTTTCGAGCAAGAGTTCACAATCATTATATTAAATAAATACGCTATTATTAATATAACTCGCAGGACTTTTATATTTTTCTGTACACGACCCCTGGAGCCGCTGAGTTTTACCCCAGCTATAAAAAAGAGTCGTTACAGTATTTAGCGCTTGCCCTATCGGTGGGTGTAATTATGTATTCAATCTGGAAGATCCAATCAAAAAAGCATAAATGTGATGTCACTCTACCCCAGCCATTACCGAGGAATAGGATGCAAGAACCAGAAGACGAAGCACAATTTGATACAACTTTTTAAGGTTGTTGACGCAGTCAACGTGCCGGAGAATGTACGAATTCATATAAATATCAATCGCACAACCTTCAACTGTATATTTGTATGTATCCGTACGTTTGTACCCACAACAACAACAAGGAATATGCAGTCTGCGCGTGCAGTAGCATTGTGGCTCAAATGACACTTGCACAAGAATTAGGTGCATTCCCAAAAATGCAACATAAGCATTTGGGTGGCATTGAAACGTATGTTCATTGAACTTGCACATGCTGCTATGCGCTGCTGTTATATTCTGCTGATATTTATTTTTAGTACATATTAATTATTATTGATGATGTTAGCAATAAGTTATTATTTAAGACGATGAATTTCAATAAACAAATCACTCTTTGATTCTTTAGCAACAAGAAAACAGAGTCTTTTTATTTTCAGCGACGGTTTGTTCAGGTTCAAGTGCTTGAACAATCAAATCATTATTCCTAGTCTCATATTGGTTCAAGTGCCTGTATGAGACGTCAATAAGGAATACTATCACTACAGTCAAACGAGGCTGTAATTACATTTGAAAACCAAGATATAATTAATTTTATAAGGTCCCTGATATTTATTTTCGAATTTTTATCTTGATTTATTACTAATTAGTACTAAATCTCATATATTCATTTCAATACTATATTGGTTTTTATCGTAATTGTGTTTCTATTTTAATTAAATTTCTTAACTATGGTATTCTGCGTCGAAAAATGGTAAAAAATAGGGGTTTCGACAAATGCAAGTTCAAATGGGCAATATTCATGAACTGTGCACCGTGTTTTATTGTAACAATAAGAAATATTTAAACCAATTATTCCATTTATTTTTTTCAATAGATATACTCGTATATCCCCGTAAATATTAATTGAAAGTGCTACGTATTCGTTCTACTCTACCTAGTGTGTGGTGATGATATGATGTTGATATTCGTTTCTCTATCCTTAAGAGGTTACAAATTTCTATCAGTATTTGATATTTATACTCCGTAGCATTGTCCGTTATGAGCCTACTCATCGGGCCATAGGTTAGAATGAAATTATGAAAAATCCTCTTACTTACTGCTTAGCGTGTTTTCTAAATATTTGGTTAAATCACAAATAATTGTGACTGTATATTCATTTCCATCTACTGTTTTAGGAAACGTGCTAATAGTGCCAATTTGCACTAGATCGAATACTTTCTCTCGTGTAGTCAAGTTCATTGTATCTTTATTATGTTTAAGAGTTTTATTTTTTAAACAATCACTGCATTTTTTTTAATCTTTTGTCATATTTTTCCAATAATTGTACTGTCCTCTTTAATGCAGGATGTCCTCCATGCATGCGATCAATATGATATTTTTTGATGATTTGCAGATTTTCATTATCTTCAAATTTATTTGTATATTATTTAATAATATACTTATATATATATATATATATATATATATATATATATATATATATATATATAAATATATATATATATATATATATATATATATATATATATATATATATATATATATATTTATATATATATTTATATATATATATATATATATATATATATATATATATATATATATATATATATATATATTTACAATTACCAATTTTCCTTTCGCCTCGTATTTCGAACGGTGCGCGGCGACATAGTAAAAAATTAGGAAACTATAAGTGACAATTAAAACACAACAAAAAATTAGCAAATTCGAAACAAATGCCCGCAACAAACACACACAACTACTCCACAAATATTTCATTAAATAAAACTGCTGTACAATGCTTACTTAAATTACGGTTTGAATGAGAAAATAGCAACTCAGTATACTACAGACAGTGCTGATACCATGGATGGGGAAATGATCAAACTAACAGATACAATATGTACAACAACTATAACAACAATAACAGTAATAATAGCAGTAACACTAGCAACTGTGGAAATAGCGGAGGAAGCCGAGAAAATGGTAGATCGATACAGGAGAAGTCATCTCAATTTTTAAACACAGTGAAATCAATAATAGAATACAAATAATAAAAAAATTAAATAAATCTAAATGGAATATGACAGGGTACAATAAAAACTTTGTGGAAAGTCAACACCGATTTAAAGATAGAAGATATCCTCATACAAATTTTCCAATGCACTGGAATATTGTGACTTGACTCTTTGGAACGAATTACAATTGTATTTTGGACTATCAAATGGATAATTCTACGACCAGAAGACTATAACGAAGATATAACTATCCTAATGATAACGAAATATCCATTCCTGCAGATCCGAAGTAATCAGACTTATATAAACTACGAAAAAAGAGGTTTTAATCCCACATCCACCGTTAGCAGATAAAAATTCCATTTGCAAGCACATTAGCAGACCAGTCCCAAAGATTTGTCAGAATTATCAATATCAAGAGTTGAATACAATGCTAATAGTAAAAACAACGTCAATTTTAAAAGAAAATAAGTAAAACAAAAGTCAACATTAAAAAAATTCGTATACTGAAAAGCCCACAATGTATGATAAAAAACCTTAAGATTACAAATTCATGACCCCATGAAAAGCTACATCAAGAAAGGAAAAATAATATTAGCGATTAATATTAATGATTTATAAATTAATAGGAAATTTTATTTAGATCAATATTTTCCAAGGCTTGAAAAGGAAGCCGGTGTATTAAACATTTATAACTTACAAATGTCACAAAGCGAAACAATGCTTAAAGAAATCCGTTTTAATAAATTTAAAGAAAAGAGCAATATATTATTAAATAATATACAAATAAATTTGAAGATAATGAAAATCTGCAAATCATCAAAAAATATCATATTGATCGCATGCATGGAGGACATCCTGCATTAAAGAGGACAGTACAATTATTGGAAAAATATGACAAAAGATTAAAAAAAATGCAGTGATTGTTTAAAAAATAAAACTCTTAAACATAATAAAGATACAATGAACTTGACTACACGAGAGAAAGTATTCGATCTAGTGCAAATTGGCACTATTAGCACGTTTCCTAAAACAGTAGATGGAAATGAATATACAGTCACAATTATTTGTGATTTAACCAAATATTTAGAAAACACGCTAAGCAGTAAGTAAGAGGATTTTTCATAATTTCATTCTAACCTATGGCCCGATGAGTAGGCTCATAACGGACAATGGTACGGAGTATAAATATCAAATACTGATAGAAATTTGTAACCTCTTAAGGATAGAGAAACGAATATCAACATCATATCATCACCACACACTAGGTAGAGTAGAACGAGTACATAGCACTTTCAATTAATATTTACGGGGATATACGAGTATATCTATTGAAAAAAATAAATGGAATAATTGGTTTAAATATTTCTTATTGTTACAATAAAACACGGTGCACAGTTCATGAATATTGCCCATTTGAACTTGCATTTGTCGAAACCGCTATTTTTTACCATTTTTCGACGCAGAATACCATAGTTAAGAAATTTAATTAAAATAGAAACACAATTACGATAAAAACCAATATAGTATTGAAATGAATATATGAGATTTAGTACTAATTAGTAATAAATCAAGATAAAAATTCGAAAATAAATATCAGGGACCTTATAAAATTAAAAATACTGATTATAAAAATTATATCTTGGTATTTAATTATATCTTGGTTTTCAAATGTAATTACAGCCTCGTTTGACTGTAGTGATAGTATTCCTTATTGACGTCTCATACAGGCACTTGAACCAATATGAGACTAGGAATAATGATTTGATTGTTCAAGCACTTGAACCTGAACAGTCCGTCGCTGAAAATAAAAAGACTCTGTTTTCTTGTTGCTAAAGAATCAAAGAGTGATTTGTTTATTGAAATTCATCGTCTTAAATAATAACTTATTGCTAACATCATCAATAATAATTAATATGTACTAAAAATAAATATCAGCAGAATATAACAGCAGCGCATAGCAGCATGTGCAAGTTCAATGAACATACGTTTCAATGCCACCCAAATGCTTATGTTGCATTTTTGGGAATGCACCTAATTCTTGTGCAAGTGTCATTTGAGCCACAATGCTACTGCACGCGCAGACTGCATATTCCTTGTTGTTGTTGTGGGTACAAACGTACGGATACATACAAATATACAGTTGAAGGTTGTGCGATTGATATTTATATGAATTCGTACATTCTCCCGCACGTTGACTGCGTCAACAACCTTAAAAAGTTGTATCAAATTTTGTTTCGTCTTCTGGTTCTTGCATCCTATTCCTCGGTAATGGCTGGGGTAGAGTGACATCACATTTATGCTTTTTGATTGGATCTTCCAGATTGAATACGTAATTACACCCACCGATAGGGTAAGCGCTAAATACCCGACTGCAGAAAGTTGAACACCCATTGTTTGGACTTTGGACGGTAACTCCGAAACTCTTTCTGATAATTGACCTTGAATGGTGCTGAGATTGGATAATTGCATGTTGTAGTGTTCAATATTATTCGTGTAGTGTGATCGGTGCTGGCCTTGATCCATTTTGAGAATGTCATTAGCATTGGACAAGCTGACATATGAGGTTTGTACTGAGCTTGAGAGAGTTTTATAGCCGTGAATTGTGATAAAACTGTGTTTCAGAACACAAGATGGTTGTAGCTGCAGCATTCCCGATCCTTCTAATGTTAATTGCAAGGTTTCACCATCAAAAACAGCACTCAAGCGAGTGGCAAACTTCAAGGCGTAGATCCACTCGTTCTTATGATCCATTTGAATCCAGGTTGAATTGTCTTGAACTTCATGGTGGATGCAATCCCGTTGAGTATCATTGGCAAACAGTTTAACTTCACATGAACATACTTCAGACCCTCTGTTGTGTATCAATTGGGTGTTGGCGCATAAGTATGTATATGGCTTCATCACTGTGCAAGCCTCCAAATCAGCTAAACTCATGACAACGTATTGATCTCTGTGCGCGTTTATGGCTAGAAATCTGTTACAAGATTCTATTGTAGTCATTGTGCCATTTATTATGTTAGGAATTGGTACCATCCGATACAGTTCCAATCTTTCCTCTGCAATTAATGGCAATGAGATTCTAGAAATGGCATGCTTCTTTATTAAACCGCCTTCTACCTTCATTAATTTGTACAGTTGCAGTGAGTCCTCTTGATTCACTGGTATTTGGAGGGATGTTGAAAGATGAGTTTTTATCTTGAGAATTTCTTCTTGTAGTTGAGTTGGTGATAGCAATAATGGGCTGATTTTGTTATGGTGTGTATCTGTCATAACATTCAATATTGATGATAGGATTATTTGCAAGTGAGATGTTATCATAATGAGTTGGAGGGTCAGAGTGATGAAATAATGAGTCAGCTTGGCTTGAAACTTTTCTCCTTCAATGTGATTTAAGGTTTTCATTATGTCATTGATTTGGTTGTCAAGATTATCGAATTTTCGTTTGACTTCTATTTGATCTTGTTTGATCACGTTGATAGTAGAATCAATCACTGATGTTTGGTTTTTGAGCAGGACTAATAGATGGCCTTCATTTTCTTTCACTTGCTGAATGGTTTTTGACATTGATTCTGCATATTCTGAGTCCAAAACCCCAAACAATGAGTTTGCAATATTTCCCACTATATCCACAGCACCTCTTTTAGATCGATGGGGAAACAATATCCTGTTATCCATTTGTAATTCAGCTTCAACATGCTCGAAGTTCACAAGAGTATCATGACAAGTAAATGGTGGCAGCTTCTGACATAACTGTCGTAAACTACTGCTGCCCTTGGATAAAGTCGTAAGTTCTGCCCAGTATGACTCTAGTTCGTAGTACACTACAAGTTTCCATTCTGACCTCTCGAAATGTGCTGAACCTATTCCTTCGAAGTAAATACCCAATTCCGTGTTGAATTTGGTGTTAGCAATCTGCGAAAATCTTATTGGACCTCCCATGACAATTGGTATGATGAGTAATCCCAGCAGTACTGTTGTAAGTCCCGTATGTCTTGTTTTTATTCGTTTTTTTGGTATTTCTACTTTTTCATCTTGATTCTCATGGATCCTATTATCATTTATGGGTAGTAGAGCTAATTTATGGATTGCAAGTTTACAAGTTCCAGTAGCTGTTCTAACATCAGCCACTCGTACTGCTCCATCATCACCCTTATACGTCCTTGTTATCTGGTTGCTTATGAAACGACAAATGTATCCTACGATGCGTTGAAGAGTCCTGAAAGAGTTTCGGTGGTTGATTGTATACACCAGTTCTTCAGAGTCAATTGCTACCAAGGATGCTGGATTCGTTCGTTTTCTGTCGATGTTATTGGGAATGGCTAGCTGTGGAGCAAACTTGGGAGGCCATGCTGATTCTTTCCCATGTAGAAAAAATGGCCCGTAAAGCCACAGGCCACACTTTGCAAATTATCTTGGTGATAATCCTCGTGAGACAACGTCAGCTGGGTTATCCTTGGAGCTAACATGACGCCATGTTCTGCTAATGTCAAACCTTGAATAGTAGCTACCCTGTTGGCTACAAATGTTTGAAATTATGAGGAGGCTGAATTAATCCAAGCCAGAACTATTTGTGAGTCTGTCCACAAAAAGGTGCGACAATCCTTTAACCGTAAATAATTTTTTACCCTAGCTGCCAACTGTGAGCCTAGTACTGCTGCGCATAGTTCCAAGCGAGGCAATGTTTGTAGCTTAAGTGGAGCTACGCGTGATTTGGCACATAACAACCTCACTACTACTCTTCCTTCTTTGAAGATAGATCTGATATAAATTACTGCTCCGAAGGCCTTTTCTGATGCATCGGAGAAGACGTGAAGTTGAATTGATGTTGGGATCTCACTTCTATGAATGTGTCGTGAGAATTTAAAGTTGTCCAATTCTTGCAATGCACTTCGAAAACGCTCCCATCTTGTATGTAATTCTGCTGGTAGAGCTTCATCCCAACTAATTTTTAATTGCCATAATGCTTGTGTAAAGATTTTTGCTGTAATTACAACTGCAGCTAGAATGCCAAGAGGATCAAATAATCTCGCTACGTCTGAGGTGACAGACCGCTTGGTAATTCGTTTAACGGGGTTGAGATTCACCTTTATACAGAATTGGTCAGTCTTTGGCAGCCATGTCAGGCCCAGGGTTTTTATTGAATCATTCTTGTCGTTAGTAAAATCCAAATTAACTTCCTGGTCACCTTGTGGAATGTTCTGCAGGAGTTTAGGGTGATTTGCACACCATTTGCGTAGATTGAATCCATACCCATTCAACATAGTGACGAGTTGCCGTTGAGTTTCCATGGCGGTAATCAGACTGTCTGATCCACCAAGACCACCGTCGACATAAAAGTTATCCTGAAGTATCTGAGCACCTAGTGGATACCGGATGGCGTTTTCTGATGACATGTGTTTGACACATCTTGTGGCGAGGTATGGTGCCGATCTTGTCCCATATGTGACAGTGCTAAGTTCGTAACACTTCAGTGGTTTCTTAGGATCGCTCCTCCATATGATCAATTGATAATGGCGATCTTCAGAGTGGACCAGTATCTGCCGATACATTTTTTCAATGTCGGTGGTGAATACAAATTTCGGTAGACGGAAACGTAGCAGGATTGAAAATAGTTCGGATTGTATGGTTGGACCTATGTGCATTATGTCATTGATTGAGACTCCCGATGACGTTTTTGAAGATGCGTCAAATACTACCCGCAGTTTTGTTGTGCTGCTGTCAGGTTTAAGTACACAGTGGTGTGGGATGAAGTAATTAGGTGAGAGTATTTCATTGATGTTGATCTCCCTCATGTGGCCCAAGGCTTCATAATTTTCCATAAACTCGATATATTGTTCACGAACGGCATTGTATTTGGATAATCGATGTTCAAGCGCCAGGAATCTGTTGATTGCTATATCCCTTGAACTACGTAAAACAGCTGCATACTCTACGAATGGTAATTTTACAATAAAACGCCCAGCATTGGTTCTAGTTGTATTTTTTATAAAACGATTTTCGCAAAGTCTTTCTGTTGAGGATAAAATTGATTCAGCTAGTTCGACTTCGTCCTGTTTCCATAGCCGTTCAATAAGTTGGTTTGTATCATCATCATCCTCACTGCAAATACCACAAGTTGCTGACGCCATCTGAAGTTCTCCTATCCTTCCTGATAGTATCCAGCCAAACACTGTGTTTTGTAGTGTTGGAAGTTCGATTGCTAATCGTATCTGTCCAATTGACAATACTTGGTGATAGAATTCCGCTCCTAATAAAACATCGATTTTGTCAGGACGGTTGAATACTGAATCCGCTAAAGTGATGTTCTTCGGAATTGGCCATTTGGATATGTCAAATGGTTTTGTCGGTTGCGGAGAAATTATATCTCCTAGAACGAACGCCTCCAGTCAAGTGGAAAAGCCGTTAATTCGTGACTGTAGTTCAAGGCTAACTCGACGCTGTGCTCTCCGAGTTCCCTTGCCTATTCCTTGGATATTCATTGTTGTGGACTTCTATGAAGCTCCAAGTCTCTTGACAAGCCGTTCACTCACGATATTGATCTGAGATCCGGAGTCCAGAATGGCTCTGCATTCAACTTCCTGCCCGTTGTTGCTGACTATTTTCACCATTGCAGTGCTGAGGAGCACATATCCCTGTTGCTTCGACTCCTTCGAAGCTAATAGTGCTGTGGACTGTTGAGGGTGTGGTTCATACTTGACCTGGTTTACGGCTGGTTCGCTGCGGTATCCTTCAGAATGTACTAATGTATTGTGACTGTGATTACACTTAGTACATTTTCTTGACATACAATCCTTTGCCCAATGTCCAGGCTTTAGACAATTAATGCATAGCTTATGTGTTTTTAGGAACTGTAACCTCTTCTGAACAGAAAGTTTCAAAAAGCTTTGGCATGCAAACAGCGGATGTGTTTGGCTATTGCAAGACAAGCATTTCTTGATTCCTTGTTTTGTGGCTATTACCGTTGTCAATGTTTTTGCCGTATGCTCTCTTTGGCCGATTGCCTCGAGAGACTGGAATCTCGTTTCAATAAACTTTAAGAATTGCCTTAGGGTAGGTAATTCCTTTGGCTTCTCCAATGACTGCTTATATGCAATCCGCATGCCTTTGTCTAATTTCTTCACTAGGAGGTGGAGAATAATTGGATCCCAAGAATTCGTGTCTAAACCAAGGTTTCTTAATGCCAGTAAGGTTTCCTGGATTGTATCATGAAGTCCCTTTAGTGCTGCCGCTGATGGATAGTCTGTTGAGTGTTTGTTTTGCCCCAATAGTTTTTCCAACAGAGCTGAAGTTAGAAATCGCACATTGCTATATCGATCCTGGAGTGATTCCCATGCAGTTTGGTAGTTATTCTCAGTTAGAGTGAGGTGTCTAATTAATCGTTCTGCTTCTCCGATCAAATTTGTTTTAAGATACCACATCTTCTGTATTGTTGAAAGTGGCCTTTTGTGGATCATTTCATTGAATAAATCATAAAATTGTTGCCACTTCAGATAATCTCCATCGAATTTTGGCAGTATTACCTTTGGCAAATGTTCGGCGAGTGACGCTCGATTCGAAATTGCAGGAACGGTCACTCCCTTCTCTTGAAGCATATGAATTCTGTTACTGACATGCATCTCTATGCTCAGGTATTCTTATATATATATATATATATATATATATATATATATATATATATATATATATATATATATATATATATATATAAATATATATATATATATATATATATATATGTGTATATATATATATATATATATATATATATATATATATATATATATATATATATATATATATATATGTATATATATATATATATATATATATATATATATATATATATATATATATATAAATATAATTACCAATATTGTTAAGATTGTGCAAACTTTCGTTGATTTTATTAACAAGCCTCTTTAGAATTAAAATATCAAAAGGCCGTCCACCGGAAGAAGAGATAGAAAAAGAAAAATATATATAGGGTGTAAAACGTCAAATATGTTGACGTGTCACAAAGTTACCAGACCAACATGCATATTATAATTGAATGAAATATACAGCTTTTATTCAACACTCCTTTTCAATATGCAGGTTGTCTTAAGTGCAGAAACCAAGTCCTGTTAGACATCTCTCATGAGTTCCTACCGGCAATCATTTGCTGTGCTGGTACATGTTTCAATACAAGCATGTTAGCGGCAACCGACTCTCGAACAAAATGATGTCTCATATCTATATGTTTCGTGCGAACATTAAATACGGTACCACTCGCCAAACACTGTGCTCCTCGATTATCGACAAAAATTGTAATTCTAGCGGGATCACTTAAGCAAAGCTCATTTAAGAAACTTCGCACATTAATTGCCCCTTTCGCTGCTTCAGCTAAACTGACGTGCTCGGCTTCTGTAGAAGAAAGTGCTACGGTACGTTGCTTCTACGATTTCCAGGTTATATCAGCTCCACTGAGAATAAAGGCGTAGCCCCCAATCAGCATCGGAATAAGCAAGCAGTGGATTATTCCTCATTTTATATTCGAAGCCTTTATTTGCCGAACCAGCCAAATACCGCGAAACTCTTTTAGCAGCCTGCCAATGACAATCAAGAGGGTTATTCAAAAACTGCGCCAATCGTCATATGATATTCGCAATATCAGGCCTCGTTGCCACTGATAGATACATCAAAGCACCAATTAGCTCTCGGTAGGACATCCTTCGCATGGTTTGCTTAATGCATTATCAAATTGAGTGTTCATGTCTGCAGGCGTGGCCACGGCATTGCAATCAGACATGCCATAACTTTTGAGCAATTCTTTTATACATCCTGATTGCTTTTATTTTATAACGGCATCATTTTGAATTATTTCCAAACCAAGGCAGAAATTAGCCAAACCGAGTTCCTTGATTGCAAAGTCCTTCAAAAGTTGATCATTAAATTTTCGTCGACGTACACCAACATTAATGTGAGTTCGTTATTTACCTGACAATCAAATAAGCATGGCTCATTCATAATTGGCTGAAACCCAATATTTACAAGTTTGGCTTTCAACTTCTTATACCATTGACGACCTGTTTGTTTGAGCTCGTACAGAGCCTTTTTAAGTGAATAAACATTACCACCATCACGAAAATCGTTCAGAATTTTATTCGCTCGTATACCCATATCAGTGCTTCTACCTTGTTTTAAAACAATACGCTCCAGCATCTCACTCAGCATGTCTGGCACTTTCATAAATATCTTTTCTTCTAATGTACCATTTAATTAGGCAGTCACAACGTCAAAAATTTTCGGATAAAGCAAGCATTAGTCGCAAAGTTTGCAGTCTTGCAACTGGTGCTAATGTTTGGTGATAATCTACTCCATGTTTTTGGCAATAGCCTTTTGTTACTAGTCGTGCCTTTCGTCGTTCAATATTCAATAGGCGATTTTACAAGCTCACATGTATCATTTTCAATAAGACTCACCACTTCTTACTCGGTGGCATCCATCCATTCTTCACACGCATGCCCGTTCATTGCACTTCGTAAACTAATTTCAGCTACGCCAGCAAAACCATCGTCCTCCAGCTCATCTGATTCAACTTTAGGCTCCTCTGGAGGTTTTTCTTCTGACGTCAATGTGCGAGCGCGAAAAAGTTTTCGAGGTCATCCTCTACGCCCTGTGCGCAACATCTTTGGCCGTCCAGGAGCTCTACCTTCATCTTCTTGGCTGTTCACTGCTACCACTGGATTGCTGACAACAGAGCTCCAGTGGTAGCAGAGCAAGGTTGATTTAGGCATTATATCACCAATCATGTTGTTTTTCGGTGGGCGAGGAGAGAATTCAACGAAACTTCTATCGCTTGATGTAGTGGGACTACATGGTAGCAGGAATTCAGAAAGTTTCTTTGAATTGCTTTGCTGCCCACAAATCTCATCAACGAATTTACCATCACGTTCACATATTATTTAATGTGAGCTTAGCATGCGATACCCCTTTCTGTCGTGTGGATACCCCACAAATATGCCCTGGGTTGCTCTCGGTGCAAACTTATTTTTGCCGGGTTCCTAATCGAGAACCATTACTTTGGCTCCAAATGACTTCAAGTAGTCCAGTTTGCCCTCTTCTTTGATAAAAATTTCGTAAGGTATTTTCAATTTTAAACTACTTGTTACGACATCTATTGCGTATATTATATGCCGTCAACACGGCCGATGACCAAAACGTCTGACTCAATCCTGATTGGAACAAAAGACAACTTGCCATATCTAATAGCGTACGACTATGACGCTCTGTGACTCCGTTTTGTTGTGGAGTTCGAGGAATAGACAGTCTCCACATAATGCCATGATCTGAAAAATATTTATTAAAATCGTTATTAAAATACTCACGCCCATTGTCTGACTACAACAAGCATTTTATTCTTTGCCCAGTTTGATTTTCCACAAATCGCTGATACATTTTAATACCTTCGAAAACACCGCTTTTCTCCCATAAGAAATATACCTCACACCATCTAGAGCTGTCGTCTATGAACGTAACAAAATACCTGGCTCGTTCTGTAGATTCCGTTCGAAAAGGACCAACCACATCTGAGTGTACTATCTTCAGCATCTCACCACATGGATTGTGGGAATTGGACACGGCAATGCGGTCAACTTACCCTTTAAGCACACCTCACATGTATTGAGGTCATCAATATCAACTTTAGGGAAAGTACCGATTCTTATTAATCTAATCATATCCTTCGCGTTTAAGTGCCCCAATCGACAATGCCACTTCAATAGTTTGGAGCAATTCGATTGGACAGCAGCGCAATCGCTACTCTCACGTACATAAAACAAGTCACTTCTACGATCGGCTATAAGCGATTTTCTGCCATTCACATCACAAACATAAGCACTATCTTTCGAAAATATAACAGTATGACTTTGTCCGTAATTTTTGCTACCGACATCAGATTAGTTCGAATATCAGAAAAATAAATCGTATTTTTAAATTGAATGCAGCGAAGACCACTATCGCCTGCCACTGTCAGCTCCTCCACGCCAGTGCTTTGGACCTCAGTACAGGCTTGGCTTGCTAGATTTAACTTAACTTTTGGAGATTTGGACATTGAATTAAAAATACTTTCATCTCCACATAAATGCGCTGTGTAACCATTATCGAGAATCGATGAGACTGCTTGTAACCTTTTGCATTATCATTTTTCTTTGCAGAACAAGCATTCGCCTTGTGTCCAACCCCACCGCACTTGAAACATCTAAAAATACCTTTCGTAGCCATTTTCCCTTGTTCGAAGTTAGACTTACGATCACGTGTGCGACCACCAGCAACTATTGCTATCACATTTCCAGAAGCTTGCAATCGTGCCTCGTTCTCTTCTATAATTTTGATTTTCAAAACCTCGTTAGTCGGTAGTTCATCACGAGATTCGATAGCGCAACGAAAGTTTTCCAAAGTTGATGGTTAGTAAATCGCCATTAATTTCGATGCTAATGTTTTCTAACTTATCAACTACATCCATGAAATGTGCGATGTGGTCTTTTACATCGCCACATTCGTCCAGCTTCTGCAGCATAAGTTGCTTTAATAACGTCGCCTTACGCGAAGGTCCCTTTGAAGCATAAATACGCTTAAGCGAAACTTCACGTGAAGTCTCACATCCACGTATTTGCTTTAGCTCCGAAGGCTGTATTGATAAGATTTGATCCGCTTTAGCTTTCTTATCCTGCTTTAACCAAGCGCTTCTTGCGACATCCTCTAATGGCATTACAAAGCCGCCGCTGACGAACTCCCAGAGATCATTTTTAATTAGCAGCGCCTCGACCTGCAGACTCCACGTATCATAATTATCTTTTGATAGTAACTCGATTTGCGAGGAACTGCATACATGCCATTTTATTTGAAAATTTGACGCTCGTGCTGAAATTTTTCCCATCAACTTTTGCGTCAAAGAGTTCACTGATGTCTTCAATATCGCTCATTACAAATTTAAAAACTATTAAATTAGTATATTATGCGCATCTGGGCCCATAACCTGTTAAGATTGTGCAAACTTTCGTTGATTTTATTAACAAGCCGCTTTAGAATTAAAATTTCAAAAAGTCGTCCACTGGAAGAAGAGATAGAAAAGGAAAAATATATATACGCTGTAAAACTTCAAAGATAATGACGGTGTCACAACGTTACCAGACCAACATGTATATTGTAATTGAATGAACACACACAGCTTTTATTCCAGAAATATATATACTCGTATATATACGAGGTGTGATCAAATTTTTATCTTTCGTGAGTTACGTATGTTCGATGTTCGCATTTTTTTTTTCTGTTATGTTGGTACACATGTCTGTTATATATGTTGGCAATACCAACCATTTTGGATTGTCAGATTGTTTTTGACAGATAAAAAGGTAAGTCGTGTTTTGGTGTGCTCTTCGATTTTGTACTATTCGAAAATATGGATCAAAGAAACGGTATTCAGTTTTGTGTAAAAAATGAAATTGAATGCGCGAGGACATTTGAAATGTTGACTGTGGCCTTTGGCAAGTCTACTATGAGCAGAACACAAGTTTAATTGTGGTACAACAGGTTTAAGGAAGGCCGAGAAGATGTCAATGACGATGCTCGTCCTGGTCGCCCGAGCACGTCAACAACCGATGAAAACATTGACGCAGTGAAGAAAATGATTTTGGATAATCGTCGAATCACTATCAGAGAGGTTGCTGATGATGTTGGCATATCGTGCGGCTCATGCCAAGCAATTTTTACGGATGTTTTAGGCATGAAACGAAGATTGTTCCAAAATTGCTAAATTTTGAGCAAAAACAACGTCGCATGGACATCGCTCAGGAGCTGTTTTTGGCCAAAAACAAAACCGTTATCATGCCTCAACCACCGTATTCACCGGACTTGGCCCCCGCTGACTTTTTCCTCTTCCAATAATAATATATATACTCGTATATATATTATTAAAATAGAAATCAGCGAGTACCTGAATTTCATGAAAGAGGGTGATGCTTTTCAAATTTTTGGCGGATATTGGATCTACTATTTTAAATTCGAAAATCTTTATTCCAATTTGAAAACAACATATTTTTAAAAAATACTGTATGTGTTCCATTGTGTATTCCATTACATTTAGTTTCTGCTGTTATTTTATTTTATTTGTTTTATTATAAATACATTATTTTTTTTGAACGTTAGTATTACACAAATGCATATGTTCCACCATAAAATTATAAATTTTAAGAATGAATTTATTATTTTACATTCCACAAATCGGTGAACATGAAGATATAAATTTAAAAATTAACTTAGATAAAAGAACAAACTGTCGAATTGTCGTTTATGGTTGTTTACAACATATTTTTCCCAATACGAATATCTGTTTTATGTTTCCCTTTAGTGGTTTTTATATTCCTATGTAAATTATCTTAGAAAGATTGCCACCGAGTAAACTATTCTAGATTCTGTCTATTGTTTTTGCGGAGAAACAAAAAACAGTTGACTCTTTACAAGTTTCTCATTATAAACATTTTTGAACATACATGGCAACAGTAAAATCAGAAAATAGCCCTCTCAATTGTCCTTTTAAAGATGTAAACAATGCACACATATTCTCGAAATAAGAATTCCTAATATTGAATGTGAAGTTACATAATAATTCCTACCGAATAAACCAAAATATTGGGTCCAATTTAAAATACACAAGCACTCATTATATATGCAGATACATAATTTTATTTTATAGTGTTACGAAAATGAGTTCTTTTTAGTCGAATCACTGAATTGTGTCAATTGAAATAAACGACTTTGTTTGGTTATTTAGTTTCTTTAATAGTAGTTTCAAATAACAACAATTTCCTTAAGAAATATTTGATAAAAGCTCATTTAATAGAAAACTTCTAAAAATTTCATTTTTTCCTATATCATTTCTTATAACTAGCGCTTTCAATTAAAATATAATTGACTGTTCTTTTATTCTCCCCGTTTTATACAGATTTTCTGCTTCTAAAACGTTATGGTAACTCCAACAAATTTGCCATTAGTACAAACGAGATAACATAACTTATAGTATGATATAGTATCGTACAGAGGAAAAAAATCTCTTCTACCAGGATAATGCAATGGCGTACAAGTGCGCTGCTGTCCTTGCAAATTATAAGAATTGAGCGACGAATTGTTTTCGTAGCTCAATTCAAATTCTCCAGATTTGGCGACCTGCACTATTATCTGTTTAACAACTTGAACAAACATTGGAAGGAGGTGTGTCTTATGAAGAAGCAACCCTTGAGACGGATGACTGTTTTGAACTTCAACATATTATATTATTCGAAGAGCATGGTCAAATTGTTGAATCCTTGTACAAAATGCAAATAACTTGCGATTTGTCGATAAAATAAGTGAAGCAATTACTTTTCAATCCTCCCAAGTAGATCCCTTACTTTTGAAATAAAATGTTCTATTTTTCTATTAAAAGATACTAAATATTATATAATTCAAAATATAATATATGTAATGTAATTTTTCTTATATTTGTTAATTTCTATTTCTGTATAATTTAGTAATTTGTTTCATATATACTCGTATATGCAAGGCTTAGCGTCGAAAAGGTGATATCGAAGTCCTGAAACGAAAAAAAAAATAAAATACTTGTTCCATTACTCTTTCCGGGAGAACATACACTCAAATATAGATAAAGAACTCTGAAAAACAATTAAATGAATTAATTTTTTTCAACACTTTTTGGGAATAATGAAATTTAAAATGAAAAAGATGTATTCAACTTTTCGAAATGATGTGCTTTGTGCTGAATTTGTCACATCACTCACCTTGTGGCACATACGAGTAGATGAATGAAAAGTGACGTAACAAACGTGCCTAAAAGAGATTGCATGAGCGGTTAATATAAAAAATAACAGAAATCTGGAAATCCATTAAGTTTAACAAATTGACTGATTGTATGAATTACATTTGTCACATGCCCTCAACAATGAAATGACATTTTTCACACGATTCCGTGTCGTTTAATGAAGGAGCCTGAATTTTTGATTCGGTTTACGAGTACACTCCTTTTATGGTAATAAAAAATAAAATGAAACCTGTTGTTAAAGGGTGTTGACAAACTGTGTAATTTGTGAGGTCCCAGACAGCTGTCGATCATTAACAATTACCGATTGATTGTTGTGATTGATTTAAATTTTTCGGGTTTGGATTTGGTTTTATCATTTAATTTAAATTTTTGATTACGGAACGAACTTGTTATATTATGTATTTATATGTATAAAACTTCATCTGCAAATGATAGTCATCGCACGCCTCATTGCCTCTGAAAATTCATTGACGTAACCCAATGTCCTTTGCTACAAATAATACGCACTTATTGTTTATATTCTTTGTTCGTGTCAATTGTTTGCTTAAGGGGTGGGTCTTGTGATAATGCGAATAACCAATTCTATTTCTGCTTCAGATTTCACATATGAATGAAGGTAACGCTGTAGAGTATAGTTTGCACTTAAATTTACATTTTATTACTTTGTTTGAAATTCAAGGCGGTAGTTATTCTAGAGTGCAAGTACCCGAATTAAAATTATTTACGATTCCAAATATTGAAGGTTATAAATAATTTCAGTGGCAATGTTAGATAAACTCACTTTCGAATTCAATTTAAATGTGATTTGAAAAATTATCGTCCGTATTGTGTTTTTGTGGGTGTTGATCAAAACTAGGGGAAATATTCTACTTAATTAAGAGTTCATTGTTCTGGACACGCTTAGCATTTAAAGCGTCATATGTTCACTGCCTTTTAATTGAATTGGAGTACGTGACTAAAATGTTTCCAAAATAGATATCGATCTGAGACTTTGGTTGAGAGTAGCTAAAACATGAATATGCTTTTATTTACAAAAGGGCATTTGTGAGTTTAGCAGTCAGTGCAAAGACAGCATAATGCATCTGCGATTTTCATGTTTTTTATTTGCATTTTTAAGATTAGCGATTTCCAAATAATAAAGGTAAACACTTCGTTTATTGCAGAAAATATATATTAGAACATATTATATAAAGAATATAGACATTTTTTGAACAGACATTCTACCACACAGAATGCAATTCTTGTTCCCTCTTTTTCTTCGCTTACCTACGACGCTGGCTGCAGCTGCAGGCAAGCTGCCAATATATTTACATTTGTATATATGGCTGCCGCTTTTAAAGTAACATTTCCTGTTATACAGTATATAAAGAGCAAAAGTGAATTAACCCAGTTTTGAAAGTGAGTTAAGTCAATTTTATACAAGAACAATTACATGGGAATTTGTTCATTTAAAAACAATGTCAAACAGCAGTTAAGCGTAAACAGAATTTAAGGGTACGGGTGGAAACGTGCTATTATATATTATCCATAGTCAATGGCAAATTATGTTCTATTTACATTTTTTTATATTACTCGTATTCTGTGCCTTTTAACATGTTGATTTACTGCTTTAAGTAACTATATTTATCAAAACACTTCGGACACTTTGGACTATTTTTAAATTGGAATATAATTAGTTTCCACTAGTAAGTCGATAATGGCTGAGAATTTTTCAAATAATTCGGCTTAAATAAATGATTTTATTACTAATTGCGGTGCAAATGATGTTAGAAATAGTTGTTCAAAACTTTCTGCTTATACACGCTAACAAAAAATCTTTTTGCAGATTCATCCGAAATACCTTATTAATGTATTACATCACTATGGATATTTAATATTCTGGTTTTTAAATAACTTCGTCGGTTGTTTCACTAATAGTAAAACATTTTTGTACTTAAAAGAAAACATTATAATTTATGAATTCCCGTATCAGTATTTATTGGTGCATAATTTTTTTTAAATTTTTTTTTATTTTCATAAATATTATTTATTGAATCTTTCCTAGAATATAAGAAATTCGAATCTTAAGAACAAATTTAAAATTAATATGTTCTTCGCCAATGGTCCGAAAATAACATGAATTAGCATAGGATTACATAGATACACATTACATTATACAGTGCAGTTGAGATTATATATACATAGTTAATTTCTATTGTAGCAGGTTAATGGTATCTTTCCTTTTTAATCGTTTGTGACCTTTGTTTGACAATTACTCCCTTGCTAAGGTAGGTAGGTAGGTAGCAGTGGCCGCCCAGTTTGTCAAAAGCACACTTGAGCACACATAATGGCCCATTGTGATACCACGGTATGGCGCCGTTCAAACACTGACTAAAAACTTCCCATTCTTGGGATGGTGATAGTCAGCGCAAGGAGAGCGCCTGGAAAGGCATGACTCCCCCGTCATGTTTCAGGAAACCATCCTGATACTTTGAAGAACCTGGCTATGTCCCTAATATTAATGGATGACAGCTCTGTCAGGCTTGTAAGAAATGGGGCTCCAAAGGTGCGAATTCTTCTTCTGCTCCAGGATGGGCAGTGGCATAAGAGGTGGAAAACCGTCTCGTCCTCCTCCTCGAAGCCACAGCCTCGGCAAAAGTCATTTAAGGGTAGGCCCAGTCTTTCTGCGTGCTATCCCATTATGCAGTGGCCGGTAAAAACCGACACAGTTGTCGACAGTGATACGCGATCAAGTCGAAGAAGTTGATTGGTTCTGTTTCTGTCCATTCTTGCCCAAGTTAGTCTAACCGTGTGGCAGGATTCCTCGTTAGCCCAGGATTTGTAGGCGTCAGCCAGATATTTCCGTTTGATTTCGAGCTTGGCTGTTGCCAGTGGAATGCCGATGTTTACGGAGGGGTGAATGTCGTGCATTAGCGTGCCTGCCTTGACAAGATCGTCCACCTCGCAGTTTCCCGGGATTTCGCTATGTCCGGGAACCCAGACTAGGTGCACCCGAGAGTAACTTGCGAGCTCATTTAAAGATGTTCGACATTCATGAACTAGTCTTGATGTGGCCGTGGAGCCAAGAATAGATTTAAGGGCGGCCTGGCTGTCTGAGAAGATAGACACGTCAACTGCGCCGATATCACTACTCAGCATCCATATGGCTGCGTGGCCATGAATGGCCATGACCTCAGCTTGAAAAACGCTGCAATGGTCTGGGAGATGTAGGGAGATGTTTAAGTCCAGCTTGTCGGAATAAATACCGCTGCCGACTCTACCTCCAAGCTTGGAACCGTCGGTGTAGATTTCGACTGTTTCACAGACGATTAGGTTTTCTGAGGCCCAGTCGCTTCGACTTGGAATAGTGAGGTCGAATTCCCTGTTCAAATCGGGATAGACCGACATATAATCGATAAAGTTGGGGACAGGTGGATCCTGATTCAGAATTGAAGCATGGCCTGTCAGGGTTATCCGCCAGTGCGAAAGAGCGTTAAGTCTAATCGCTGTCAGCTTGACTTGTTGCTTAACCAGGATCCCAGAGGGGAGCCAGTGCAGCATGGCAAAAAGGGCTTTCGTAGGTGTGCTACGAAGAGCGCCAGTGATCAGTAGAGCAATGGATCTTCTGATTTTATCAAGGGGTTAGATATTACAGGCTTTTTCGAGAGCTTGCCACCAGAAGACCGACCCTTATAACAGGTTTGCTTCAACGATGGCCGTGTAGAGCCAGAGTACGACTCGAGGACGAGGTCCCCACCGTGCACCAACTGCTCTTTTACAGCAGTATATAGCGCATGTTGCCTTACCTGTCCTCTCAGCTAGATTGGCTTTCCATTAAGCTTTGGGTCGAGAATCAGGCCTAAGTACTTAACGTGTGTGCTCAAAGAGACCGGAGTGCCGTTTAGACTAGGCATTGTAAACTATGGAATTTTGTACTTCCTAGTGAAAAGCAGAGTCTCGGTTTTGGATGGGTTAACCCCAAGTTCGAATTCGCGACACCAGTTCGACACAATAGAGAGTGAATAGTTAAGTTTTTCGGAAAGTGTTTGGGGAAATTTGCCGGATGCCGCGATTACATGTCGTCCGCATAGGCTATCACTTTACATCCAGTAGATTCCAATCTCACCAGTAGTGTGTTAACTGCCAGGTTCCAGAGGAGGGGTGATAAAACACCCCCTTGTGGCGTGCCCCTGTTAACCACCGTCCTGGATTGGGCACTGCCGATCGTGAAAATGATGATCCTAGATTTTAGTAGAAGCTCTATAAATTTAAGAAGCCCTGAATTCAGGTTAAGGTTATAGAGTGCGGAAATGACAGCGTTGGGGCTTACATTGTTGAATGCTCCCTCGATGTCCAGAAATATGGCAAGTGTGAATTCCTTGAACGCCAAGGATTTGTCAACTTGAGAATTTTTTGATGTGGGGAGGCTATCATGGGAAACCTGCTCCACCTGGTAGAGTGCTTGATCCGCTAAGGCTAAACTCCCTGGGAAGTGGGGGTCTAGCAGGGTATCAAGGGTTTCGGCGCTTGAGTGAGTCCAGCTGCCATCTGGTTTTTGGATACAGTTCAGGGCTTTGTTAGAGAAATGGAGAGTTTTACGAAGACGGCTAGCCTCGGACGTCGATTCAATGCTTTCGCAAAATTCCCTCCATGACGCTCGTTTCTCTCGCCTAATGGCGTATTTCAACTCTTCTTGTTTATTTTTGAAAGGGGCCCAATCAGCTGTAACTTTAACTTTGTTGAAAAGCATTCTACAAGTTTTGCGAAGACTTGCAATTTCCGAGTTCGGGAGTGATGCAAGAAATATGAGTGGCTTTTTTAAAAGCTATGGTCAGATCGTTTACCGCCCGATCACTGTCGGGACAGTTGTGGATAATGGGGGGAGTCGTTGCTAAGTATGACACCAATTTGAGCTGGAAAATAGGCCAGTTCATATTTTTTCTATTGACTGGTTTAAGAGATTCTGTATTGCCTGTAGTCTCCCTTGAGTCAATGTCAAAGGTGATATAGCAGTGGTCCGAAAAGGAGCATTCCTGTGAGACGAACCAATTGCTTATCATGTTGGTAGTTATCGCTGACGAGGGTGATGTCAAGCACTTCCTTCCTGACGGATGTAAGGAAGGTCGGCTCATTTCCCCGGTTAGCAATGCCTTAGATTTTTGAAATGATAAAGTCGAAAAGACACTCACCTCGATCATTTGTGGCATCGGCGCCGATAATTACCGGAATCTGTTTCTGGAGGGCTACAGCAACCAGTATGTCTGGTGGCGGGGAGTCGCCATAGTCATGAGCCATGTAGTTCGAGGAGATCCAGAAGGTCCGTGGACCCATTTCAATGACCATGGCATAGTCTTTGTCACTGAATCTAGGGAGTAAAAGAGCGTTAACGCTGTTTTTGACCAGAATGCAGGATATTGGTTTACATTGATCCTCGATATATACCATACGATATCCGTATGCATTGAGTCCAGAAACCCGGTCATTTATGACCCAAGGTTCTTGGACGAGAATGAGCTCCTCCCCTATATTCGAGAGGCGGAGAAGCAGGGCTGCCGAGGCAGTTTTCGACTGCTGAAGGTTAATCTGTAGTACCTTCAGCATTGTCTGGAAGAGTGATTATAGTGGAATTCAACTCCTCCTCTTCGGACATTGGAGAGATGTCTCCACCAACCGCATCCGTATCCATGTGGTCGAAGAATTCTCCGACCAGTTCGGAAGTTGAGAAGCGGCTGCTTCTGGTTGTAACGGAGCACATACTCTCATTGTCACTACCCGACAAAGGGGTGAGAGCCGGGCCCGAGCAGCTAGGCTCTTTGGCAGTGGCTTGTGGGACAGCACCAGCTGGGGGAGGCTGTTGGGGGGCTTGGGCATCGCACTTGTAGATGCGGAGAGTGATGGCTCCAAAGCCATAATTAATCACCCCCTCGCGGGAGTTGATGGGAACAAGGGATTGCTCGTTCAAAATGATGGTGACCTCACGCAAAGTGCCTTTGGGGTCACCAACTTTCGCGACCTTCCAGCCATCGGTGGGAAGATCGGTGTTGCTGAGCTTGAGGATCTTTAAGCTTGCTTCGGGCTCAGAGGGCTCGGCAGGAAGCCATGTTTTGGAGCGAGGGCGTTGGGGAACCTGGTCCAAAGGGACAGCGTTGAGCTGTGCACCCGGCCATATCTCACCTACCCCCTTGTATAGATCCGCCGAGCGTTGGTCCGAGCAAGATATGATCTTAATATGTCCTTGATACCACCCTGCGTCACGGCAGCTGGGTGAAGGACCAGGGTTGAGGGACATGACCTCAACGAAAATTGGTAACAGTGCCATTTCGACCTGTCTCCAATTGGCAGGAGTAATGGTCCCATCGGCATTGGCAGAGTCGACCACAGCCCATGTGAGGCTCTCTTTCACAATCTCACTAAGCGGTTTGGAGAGCTTAGGCTTGGGAGTAGCCAGCCTTACGCGCTTAGGGATGCTTTGGGTGGATTGGCCCGGGCGATCGGCTGATCTCTGCCTCTTGGGGTTACCGGCTGCTTGTGCAGTGGAGGAGTGGACACGCACATCAGCGTGTGCTTTTGCCCACTCAAGCTTGCCCTTGTCGTATTCTGACAGTTGAGAAGGTTCTGAAGCGTTGAGCCTCGTCAAAATACGGTAAGCCGCTCTACGCGTCTTGTACGCCCTTGTACTCGGGTTCACGTTGGTAGTTGCACCTGAAGGAGGAGCGGTACGGGGAGCAGTTTCCATCGACTTGTGAGGCAATATCGAGGAGTTTGCGGAAGAGGGCTTAGGCGGAGCGACTGCTGCTCGTTTGTGAGTCAATACCTTAGCAGCCGCTGAAGAGCCTGGGGACAGCGAAGAGCTCTTGGGTGGCTTATTAGCCGAAGCTGTGGTGCTTGTTGAAGGGGCAGTGCTTATGCTGCTTATCTTCGAACCAAGGGCGGGGGTGTTGCTGGTGGGCATTTGCCTAGCCAGGGTTTTGCGCGTCCCTGAGGGGATATGCGCGGAAATTTTGTTTGTGTTTGTGTTTTTATTTTTTGCTGTGTCCATGCAAGAAGGGTCCCCACTCAAAGCCGCTATCTCAGTCCGAACGTGTGGTCACTAAATATTGTCCCATGGTTATTTGTGCAAGCAGGGAGGCCTTGCGAGGGTTGGCAGAAGCCCTTATGGGGTCAAGTGCTCAGAGCCAGACCAGTGCTAATCGTGTTCGGGTGTAGTTTCAGCTTCTGTGAGTAACTTCTGCAACATTTTTTTATTTCTTCTTTTATTGTAGATACGTTTAAATCTCTGTAGATATTCTCGTTTTTTAGGTACCAGTGTGCACCTGTAATTGTCGTAAGGCATTTTGACTAGATTTTTACTAGATTGTTAAGACAAAAACAAAAAAAAAACAAAAAGGCATTTTGATTGGCTACGTTGGAGGTTAACAATATTAGATGGCGATGCGGTTCCCCACAGCTGGATTCCGTAGGTCCATATTGGCTTTACAATGGCTTTGTATTGTAGTATTTTGTAAGATAGGGTCAGTTTTGACTTTTTGCTTACATGCCAGTGAAGTTGATTGATTTTTATTTTTATTAGAGTTCTTTTAGCTTCTATTTGTTTACACCATGTGAGCCTCCGGTCAAGATGAATGCCTAAGTACTTAATGTTTTCGGTCTGTGGGATGGATTGTCCGTTTTTTTTTAGTGAAGGGCATGTTCCCACTCTCAGAGTGAACGTGACATGAGCAAATTTGGATTCGTTGACTTTAATTCTCCAGTTAGCTAGCCAGACCTCCAGCAAGTTAAGATGTTTTTGGAGGTGACTGATAGCTATTCTAGGGCAACCATTTGAGCATAAAATGGCTGTATCATCAGCAAAAGTCGAGGTAAGTGTGTGACTGCTGGTCGGCATGTCTGATGTGTAGAGAAAGTATAGCAGACGACCTAGTACACTCCCCTGCGGGACACCGGCATGAATGTCACATGGGTCTGAAATGAACCCTTTATGAATTACCACAAATTTCCTCTGCGACAAATAGTTTATGAGTAGATTGTGGACGTTTCCAGGCATTAGCTTTTTAAGTTTGTGTAAGAGGCCCTCGTGCCATACTTTGTCAAAAGCCTGAATTATATCCAGGAAGACTGCTGGACAATATTCTTTATTTTTGAATGACTTCCTAATAGTCGAGACAATATGATGCACTTGTTCTATCGTGCTATGATGTTTCTGAAGCCAAACTGGTGTTGAGGGATCATTTGCCCATCTATTATTATAGGGGATATTGCCTTAACAAACAGTTGTTCAAATATTTTCGCTGATAGGCCTGTAAGATGACACGAGCGTATGGTCCTTGCCGGGTTTTGGTACCATAAAGATTTTGGACATTTTCCAGTCTATTGGCTAATAGCCGTATCGAAGGATAGCGTTGAAGACATGCACTAAACGAACACAAGCACAAATAAATAACTACCCCATCATTTTATCATCCTACCTGTTATTTGGTCATGTCCCGGGGCTTTTTTAATGTTTAGGTCTTTGTACATCGCTTGAAATACATTATTCTTTTTTATTACGAGAGGTATTTGTGTGTGCTTCGAAATCAAAGTTGGAAACTGGAAGGTCGTTGTTGGCGGATCTGGGGTGAAAACTCCTTTAAGGTGGCTAGCGAAGAGAGTACCCTTTTCACTGCAACTTCTAGCCCAAGTTCCGTCAATTAAACGTAGAGGTGGGTCGGTGAGGACGGGACGCTTCAATTTTCTCGCTGCTCTCCACAAGGAATAATCAGTAGATATCGTGGGGGATAAGTTTTCAAGATACTTCTGAAGTTCTTTCACTTTTGTCGCTTTAAGGATCGATCTAAGCTTCCTGGCGGAGCATGACAGTTGATTTTTAAGGTTTGGTGATCTGGATTGTGGCCATTTCCTTCTCAGATTCCTTTTCTGTTTAACTAGAGCTTTGATCTCATTAGAACTGAAGATTGAGGTTCTAATCATGCATTGGTTTTTTTTACAGGAGTAGCTACTTTTAGCATCAGCTGATTAAATGTTTTTATTGCACAATCTATATCATGGGAGTTTGTCAATTTACAGTCATGCTGAAGGTGAGTACTTATGTATTTTTGGAGATGATTTTCATTGTTGTTGGCGAGTGGTCTGAGTATAGATCATAGCACGGTTTTGCAGATATGTTCGATCTAGCAAGAACTTTGAATATCGCAAAATCGATCAAATCTGGTGTTTTCCGCCTGTCTGAGGGCCAGTATGTTGGTTGATTGGAAGATACTATGTCCAGGCCAAGTTTGATGACAACCGACCATAGTTTTCTCCCTTTGGGTGTGATCAGGCGGGAACCCCAGTATGTGTGTTTCGCATTGAAGTCCCCGGCAACTATGAATTTAGTCCCGAGGGATGCAAAAAAGTCGTTGTATTGCTATTCTGTTATACTGAACCGCGGCGGACAATAAATCGCTGTGACTGATAAATTAGTAATGTACTCTTCAATGCATATTAACGTTGCATGCAAATAGTCTTTCCTGAAGCTGGTTAGTGAATGGTGTTTTATTCTGCTTTTTATTAGTGCTGCGGTACCTCCACAGGCTTTGCCTTGAGGATTGTTTGTGGTATATAGTTTGTAGTGATGGATTTTAAAACTATTTTTTTCTGTGAAATGTGTTTCTAAAATAAGCATAATGTCTATTTGATGGATGTTTAGAAAGTGAATTAATTCTAATCGGTGTTGGCTTAAGCCGTTTACGTTCCAATGGCAAAGTTTGATCGAACTCATGGTTGGGATAAAAGGGTTTGTAGTAGAATGGAATGTTTTCTAATCATTTCCTGCATCATATTTTGCATCGAGACCATGAACTGGTTCATGGTTTGGACAAGTGATTTGAGTGAGTCCTCTACTGAATTTGGCTGGTCAGTTTGGGCTTGGATATTTGCGGCTTCGAGCTGGGTGGAATTTTTTGCTATACTTGCATATCATGCCAGTTGAGGTTGCAATGGTCGTGCAGAATGGGTTGTATTAGGAAATAGTGATCGCTCAGTGTAAGCTGAAGTCTTTTTGTTGCTGTTTTGACCTATTTTATTGGAATATTTTTGTTGGTGCTGTACACGGCGCAACCTCTATAATTGGCAGTGTGGTTTCCGCCGCAATTGCTGAATTTCTTCACTGATATATCCATTTTATTAGATGGACACTTGGATGAAGTCTGTAGATCTCCGCAGATGACACAAACACTACGTAGAGTGAAGTAAGATTTAGTATGCCCAAATTCTTGGCAATTTGTGCACTGAACAGGGCCTTTGCGTTTATGAGGTTCTTATACCGTTATTTTTCGGTGCGTTAGGAAGCGCATGTTTTAAATGGGATGAGCTTCTCCATTTTTGAGTTTCTTTAGCTCTGTTTCTAATTCGATCCGAAACAGTGGCTGCGGTACATTATTCCGGATTTTTATGTTGAATACCGATTTAGTGTTATAACCAACTTCAATTAGTGCCTCTTTGATTTCGTTAGAGGGATCGCTTGGCTCGATACCTTTGATAACTACTGTTAACACTTTGCTACCCTTTAGTTGGTAAGTGTAGTAATTTCGCTTGTTCATGTCGAGGAAGTTAACACCCTAGCGGTAATTATTTTCTGAGTATATCTGGATTTTTGTTTCGTGGATATCGCCCTTGGCAAGTGGTACGACATGGAAGCTGTTGGCGCCACTAATTTCAATTAGATTTTTCACTAAAGCAGCTGAAATTTTTTCTCGGAGGTAAATGGGTGGCGGCCTAAAAGATTTCGATGGAACCACCTTATCATCATCGTTGCTAAGTAAAGCAAATCGGTTTTTATTGGATCCGTAATCAGTCTTTAGAAGTTTTGTAACTTTATTTGGTTTGGCAGATTTTGGGCTACATTTTCGTTTTATGAATTCTATGTAACAGTCCATACCAGTTTGGATTTTACTATTTATCTTCCTCATTTCGGTAGGCACCTTGGCGTGGTGTGGGGGCTTATGTTGCAAAGATTCGTCGGACTGTTTTAACCGAAGGCCATATACTGCCCCCTAGCAGGACCGCCAGTGTTTTTAGACAGACCGACCGATGAGTAACGAACAAAGATCTACCACGTGTGCGTCTGTTTCCCAGGTTAGGGGCGGCACACAACGTCGTCAGTTTTCTCCACGTTAGGAGCGGTCGGCTTTCGGAGTCTTTTGTGAGTGGGGTGGTATACTGTAAAGAAACCCCACGGGGAGGCAGTTTGACGGGGCCGGCTGGCAGAGGGGTGTTAAGGTCGTTGGTTGCAACAACAAGAAGTCTCTGGACCATCTGACCCACTCTGGCGGGGCGCTCGGTTGGAGGTGGTGCCCCGTTCTCTGCTTCCGATCCGCCCGGTTGTTTCGGTGTGGATTTCACCTCCGGTTCTGGACCAGGAGTCCATACTCAAGCTGATCGGACGACAAAACCAGTCTCTAAATTCGGCAGAGTGGCGGGTGATCTCCGTCACCCCCTGCAAAGATGGAGTGGGGAAGTGACGCAATGCTCGCAGTGGACTACGCGTCGCTATCCAAATTAAGGATATTAATCTTTTTCTTCTTAGTCCCTACATCATTGGAGACCTTACAACGGTGGTATGCGAGCACAGGAACAAACCTAGTTTGTTGCTAACGTCCGCATACTTTCCGTACAACGAGGAACGGTTTACTTTGATGAAAGTCAAGGCCGGCGAAGGGAATGCTAACATTGATAAGGCGGTAGGTCCTCTTACGGGAATACTGAAACAATCCTTTGAACTATCTTGTCATTTGACTAGGCCGCGTGCTAAACCAAAACCGGTTTGGTGGAACGCTGAGTTAGGACTGCTTAGGAAAAAGTCAAGAGGACTCTTCAACAAGGCCAAAAGCAGTCGGTTGGAAGAGGATTGGGAAAATTATAGAGTCAGTTTTAATGAGTATAAAAGCAAGATTAAGGCTGAAAAAAGGGAGTCCTGGCAGCAGTTCTGCGGAACTCTGGAGTCGTTAAATGAGGCATCGAGACTCAGGAAAATACCGTATATCGGCAGTGTGAAGAGACGGAATGGATAATGGACTGGCTCGTGTCAGGAGTCCATGGAGGTTTTGATGGAAACGCACTTTCCAGGTTGCACGGACTCGCATACTATCCATACGCAGTCGGTAAATCATGCACGTGTTTCAGGGACGAACGTGTCGGATATCGTGGGGGAGGAAAAGATTGCGTGGGCGATAGGCTCCTTCGAGCTGTACAAGTCAGCGAGTCATTCCAAAAGCGGGAAAAATAAATCACTCTACTGACAGGGATTACAGACCAATAAGTCTCTCATCGTTTATTTTTAAAACACTTATTGATCTGTATCTTAAAAGGGTTACCAATATTCGCACAATGGATACTGCGCAACACGCATACCGTAAGGGTAGATCAGTGGATACCGCACTTCATGAAGTGGTTGGTATCATTGAGAGGTCAATGAACTATAAGGAATACACGTTGGTAGGCTTTCTGGACATTGAGGGGGCCTTCAACAATGTAAATACAGAGGTGATCTGTAAGGCGCTGAGAGATCACGGAGTGAAGGAATTCATAGTGACATGGATTAACACAATGCTAGTAGCAGGGTTATTAACGCCACTATGGGGACGGCCTCGGTAAGTAGGAGGACTAGAAGGGGTACGCCGCAGGGGGGAGTGCTATCCCCTCTGCTATGGCTTTTAGTAGTAAATTAGATCTTAGAAACCTTCAAAGCAAAGAGAACAAAAATTGTGGCCTACGCTGATGACATAGCCATACTAATCCCGGGCAAGTTCTTGTCAACGATTAGCGAAATCATGGAATCAGCACTGGGCGTTATTTCCGGATAGGCTGCGCGAAACGGCTTAGGAGTTAACCCTACTAAGACGAAGCTAGTTTTGTTCACCAGGAAAATAAAAATCCCCGAGTTCTCTTTGCCAAAGTTAGGTAGGGTAACATTGAATCTCTCTTCAGCAGCAAGATACTTAGGTATCATTCTGGACTCCAAGTTAAATTGGAGAAGGAATATAGAGGAGAGAAGAAAGAAGGGTTTGGCTGCATACTATACCTGTAAAAGGATCTTTCGGAAAAAATGGGGACTCTCACCGTACATCGTGTATGGGATGTACACCACAATCATAAGACCAATTTTAACCTACGGGTCCATCGTCTGGTGGAAGGCGTTGGAAAGGAAATTTAATCTAAACCGTATTGAAAAATTACAAAGACTTGCTAGCCTGGGAATTTCAGGGGCTGTAAGCAGCGCACCTCAAGAAAGCTTAAACATATTAGTTCACTTCTTACCGATAGGAGTGTTCATTCAGGGCTGTGCCGCGAAGTGTGCTCTCAGACTAAGGGAGTGCAACACGTGGAAATCTGCCAACTATGGACACTGTACAATTTTTAGCGATATAAGACGGAAAGGTCAAATGTTAGTTACGGCCGATTTAGAAACGGCTACAGACTACATGACTTCTACTATGGACTTTGAAGCTAGAATTCCAACTCTCTATCCAACCAGGGAGCCTGACTGGGAGTCAGGCTCTGTGACGCGTAATTCTGACATTACCATCTACACTGACGGCTCAAAGATGGAGTGTGGAACGGGGGCGGGTGTCTTCTCGGAAGGCTTGCAGGCAAGACAGTCATATCGGCTGCCTGACCCATGCAGCGTCTTTCAGGCCGAAGTCTATGCAATTGAGAAAGCAGCCGGACTAATACAAAGTAGTACAATGCGACCTTCGAATATCACTATCTTTGTGGATAGTCAGGCGGCGCTTAAGGCAATAGAATCCAAGACAGTTACATCGAAGCTGGTAATGAAATGTCGTACCTCACTACTGAACATAAGACACCACGCTTTGCTGGGTTCCCGGACATAGCGATATAGAAGGGAATGAATTAGTGGACGAGATGGCCAGAAGGGGCTCTGAAATGGACATTAACGAAGCAAATACCTCAATACAAATCCCAATATGCGAACTGTTTAGGAACATAGATGAATTCACTATTGCAGTGACAAATAACTTATGGACTAATCGGGACGACTGTGAAGTTTCAAGGGCTTTGTGGCCTAGGTTAGACATGAAGAGAACAAAGGTTATCTTAGGGGTCAATAAACCTGCAGTAAGGGTGCTTACGGGGGTCATTACGGGGCATTGTGCTATCGCACCAATGCTTCAACATTGGCGTATGCCGTCGAGCGGGCTATGTAGGAGTTGCCACAATGAAGAAGAGACAGAGTCGATTCATCACTTTTTATGTCAATGTCCGAGACTACAGTTGAAACGACTTCAATGTTTGGGGTCGCGCTTCTTCACAAGTTTGACAGAGATAACGAAGGTAGATTTATCAGATCCTCTCACTTTCATCTGGAAAACCAAATGGTTTAATAGGGATGGAACTTCCAATGTTTATGGAGATCGAGGGTAAGGACGAGTATGCTTCCTACTGGCATTTTTTTTCTTTTTTTAAGGCAGTCACAATGGACATATATGTTTCCGAGTGGAAGTGCGGATACGAAGTACGCCTTCCCAACCTAACCTAAACTACTATTTATCTGGACTGGAAGTCGCAGTTACTTGTAGCGAGGGTGGGCTATACATGGGTTTTGAGTTATCCACATCTGATGATTGGGTACCACTGAGTATTTTCTCCTTTATGCCTTCAGAGAGAGGGACCGTTTGTTGAGACGGAATGCGCTCCCTCGGGGGGATCGTAACATGTTAATTTTGCGCACTTTTATTAAATTATTACTGTTTCACTTATTTTAAATGAGACCAACTATTTAATATTTGAATTTAATATAAATTATCTCAATCACTCTGTAAGCCAAGTGGCAGCGTCTTTTCGCTTATTTTTGTTATTAATAATATTAATTTTTGTTATTAATAATAATGTGAATTGTGAAAAATATGACATTTGTCTAGAGCGTCATATACGTGTTTACTCCGCGAGAGCACAATTGGTGCATTATAAGATTATTAGCGATAAAACTTCCTAAAAATTTGAGAAATCCTTGTATATACGAAAAATGGAAGAGTGGAACATCTATACACATAATTATAAATCGTATAATAGAGAAGGAATCAAACCCACCTATCCAGGATCATGCACCGTAAACCAAATAAAAATTTTTGTTCGACTTCGGTTGGGACATGCCTCATTTTCGCACGAACACTTACTGTGTCGAGATCCAGCGCCAAATTATGATTATTGCACCGGACACAGAGCTTAAATTACTCATTTGTTGAACGAATGCAGAGCTTTCAGTGCAATTAGAAGGAATGTATTTGGTACGGAAGTCCCTAGTAATCTTTTAAAAAATGTGACTCTAGATAGTATAAAATCAATAGAAACCTTTTTAAGTTGTATAAATTTCAAAAATAAAATTTAAAATAAAATAGATTAAGATCGAGTCGAAGGCTCTGGCAGCCAGTACTCATTAATTGTATTTATTGTAATAAATAATTTATTAGAATAAAATGTAATAATAATAATAATAATAATAAAATTTACTTATGAAAAATTTGTATTTGTTTGTAAATCTGTATTACAGGCAGCAACAGTATTATTCCCGTTCGGATAAGCCTCGTTGGTTAGTCTTCTTTGATAAATACGCAGAATCAGTTTAAGAGCGTGGTTTGACATTTTGCCAAAATACTAGAATATTCTTACAAAATTAATTTATACATTTCAATTATTCTCTAAGCATTTCTTCACAGGCCTTTTTACCCAATTTCTTTAATTCTGAATATTACATTGAACACATATTGAACTTTCATGGAATTTGTATCATTTTTTGAACGAACAGAACCTAAAATTGTGCAAACGAAAACATATGCAGTGATAAGATGTGCATACGAATATAACAAACAACAATATAAACACAAATCAAAAACAATGAGAAGAGGGCCCATATTTCAACATTTTATTTAAGTTCAAAAGTAATGAAAAAATACATACAAAAAAGCTTTGAATACAATTACCTAGACTCCTTGGGAAATTAAAAATATGTATATCCAAAATGACATAAATATTCCAACAGTATCACAAGAAATTTCCAAATCTACACTTATATTTCTAATTTTGAAAGGGATCCTAATATTTTAGACAGAAATTTCCTCCTAGATGAAGGTTACATCCTGCTAAAATAGAATAATATTAAAAAGTTGCAGTTCTTAGTTGCAAACTATGAGATATTATTTTCTTACTTCATCAATTGTTAAAATGTTATTAGTTTGTATATATTACGTTAGAGCTATCTTAATGAAATTTTGTAAAAGTATAGTCTGGACAAAGATACAGATTTGGACAAAGACCACGCCTACCTCCCATAAAAGGAACTTTTTACACCTTTTTTAAAATGACTATAACTTCGGTAATAAAAAATAACTTAAGATCTGGTAGAGATTTACGGACGAAAATTTACGGGAAGCCTGTGGACATTATAAAGATATCTGCAACAAATAGGGTTGATCCGGGAAAAGACACGCCCACTATTGATATAAGGAACTTACGGGTCTAAAATTAAAATTAGCCTACCTATGCTCGTATTGATGGAATGCTACTGCCACGCCCACAATTAACCAAAAATCGACAGGAAGGCTGCGGGTACGAACATTAAACAATACACAAAAAATGGGGGTGTTATTTTTCCAGCCACGCCCACTATTGACATATTATTATAACTTACGACCTATACAATATTTTTGGAAGACATTTTATTTTCGTACGTATATTGACCCTACCACATACAAGATTCGGAGTCGATCAGATGAAGGATTCGCTCCCCTCCCATATACTGAACTTTGGAAACCTCACTTAAAAAATTGGTAGATACATACATTGGGCCTAACTAACATGTATTCCAAATATGGGGAGATTATTACTACTGCCATGCCCACAATTAACCAAAAATCATTACGAGGTTTCTATTAAAGATTTATGAACGAATTTACACATGAAGATTGCGGGTACCAACATTAAACACCACACATAAAATAGGTGTGTTATTTTACAGCCACGCCCACTATTGACATATTCTTATAACTTACGACCTATATAATATATTTGGACGAAATTTTATTCTAGTACGTATATTGATTCTACAAAGACATATAGAAGAAATGTGGTCGATCAATTAAGGGCACCGTCTCACACTAATATTATCAATTCAAGGTGCCCTACCGAAAATTACCGTTGATATTCTCCTAATGTTGATTTATGAAGAAAACATCCCCATTGTTTAACTCGCACGCACAAGGAAAGGTAAAGGGTATTTCGAAGTCGGTCTAACCCGACTTCAGACTTCTTAACTCGTTTTCTATAGAGTTTGTTCTCGTCCAGCTAGCAAATGAAATTATCAGAGACAAGGTAAGCCTAAATACACGTATATTGTCCACAGAATTATTTCATCTGTTGCATACATGAGTATTACAGAGTGGTTGGATTAAAATTGTATTGGACAAAGGATTGTTGGTATTGATGTGTGCGAAAAGCGGTTGTAGCATGGTGGACTAAATTTTTAAACGAATCATTAAATGATTTAATTCGAAACTTGTACAATGAAATTGAAAACCAAAATACTTTATTCGAAACTTTGCAAATCAATTTAAATGCCTTTTTGAATTTTTCGAAATTATAGTTTCGATTTTGTTTGTTCCTGCTTTTGCTTCTTCTATCAAGATATCCTGAAAGCCGCAGTTGCTAGTGCTCCTCTTACAAATTGTACACTATTTCATTTTTGTACAAATTATAATAATAATAATATTTGTCATTTTTTATATTTTAATTTTCTTTAAAATTGTTGGAAAACCATATCTTTTAAAATGATGTTGTCCTTGTATTTCAGCAGTTAATTTCTGTAAGATGTGTTTTTGAATTCAGTTAAATGCTATCTGGTCCATGACATTTGAATGATGAGAAACTATATAATAATTGCCACTGTTTTCAATGTTGTACAGATTAAATTACTACTGTGAATACACAGGGAAATGCGTTTATAAGGCTTCCCTGAATTTATTCCAGTCTGTCCGTTTTTGTTTTCTAATGGAAGTGATTTCTAGTGGAATCTGAAATTCAATATACATGTGGTCTCAAAAAAGTGTTCTATAGAGACTTTCCAACTCCTGAGCAGAGCAGATGCAAGCGCATTGGTGTGTGATTCATGTTCACTTTTCGATTGTAGGTAATACAGGTGGGTTCACCCTGAATGTTGATAATTCTTAGCGTTAATATTATATTCATACAATGACTCATTATTTATGTGCGAGCTTCCCAATATTGTGTGGTGCGCATTGACGCCAGATCCAAACACGCGTTGTCCGCATCGCTGAAGTCAGGTAGTATGAAAGCTTTAATATAATTGTTGACTAGGATACAAGACCTGATACCTTCAGGAGCCTGGTGCACAACCCGGTATCCTCATTAGCGAGGACCGCAAACACGCTCCCCGGAAATCCAAGGCTCTTGCACCACCCCGTGCAGGATCAGAAAGATCTATTGCAAGTTTCCGACGACTTCTCCCAACCTGGTTACGCACAAGTCAGTGGTGTGAAAATCACTGGCTGCCAATCCTGATTAATTGTAGGATCGTCTCCGGGTCTTTTCGAGCAAACGGCACCCAAGTCCGAGAGCGGGGCGTATTGGGTATTTAATGCCTAAAGCAGCTTCGAGGTTTGTACCTGGCCAAACTTCGCCAATGTCTACCAAAGCTTGCTTGTACAGATGAGCTGAACGCTGATCAGCGAAGGATTGTAGCTTCATGCGATTCTGGAACCATCAATTTGCAATCGATAACCGAAAGAATGTGGCAATCTTTCGGAGCTTCACTGAAACAGCGGAAGCTCCTTTTTGCGACACTTTTGTATGCCACCTTCTTGTTGCAATAGGACGTGTAGAAGCACTTGCAACTCGCAGTGAGGAGGGGGTACTTGAAGCCTTCGACAGTAATGATCTGTTTCGGCTAGGTTTTTATAGCCAGCAATGACCGTAAATACCTTTCCAATCTTTCTCAGGAGTGGGTAAGAGATTAATCTGAACCTTCCCGGGATAGTTCCTATTGGCTAATAATATCCAGTAAAATATTTGTTTAAATATGACAGTGGGACAATTTATTACTTTTCTTTTGTGAAAATGAAACAATTTTTTTTTGGAATTACGTTGTTCCTTTATTGAATTTTCTTTTCGTGCATTGGTATTTTGAGGCATTTCTGTATTAAGTAATCTTATTCTAAAGTACAATATACATCTAAAAATACGTTTTTTCACTTTTTCATTTGCTCTAATGTCCTTTGCTTCTGTCAAATGTTTTAGCAAATATCCGCTAATAAGCAATAATTTTTCTCCATTTAATTTCAATAAAATTGCATCGCGTGATTTCAGCGTTTCCATTCATGAATTTGATGGATTACTTAGCCCATCTTCACTTAGATGTTTCACCCATGAGAGGGTACTATGCTGTAGAGTTTTAACAGCAAAAAATTTCATTTTGTGTTTCTGGTGCCAAACCGTATGCATGGCATCGCTCTCTTGTATCTAGTCTCGGCACCTTTGAATTCATTATGTCAAAGTAAAAGAGGATCACGGGTCACAAGTTTGTACAGTAAAGGAAAATCCAAAAAATGATTTTGCTACAATTGACTATATTCGCTCCAATTTTGATTTCTCTAAAATCCAAAAATTGTATGTAAGAAAAGTTTGGTGGCCAGTTTAACCTTCGATCTCTCAGCTCCATTTAAATTATGTGCTGATATTTTACGTGTGATCTTCAAGTAATTGGATTGGATAGACAAAATACCCAAAATTATATATGTTTTAACTTCCTTGCTATTAATGATGAATCCACTGTCAATAAAATGATTTCTCAGGAGTGTGGTCAGATGTGGAACATTATTGAACAAAAATGATTTTGTGACATCGTACAAAAACCTGGGCATTTAAAACACATATATTTATTTAATTATTTACTGAATCTCTTTCTTTATCAAGAAACTAACAGTAATTTTTCTGGGCTTACAGACTACATTTACAAATTAGGTAAGATCCTAAGCCACTGCATAGAATATATAGTGTTTTCACAGCACGCAATCAAGTCTAAGGTATCCATCCTTTGGAGATGCTTGAGGTGCACCTGTAAGGATCATGCGGACCTCAAATAGATATATATACATTCTGGTTTTTTCCTTTTGCTACGAGTTCTATATGCATGTTTGTATGCTTGCTTGCAGGCTTACGGTATGCATATGGGCGTATGTATATTATTTTTTTATTTCTTTATTTCTGAATTATAAATTAGAATGAAAACGAATTTCAATGATAACAATTGAAGACATTAGCAAAGAAAATATGTCAGCAGCGGACCGGTTGTAGTATGTACTGGTGTGTACATGCATTTTGAGTGGCTGTAGGAAAAGAAACAATCAGCCAAGTCAACTTTGTTAATCCCTGCACACATGGTATTCAGATATATAATTATACAAATGTTCTTATTCGGCATATAATATAATATTAAATGTATTCAGGAACCTTAGATTTAGATTTTTCATAGCTGTAAATAATTTATATGTATTTATTTTAATTCATTTTTTAAATGTACTCGTATATTAGTAATTGTTAATAAATGGAAATATTTTTACGTCGAGTAAACCCAAAAAATTGCCAGTCTCGAGAACTAATGGGCAACTGGATAAACTTAATAGTTTTATTGAGTTTATCCAGAGTTTTAAAGTGCTTTCCCATGCTATAATACATTGCAATTACACTATACCCTATGTAGTATGCGAGCATTCTGCAATGATTTTTTTTAGCGACAAGTCAGTAAAGCACTCGTATGTTATATTTGGTAAGATGAATCAGGACTGTCTGGAAAATTTATATTCCGTATTGATATGTAAACTTGGAAACAATGTTAATCCCTCAGTACGAGAAATAAAATATCTGACTGTTAAACTGCGCAATCATGATACTAATCTGAACTGGAGCTTCTCCCTGACATCGGATGGTAATACTGTATCATATGACCAAATTATTGATAAGTTATGCATACTTCCGGACAATTTAGACAATTCTGATATTCACAACGAAATGATATTTGTTGACAATCGTACTGAAAATGGAGGTGGGAATGAACCAAATGCAGAACCTGCTACTTCGCGTTACATTGCTGGTTATAGTTTGCAGGTTAGACCTGCAACCTGACTTTGGCAAAGGGGGGCTCTTTTCACTTGGATGCAGAAAGATTCATTAAGGAAAAGCACATAAAATCTTTTGCTTAAAAATCTTTCTAATAAATTGTTCAAGGTTTGCCAAACACATTTTAAAGTATTTGGAGATATATTTCCATCCATCTGCCACACAAGACATTTAACACAAAAAATATTTCTTCCATATTGGTTTCCGCATGGAATATGCGGTACACATAGACTGGAGGTCCTGAAATTTCTAATAGTGGTGTTATTTAGAAAGCACTGCCGATAGATGCTTCAAGACTATTGGACCAAGATCAGGGATCAAAAACTGGACAACAACCACAAGGGGCAACCAAAAAATAAATTTGTCAAATTTGGGGTCTAGTCATAATGTGGGCCATGTCATAAGTTTGAAGCCATCTGCCAGCTTGAATTATGGTTGAGTATATTATTTTCACTGAGAATTAAATTCCTTGTGCTATAAATCGTGTTTTGCTGGATATATGTGCTATTTAGATATTGGTCAATACTTTCAATACTGCAGTAATGTTCCTTACACTGCGGTTATGGTTTCAGCTAGGTTGCTTCTTTATCACATCTTCTATATCTAAATTTTATTAAATTTTATGTTGTTTTTTTAAATTTTATATAAGCTATAAAATTCGTTCAGTTTATTCTCCCTTATAGTGTAATATAGTTATGCTATAAAGTAAATTCCAAATGAAAAATTCCTGAACCTAATTAGAATTACTTTTGTGAAAATTATGCTACAAGTTATGTAGCCACTTCCATATGGGTACACTATTCCCCTCTGATTTTCCGATCCACCTATATACAATATTTTAAGGTTCATGTATACTTTGAGGATGGTAAGTATAGAGTTTGCAATGCGTGTAACTTGGCCGTGTAATTATTTCTGTTATCGATATGCTTTGTATCAAATATTTCAAAACTTTTAACCATTCAATTGCATTGTTCTTGGAGGTGTTTTTTTATGGCAAAACGAATATTGATGTTGGCTTAATAAATTATTACCTGGATTCATGGAACCTAAGTTATTAATTCTGTTAATTTCCAAAGTCACATGAAATGGACAGTGTACAATTGGACACATATGCAGATTAGGCCTATTGGGGAGACCACATAAAAAACCGCGCCACTTCCTCTACCTTACTGGTGGTGTGGAAAAGATCTCTACAAATTTTGGTTATGCAATTATAATATTTTAAAATAATAATTTCCTTTCAAAAATGCATTAATTGCATTTTATTAATATAACAACTAAAGAATAATAAAAATATATTATACTAAACATATACACCGTTATTTCTTAAATGTATAATATATTCAAAAGTAAAATATCTTCTTTGCATGCATATTTATTTTATGTTGTCAAGTGTTCTAATATACACACATTATGCTTTCTCATGACATGGCCAAACTTTTTATACGGATGAAATCACAAATGGCTTGTTTTAAGCCCCACTTTCGGTATAAAAAAAGCTTTGCCATATAGAAAGTTCATTCTTGTGAATTTTACCCAAAGCCCGAAAAATCAGAAAATAAAAATGTTTATTTCAAATCATTCGCTTCTGCAGTCACACACGCACTAATATTATTTCCACATACGAATGTGGAAACAACAACAATAGCCATGTGTATGGCTATTGTGTTTGATACATGAATGATTGATACATATTCACCGCTGCCTCGTGAAATCGCCGATTGCTTTTTTCCAATGTGGTTGCCATACACTTGAATATGTTGATTTTGACTCAAGAGAGCAGTGCAGTATCTTTGTAGTATATTGTCTTTTTCTTTACCTTCCAAATTTTTTACTGGTGGTTTGCCTGCATTTCCTCACTGCACACCTAATGTTTATATTTTAATTGCAGGGTTACCGACTCTCACACAATTTTTTTTTCTACGAAATGAGAATTTTCACGTATGAAGCAATTTTTTATATATATAATTTAAATAAACAGAGCAAAAATAAAGATTGCATATATATTTATCAATGATTTCGAATGAAATTCAATTGATTTGTTATATAAAAATAGTTCTTAGTAAATAATTTAGGGACACTCAAAGTTGGCAATCCTTGACAAACTATATCCTTGAAAAAACTACGCCGGTTGGAAATCAGGCGCATGCGCCTAACGGGAAATCATGCGCATGTCGCAATATTTATTTCTATCATTCTCGGTATGGGCAAGCAAATATAACGGACACTTGCGAGATCTGCTAGTGTGAGGGAGTTTTAAAATTGATGTATGTAGCGGTAAAAATACAGTGTACCCCAATTAACTCTAGCCATCGTAATTCCTCAATTCACTTCACGTCTCAAAATAACTGAAAACACAAAATTTTGTTGATAATTTCACATTTTCAACGAACTATCAAGATCGACAAGTCGAAATATTGGCAGTTGCGTTTAAGTAAAAAAATTAATTCGATACACCAAAAAATTTATTTTCGTCATTATTAAAGAAAGAAACACTACCTCGGTTTCATTAAAAGCATAAAGCTTTTAACTTAATTCGTTTAGCTGCATTTTTGACCTATTTTGAAGATTTTTCTGAGATAATTGAAACTTGTTTGGGGTATACTGTGAAAAATTAAGTTCCCTTATGACTGGCAATTTCTTAAGTTCGTTTCCCTATGCTCCTAGTTCTTTTAAGTTTCCTGTCCTTCTGCTGCTTCATTCGAATATGAGCACAGTTAAATATGCACGCAGAGGGGTATCACTGGGGCACTCGGACCCCATTTTAATATAAATATATTTTTATTAATTATTTTAGTAATATAATATTATGTCAAAAAACCAAACAATTATGATTCTTCAACTTATGATTACCATGGTGCATCTACAGTGAAAATGGAATGCAATTGGATCAGATTTTATATAAAGAAAAGTTATAATGTATTAAATGAACTTGAGTTTTCAATCCAAATTAAATATTATAATTTTTTTGGATTAATTATCACCTTATTTTTAAAAGTTTCGTATTTGGTTATAAATTACAAATGAAGTGACCCCCTAAAATCCAATTCCAATATTTGTCTTTACTTATCTTCTTACCAAACTGACAAGAATGGAACAAAAAATACTCAAAATTTATTAATACATCCAATGAAGTGCCGCAGAAGTCAGCAACAGATTAACTTATAGATAAGTTTTGAACTAGTAAATTAACCACTTGATTTTTTACTATTAACTTTATTAGTGTATTTTGAACAGAATATAATTTTCACTGCAGCAATATGGAATACGTGCGCACAAATACAATAAATTCACTTACACTATACGTGTGACACAAAAAAAAATCGATGAAACGGTAAATAAATAACGCGCGAATGGAATGTATTTTCTTATTTTTCTTTAGTATGGGGGTGAATATTCAGTAAAGGAGTTGGAGAACTAGTATTATTAGAGAACACAATGGATGCAAAACAATATGTGAATATTTTAAAACTTTATTTGGTAAACAGCGCTGATAATTTTGGTTTCAATATTGATAACAAGTTGAAATGAAAATTTTACGAAGATAATGACACAAAACAAGGACGCATATGGTAAGGATGTGGCTTCTTTACAAATGCCAAAAAGTATTAGATACGACTGTCCAGACTTGAACCCCATTGAAAGTTTGTGGGCAAATTTAAAAAGAAATGTAGCCAAGAGGCAACCGCAAGGTAGTTCACAGCTTAAAAATGCAATTCTGGAAGAATGTAATAAATTACAAAGCGAATATGATGTGCAGAAGCTGATTTATTCGATGGGGGGAAGACTACAAGGTGTTTTAAATGCTAATTTGAGCTTAAAAAAATCAATTCATAGTGCTAATTTTCTCATTTAAATTAATTTTTGTAACCTATTTCATATCTAAAAACATTTTTATTGAAACTTTTGTTTTTGTTATTAATTTTGTTTTTTTTAGTCTCTTTATGTTACTCTCCATTAGTAAAAACATTGATTAAAAAAAATTACTCACAACAATGAAGAAAAACTATATTATATAGGGGAATATCAAATTGACAAATTTTTTACCATGTAAAATATATATATATATATATATATATATATATATATAAAACAAAACGAAACCCACCCCATTTACAACTTAAGATATTTAATGCATAGTAGAATGATAGTCGAGGAGCCTCACAAACGAAAAGGCCCAATACAATGCACAAACTGCCAAGAGTATGGGCATTCGAAATCGTACTGCACCCTACGTACTGTATGCGTTGCGTGTGGCGACTTCCATCCATCAAAGGAATGCAAGCTGAACAAAAGTGAGAAGGATACAAAAAAATGCATCAATTGTGGGGGGAATCATACTGCTAACTACAGAGGCTGCCCGATATATTCACAACTCAAAATCAGTATGAACCAAACTGCTAAGACAGTTCGAACCCGAAAATATAGTGCTATACCTACCAACACAAACCATATTGGAAGCACCACCGAAAACATCTCTTCATCCACTAGCTATGCGAATGTACTGAAAACTGGCGTTTCTGATAAACCGAGTCACCCTATGCAACCTCAAAATTTTGAAACGTTAATATTTAACTTGTCTCAGTGTATTACTAACTTCATGTCCTCGATGCAATCTATGATTCAAGAGCTTGTATATAACCAAAACTTACTTATGAAAACTCTACTTTCACAAAAATGAATGTTCTAAAAATATGTCACTGGAATGCTAACGGTACTAACCAACACAAAATTGAATTAAAAAATTTCCTAGACAGTAACAGCATAGACATCATGCTTATCTCAGAAACGCATTTAACTGTAAAATATAACTTCAAACTAGCAGGCTATAATTTTTACTCAACAAACCACCCACAAAGAAAAGGTTATGGTGGTACGGGAATTCTAATTAAGGCTCGATCAAAGCATTACTTTCTGGAATCCTATGCAAAAAAAAACATCCATTCTACTTCCATCTCTTTACAGTGTTGGGGTGAGCCAATAGTAATTTCATCAGTCTATTGTCCTCCTATGAGAGGACATTGAATCAGCGACGCAGGCTCTTGGTTCAATAATAAAAGCCGCTGCTATTAGTGCCACGCCCGCACAAAACTCAACAAAAACTAATGCGAGGCACACTACGTCACACTATGTGGAATGCCTCGTTAGAGAAAAGAGGAGATTAAGGCGTGAATGGCAAAAATACAGATCTCCAGCACTAAGAGTAAAATTAAAGTCATTACAAAATCAGCTGAAAAACACTCTATAAGTACCTTAATAAGTACCTTGAAGATTTGGCTCCTCTCAAAGTCACCAATTACTCACTCTGGAGCACGACACGAATGGTTAAAACACCGAAGGATAGTGAATCGCCTCTAAGACAAAGCGATGGAACTTGGGCAAAAACCGAAGAAGAAAAAGGCAACTTCTTTGCAGCACATCTGAGGTCAGTATTTCAACATAATCCGCCGACCTGCAACAACACTAGGATACAGAATTTTTCAATTACGAAGTCAGCAGTACCAATTCATTTCAAACCAAAGGTAGTTATACGCCTATGTACAAGGAGTCTAAACCCAAAAAAGGCACCTGGTTGTGACTTAATTTCCAATAAAATGGTAAGTGAATTGCCGCAAATAGCTCTGATACATCTCACACATATTTTTAACGCAATTCTCCGTCTGGGCTACTTCCCTACAACATGGAAAACATCGGAAGTAATAATGATTCCAAAACGCGGAAAATACCCTACTCAGGTATCTTCTTATCGGCCCATAAGTCTCCTGCCAACGCTCTCTAAAATGCTGGAACGCTTACTGCTGGAAAAACTAGCACCAAAGCTCAATTTAATCATTCCTCACCACCAATTTGGTTTCCGCAAACATCATGGAACTATTGAGCAGGTGCACCCTATTGCCTCTGAAATAAGACGAGCATTTGAACAGAGGATGTACTGCTCCGGAATATTCCTAGACGTCGCACAGGCCTTTGACAAAGTCTGGCACGAAGGACTCATATATAAAATTAAAAATCTTCTGCCAAAAAGTTCGCATAAGATTCTGGAGTCATACTTAACAAATCGCAAATTTAGGGTTAAATATAAAGAATTTGTAACGCCAGACTTTGAAATTATGGCTGGAGTACCACAAGGTAGTGTGCTTGGACCTATGCTTTACACTCTGTACACTTCCGATCTGCCAGCGGATAAAAACCTCGTTACCTTGACTTTCGCTGACGACACAGCTATCCTGAGCTCTCACCTAAATCCACGGATAGCCTCCCGGGATTTAGAGGAACACCTTAAAACAATAGAAAGTTGGCTAGGAGATTGGCGCATCAAAGTAAATGAGCAAAAAAGTGTACATGTGACATTTACTCTTAAGCCCAGTTCTTGCCGGCAGTCTCCTTAAATGGCATTGTAATCCCGCAAGCAACAGAGGTTAAATACTTAGGAGTGCATTTTGACCGACGGCTCACCTGGAAAAAACATATACAAGCCAAGAAAATGCAAATGAAACTCAAGGCAAGTTCCTTGTATTGGCTTACCAACCGAAAATCAAAACTGCGATTAGAGTATAAAGTACTTATCTACAAGGCTGCAATTAAACCGATTTGGACTTATGGTATTCAGATATGGGGCACTACTAGTGCATTAAAACTTGCAAATAATTCAAAGGGCTCAATCGAAAATTCTGAGAACGATCAGCGGCGCTCCATGGTTCGTCAGAAACGCAAATATTCACCGCGACCTTAATATAGCACCCGTTGAAGAAGAACTAGCAGTTTTAAAAACAAAATACCAATTCAAACTTCAGTGTCATCCTAACGAACTAGCAAGGAATCTGCTTCATAGGATGAATACATCTCGATTTAAAAGGCAACTTTTTAAAAAAAATAGAGTTTCTTTATATTAATATTTTTATTTTTATTTTGTTTTTCTACATAATTTACATAATACTTGAACTAAAATTGCTCTAAGCACTGGCGCGGAGCATGAATTTATTTATTAGTTGTAACCTTTGTAAAATTATTGTTGGTTTCGATTGAAAAGATGCAATAAATAAATCCATGTTGAATTAAAAAAAAAAAAAAGTTTAGTTGTTACAATCTTCTTTTTATTGAAAGATCAGCTGCTTATATACTATTTACAATCATTACTTTTTCCTAATTGTCAATTGCTAAGCTCTTTGTGCAACCGCACATTCTGCAATTGTTTACCAACGCGGTTATTGACTGGCCCACTTTTGGAAAGTGCTGACCGGGCAATGGTAGTAAAAGTTCATTGTAGTTCAGTTGTCAAATGTACGCACCTAAAAGTTTGTAATCGACTTTTACTTATTCATAACATTTTATTATGAATAATAATTTATTTTATTAATAATAAAAGCGCTGGGGTTTAGTGGACATTGTGAGAACATTCCTCCCTTCTTTCTAGGTGCACTAAAAACAAATAACTATTTATTATACAATACCGTACATAGATATTATTTCTCATTATCTATCTTTGCTATAGTTTTGTATCTTTTTTGTTTTGTTTGGTTTTTGTGTTCTGTGTTTTTTCATTATTCATTATTTTTTTTCATATTGGTCCTTTTTTATAATAAATATACACTATTTTTTTTTCTTTAATTAAAGTTCTAATTTTTTATATTATGGGCACTTTTAGTTTTTTCATCTTTTTTGTTATCCTTTTTTTTGTTTTCGTTTTATTTTTGTATTTGTTTTTGTTTTTTTTTACAATTTTATAATTTGTTCTTACCTTATTTTTTTTATTCTCATATTTTATTGTCAGAATATTGTGGTTGGACAATTTATTTCCACAATATATTCTTATACTATTATATTTATTCTTATACTTATATATTATTGAGACTACTACTTTGGAGTCGAGGCTCTGCTTACTCTTCCTCCTTTTAACCAAGCTTGTGTTTACCTGATCTTTAGCATCGCATCCTCGTTCTCAGTTTCTTTCAGCAGCTCGTCTATTGTCTTTTTGTTAGACGTTAGTAGTTGCTTAAACCTTGCAAAATGGTTAAAATGTATTACTGAGGGACCTTGCGTATTGCTGGTAGTGGTGGGTTTTTGGAGGGCCGATAGTATACCCCGGAGTTGTGCTGCCGTGTTGGTAGGCCCCATTTCTGCAAGTGTTCTGTTGAAATGTTGATTGTTTTGTTTCTTTTGTAGTAATATAGTGTCTTTATTTATTACTCTACACTTCTCGGACCGTGTTCCTCGAAGTTCAAGACGCATTCTCTTGTCTTGGCACACGGCTGTCATGTTGGCTTGTACATTGAAATGAAAAAACCAACGATGTAGTGACTCGATTGCTATTAGCATTCCTCCTATTGCTGGAACTACAATATGTAACTACAATATATATGGAGAGAGACTATAATAAAATCGAGACAGAGCGAAAAAACTCTAAATAGAGAAAAAAAAACGAGATATAGTCAAAAAAACACACAGAGAGAGCGAAAAAGCACGAGATCAAGTAAAAAAACCGAGAGAGAGCCAAAAAGAATGAGAGAGAGCGGAAAAACCCGAGAGAGAGCTGAGAAACCGAAAGAGAGCAAAAAAACCGAGAGAGAGCGAAAAACTCGAGATAGACTAATAAACCAGAGGTAGAGTAAAAAAAAAACCGAGAGAGAGCGAAAAAACTCGAGAGTAAAAAGAAACGATTTAGAGTCAAGCTTAATAGCGAACTCTGTACGAGGCCGGCGAACCTACGTGCAAAATGTGGCTACAAAGAGCCAACAGCCATCATTGGTCGAGGAGGCAACTGGTCCCATGGCCGATGAAAGTATAGAACACGATCTGTTGGAGTGGGCACCCGGTCCCTTGTCCGACAGCCGGGAAGATATGGATATGCCACTTACCAGGAGTCGGCTAGGATGTCTAAAGGAAGGAACTTTCTTGAACCTGTTCCAGAGAAGAAGACTCAAAAACGTAGTGTGAAGCTGTCACAAATGGTTTCAGACCTTGCTTGCCAAGGGCATATCGCTGGAAACAACTCGGTCCTTGGCAGAAAATCCGGCAAACGTGACTGCGCGAACGACCCCTAAAAGATCCCGATCGGATGGCTTAACGCCGACATCGAGCTAGGCTGACAAAGCCCGTTTGCACAAGAGGGGAAACAAAATATTGACTGGCCCGCCGGCTTATGGTGAGATGAAGGAGGTGGAGACCTTACTTGGGGGCGAGCCAGATAGAAGGTAGCAGTGTTCTCTGAAAGACATGGATTGCAGGGTGCTAGCTTTAGGGTTCTTTGTTCAAGGCCCACTCTAGCAGAGACACTCTACTCCAAAAAAGATCGGGGTTATACCTAGTAATATCCCGGAGATACAGAGATGTATTCTCGATAAGATGTTCGAGACCCGTGAAGCCTCTTTTGCAGGCTGTAGTTTCAAGCCTGGATGGTTGACGATCAACTGTATGGACGATGAGACCGTAGCCTGGGCTGAAGAAAGTATACCAGCCATGAAGCCATGGGAGGGGGCTGAGTTGAGGGTAGTGGACGAGGCAGAAGTGCCAAAGGCCAAGATCTTAGTTGGTTACTTTCCCAGCTCGGTGTCTTGGCAGAATGACCGATTTTTGGGGCAAGTGGAGTCGCAGAATTCGGGCATTAGATTCAGTAAGTGGCGGGTGCTCCATCGAGCTTGCAATTGCTCTGGACTCCATCTAGTCTGAAAGGGTCGAGAAACTGGGTAACTAGGTCTACTATGGCTTTGAAAGTGCCCAGCTCAGACCTAGACTGAAGGGGAACAAGGCAAAACCTGCTGTTGGTGGTGAAGAGCAACCAACAACATCTGTTGCAGCGCGTGCATAGCAGAGTAGCCAGAAGCCGAAAATGGGGCCCAATTTCATAAAGCCAGTACCGAGAGCGGAGAGAGGCAACACTCGTGACCAACATCCAAAACCATCTGCTCTCTCTGGTAGGCTCAGAAAATGGGACACGGAGGCTGCGGAAACTTTGCGGAGCACAAAGGCTGGTAAGATCCGCAAGGATCGGTCTGGGAAATAATGTCCCAGGCCCCATCACGAACTCAAAACTCTTGGAAGCAGCTTCAATGTCTCCAAATAAATCTCCACAGGGCTATAGCAGCCTCTTACAGGCTCAGTGCCTTGGTGGAACACCAGTGTCTGGACTTCGTATCCATTCAAGAACCATGGGCCACAAGCACACATGGGCGCATAAATGGTCTGCAGACAAAAACATGTAAGTTGATCTATGATAACAATGTTGACCGATCGAGGGCACCGATGATGATCAACAAAAATATAAAGTTCCTCCCAATTTCAGAGCTTCTACAACGTGATCTGGTGGCAGTACAGGTAGAAGTGCCGTGCCTAGTGCCAAAGGGAAGAGATAGGTAGTCCTGGCCTCCATGTCCCTACCTAGCAACACAGATGTCGCGGTATCACGCGAGCTCCAGCAGCTTACGGAGTACTGTCGCACTCGAAACCTACAGTGGGTGCAAACGCGCACCACACGGTATGTGGAAGTACGGACACGAACGTACGAGGTGAGTCACTTCTTGATTTTATTACTACTAACAATCTGGTGGTGGTAAATAGGGATGATGAGCCTACCTTTATGAATGCGATAAGGGGGGAGGTGTTAGATCTCACCCTAACTATCGCATTCATGTCAAATAACATTTCTAATTGGTGGGTGCTTAATGAGGGGGGGGGGGGGAATTGGAGGCACCTTCGAAATAAGAATTTTTAGTAAGACCAACTGGTCGATATTTAACTTTTACTTAGAGCAAAATATTGCGTGCCTTAGTGAAAAAATAAGTAACTCTCAGGAACTAGATCTTGAAGTTAACAAATTAAATAATATAATAATTGAGGCTTTTGAAAGTAGTTGCAATTTAGTTGTTAAGAAACGTTCTAGGAACGTACCCTGGTGGAGTGGGGAGCTAAATATTTTGCACCAAAAAGCCCGTCAACTCTTTAATAGAGCCAAGTCTAATGTTGATTGGGCATCCTATAGAAGTGCCTTAACGGCCTATAATAATGAGTTGCGAAAATCTAAGAGAGACTCATGGAAAAAGTACTGTGAGGAGATTGAAACTCTCATAGCAGCTACCCGACTCCAGAAATCTCTCAATAAAGATCACTCAAATAGCCTTCCTACACTCAAAAAGCCTGACAGAAATTTTACGGAGAGCCTGGAAGAGACGGGACAGCTTTTGTTGGACACTCATTTTCCAGGCTGTGCCACTAGAGGATAGTGAAATCATCGAGAATACTCGTTTCTTGATGCCTACATGGAGGGAACTCTCACTGGCTCGCTGAATCTTTACCGTCAACAAAACAAAATGGGCTATCTCCACTTTTAGGCCATTCAAATCCCCAGGAGTCGATAATATACAACCGTGCCTGCTTCGGCAAGGTGTTGATGTATTGGCACCTGTGCTAACAAACATTTTCAGGATAAGCCTGGAACTAGGCACAGTGCCTAAACCTTGGACGAAGGCTAGGGTGGCTTTCTGTTGAAATATCCATAATATGGCATCCCTGCTAATTCCGTAACCATATGGTAATTGCGCTTTTTTGACACTTCTTATATTTCCTTTGTTATATTTGCTCTCTTCCTGGTTGTGTATAATTAAATATAGACGTAATGGATTTAACTCTGTGTTATTATTTAATATAATTGGCACCAATTTAACAGGTTATGGGCCCAGAGATATCACTATAATGCAAAGGCTTAACGCGTAATTAATAATAAAGAATTATTTTTGTGCTCCGTGCGAATTTTAATAAAGATTGTGTTGGATTAGTTTCACCGGTCGCATTCGTTGTAACACGTTTTAGGTTAGCACATGCGTTGTCTACCTACGGATCATCAATCTATTAAAAATGGCGCAAAAAGACTTGACTTCGTGCACTGAAAAACTCCATGGGAGTGAAAATTACCATACGTGGAAATTCGCAATGGAAAGCGTGCTCGAACTTAGTGATTTGCATAAATGTATAACCGAGCAAGTGTCAGAAAAGGATGAAGCAAAATTGAGAAAATCTAAAGCCAAAATCATTCTATGCATTGATGAGTCCATATATGTGCACATACAAAATGTAACATCCGCGGCGGATATTTGGAGCACCCTAAAGAAATTGTATGAAGATACCGGCTTAACGCGAAAAATCGGACTTCTGCGTAAACTTATTACAGTGCGTCTCGAGAACTGCGACTCGATGGCTGATTATATGAATCAACTCATAAGTTCCGTAAACAAGCTAAGTGGAATTGGGTTTGATATAAGCAGTGAGTGGCTTGGAGCAATTATGCTAGCTGGCCTGAGTGAAGAATTCAAACCATTCATAATGGGAATCGAAAGCAGCAGTGTGCCTATAAAAGGTGAAAATAAAAAATAAAATTGCTTGATGGTGACTACGGCAAAATAGGTGAAAGTGCATTTTTTGTGCCTAAGAAGCCGGGAAAAGGCGCGAACAAATCGAAATTTAAATGCTACAATTGCGGTCGTAAGGGGCATTTTAGCAATGACTGTAGAGACAAGAAAAAAGTGCTGACTAACTCGAACAATCGAAGCCATAATGCGTTTAGTGTGCATTTGTCTCGCGAAAAACGCCAAAGTACAACCGAATGGTATATTGACAGTGGAGCCTCTAGGCATATGACTCCAAACAAAGATTGGCTAAACAGAGTTAACAACTCTCCAATTAAAGAAATTGTTGTTGCCAGTAATGAAAGAATGACAGTAAATGGTGTGGGAAATGCTAATCTACGTTTTTGTGAAACAGACATCGAAGTAAAAAAACGTTCTATTCGTCCCGAATTTGGCGACAAATTTACTATCGGTTGCTCAAATAGTAGAAAAAGGGAACAGTGTAGTGAGCTCCTTGTGAAAACAAAATTCTCTCTGGGCGTGTACAAATTTGATAGTGAAGCGGTGTCGTGCTTATTATCGAAACAAGACAAAAATATTATGACTTGGCATCGCCGGCTCGGGCATATGAACTATGCAGACTTGTGCAAAATGAAAGACGGTGCGGTGAGCGGTATATTTTTTAGTGGTGACTCGGCAGAATTAACGAAATGCGAGGTCTGTTATAAAGGCAAGCATGCCAGAGCCCCATTCAAGCACTCGGGCACGCGCGCAAAGGGATTGCTCGACATGATTCACTCCGACCTGTGCGGCCCCATGGAAAACAAATCAATTGGAGGCGCCAGGTACTTTATTACTTTCATCGACGACTACTCGCGGAAAGTGTTCGTGTATCTCCTGAAAGGGAAGGATGAGGTACTTCAGTGCTTTGCGGAATTTAAAAATTTCGTCGAAAATCAGACAGGCAACAAAATCAAGGCTATTCGCACCGACAACGGTAAAGAGTACGTTGGCGAGCAATTTGAAAGATTTTGCCGAAAATCAGGTATATTTCATCAAACTTCAAGTCCGTATACGCCCGAACAAAATGGGGTTGCGGAAAGAATGAACCGCACTATCGTGGAACGGGCCAAATGCATGATTTTCGACGCCGGAGTAAGCAAATGCTATTGGGGAGAGGCTATTCACACGGCCGCCTATATTATCAATAGGCCTGCCTGTTCATCTCTCACGAATGGCGTGCCAGAAGGAATTTGGACTGGTTCCAACGTCGATGTAACTGACATCCGCATTTTTGGATCTCCAGTAATGGTCCATGTACCAAAGCAACGTAGGCGAAAGTGGGACCCGAAATCCACAAAATTGATATTTGTTGGATACAGTGACACAAGCAAGGGATATCGGTGTATCGATCTCGCCACCAAGAAGATTGTAACGAGCCGAAATGTGGTATTTATGGAAATATCTGCAAAGATAGTTGACCGCATCACTTGTGATATCAACGAAGGTGACGATTCAGTGGGGGATATGGGAACTAAGCCTCCCGATACCATTGAAATCAGAACTAAACCTCCGGCTGACGCAATTTTTGATGATGAAGTTTTTGACGACTCAATAAGTGACGCACATACACTTAAAGCAGAAAATTCGCCATCGCAAGCTGTAAGAAAAACTCAGCGTGCTCCTGTGCCGCGTGACTTCGCCAGCCAAGGGTATGTGTCTCATCTTGCGGAAATCAACGCCCCTGAGGTCGACCCAGTTACATTTGAAAACGTGGTTCTTTGTTCTGATTACGACAAATGGAAAGCTGCTATGGAGTGTGAAATGGAATCCCACATCCAAAATAAAACTTGGACATTGACCTCATTGCCTGCCGGGCGTAAAGCCATCAAATGCGGGCGAAATCGTTCGGTATAAGGCCCGCCTGGTCGCTAAGGGATGCTCCCAGCGATATGGAGTGGATTACAACGAGGTTTATTCCCCTGTAGTGCGCTATACATCTATAAGATATCTAATAGCTCTGTCGGTTAAACTCAAATTGAAAATCGACCAGATGGACGCGGTAACCGCCTTCTTATAAAGCGATTTATCAGAGGATATCTACATGGAGCTTCCGAAAGGGTGCGGCGTTGAAAGCGGTAAAGTTTGCAAACTAAACAAAGCCATTTACGGCTTGAAGCAGAGCGGTCGTGAATGGAATTTGATACTGGAAATAACGTTGAAGTCATTTGGCCTGCTGAAATCCAAAATGGATCCGTGCGTATTCTACAGTGCTGATTCCCAACTAATAGTGGCGATTTATGTGGATGATATATTGATTTTCTGGAGCGATTCAGACGTTCGCAGCAAGCTGAAGAAAGCACTTTGTAATGCATTTAAAATGAAGGATCTTGGCGTTGCTAAAAGCTGTGTGGGACTCCATATTACCTATGACGCGAAGACAGTCGGTATATGGTTAGACCAGGCGAAATACACCCGTGAAATCCTCGAAAGATTCGGCATGGCGAATTCAAAGCCAGCTTCAACTCCAAGCGACCCTAATCAAAAACTGTCGGCGAATATGTGCACCGAAGACGATCAGCTGACGAATGTGCCCTATCAGGAAGCAGTTGGCAGTCTGGCAGTCTGGCTCAAGGGACTAGGCCAGATATTGCGATTGCGGTCAATGACGTCAGCCGCTTTAACAAACACGGAAAAGCTCATTGGGCGGCGGTTAAGCGTATATTCAGGTACTTAAAAGGTACAACTAATTTGAAACTCTTTTATGGTAGTTGCGACGACCTCCGTGGTTTCTCCGATGCAGATTGGGGATCTGATATTGATAAGCGTCGATCCTGTACTGGCTTAGTATTCACTCTATGCGGCGGCGCTATCTCTTGGTGCAGTAAAAGGCAAGCCACAGTAGCATTATCGAGCATGGAGGCAGAGTACATGCTGTTCAAGAGGCCATTTGGTTGAGACAATTTGGTCAAGACTTCGAGCCAGCTCTCGAAGATCGACCTGTTGAGATTGCATGTGACAACCAAAGTGCGATTGCCGTAGCTGAAACGGACTGTTTCAGAGCCCGTTCGAAGCATATCGATGTCCGTCATCATTTCATTCGGGAGCGAATCATCGATCAGACTGTGAAGATACGCTACGTTGCAACAGAAAACATGATTGCTGACAGCTTGACTAAGGCTGTGTCTACTAGCAAAAATGTATTTTGCTCTAATGAGATGGGTTTAACAAATATTGAAGATTAAAAAACTCTCCACTATAGTTATTTACTTTTATTTAGTTATTTTAAAATAATAACGTATTGAATTGAATTAATGAATCAATAACTCGTATATTTTTATATATGAATTTGTATTTGAACTTTAAATAATTTTGTAATTCTTTTAATGCTTCAATAAGTGGGGGTGTTGAAATGTCCATAATATGGCATCCCTGCTAATTCCGTAACCATATGGTAATTGCGCTTTTTTGACACTTCTTATATTTCCTTTGTTATATTTGCTCTCTTCCTGGTTGTGTATAATTAAATATAGACGTAATGGATTTAACTCTGTGTTATTATTTAATATAATCGGCACCAATTTAACACTTTCTACCGAAAGCAGGCAAAAAGGTGGACCACACGCCAAAAGCCTATCGGCTTTCTCCTGATGTCTAACGTCATTCCTGCAAAGAGTTATGGAAAAAATTCTGGACCAATATATCAGGGAAACTTATCTTAAAGATTCGCCTCATCATATTGAACAATATGCTTACCAATCAGGCAAATCGACTGAGGGAGCCATATATAGATTAACGAGCAAAATTGAAAAGGCGTTTGAAGGTAAAGGTTTCGGGGGCTTTTGAAAATGCTACTTTCAGAGAAATTGAGGAGGGGATGAACAGGAAAGGTATACAAAGACTGATCATAACATAAGTTCTCAATATGCTGAAAAACAGAACAACAATCTTTGAAACAGGGACACCCAAGCTAATTGTCAGGTCCACCAAAGGATGTCACCAGGGGGGCGTCCTATCGCCACTCCTATGGTTATTGGTTATCGCCGAACTCTTACAAACTCTCAATGACCCCGGATACGAAGTTCAGGGCTTTGCTGATGATTTGGTAATTATGGTCAGAGGCAAATTTGACTCTACCATAACAGATAGCATGCAAGTCGCTCTTGACATAACTCAAAAATTGTGTCTGGTGAAAGGACTTGCGATAAATCCGAATAAAAGAAACATTGTACCCTTCACCAAAAGAAAGAAACTGAATCTGAATCCCTGACCTTAAGTTTAGGGAGTACGAACTAAGTCCAATGAAATGAAATATCTGGGAGTCATCCTCGCCAAAACTATAACTTGGAAAAACCATTTATCATACATAACTAGTAATGCCTTAAATACAAACTACGCTTGCCAGAGGTTGTACGGTAAAACATGGGGACTACGGCCAAAAATGATGGCGTGGTCATATAAAACAATAATAGTACCAATGATCATATATATATATATATATATATATATATATATATATATATATATATATATATATATATATATATATATATATATATATATATATATATATATATATATATATATATATATATATATATATATATATATATATATATATATATATATATATATATATATATATATATATATATATATATATATATATATATATATATATATATATATATATATATATATATATATATATATATATATATATATATATATATATATATATATATATATATATATATATATATATATATATATATATATATATATATATATATATATATATATATATATATATATATATATATATATATATATATATATATATATATATATATATATATATATATATATATATATATATATATATATATATATATATATATATATATATATATATATATATATATATATATATATATATATATATATATATATATATATATATATATATATATATATATATATATATATATATATATATATATATATATATATATATATATATATATATATATATATATATATATATATATATATATATATATATATATATATATATATATATATATATATATATATATATATATATATATATATATATATATATATATATATATATATATATATATATATATATATATATATATATATATATATATATATATATATATATATATATATATATATATATATATATATATATATATATATATATATATATATATATATATATATATATATATATATATATATATATATATATATATATATATATATATATATATATATATATATATATATATATATATATATATATATATATATATATATATATATATATATATATATATATATATATATATATATATATATATATATATATATATATATATATATATATATATATATATATATATATATATATATATATATATATATATATATATATATATATATATATATATATATATATATATATATATATATATATATATATATATATATATATATATATATATATATATATATATATATATATATATATATATATATATATATATATATATATATATATATATATATATATATATATATATATATATATATATATATATATATATATATATATATATATATATATATATATATATATATATATATATATATATATATATATATATATATATATATATATATATATATATATATATATATATATATATATATATATATATATATATATATATATATATATATATATATATATATATATATATATATATATATATATATATATATATATATATATATATATATATATATATATATATATATATATATATATATATATATATATATATATATATATATATATATATATATATATATATATATATATATATATATATATATATATATATATATATATATATATATATATATATATATATATATATATATATATATATATATATATATATGGTAAAAAATTTGTCAATTTGATATTCCCCTATATAATATAGTACTTTTTTATTGTTGTGATTAATTTTTTTAATCAATGTTTTTACTAATGGACAGTAACAAAAAAAAATACTAAAAAAAACAAAATTAATAACACAAGCAAAAGTCTTCCAAAAAATGTTTTTAGATTTGAAATTAGTTACAAAAATTGATTTGTATTGCTCCCATTAGCTTTTATAAAAGCTTGTAGTCTTCTCCTCATCGAATAAATCAATTTCTGCACATCATATTCACATAGTATTTTATTCCATTCCTCCAGAATTGCATTTTTGAGCTCTGAACTACCTTCTGTTGCCTCTTGTCTACATTTCTTTTTAAATTTGGATACAAATTTTCAGTGGGGTTCAAGTCTGGACAGGCGTATCTAATACTTTTTGGCTTTTGTAAAGAAGCCACATCGTTACCATATGCGTCTATGTTTTGGGTCATTGTCTTCGTAAAATTTTAATTTCAGCTTGTTATCAATATTGAATCCAAAACTATCAGCGCTGTTTACCAAATAAAGTTTTAAAATATCCAAATACTGTTTTGCATCCATTGTGTTCTCTAATAATACTAGTTCTCAAATTCCTTTACTGAATATTCACCCCCATACTAAAGAAAAATAAGAAAATACATTCGATTCGCGTGTTATTTATTTACCGTTTCATCGATTTTTTTTTTGTGTCACACGTATAGTGTAAGTGAATTTATTGTATTTGTTGCGCACGTATTCTATATTGCTGCAGTGAAAATTATACAGTGTCCAAAATACACTAATAAATTTAATAGTAAAAAATAAAGTGGTTAATTTACTAGTTCAAAACTTATCTATAAGTTAATCTGTTGCTGACTTCTGCGGCACCTCATTGGATGTATTAATAAATTTCGAGTATTTTTTGTTCTTTTCTTGTCAATTTGGTAAAAAGATAAGTAAAGACAAATATTGGAATTGGATTTTAAGGGGTCACTTCATTTGTAATTTATAACAAACTACGAAACTTTAAAAAAATAAGGTGATAATTAATCCAAAAAAATTATAATATTTACTTTGGATTGAAAACTCAAGTTCATTTAATACATTATAACTATTCTTTATATAAAATCTGATTCAATTGCATTCCATTTTCACTTTTGTTCACTTTAGATGCACCATGGTAATCACAAGTTGAAGAATCATAATTGTTTGGTTTTTTGACATAATATTATATTACTAAAATAATTAATAAAAATATATTTATATTAAAATGGGGTCCGAGTGCCCCAGTGATACCCCTCTGCGTGCATATTTAACTGTGCTTATATTCGAATGAAGCAGCAGAGGGATAGTAAACTTAAAATAATTAGGAGCATAGGGAAACGAACTTAAGCTATTGCCAGTCATAAGGGAACTTAACTTTTTCACAGCATACCCCAAATACAAACAGTTTCAATTATCTCAGAAAAATCTTCAAAATAGGTCAAAAATGCAGCTAAACGAATTAAGTTAAAAGCTTTATGCTTTTAATGAAACCGAGGTAGTGTTTCTTTCTTTAATAATGACGAAAATAAATTTTTTGGTGTATCGAATTAATTTTTTTACTTAAACGCAACTGCCAATATTTCGACTTGTGGATCTTGATAGTTCATTGACAATGTGAAATTATCAACAAAATTTTGTGTTTTCAGTTATTTTGAGAAGTGAAGTGAATTGAGGAATTACGATGGTTAGAGTTAATTGGGGTACACTGTATTTTTACCGCTACATACATCAAATTTTAAAACAACCTCACACTAGCAGATCTCGCAAGTGTCTGTTATATTTGCTTGCCCATATCAAGAATGATAGAAATAAATATTACGACATGCGCATGATTTCTCGTTAGGCGCATGCGCCTGATTTCCAACCGGCGTAGTTTTTTCAAGGATATAGTTTGTCAAGGATTGCCAACTTTGAGTGTCCTTAAATTATTTACAAAGAACTATTTTCATATAACAAATCAATTGAACTTCATACGAAATCATTGATAAATATAAATGCAATCTTTATTTTTGCTCTGTTTATTTAAATTGTATATATAATAAATTGCTTCAAACTTGAAAATCATCATTTCGTAGAGAAAAATGTATATATTGTGTAAGAGTTGGTCAAAGACAATATACTACAAAGATACTGCACTGCTCTCTTGAGTCAAAATCAACATATTCAAGTGTATGGCAACCACATTGGAAAAAAGCAATCGGCGATTTCACGAGGCAGCAGTGAATATGTATCAATCATTCTTGTATCAAACACAATAGCCATACACATGGCTATTGTTGTTGTTTCCACTTTCGTATGTGGAAATAATATTAGTGCGTATGTGCTCACTGCAGAAGCGAATGATTTGAAATAAACATTTTTATTTTCTGATTTTTCGGGCTTTGGGTAAAATTCACAAGAATGAACTTTCTATATGGCAAAGCTTTTTTTATACCGAAAGTGGGGCTTAAAACAAGCCATTTGTGATTTCATCCGTATAAAAAGTTTGGCCATGTCATGAGAAAGCATAATGTGTGTATATTAGAACACTTGACAACATAAAATAAATATGCATGCAAAGAAGATATTTTACTTTTGAATATATTATACATTTAAGAAATAACGGTGTATATGTTTAGTATAATATATTTTTATTACTCTTTAGTTGTCATATTAATAAAATGCAATTAATGCATTTTTGAAACGAAATTATTTTTAAAAAAAATCTTAGTTGCATAACCAAAATTTGTAGAGATCTTTTCCACACCACCAGTAAGGGCGAGTAAGTGGTGCGGTTTTTTATGTGGTCTCCCCAATAGGCCTAATCTGCATATGTGTCCAATTGTACACTGTCCATTTCATGTGACTTTGGAAAGTACCAGAATTAATAACTTAGGTTCCATGAATAATAGGTAATAATTTATTAAGCCAACATCAATAATCGTTTTGTCATAAAAAAACACCTCCAAGAACAATGCAAGTGAATGGTTAAAAGTTTTGAAATATTTGATACAAAGCATATCGATAACAGAAATAATTACACGGCCAATTTACACGCATTGCAAACTCTATACTTACCATCCACAAAGTATACATGACCTTTAAAATATTGTATATAGGGGGATCGGAAAATCAGAGGGGAATAGTGTATCCATATGGAAGTGGCTACTTAACTTGTAGCATAATTTTCACAAAAGTAATTTTAATTAGGTTCAGGAATTTTTCAGTTGGAGTTTACTTTATAGCAGAACTATATCTTCTTCTTCTATATATATAAAACAGGATGTGTGTATGTATGTAACGTATGGACTCCAAAACGGCTGGGCCGATTTTGATGAAATTTTCAGGGAATGTTCAGAATATTCAGGCGGGTGACACTGTGAAGTCTGAATTTTGATTTTCGGTCTGTGGGCGGAGGGGCGTGGCAATATCCAATTTTCATATTGTACCACCAATGACATGTATATATATTTATACACTTCCTTCAAAACATCCGAAAGTACATCGTTGTTCCTTTTGCACGATTACAGTTTACTAAAATGCCACCAAAAAAAAATAGCAATTGCTAAAAAAAACCACCGCAACACGGAAGCAGAGGGAAAGAAGAGCCGCTGAATCAGCTGAGGAACGCCAATCACGTCTTCAGGAAAATCGCGAAAGGGCATCTACGTCTAGAGCCGCAGAAACGGAAAGAGAACGCGAATCACGGCTTCAGCAAATGCGTGACAGTGCATCTTCATCTAGACTTGCTGAGACACCCCAACAGCATGTCGAAAGACTTGGCAGCAAGTCGCTCCCGAATGGCTCGATCAAGAGCAAGAATCGATTTAATGTTGGCGGCATTTCACTACAATAGGGACGATGACTTCCGCAACCACAAGGACGTAGTGATTGGCGCAATGGACAAAGTTTGCTTACATTGTCGTGCTCTGAAGTTCACTAAGGAATCTCCGGGAATGTGTTGTTCGAACGGTAAAGTTGTTTTGCCACCAATGATTGAGGCGCCTGAACCCCTACAAAGTTACATTTCTAGAGCCAATCCGATTTCCGAGCACTTCCTTCAAAACATCCGAAAGTACAACTAATGCTTTCAAATGACGTACTTCGGAGCAACTACTATCATCAACAACCACCTTCAAAGTGCAAGGCCAAATCTACCACAGAATTGGATCGTTGTTCCCACTTCCCAATGATGATGCCAAGTTATTTCACTGGCAATGAATCTACAGAAGTTGAACAGCGTTGCGCAATCAGTACTGAAGTCAGACGGGAAATCGTCTCGAGTCTTCAAGCTATGTTACACGAACACAACAGCCTCATCCGTCAGATGCCGGCAGTTGATTATACGGTTGTGATAAGAGCTGACAAGACACCGGCTGGTGAGCATGAGCGGCGCTTCAATGCACCGGTGATAGCTGACGTCGCAGTTGTTATGGTCGGCACAGATTTCGAGCGACGCGATATCATCATCCATCGCCGGAATGCAAGTGTTCAACGCATTGCGGAAACTCATCGATCGTATGATGCACTACAATATCCAGTGCTTTTTCCACGGGGTGAGGATGAACCCCAACTCAAATGGAGAGTCGACAAAAAAAGTTTCCTGTATGGACTTTTATGCCTATCGCATTATGATCAGGCCAAATGAATGTAATTATTTGTTGAAATGTCGTGAAGTCTTCCATCAATTCGTTGTCGACATGTATGCGAAAATTGAAAGTGAACGCCTGCTCTTCATTCGGTTGAATCAGCAAAAGCTACGCGTCGAAGAATATGTCCACTTGCGTGATGCGATCGCCAATGATGGAAACGCTGCGAATATCGGCCAAATGGTGATCTTGCCAGCGACATACACAGGCAGTCCGCGACTCATGCATCAGTACGCTCAAGATGCTATGACATACGTGCGCAAGTATGGACGGCCAGACCTCTTCATCATTTCGCATGCAACCCAGCATGGAAAGACATCACCGACCTTTTATTTACCGGCCAAAGACACGATATCCTCGCCCGAGTATTCAAACAAAAGTTGACAAGGCTGATGGATGTCATCACCAAAAATCACATATTTGGCGAAACTCAGTGCTGGATGTACTCGGTTGAATGGCAGAAGTGAGGCCTGCCACATGCCCATATTTTAGTCTGGCTAAAACAAAAAATCATGCCAACACAAATTGATCACGTGATTTCCGCAGAACTCCCGAATACCACAGCAGATCCGGTTCTATTTGAATCAATCCGAAAACACATGATCCACGGGCCTTGCGGTGAACTGAACACAAATTCACCATGCATGAAAGAAGGCAAGTGTACAAAGCGCTATCCACGCGAGCTGCTCCAAGAAACTCAAACAGGAGGCGATGGATATCCTCTGTATAGGCGAAAAAAGGTGGATGACGGTGGATACACAACTACAATTAAAATGCGCAATGTAGATGTTGACGTCGATAAGAGATGGATCGTGCCCTATTCACCGCTGCTTTCAAAAATGTTTGATGCCCACATCAATGTTGAGTACTGTAATTCGGTGAAATCGATCGAATATTTTTGCAAATACGTCAACAAAGGCAGCGACATGGCAGTATTCGGGCTTGCCAATCAAACTGACGAAATCACGCAATTCCAGATGGGACGTTAAATCAGCAGCAATGAAGCAGTTTGGCGTATACTATCATTCAACATCCACGGGAACACAACGCTAACAGAGGCGTCACTCACGTGTCACCCAAAACAAATAAGCACTTTGTTTGCGATAATTTTAACATGTTCACCACGAGAACTGCGGGAAACGCATCGCGAAAGCTTAGGTGAAGACATTCTCAGGCAATCACGCGCAACTTATGCTAACCAGGAGTATTCGGACGAGATTTTCAACCAAACTCTACTGCTGATTGAGGACATGTGCATATCCATCAACAACAAAGTCCTTATTCAACTTGGAATGCCGGCACTGATACGGGACATAAACAGTGTTTAAGACAGAGACCTGGTGCGAGAACAGCACTTCGATGTCAACCAGCAACAACAATATGTGGAAACTCAAACAAGACGGTTGGTTGATGATCAAAAAACTGCTTCCGCAAAAATCATGCAACGGGTAACAAACGGAAATAGCGGACTTTTTTTCTCGATGCTCCAGGAGGAACAGGCAAAACATTCCTCATCAATTTAATATTGGCGTCGGTTCGAATGCAGAATTGGATTGCACTCGCAGTGGCATCATCGGGAATTGCATCAACGCTATTAGACGGCGGACACACTGCACACTCAGCACTGAAACTTCCATTGAATTTGAACAAGGCAGAAACACCAACTTGCAATATCAGACAAAACTCCGGCATGGCCACAATCCTTAAAACGTGCAAAATTATCATTTGGGACGAATGCACAATGGCCCATAAGAAATTGCTCGAAGCGCTTGACCGGACTCTACGTGATTTTCGTGGAAACAACCAACCGATGGGAGGCGCTCTTATTTCGGAGGCGCGAGATTTCGTTCCAGCCTAACTTCTGTCAAATGCAAATGAATATTCAAGCCGCTGTCGACAAGGTATTCCCAAGTCTAACAACCTCCTTAAAAAATCCAGATTGGCTGTGCGAACGTGCAATTTTGGCACCAAAAAATGATGATGTCAACAAGCTCATTGAGCAAATTCAATTGAAACTGCCCGGCAAAATAATCAAATACAAATCAATCGACACAGTAATTGATGAAGAACAAGCCGTCAATTATCCCACTGAATTTTTGAATTCATTAGAACCACCCGGAATGCCACCGCATGTACTAACATTAAAGGTTGGATTACCGGTAATTCTTATTCGCAACTTAAACGCACCGAAGTTATGCAACAGAACCAGATTGGCCGTCAAAAACTGTTCACCAAATTTAATCGAGGCAACAATCATCGGTGGCAAATTCAATGGCGTAGACGTACTTATTCCACGAATTCCTATGATTTACCATTCCAATTCAAGCGGCTCCAATTCCCTTTGCGTCTTGCCTTTGCTATTACCATAAACGAAGCACAAGACCAATCATTGACTATTGCAGGCTTAATTTTGGAATATTCATGTTTTTCACACGGCCAGTTGTATGTGGCTTGCTCCCGAGTTGGCACGCCAAAAAATTTATACGTTTTTACACAAAATAAAAAAACAAAAAACATTGTTTATCCGCTGGCCTTAAGATGAAGTAATAAATAAATATAATTTCCAATTTGCCTTAAATATATGTGCTTCTTTTTTGATTGAGCCCATATCTACACCATATGTAAGTTATTCTGTGAAAAAACTTTATGATAGGTATTCGAAAATTTCGTTAAAAGCTCTATTATACACTAATGTTTGCTTAGGGCCAGCAAGGCGGACCGGGTCAGCTAGTTATACTCTAAGGGAGAATAAACTGAACGAATTTTATAGTTTATATAACAGTTCAGTTAAAAAAAACAGCATAAAATTTAATAAAATTTAAATATAGAAGATTTGATAAGGAAGCAACCTACCTGAAGCCATAACCGCAGTGTAAGCAACATTACTGCAGTAATGAAAGTATTGACCAAAATCTAAATAGCATATATATCCAGCAAAACACGATTTATAGCACAAGGAATGTAATTCCCATTGAAAATAATATACTCCACTACTTGGGGAGACCACATAAAAAACCCGGCGGGTGAGAAGGTCCCTGGGGACCCTTTTTCATTTTCAAACTGAAATTACTCCTTGATGGTCCATGGGAAGTATACCCGACCCCTCTATGTATTCCAAGGAAATTTTATCTTGAATCGTTTCAAGCGTTTCAAAGCGATCCTACCAATAGTTTAGTTTCTACTGAGATTTAAATGTGTTTAGTATGGGAACGTGTAAAAAGGTCCGCTTGTACTGAAATTTCAAGAAATCGTTAATAAATGCACTGTCTTTTGGCTTGTTTTATTGTTTGAACACATCACAAACGTGTTCCTTGAATTTTAGTTACTTTTTGGATTATTTTATTGTGCCTTTCCTTGTAACATAATAAACTTTCCGTCCCTTTTTGAATTTTTGTTACCGTCCCTTTTGAGTTGTTTGAATTTACCCTTAATAAAACGTTCGTAAACCAAATCAGTGAAAGTTGAGACAGTGAACAGTGAACATCGAGTGCGAAATTTTATTTTGAATTTTATAAAGAGAAATAGAAGTACAATACAATGGCAGAGGAAAATTTAGACATTGCTGAAATTGTGGTACGTCGTAGTACACGCTACCAGCAAATGAGTGAGGATGAAAGACGTGCAGTGGATGATAGATTTGCAGACCTCATGAGTGCGGCGATGAGTGATGACGATAAAGGTGCTATTCCTGCATTTGGTCTTGAAGTTGCGGATGATGACGATTTCACATATCAAGCAAATTTTCATGTTGATGATTCGGATGCGGAAACTGAACCACATATAGACATCAATGAAGATATTAGTGATGACGACGATGATGAAGAGGAAGAAACTGATGCTCAGCAAACAAGTGACAATTACTTCATTTCCAAAGATGGCACCAAATGGACTAAAAATGCACCACCGACTTCCCGTACTCGTGCTCATAACGTGGTCGACTACACAAGGAGGAATCCGGGACCAGTAGGAACCACATATGATCCCTTTACCATATTCCGCTCGCTCATCACCGAAGACATGGCGACATCATAATACGCGAATCAAATCGGAAAGGCAGGGAAGTGAACGCTGCATGCAATTTGGCAAATCCAACTAAAACAAAGGAATGGAACCAATCACTTTGAAAGAGTTTGATGCTTTTTTGGCTATTATTTTGTATGCTGGACTCACTAAATCGAATAGTGAACCTCTTGAAGAGTTATGGGGCCCAACGCGCTGTCCAATATATAAAACAATGCCTTAGATTCGACAATGGAAATACGCGACAGCAGCGACTAATCAACAGCAAAACTGCGGCTATTGATGATATTTGGCAAATGTTGCAGTCTAACTTGGCAGCAGCTTACACTCCGCATGATGCAGTGACCGTTGATGAGCAGTTATTCCCATACAGAGGCCGCACCCGCTTCACACAATACATTCCATCGAAGCCTGCCAAGTACGGTATAAAGATATGGTGGTTGCGCGACTCAAAATCATTTTATCCTGTCAAAGGAATGATTTACTCTGGGAAATTGCCTGACCAGGCACGAGAGGTGAATCAAGGGCAGAATGTTGTACTTCAACTTTCGGAGAGATATTTGAATACAGGCCGCACAATTTATGCCGACAATTTTTTCACAACTTTGGATTTGGCGCGTACTTTGATCAGGAAGAAAACCGCATATGTTGGAACAGTGCGCTCGAATAAAACATGTGTGCCTCGGGAATTCCAAAAAAATCATACGCGTCCTGTCAACAGCACATTGTTCGGCTTCAACGAAGGCGATATAGCACTGTGTTCATATGTGCCCAAGAAGAACAAAGCGGTAATTTTGCTGTCGACAGAACATTATACTTGCTCTGTGGACATGCAAACTGAAAAGAAGATCCCGTTGGCTATTTTGGATTACAATGCCAACAAATCGGGCGTTGATACAATGGACAAGATGCTTGGCACATATACATGCAAGCGCTCAACAAACCGCTGGCCATTGGCCATGTTTTATAATATAGTGGACATTGCTGCATTAGCTGCATTTATTTCATACAACGAGATGAAGCCAATAAAAAGAAGTGACAGACGACGGTCATTCCTACTGATGCTGACAAAACAATTGGCACTACCAAACATAGAGGAACGAGCGCTGAACAACCGCATAACCGCATATCCAAGGACACGGAACGCAATGGAAGCATTTTATGTAAAGGAAAGAAAAAACAATTCTAATGTTCAAAAGCAGAATAACTACATAATTTTGTTCTTTTTAGATATTATCAAGACCGGCAGAAGGAGCTGCACCGTCGTTTGCGTCTAGAACGAACAGACTGTCATGTCGCCTATGCCGTTCTGAGTACGGACGGCAGCGGAAAACAAGGGCCTATTGCCATTCCTGTAACAATCCAGTTTGAGCAGAGCATTCAACACTTATGCATCGATGCTACACCTGCACAGAAAATATGTTGGACGAGGGACAATCTACACAACAATAGTTTTTTAGGCTTTTTTCATATAAAACTCATAAAAAATTAATAATGTTATATATAAAAAAAAAAATTTTTTTTCTAACATTCATTATACAGGGTGGCCCAAACAAGACCAACTGATGTGAAACACAAATAACTTTTTTATTTTTTACCATAATTTATTTTTTCTTTTTGCAGATTATAAAAGAACTCTTGGAAATGTAAAATGATTACGTACAGTCCACAACAACGCATTAAAATTATCGAATTTTATTATTCTTCTCAACGATCAATTGTTCTGACTCAGCGAAATTATCGCCGTTTTTTTAACGTAAGATCAGCGCCCACATCTTCCATGATTACAAGTTTACTTCGCCGTTTTGAGGAAGTGGGTTCAGTTGCCGACCGTCCAGGAAGAGGTGCTCATCGAAATATTCGTACTGAAGACAACGTGGAAGCTGTGCAGCAGAGTGTTGCAAATGGTCCATCTGTCTCAACTCGTCGCCGTTCCAGCCAATTGGGTATACCCAGAACAACATTACAGAGAATTTTAAAGTTGGATCTAAAGATGTATCCATACAAAGTTCAAATTGTGCAACAGCTTCTACCGCAAGACCCCCAACAATGACTACAGTACGCTATTCGCTTTACACAATTAGCCATACAAAATGATTTTTTAAATAATCTTTTGATGACGGATGAAGCGCATTTCCATTTAAGTGGTTATGTGAATAAACAAAACTGTAGGTTGTGGGGCTCCGAAAATCCAAGGGCAATACATCAGCATCAGTCACACCCAATCAGATGCACTGTTTGGTGCAGTGTTATGGCCACAAATATCATCGGCCCATATTTCTTTGAGAATGAGGATGAAACGCCAGAAACGGTCTCCGGGGCTTCTTACAGAACAATGATCCAACTTTTTGCGGCCAATGGTCGAGCAGCATCCGAATTTGTGGTTTCAACAAGATGGAGCCACTGCGCATACTGCTAGGCAAACTATTGACATGCTGCGTGAAATTTTTGGTGAACGCATAATTTCAAGAAATTCAGATTTCCCTTGGCCTCCTCGTTCACCAGATTTAACTGCGCCCAATTTTCTTTTATGGGGATATTTAAAAGACAAAGTGTATGTTAACAAACCACAGACACTTGGACAGCTCAAGCAGAATATTCGAGACGAAATACGGCGCCTGCAACCAGAAACATTACGCCGTGTAATGCAAAATGCGCTAAAAAGAGCCAATGCCTGTATCGAGAAAAATGGTGGTCATTTGTCTGATGTCATATTCCACACATAGTCACGTTAAATTTCCATAAAATGTATTTAACATATTAAATTAAATCATTTAAAAAAACCCGTTATTACAGAGTTACACGTGTTTAACATCACTAGGTCTCATTTGGGCCACCCTGTACATGTATAATTAGTAAATAATAATAAATCAAAACAAAAAAAATGTAAAAAAATGCGTTTTCATATAAAATTCCATACAAATAGAAATAGAAATCCCTGTGGACCTTGTACTTCGTATAAGGGCAACGGATGACTCAACCGTCGGAGGGTTAATATAACAACTAAAGAATAATAAAAATATTCTATACTAAACATATACACCATTATTTCATAAATGTATAATATATTCAAAAGTTAAATATTTTCTTTGCATGCATATTTATTTTATGTTGTCAAGTGCTCTAATATACACACATTATGCTTTCTCATGACATGGCCAAACTTTTTATACGGAAAATCACAAATGCCTTGTTTTAAGCCCCACTTTCGGTATAAAAAAAGCTTTGCCATATAGAAAATTCATTCTTGTGAATTTTACCCAAAGCCCGAAAAATCAGAAAATAAAAATGTTTATTACAAATCATTCGCTTCTGCAGTGAGCACACACGCACTAATATTATTTCCACATACGAAAGTGTTAACAACAACAATAGTCATGTGTATGGCTATTGTGTTTGATACAAGACTGATTGATACATATTCGCCGCTGCCTCGTGAAATCGCCGATTGCTTTTTTCCAATGTGGTTGCCATACACATGAATATGTTGATTTTGACTCAAGAGAGCAGTGCAGTATCTTTGTAGTATATTGTCTTTGACTTTGCCTTCGAAATTTTTTACTGGCGGTTTGCCCGCATTTGCTCACTGCACACCTAATATTTATATATTAATTGCAGGGTTACCAACTCTCACACAATATTTTTTTCTACGAAATGATAATTTTCACATATGGGGCAATTTATTATATATACAATTTAAATAAACAGAGCAAAAATAAAGATTGCATTTATATTTAGTAATGATTTCGAATGAAATTCAATTGATTTGTTATATAAAAATAGTTCTTAGTAAATAATTTAGGGACACTCAAAGTTGGCAACCCTTGACACTCTATATCCTTGAAAAAAATGGGCAAGCAAATATAACACTTGCGAGATCTGCTAGTGTGAGGTTGTTTTAAAATTGATGTATGTAGCGGTAAAAATACAGTGTACCCCAATTAACTCTAACCATCGTAATTCCTCAATTCACTTCACTTCTCAAAATAACTGAAAACACAAAATTTTGTTGATAATTTCACATTGTCAATGAACTATCAAGATCCACAAGTCGAAATATTGGCAGTTGCGTTTAAGTAAAAAAATTAATTCGATACACCAAAAAATTTATTTTCGTCATTATTAAAGAAAGAAACACTACCTCGGTTTCATTAAAAGCATAAAGCTTTTAACTTAATTCGTTTAGCTGCATTTTTGACCTATTTTGAAGATTTTTCTGAGATAGTTGAAACTGTTTGTATTTGGGGTTTGTATTTGGGGTAGTGAAAATGGAATGCAATTGAATCAGATTTTATATAAAGAATAGTTATAATGTATTAAATGAACTTGCGTTTTCAATCCAAAGTAAATATTATAATTTTTTTGGATTAATTATCACCTTATTTTTTTAAAGTTTCGTAGTTTGTTATAAATTACAAATGAAGTGACCCCTTAAAATCCAATTCCAATATTTGTCTTTACTTATCTTTTTACCAAATTGACAAGAAAGGAACAAAAAATACTCAAAATTTATTAATACATCCAATGAAGTGCCGCAGAAATCAGCAACAGATTAACTTATAGATAAGTTTTGAACTAGTAAATTAACCACTTGATTTCTTACTATTAAATTTATTAGTGTATTTTGAACACTATATAATTTTCACTGCAGCAATATGGAATACGTGCGCAACAAATACAATAAATTCACTTACACATACGTGTGACACAAAAAAAAATCGATGAAACGGTAAATAAATAACACGCGAATGGAATGTATTTTCTTATTTTTCTTTAGTATGGGGGTGAATATTCAGTAAAGGAGTTGGAGAACTAGTATTATTAGAGAACACAATGGATGCAAAACAATATGTGAATATTTTAAAACTTTATTTGGTAAACAGCGCTGATAATTTTGGTTTCAATATTGATAACAAGTTGAAATTAAAATTTTACGAAGACACAATTTTAATGACACAAAGCAAGGACGCATATGGTAAGGATGTGGCTTCTTTACAAATGCCAAAAAGTATTAGATACGACTGTCCAGACTTGAACCCCATTGAAAATTTGTGGGCACATTTAAAAAGAAATGTAGCCAAGAGGCAACCGCAAGGTAGTTCACAGCTCAAAAATGCACTGCTGGAAGAATGGAATAAATTACAAAGCGAATATGATGTGAAGAAGCTGATTTATTCGATGGGGGGAAGACTACAAGGTGTTATAAATGCTAATTGGAGCTTAAAAAAATCAATTCATAGTGCTAATTTTCTCCTTTAAATTAATTTTTGTAACCTATTTCATATCTAAAAACATTTTTTTGAAACTTTTGTTTTTGTTCTTAATTTTGTTTTTTTTAGTCTCTTTATGTTACTGTCCATTAGTAAAAACATTGATTGAAAAAAATTACTCACAACAATGAAGAAAAACTATATTATATAGGGGAATATCAAATTGACAAATTTTTTACCATGTTAATATATATACATATATATATATATATATATATATATATATATATATATATATATATATATATATATATATATATATATATATATATATATATATATATATATATATATGTTTTGAAATTCGATTTCATTCTAATATCTAATTCAGAAATAAAGAAATAAGAAAATAATAGACCCACATTCATATACATACGCACATATGCATACCGTAAACCTGCAAGCCAGCATACAAACATGCATATATAGAACTCGTAGCAAAAGGAAAAAAACCAGAATGTATATATGTCTATTTGTTTTGCTCCTGCATTGCCGTGAAACTTCGGACGTTGAGTTAACTAATTATGGAATAGAAACCAATGCAATTTTAACTCATTTCGTTGAGTGAAGAGAACGATGCAGTATCTTTGTAGTACATTGTCTTTGGTAAAGTGTCTGATTACCTCTCACTTGGGAGAAGTCCTCACGTTCTTTACAGGTGCACCTCAAGCATCTCACATTTAACACTTTTTAACTTGTTGTATGTAAAAATTTATTGACTTTCTTTTTAATTAATAAATTAATACACATACATAAATATATATATATATATATATATATATATATATATATATATATATATATATATATATATATATATATATATATAATTTTACTTTAAAAAATCTATAATATTTTGTTGTTTGGTATTTTGATACATAAATTCATTTTCAATTATATGGTCTTTTTCCTTATGGAGGATATATTTCGGCGAATGTTGCTTGCATAATTATAAAGCGCTGCAGCTTATTAACTGTGTGAAAAGCTGCACCGGTTGTTACTGCCTCTGCCTCGACTTCAATCTCTGAAAAGAAATATGTATAAAAGTAATGAATACATTATCGTAGGTATAAAATAAAAATTAAAGTGTTATTACCTTTTTCCGAAGGGTAGTAATAATAATAATTTAGCTTTAGTAGTTTGCCCCATGGCCGACACTGCGACCTAAAAGATCTTTTGTGTCATACTACATTTGTCATTAATGATCCATGTGATCACAACTGTCCGATCTACTATGCCCTATAGGTTTAATACCGGCGTTTCTTCCGTAATGCCATAGCATTTCGTCCGTTTGGTGATCTCAAAGCGTCACAATTAAAGTTATCATGGTTCTTTTCTACCTAGATGTTCCCTCTGTAGAGAAAGGAAGTAGCTGAAAGTCATGTTCCTTCATTATCTTTTCCGCTTTATGGATAAATTTGTGAATTACCATAACTGGAGCATTCTTTACTTCTTCCAGTGCCAGTTGGTCGCGGTGGAATATATTCATTATGGTTCTTGCCAACGCAATGCAGTCGCACAGTATGTGCTTTCATATTCTTCTAGACAGAGCCGGCACTCCGTATCCTCAAGAATGCGGATTTTAGTCAGGTGATATTTCAGGTAGTAATGTCCTGATAGAAAACCTACTATTTTTCCTGTCTGCTTTTTTATTTTTCCTACTATTTAAAGTAAAAATAAAATAAATTGCTAAAAAAATAAATACAGGGCATATAATGCAAGCAGTAGTAGGTAGGTTTGATACACTTTTACTGTGTATGACACACACACACACGCGTCGTATATATTTGAGGTCATTTTTCGCGGTCATTTGTTCTGCCATACGCTTGGTGGCTGAGCTGGTGGGTCTTCGTATTTGCTGTGTTCGGTATACGGTTAACGAACTCAGTGCAAAGAGCAACGCGGAAACTAGGTCAGTAGACAACCAGGTGCTGAAAGCAAGTGAAAAAATAAACAGGGCCGGTTTAAAGTTTATTTTTTTGTGGCGTATTATTGATAGCGTTATAATTCACGGATGGGTGTATTACGGTTTGGCATGTCGGTCTGAAAACAACGGTGTGAGTTCCAGTTGTATAACGGCACTATCGAGACGTCTTAACAGCCAATAATAATGTGCGTCCGCGGGAAACCCAAGTAGCCAATATGTTGGCGCCATATATTTCGGCAACTGATCAGCTTACGGTTTTCGTCAGCCGGTTTGAACGACTACTACCGGAGTCCCATTCTCCGTTATCGCTTCGTGCATACGAGCGCGAATTAGCGACGCGAAAGGCTGCGCTTAAAGAGGCGAAGATAACAGCCTCTTCTGAAACTGGGGTCGTCAAAGATTCTGAAACTCTCTTGGAGTCAATTATGCAGCGCTTCGAGGCGAGCTATGACATTTTTCAGCGGGGGTCCGGTCCTCTCGCGGAAGCACAGCAACGCGTGGAACAGGTGGCACCTACTGCAGTTCGAGGGGACTCGCGTTTGTCCGGGGGTCACAGCACCTGTCGTCAAGAACACCCCACCCCGGCGTCTCCAGCCGTACCCAAGTCATCTTACCATACTTCTCAAAGTTCGTGCGCGGCAGATAAGGCGGGGCCAAGTCAAAGTCATCCGTGTGGTCGCCACTCCAGCCGGGTTCACTTGGGGGGCCTTAGTTAGCATAGAACACTAGGGGGTTTGGTATACGGCCCGGGCTCTGATAGATTCTGGTTCCGAGGGGTCCTTCTTATCGGGCCGCCTCCAAAAGCGCCTTAAGCTCCCGTCGCAATCGGTGCACGTTCAGGTATCGAGCGTCAGCAACACCCTTGCGGGCACCGTTACCAAAGCATGCCATATAACCATCAGGTCCCGGAACGATGCTTCCGTCCGCCTCCGGGTGTCAGTTTTAGTGTTGCCTACTTTGACAGGAGAGCTGTCGCCGCTCGTGTTAAACAAAGGAGAACGGCATAAACTCACTGGTTTGCAATTAGCGGATGCCGGCACTTCACACTCAACGCAGGTCGATTTGATTCTGGACGGAGACCTATACCCTCTAGTGTTGCTTGAAGGGATACATCGTAATATCGTAGGGGCGTTAATAGCTCAGGAAACCGTATTTGGCTGGATCCTTACGGGAGCTCTACCGCCTGACCGGGTTTCCTATTTCACTACGTGAGTCAAACCATCCGAATCTGATTCGGATGATTGCCTTTTGAGGCTATTTTGGGAAATAGAAAAGCCTTCACGTGAGAGGAAACTCTCCCAAACAGACAAGGAGTGTCTAGAGCTGTACGCTCAAACCACACGTACGGATCCATCAGGGCGCTATAATCTCCCTTCCATTCAAACGCATTTTGTCCGTGACAAGTCCTTGCGGGCGTCACGCCACATAGCACTGCGGTAATTCGAAAGAAACGAGGCACGGTTGGGAAAGAATCCAGTCGATAAAAATCCAATATGATTCGGTGGTACTGGAGTATGTGGCATTAAATCACATGGAAAAGGTACTCCGGCCATCGATTGCTCCGGTGCCCAACTATTGCTTGCCGCATAACGCAGTAATAAAGCCAGAGAGCACCACCACAAAATTAGGTGTGGTCAACGCCTCGCAGGTAACATCACACACAGTCAGCTTGAACGACGTGTTGAATATCGAGTAGTTTCATGCATTTTGGGACGCATCACAGGCAGCATACGCTGTAGCCCTTTACGTTCGGTGTAAAGAAAAAATTCCATCTCATCCCATCTGCTAGTGGCAAAATCTCGGGTGGCCCCTCTGAAAACAATTTCCCTATCCACGCTTAGAGCTATGCGGGACGACCTTACTAGCGGAGCTAATTCATCCACTTAAATCGGCGCTGAACTTAAATCGGGAAGAACTTGTTTTGTTGGATGGATTCGACGATTGTGTTAGCGTGGCTTCGGAAGCCGCCTCATGTGTGGAAAATGTTTGTGGCGAATCGTGTCTATACCATTCGGAGTAAAATAGGAGGGGACCACTGGCGCCATGTTCGATCTGAGGACAACCCAGCAGACTTAGCAAGTCGAGGTGTCTCCCCGGAGGCACTTCTGGATAATAAACTTTGTTGTGAGGGACCTGCCTGGCTCCAACAAGAACAAAAGCTCTGGCAACTTCCGCTTGACGCAAACTCGTTCGCAACCGAAGAAGAACAGCGACCAGCTCAATGCCATGTGGCGTCCATATCTGCCACCGATGACCCAATCCTACGCTTTTCATCGTTACCTCGAGCCCTACGGGTGTTAAGTTTTGCGCGGCGATTTACTCGATATTGCCTCGTGAAGTATCGACGCGAAGCCCCTGAGAAAGGAGTGCCACTGACACCAGGGGAAATCAGTGAAGTCAACCTGCGTCTGATCGTACAAGCACAACAAATGTACTATCCCAAAGAATACAAGGCACTTGCGGCAAACACGCCGCTACCGCGCTCAATCTAAATTCTGGCACTGAATCCTTCCTTACAATCAGATGGGAGCCTACGCGTCAATGGAAGGCTCGCCCAGACTGTGCACCTGCCATTTTCAGAACGACATCCGATTATCCTTCCGTATTATAGTCACTTCACAAGCTTAGCGGTGAAATTCATTCATCAAGTGTCCCTCCACGGGGGAAAGCAATTAATGCTGCGGTTGGTCCGGACTCAATACTGGATACCACGAGCGAAACCACTTATCAAAAGTACGATCCTCCAATGCAAGATGTGCACATTGATGAAGAAACGCCAACAGTCCCAAATCATGGTCGCCCTACCAGTTGAACGCACAATATGCTCACGAGCCATACAGGGGTGGACTTTGCAGGGCCATTCGATATCAAACATTACAAGGGACGAGCGTGCCATGTGACGAAAAGATACGTCTGTATCTTCTTATGCTTCGTTACAAAAGCTGTACATCTTGAGGCAACTACCGCCCTGAGTACGCCTGCTTTCCTCGCAGCACTATCTCAATTCGTCGCTTGACGAGGGTGCCCATCAAAAATCTAGTCTGATAACGGTAGAAACTTCGTAGGAGCCGAAAAAGCTATAAATCTGGATATCCAGCGGATGCTGAAAGAGACGCGTGATCGAACCCTTACGGGCATTTTCACACCCAAATAGAATGGGAATTCAAATCCCGTCACTCTCCACACATGAGGGGACTTTGGGAAGCCGCAGTGAAAAGCTTCAAACACAACTTCAAGCGTATGGCGGGGCAGCTCAAATATACTCTTGAGGAATTTCTAACTCTTTTAGCTCGCATAGAAGCGAGTCTTAACTCTAGGCCCATTAGTGCTCTTTCGTAGGATCCCATGGATTTTCAAGCATTGAAGCACGGCCATTTCCTAGTGGGTTGACCGCTCCCAGCGCCCGCCGAACAAGAGGAGACTACGCCATTCCTCTCGATCATTAACCGGTGGTGTAAGCTGAAGGCCCTCGCCCACCAATTCAATGCACGATGGAAGATGGGGCACCTTCTAGGCTGCCAAAGACGCATCAAATTGTATACTCCCCAGAGGAACATCAGTGTAGCAGACTTAGTAGTTGTGTGGGTGGACAACCTCGCGCCTCAGAAATGGCGGCTGGGCAGAATCACTGAAGCGCATCCTTGCCCAGATGGAAAAGTACGTGTCGTAAGCGTGCGAACCGTGCGAGGAGTCTTGCCCAGACCTATCACCAAAATCGTCGTTCTCCACGCAGAAGAGCCTCCTCGAAGAGAAGCGTAATTTGTCTTTAACACACTAACAAACTACTTCCCTTTGTTGCGTCCCTTTTGTCGTCACCTTAGTAACACTCCTATCTTTTTTCCCGTAGACATCCTATACCACAGGATACGGTCGCGGCAGACCCATCACCGCCGACGAGCTACAGGTCACAACGCCACCCATCTTGCGAACCATATCTCCTCCACCGGGACCGCGGAATCACGATGAGTCAGGGGCAAGGGTATGGACATGGCTGGCGCACGTCGCTCAAGCCCAGGAGACAGGAGCACCCACGAAGCCACCCTAACCGCACCTATCAATGCGCCATCTGTGGCAAAAGCCACCACACCTCCCGCCATTGATGAGACAATGACGGATTCGGCGTGGGCATGTCTTTCTCTTGCAATAATGCAAGGGGGCAGCATGTTTCCACCGAATCCTCATTCTGTGAGGTCTCCCGCTCGTTGTTTGGGACACCATGCTGTCGGTCGTTCGCCACGCTCTGCACGGACAGTACGGACCAAAAATCCACACTGTACGGACGAGCACGACTGAGCGGCCGGCTCATGCGTCCGGGCCATCGGCGTGGGAGACATCGCCATAAACGAAGGAGACTTCGGCTTCTTCGTCATTTTGACCTTTCACTCTCGATCAAACCGCCTAACGCGCAACATTCCTCTTATATTATTTGAAATTCTTAAGTGTAAGCTACAATTATCTAAAATAGAAAGTAAAGAACACAATATATTAAAGCAGCATACAAACACAGTCCACCGCATAATCCAATAATTATGATTATCATAATATCGTGTACCAGAGTTATTACTATTCTAGTTTTTATGAGTGTGACGTGATTGATTGTCAGTATCTTGTTGACTTATATTTTGCTTATAAGAATTATTTTTATTGTGTTTATAGTTATTATCATAAGTTTTATTGCTTTTGAATTTATTTTGAATATTCTGCTTCAAACTTTGATTACTTTGTTTAAAAGCATATCCAGTTTCGTGCAGAATTGTCATCGATTCTTCCAAATCATTTGGATTTCTATAGCATAGAATTCCCTTCATTGGCTCCGGAATCTTACTTACAAATAATCTAAGTGCTGTTTAACTATTTTGCTTAACTTTCACTGCCTCCCTCTATTTTAGTTTAAGTATTTTATCTTCGCAACGTTGCATTAAGATCGTTATAATATTCAAAACAATTTGTTTTGAACGATAAGGATCTTAATTCGTCATAGAGTTGATCGATACTTAATTTGTCTCCAAAGTTTTAAATTAATAGTTTTTTAAATTCTCCCAAATTTGGATTGAGCTACGGATTTCAATAGCTTCGCGCGCCTTTCCAACTAGCCTACTTTTAATTACATCGAAAAATATTAGCTCACTTAACTCATTATAAACAGACAAAATCGGAAATATTCTATCCACTAGTTCGACGAATATATTTAATTTTTCTGTGTTTCCCTCAAAACTAGGTAAGCTACTCAAATAGTTGATTGGGTCAATATTTACTTGTGCTTGCGTCATCTTTGTTTCGTTGATCACTTGTTGACTTTTGTTGATTGTTGCGTTGTGTCTGTCCTGTTTTTGTTCTTGATGCTGATATTCCTCTTCTTGTTGTTCTGGACTTTTGTTGAATGGTACGATGTGTCTGTCCTTTCGGTGTTCCTGTTTCTGATTTTCTTCTTCTTGTTGCTTATTGAGGTGGTCCGATTGATAGGAAAATTCCACTTGGCGTCGATTATACACGGACACCTCTCTAAGTTTTCTTCTGCGTGCTTTCAGGTTCACCGATTAACAATTTTTTCTTTTACGTCGAATTGTTAATTTTTTGTTTCATAAGTTTAGTTTCAATTGTTAAAATTTTTTTTTAAAAATTTTTGTTTTTATAGATTCGTTGCCGACTGCGCCAGTTTTGTTCTGCTCACTGTTGCACTATTATTTTAGAAGAAATACCAGAAACTTTTTATTTTTAATAAGTTAAATCTTTATTTTTGGTATCCTGCTTAAGACTGACTTATGATCTAAAAACTAACATACTTCATTCCTTACGGATTGGAGCTTTCCTGATCATCCAAGTTAGCAAGTTCCAGTCGTAAAGATTTAAAATATAGAAAGAGAACAAAACATTTGGAACAATTTCCATGACGCGAGTTACGTCAGAACCGCAACCCATACCCAACTCTTGCTTCCAATATACCATATATATATATATATATATATATATATATATATATATATATATATATATATATATATAAATATATTAATATATAAATATATATATATATATATATATATATATATATATATATATATATATATATATATATATATATATATATATATATATATATATATATATATATATATATATATATATATATATATATATATATATATATATATATATATATATATATATATATATATATGGTATATTGGAAGCAAGAGTTGGGTATGGCGTTAAAATTTTTTTTTTAAACTTGAATGTGGGTAGCGATCAAAATATGCGATTTGATACCAAAATTGATGTAGCTAATTTTCAGGCTGATGGGAGGGTGTCAAGCCGTGCCATAATGAGGTCAAAGGTCAAAACTTTCAAAAATCACCAAAATATACTTTTTTTTGCATTTTATTAATTTTTTAATAAGAAATACTATATAAATATGTTTTTTCTTTAATTTTTATTTAATAGGCTTAAATTAATTTTATTTTAAATCAATGAAGATTTTGTATAGTATGGGAAGTCCTTACGGTAGCCCTCTACAATGTGTAACAAGTACTCTTTATCGTCTTCGTTGTGTGTTAACCATCTGTTAAAGTCCGTTATTAGTTTGACTTCTCTTTCGGCGGCATCATTCACAACAGTAATGCATTTGACGATCTGTTCCCCTTTCCAAAATGCTTCGCTCTTAGGCCAATTTGACGGATCAAAGCGTAAAAAATCCATAGGAATTTCCAAACGAGAAAAAAAACTTTTGTTTTTGTAGTTACAAAAGACCTTAAATTCTTGGATGTGAATAATTGTAATTCATCAACGCTTGCACACACTTTTTTAGAAGGGAAAATATCAACATCATCGCAGATGTGATTGTCCTTATCGGATTCTATTTGAAAAACCATCTTTTTCTTTATTTCTGTGTCTACATGTGGATCAAAAAAGGCAAGTGCAACTGCTTCTTCTGATATATACCATAGATGGTTCCGAATTTTTTCCAATAGCACTGTAGATATTTTTTTTATCGAAATAGCCAATAATCCCCTTTATCAGTTGCATATCTCTATTTGGCGCTTCAACTGCATTTGCGGTTCTGAACCAGTATGGAATATAGAGACTTACTAAGAAAATGCACATATTAAGAATTCCATTTAACTGACTCGCAGAAATTTTTAAGTGTGCGTGAACAATATACATTATTAGACAATAGAAGGCCTTGGACATGAATCTCGCATGAGACGTCGCTCCTGGTGCACGAAATATGAAATTGGGAATGCAACCACTAAGAAAAATAAATGCAAGTTGTAGGAGTTCTCTATAATCATGTCGAATGTGGACTTTCGCTAAATATTCAAGACAGAAGTGCTTGCCTGTTCCGCGTTCCTCGACAGATATGACACTCAAAACTTGTTCATCCTGCATACAAGTGCTGTAACCCTTTGAATAAAGTGTGCTTCATTCCCGTGCAAAACGTTCAAAAATTGCCACCTCTGGGCCACTTGATTTTCCGAAATTAATCTCAAATACAGCTCTTAAGAGAATTTCTGCAATATGGTGCCGACATGGTAACCACAATAAGCTGCGTTCCAGTTTGCGTTCCAATAAAGTTCCAGCACCACTATGAGGGCCAGTATTTGCAGCAGTTGTATCAAAACATATCATTTCTAATGAATTTAGCATATTTATTTTTAGCAAATAGTCGTAGACTGATTGAGCGACTGCAGCACCAGTTCCATCTTCAATGATGGAAATAGCTATCAATTTTTCAACGTTCTCCGACGTGAGCACAATAGCCAAGCGTTCAACTTTATCTTTTCCAGCAATTGCGGGAAGTAGCTTTCCGTCCCAATGCAAAACAATTGTTTCAGGGATCTAAAAAACTTAAGTTCAAAGAAAAACTTATAACTTCGAATACAAAAATTTTTACTTTGAAATTTTCAATAATTTCTTTGTCATGGCGCCGACGATATTTTTTACGTTGTTCACGCAAACTTGTGCAATTCAGAACAAGATCCTCAAGATTGTGACCCAACGCTTTGGCAGTTGCACTGATGAAGTGTATAGCTAATGGAGATGAGATATTGCCAGCATCCATACAAGCTAGCATTCTGTCGTCAATAAAATTCTTTTTTCCACGTTTTCGAATCGGCTTATTGGAGCAACTTGGAATGTTGTCAGTCTGATTTACATCCATCGCCTGCACATCATCTCCCGATTCATCACTCTCAAATTCAACATGTTCCATAGTCAAGTCTGTATATGACATTAAATGGACAAAAAAATAACCACTGTACGTCCAAATACTATATAATAATTACCTGAAGTGACTTTTTTCTCTTCATAATTTTCTTTTCGACGTTTGTCATCTTCCAATCTTTGTGCCTTTCTTTTTTCTTTATTTGTGACATTTTGGCGACACAAGTCATTCTACCAACACGCCCATGTTCTCGCTGCTTCGTTAAGAAGTCTCTATCTTCCTGAATACTGATAAGCTGGAGAGCGTCAACGTGGGCAATGTCAAATAAATTGTTTAAATTTTCCTTTCATTTTCTTTGTCATTTTCTTTTTTGCGATGGCTCGGGAACGGAGATTTACATACTTTTTGGACTGTTCTCCACTCTTCGTAAAGTTTAATGACTTTTGCAGAGCATGTTCTTTGATCTGGCGTTGGGATTCTAGCTTTTTCCCAAAAAGGCAATAACACCAATCTTGCACTTTCTTTAACTGTTTTATTTTCACAACGTACATTATAAAAAAAACACTAAAGCACTTGCTGTTTTGATGGCAATTTCACACCAACTATTTTAGGTTCACATTTACCAATCAAGTAAACATTTGTGTCAGCAGATCGAAGCCGTTTTAACGATGAATTTGTCTTCTGAGCCATTTAATTGCAAAAATTAACAAAGTATCTTATTTTACAATAAGTTAAACCTCTCTCCACTATATTCAAATTCACTACGAAAAGTATGGTCGAAGATTCCAGAAATAGATGGAGATGACACTAGGTAGGAATCACCACAAGAATATACTCGAATATTCGAGAAATAGATGTCAATATCACATTAGTGACAGATATAAATACAGCGGTTTGCGTTGTACTCGAGTTGGTCTAGTTACGAACGCCAAGAAGTAAGCAACGCGAGATCGATTGTTTAAGTGTTGATTGTCAAATAATTGTGTTTATAACAGTTTGAGTACTAAGTGTAATAAAGAACATACGTCGTTATTATTGTAATTTAGAAGAACTCTATTTTATTGTTGTGGAATAAAATAACGCGTAAGTGAACGAATTAGTAGAAAATACGTAACAATATTGTTAGCATTTTTTAATTTCTATAAATATTTTTGTCTTACTATAATAGCAGAAACAGCATACATTTTTGCAACTTAGAGCTCAATTAAAAATTATAATATAATATTTGATTCTGGTGATATTGTAAACTACAGCGTTAATACAAATAATAAGTAATTTACAAGTTATAAATGATGTTCTAATTTATAGTAGTTTTATTCATAGTATTTCTAATTAAAGAAATTAATAAAATGCAAAAAAAGAGTATTTTGCTGGCTTTTCAAAAGTTTGACCTTTGACCTCATTATGGCACGGGTTGACACCATCCGATCAACCTGAAAATTTGCTACATCAATTTTGGCATCAAATCGCATATTTTGATCGCTACCCACATTCAAAATTCCAAAAAATAAAAAAAACTCCATATTAGCTGCGCCAGGTCTAATATATATATATATATATATATATATATATATATATATATATATATATATATATATATATATATATATATATATATATGTATATATATACACTTGGAAGAAAAAGTCTACGTACAATATATGAAAATAACAAATTGTTATTTATTCAATTTCAGGATGATTTTTTAGAAATTTGTTGATGCAGTATCATAGTTATTTAAGTTTACTATATATTTCCAAAAAATTTGGCAAAAACAACAACAAACAAAAAATAACTGAACTTAAATCCAAAAAAAGCAAATTTCAATGCGGAAAAAGTCTACGTATAAAATATAAATGAATGAAAAAATTAACAATAATTTTCAAAATTAAAATAAAAACATATATTTAATAATTGGTTGCGTAACACTTTCACTTGCCCACCTCTGCTAAACATTTCGGAATTGATTAGACCAATTTTTCGGTCTTTATGGTACTAATGTTTGCGCACTCAGCACTCGAATTAGGTCCTTGAGCATAGTCCTCGAGGAAATTTGGTAATTTCGAATGCGCCGTTCTAGTAAACCCTATAAATGTTCAATCAGATTTAAGTCAGGTGATTTTGGTGGCGTGCCAACTGATGGGGTGCATTATAAAGGAGATTAAGCTTCACTACCTCTGCTGTATGCTTTGGGTCATTGTTGTGCAGGAAGTAAAATGATGGATCTAAGGAAAGATTTTTTGCGCTGGTCTTCATCTTCTGTTGGAAGATATTTAGGTAGTCTATTTTATTTTCAATAAACTCCAATTCGTCCATTGCGGAAGGTGCCATGCATCCCAGATCAACACTCTTCTACCGCTGTGTTTAACTGTGTTTCTTTTGGAAGGCTGCACCGGGTCTCCGCCATACTATCTTAGATCCTTTAAAGCCAAAAATGCAAAATTTGCTTTCGTCAGAAAACATTAACTGCTTCCAGAAGTTTTCACCTTCATTTAAATATTTTTGGGCAAATTCTTGTCGTTTTAGTCTATTAACTATTGAAACATATGTTTTTTTGCGAGCGATACGTCCATGTTAGTGGTGATTTTTTAAAATTTTTGGTAAAATATCGGCACATAATTTTTGTATGTGCTTCTCCTCAATATCCTCTGCCAGCTCTGCTGCCGTTAGTCGTGGATTGACTTTTATTTGCCCTATAAGACCCTGGGTTTCCCTGGTACTTAGTAGTGATTGACGACCAGAGCGTGGCTTTGAGGTTAATTTTCCCGTCTTTTTGAAGTTATTAATAACTGTTTGTATAGAAGAACGTGCTCGATCTGGAATTCCGTCAATTTCAAGGTATATTTTCCATTTTTACCAAAGATGCATCATGATCTTTCGTTCACTGACGTTGATTTCCTTTCGTTTAGTTTCTATCACAAACAAATACTTCAAATTGATTTTTTTTTAAATTTCTAGATATTTAGAAATAAAAATATAACTGCTGAAGTAACAGCCTAGATATTTTGGAATAATTTCATTCCCAAAATATGACAAGTTCATATGAGTTCAAATTAACTTTTCATAAAAACTCTATTTACCAATAATTAACATTTAGTCATTACGAAATAAATGTTACTCCCAAATTTTCATTCCTACAATATGACAAGTTCACATGAGTTCACTTTCAGTTTTTCATTGAGTAACCTTAGAGGTAACAAATTAATTTTAATTTCAGTTAAGATTGTAATATCCCAAGTGAAACAATAAAATATCATTAAATGTATATTAATTGTTTTTTTTTGGGAATTACTTTTCGCGACTCACATAACTGGCGCAGTCGAACTACAATTATTCAAAAGAATAAATTGAAAAGATACTTCGAGTGAAAATATTATTCTAAAGAATAATATACAAAACAAAAATAGTGGAGATTCAAAAATTTCACGCAATTTGTTTAAGTAAATAGTGGAAGTTTCTAATATTAACACAAAATTCTAAAAAAATAACATAAGAAATAAATAGTGGAAGTTTTAAAAGGAATTAATATAATATTCCAAAGAATATAAATCATCAAAATATATGCTAAAAATAAATTCATTTAAAAGACTAAGAGCAAGCATAAGTGAAAGTGAACAGAACACAAACGAAACCAAACGAAGCAGAACAATGCCAGGTCAACAAATAACAATAGCGGTGGCACCAGCGTTTACAATAAACGATTTAATAAAAGATGCTCAACGAATTCACGAATTCCGAGGCGATGACCAATTTGCTTTGACATCCTTTATACGAGAGGTTGATACACTGCTACCACTTCTAGATGAACATCCACAAGCAAAGGACTATGTTTACCAAAGGGTAATAGTAAACAAAGTCCAAGGAACAGCATTAGACATTATCAGAATACTAGGACAGGAGGCAACTTGGAATGAAATCAAAGCAGCACTCATCAACAACTTCGGCGTTCAAGAATCCTACCATCAACTTTACCAGAAGGCATTCTCCATCAGGAATTACAATGTAAGAGAATATTATATATTATTAAGAAATATTTTATCTAAACTTAACGAAAAATATGAGTATGACTCAAAAAAGCCATTAGAATTCAACCCAAAAAATAATGAATCTATCATTTTAAGAACATTCTTAAACAATATAAATGTAAATTTAACTTCAATTATATTGAATAGAGACATAAAAAATTTACGTGAGGCATTTAACTTATTAGAAAGTGAGCGATTAATAAGAGACAAAAACGCAAAGCCAAACTAATACAAGACCATTCCAAACAACAATAATGGACCAAAGTATAACTTAAACAATACAAACAGATACCATCAGTATAATAATCAACAAAACTTTAGGCATCAGTACAGTGACGAAAAAATAAACTCACCACAGACATACAACAACCAACATACTTTCAGACAACAAAACACAAATTTCACACAAAATTCGGGAAGATTCCATGTCAGTCCCCGAGACAATCATACCAACAGACAAAATTACTTGCTTAATTGATTCTGGATCATCCACCTCCCTATTAGATGAGCAAATACTACCACAATATAAAAGAGAAACGACAAAAACTCCAATAAAATGTAGATCACTTAATAGTGAAACACTTATAAACACAGAAATAATAACTGACCTTCCAAAAGAGTTTAAACCAGACGCATTAATGGTTTGGAAATGAAAGGCAAAAGTTTTCAAGGAATAATAGGTCAAAATTTATTGAAACCCTTAGGAGCTAGAATAGATATGGAAAAAGATATTCTTATTATTAATAACAGCGAAATTAAATTTCTTTATGCTTGTCCATATAGTGAAGAAAGAAGAAATTCATCAATTAGATTATAGCGACCCCGAAATAGCGAAATTCGAGGATCTTTTTAAATAACTTAACTCTGAAGAGAAGGTAAAATTAGAAAAGCTTGTTAAATCGAATTGAGAACTATTTTATAAAGAAGGAGATAACTTAGGAAGCACTTCAGCTATAAAACACGAAATAATAACTATTAATGAAATACCCACATATTCAAGTACACGAACAGGAAATTACGACCCAAATTAATGCATTGCTTCAGCAGGGCATTATTAGAGAAAGTAGTTCACCTTACAACAGTATCCAGTGGATTGTCCCAAAGAAAACTGACTACTCCGGGAAAAAGAAATGGAGGATAGTGATTGATTATAGGCGGCTAAACGAAATAAGTATAGACGACAAATTTCCAATACCGAATATAGAAAATATTCTTGACAAATTAGGCCGAGCTCAGTATTTTACGACGCTAGGTCTTGCAAAAGGCTTCCACCAAATTTTGGTAAAAGAAGAAGACAGAAAGAAGACAACATTCTCTACCCCTTTAGGCCATTATGAGCATGTTCGGATGCTCAAAAATGCGCCATCCACCTTCCAACGAATGATGAACTATGTACTTAAGGACTGTATAAATACTATCTGCGTTGTACATATGGACGATATTTTAATTTTTAGTACGACACTTGAAGGACATATAGAAAGTATAACAAAAGTTTTTGATCGATTACAATATTAAAAATACAACTAGATAAATGCCGTTTTTTTGCGAAAGAAACTGAATTTTTAGGACATGTATTAACCCCCGAAGGAGTGAAACCTAACCCCAAGAAAGTAGAAAATAATCTGTAACTAAAATTACCGCAAACCCCAAAACAAATTAAATCATTCTTAGGAGCTTCGGGATATTATAGGAAATTCATTAGAGATTATGCGAAAGTAGCGCAACCAATGACCAAATATCTAAAAAAAAGGTGGAAAAGTTAACACTAGCGACTCGAATTACAAAAACGCCTTTGAAAAATTACAACGCATAATTACAGAGAGTCCAATTTTGAAATACCGCGATTTTAACAAAACTTTTAAACTCGTAACAGATGCTAATGCATTCTCAATTGGTGCAATACTCCAACAAAACAACCATCCCATTTGCTATGCAAGCAGGACATTGAATGAACACGAACGAAATTGTTCAACAACAGAAAAATAACTGTTAGGCATCGTTTGGGCTACCAATTACTTCCGACCTTATTTGTACGGTACCAAATTCGATCTCTTAACAGATCACCAACCATTGAAATGGCTCTACTCAAAAAATAACGGCAAAGTTATAAATCCCCGACTTCAGAGATTGTTATTAAAATTAGGAGAGTATAATATTAATATAGATTACATCAAAGGACAAGACAATAAAATTGCAGATTTCTTAAGCCGCATTAATACAAAAACAAATCAGATAAACGCAATAGATGCAAATATCGACAGTAATACAGACATGGATGAAGATTGTAGCATTTCGCTACATAACAATGCAGATAATGATAGCATAGCAACTATTCATTCGCAAGAAGAAAACATAAACAGCCATATCCCTATACTTGAAACAGTAGTTAACCGCTTCAGAACGCAATTAATTCTAACAAATAATAAAACTAAGGATTTTGAAATAAAATAAAAAAACAGAAAAATATTCATATCTTCCCAGGATATAGAAAATAATTTATTAGATATTCTACGAAGGTACATTAAGCCTGGCAAAATAGGCATATACACTGAGTTAAATGACCACGAATATAATAAACTTCAACAAAAAATTATAGAATTATTTGACGGAGTTAATACTCTAAAATTTGTTAGGTGTTCCTTCCACGCCAAAGACTTAAATAATGAAGAAGAAGCTTTTAAGCAGATAAAAAAAATATCACAAATTCAAAACAGGTCATACAGGAATTAATGAGAACTACGAGGGCCTCAAAGTGCATGTTTATTTCCCAAATCTGAAAATGCTTGTACAGAAATACATCAATAATTGTGATGTATGTAACAGAGTAAAATATGACCGGCGACCAATTAAAAATAAATTTCAATTAACCGAAACTCCGACAGATATACGACAAATCATATACATAGACATCTATACGAACTCAAAATCCAACTTTCTTACTTTTATTGATAAGTTTTCTAAATATGCAACTGCATATCACTTAGAAGATCGTAATAACCAAACTTTCATTGAAAAACTAAGACTCTTTAAATCTCAAAACGGACATTTTATCAAATTAATAACAGATAACGAATTTCGCAGTATTAATATTAAAGACTACTTAAGAAACGAGGACATAGAACTTCATCTTGTAAAACCTAAAAATCACACAGGCAATTCAGATGTAGAGCGACTACATAATACACTTGCCGAAAGAATAAGAATTCTATACATAGAAAATCAACACTTGAGTATAAAAGAAAAAATAAGTAAAGCCTTAGAATGGTACAATAATAGCTATCAATCCATAACTAAAGAAAATCCACTGAATATACAACAGGGCAAATGTAATAAAGAAATAATTTATAATAATATTTTAAAAGAGAAAAACAGATACATAAGTAAAATGAAAGTAGACAGAGAAGAATATTTGGAAGATAGAGAGGAAGGCTATATTAAGAATTATAAAAGCGTTAGTTATAAGGATGAACCTAAATTCACTAAAAAACCTCTCGACAATATACACACATCAATTATTAAAAGACGATATAAATTTTCAGACCAATTGGATACTCAAATTATTCTGACAGCGATAACCATCAAGGCACATCTGAGCATGGAGCCAATTGAAACTAATTTTGGGTATATGGAAATCAAACTTGACGATACGGACTAAATAGAAAGTTATGACACAATTGTTCATATCATAAACCCTACTTAAATCTTGAATATTATAAACGACTTGGACACGGATATAGGACAATGGGATCAACACCGTGTAGATTACTCTTTAGAAGTTCAACTTAATGCCACAAGAAACAAACTTCGAACACTCATTCCCCATAGGAACAGAAGAGGACTCGTAAGCTTCGTAGGTACAATACATAAATGGCTATACGGTACAATGAACGATGACGACCGTCAAGAAATCGAAGAACATTTACGGACAATAGACACGAACGTACATAATAGTAAACAAAATGTAAACCAGCAGGTAAAGATTAACACTGAATTCAACGACACATTTTCAAAATATACTTTTTTTTGCATTTTATTAATTTTTTAATAAGAAATACTATATAAATATGTTTTTTCTTTAATTTTTATTTAATAGGCTTAAATTAATTTTATTTTAAATCAATGAAGATTTTGTATAGTATGGGAAGTCCTTACGGTAGCCCTCTACAATGTGTAACAAGTACTCTTTATCGTCTTCGTTGTGTGTTAAGCATCTGTTAAAGTCCGTTATTAGTTTGACTTCTCTTTCGGCGGCATCATTCACAACAGTAATGCATTTGACGATCTGTTCCCCTTTCCAAAATGCTTCGCTCTTAGGCCAATTTGACGGATCAAAGCGTAAAAAATCCATAGGAATTTCCAAACGAGAAAAAAAATTTTTTGTTTTTGTAGTTACAAAAGACCTTAAATTCTTGGATGTGAATAATTGTAATTCATCAACGCTTGCACACACTTTTTTAGAAGGGAAAATATCAACATCATCGCAGATGTGATTGTCCTTATCGGATTCTATTTGAAAAACCATCTTTTTCTTTATTTCTGTGTCTACATGTGGATCAAAAAAGGCAAGTGCAACTGCTTCTTCTGATATATACCATAGATGGTTCCGAATTTTTTCCAATAGCACTGTAGATATTTTTTTTTATCGAAATAGCCAATAATCCCCTTTATCAGTTGCATATCTCTATTTGGCGCTTCAACTGCATTTGCGGTTCTGAACCAGTATGGAATATAGAGACTTACTAAGAAAATGCACATATTAAGAATTCCATTTAACTGACTCGCAGAAATTTTTAAGTGTGCGTGAACAATATACATTATTAGACAATAGAAGGCCTTGGACATGGATCTCGCATGAGACGTCGCTCCTGGTGCACGAAATATGAACCACTAAGAAAAATAAATGCAAGTTGTAGGAGTTCTCTATAATCATGTCGAATGTGGACTTTCGCTAAATATTCAAGACAGAAGTGCTTGCCTGTTCCGCGTTCCTCGACAGATATGACACTCAAAACTTGTTCATCCTGCATACAAGTGCTGTAACCCTTTGAATAAAGTGTGCTTCATTCCCGTGCAAAACGTTCAAAAATTGCCACCTCTGGGCCACTTGATTTTCCGAAATTAATCTCAAATACAGCTCTTAAGAGAATTTCTGCAATATGGTGCCGACATGGTAACCACAATAAGCTGCGTTCCAGTTTGAGTTCCAATAAAGTTCCAGCACCACTATGAGGGCCAGTATTTGCAGCAGTTGTATCAAAACATATCATTTCTAATGAATTTAGCATATTTATTTTTAGCAAATAGTCGTAGACTGATTGAGCGACTGCAGCACCAGTTCCATCTTCAATGATGGAAATAGCTATCAATTTTTCAACGTTCTCCGACGTGAGCACAATAGCCAAGCGTTCAACTTTATCTTTTCCAGCAATTGCGGGAAGTAGCTTTCCGTCCCAATGCAAAACAATTGTTTCAGGGATCTAAAAAACTTAAGTTCAAAGAAAAACTTATAACTTCGAAAACAAAAATTTTTACTTTGAAATTTTCAATAATTTCAAAGTAAAAATGTCGTCAATAAAATTCTTTTTTCCACGTTTTCGAATCGGCTTATTGGAGCAACTTGGAAGGTTGTCAGTCTGATTTACATCCATCGCCTGCACATCATCTCCCGATTCATCACTCTCAAATTCAACATGTTCCATAGTCAAGTCTGTATATGACATTAAATGGACAAAAAAATAACCACTGTACGTCCAAATACTATATAATAATTACCTGAAGTGACTTTTTTCTCTTCATAATTTTCTTTTCGACGTTTGTCATCTTCCAATCTTTGTGCCTTTCTTTTTTCTTTATTTGTGACATTTTGGCGACACAAGTCATGCTACCAACACGCCCATGTTCTCGCTGCTTCGTTAAGAAGTCTCTATCTTCCTGAATACTGATAAGCTGGAGAGCGTCAACGTGGGCAATGTCAAATAAATTGTTTAAATTTTCCTTAAAGTCATTTTCTTTTTTGCGATGGCTCGGGAACGGAGATTTACATACTTTTTGGACTGTTCTCCACTCTTCGTAAAGTTTAATGACTTTTGCAGAGCATGTTCTTTGATCTGGCGTTGGGATTCTAGCTTTTTCCCAAAAAGGCAATAACACCAATCTTGCACTTTCTTTAACTGTTTTATTTTCACAACGTACATTATAAAAAAAACACTAAAGCACTTGCTGTTTTGATGGCAATTTCACACCAACTTATTTTAGGTTCACATTTACCAATCAAGTAAACATTTGTGTCAGCAGATCGAAGCTGTTTTAACGATGAATTTGTCTTCTGAGCCATTTAATTGCAAAAATTAACAAAGTATCTTATTTTACAATAAGTTAAACCTCTCTCCACTATATTCAAATTCACTACGAAAAGTATGGTCGAAGATTCGAGAAATAGATGGAGATGACACTAGGTAGGAACCACCACAAGAATATACTCGAATATTCGAGAAATAGATGTCAATATCACATTAGTGACAGATATAAATACAGCGGTTTGCGTTGTACTCGAGTTGGTCTAGTTACGAACGCCAAGAAGTAAGCAACGCGAGATCGATTGTTTAAGTGTTGATTGTCAAATAATTGTGTTTATAACAGTTTGAGTACTAAGTGTAATAAAGAACATACGTCGTTATTATTGTAATTTAGAAGAACTCTATTTTATTGTTGTGGAATAAAATAACGCGTAAGTGAACGAATTAGTAGAAAATACGTAACAATATTGTTAGCATTTTTTAATTTCTATAAATATTTTTGTCTTACTATAATAGCAGAAACAGCATACATTTTTGCAACTTAGAGCTCAATTAAAAATTATAATATAATATTTGATTCTGGTGATATTGTAAACTACAGCGTTAATACAAATAATAAGTAATTTACAAGTTATAAATGATGTTCTAATTTATAGTAGTTTTATTCATAGTATTTCTAATTAAAGAAATTAATAAAATGCAAAAAAAGAGTATTTTGCTGGCTTTTCAAAAGTTTGACCTTTGACCTCATTATGGCACGGGTTGACACCATGCGATCAACCTGAAAATTTGCTACATCAATTTTGGCATCAAATCGCATATTTTGATCGCTACCCACATTCAAAATTCCAAAAAATTAAAAAACTCCATATTAGCTGCGCCAGGTCTAATATATATATATATATATATATATATATATATATATATATATATATGTATATATATACACTTGGCAGAAAAAGTCTACGTACAACATATGAAAATAACAAATTGTTATTTATTCAATTTCAGGATGATTTTTTAGAAATTTGTTGATGCAGTATCATAGTTATTTAAGTTTACTATATATTTCCAAAAAAAAATTTGGCAAAAACAACAACAAACAAAAAATAACTGAACTTAAATCCAAAAAAAGCAAATTTCAATGCGGAAAAAGTCTACGTATAAAATATAAATGAATGAAAAAATTAACAATAATTTTCAAAATTAAAATAAAAACATATATTTAATAATTGGTTGCGTAACACTTTCACTTGCCCACCTCTGCTAAACATTTCGGAATTGATTAGACCAATTTTTCGGTCTTTATGGTACTAATGTTTGCGCACTCAGCACTCGAATTAGGTCCTTGAGCATAGTTTTCGAGGAAATTTGGTAATTTCGAATGCGCCGTTCTAGTAAACCCTATAAATGTTCAATCAGATTTAAGTCGGGTGATTTTGGTGGCGTGCCAACTGATGGTGTGCATTATAAAGGAGATTAAGCTTCACTACCTCTGCTGTATGCTTTGTGTCATTGTTGTGCAGGAAGTAAAATGATGGATCTAAGGAAAGATTTTTTGCGCTGGTCTTCATCTTCTGTTGGAAGATATTTAGGTAGTCTATTTTATTTTCAATAAACTCCAATTCGTCCATTGCGGAAGGTGCCATGCATCCCAGATCAACACTCTTCTACCGCTGTGTTTAACTGTGTTTCTTTTGGAAGGCTGCACCGGGTCTCCGCCATACTATCTTAGATCCTTTAAAGCCAAAAATGCAAAATTTGCTTTCGTCAGAAAACATTAACTGCTTCCAGAAGTTTTCACCTTCATTTAAATATTTTTGGGCAAATTCTTGTCGTTTTAGTCTATTAACTATTGAAACATATGTTTTTTTGCGAGCGATACGTCCATGTTAGTGGTGATTTTTTAAAATTTTTGGTAAAATATCGGCACATAATTTTTGTATGTGCTTCTCCTCAATATCCTTTGCCAGTTCTGCTGCCGTTAGTCGTGGATTGACTTTTATTTGCCCTATAAGACCCTGGGTTTCCGTGGTACTTAGTAGTGATGGACGACCAGAGCGTGGCTTTGAGGTTAATTTTCCCGTCTTTTTGAAGTTATTAATAACTGTTTGTATAGAAGAACGTGCTCGATCTGGAATTCCGTCAATTTCAAGGTATATTTTCCATTTTTACCAAAGATGCATCATGATCTTTCGTTCACTGACGTTGATTTCCTTTCGTTTAGTTTCTATCACAAACAAATACTTCAAATTGATTTTTTTTTTTAATTTTTAGTTATTTAGAAATAAAAATATAACTGCTGAAGTAACAGCCTTGATATTTTGGAATAATTTCATTCCCAAAATATGACAAGTTCATATGAGTTCAAATTAACTTTTCATAAAAACTCTATTTACCAATAATTAACATTTAGTCATTACGAAATAAATGTTACTTCCAAATTTTCATTCCTACAATATGACAAGTTCATATGAGTTCACTTTCAGTTTTTCATTGAGTAACCTTAGAGGTAACAAATTAATTTTAATTTCAGTTAAGATTGTAATATCCCAAGTGAAACAATAAAATATCATTAAATGTATATTAATTGTTTTTTTTGGAATTACTTTTCGCGACTCACATAACTGGCGCAGTCGAACTACAATTATTCAAAAGAATAAATTGAAAAGATACTTCGAGTGAAAATATTATTCTAAAGAATAATATACAAAACAAAAATAGTGGAGATTCAAAAATTTCACGCAATTTGTTTAAGTAAATAGTGGAAGTTTCTAATATTAACACAAAATTCTAAAAAAATAACATAAGAAATAAATAGTGGAAGTTTTAAAAGGAATTAATATAATATTCCAAAGAATATAAATCATCAAAATATATGCTAAAAATAAATTCATTTAAAAGACTAAGAGCAGACATAAGTGAAAGTGAACAGAACACAAACGAAACCAAACGAAGCAGAACAATGCCAGGTCAACAAATAACAATAGCGGTGGCACCAGCGTTTACAATAAACGATTTAATAAAAGATGCTCAACGAATTCACGAATTCCGAGGCGATGACCAATTTGCTTTGACATCCTTTATACGAGAGGTTGATACACTGCTACCACTTCTAGATGAACATCCACAAGCAAAGGACTATGTTTACCAAAGGGTAATAGTAAACAAAGTCCAAGGAACAGCATTAGACATTATCAGAACACTAGGACAGGAGGCAACTTGGAATGAAATCAAAGCAGCACTCATCAACAACTTCGGCGTTCAAGAGTCCTACCATCAACTTTACCAGAAGGCATTCTCCATCAGGAATTACAATGTAAGAGAATATTATATATTATTAAGAAATATTTTATCTAAACTTAACGAAAAATATGAGTATGACTCAAAAAAGCCATTAGAATTCAACCCAAAAAATAATGAATCTATCATTTTAAGAACATTCTTAAACTATATAAATGTAAATTTAACTTCAATTATATTGAATAGAGACATAAACAATTTACGTGAGGCATTTAACTTATTAGAAAGTGAGCGATTAATAAGAGACAAAAACGCAAAGCCAAACTAATACAAGACCATTCCAAACAACAATAATGGACCAAAGTATAACTTAAACAATACAAACAGATACCATCAGTATAATAATCAACAAAACTTTAGGCATCAGTACAGTGACGAAAAAATAAACTCACCACAGACATACAACAACCAACATACTTTCAGACAACAAAACACAAATTTCACACAAAATTCGGGAAGATTCCATGTCAGTCCCCGAGACAATCAGACCAACAGACAAAATTACTTGCTTAATTGATTCTGGATCATCCACCTCCCTATTAGATGAGCAAATACTACCACAATATAAAAGAGAAACGACAAAAACTCCAATAAAATGTAGATCACTTAATAGTGAAACACTTATAAACACAGAAATAATAACTGACCTTCCAAAAGAGTTTAAACAAGACGCATTAATGGTTTGGAAATGAAAGGCAAAAGTTTTCAAGGAATAATAGGTCAAAATTTATTGAAACCCTTAGGAGCTAGAATAGATATGGAAAAAGATATTCTTATTATTAATAACAGCGAAATTAAATTTCTTTATGCTTGTCCATATAGTGAAGAAAGAAGAAATTCATCAATTAGATTATAGCGACCCCGAAATAGCGAAATTCGAGGATCTTTTTAAATAACTTAACTCTGAAGAGAAGGTAAAATTAGAAAAGCTTGTTAAATCGAATTGAGAACTATTTTATAAAGAAGGAGATAACTTAGGAAGCACTTCAGCTATAAAACACGAAATAATAACTATTAATGAAATACCCACATATTCAAGTACACGAACAGGAAATTATGACCCAAATTAATGACATGCTTCAGCAGGGCATTATTAGAGAAAGTAGTTCACCTTACAACAGTATCCAGTGGATTGTCCCAAAGAAAACTGACTACTCCGGGAAAAAGAAATGGAGGATAGTGATTGATTATAGGCGGCTAAACGAAATAAGTATAGACGACAAATTTCCAATACCGAATATAGAAAATATTCTTGACAAATTAGGCCGAGCTCAGTATTTTACGACGCTAGGTCTTGCAAAAGGCTTCCACCAAATTTTGGTAAAAGAAGAAGACAGAAAGAAGACAACATTCTCTACCCCTTTAGGCCATTATGAGCATGTTCGGATGCTCAAAAATGCGCCATCCACCTTCCAACGAATGATGAACTATGTACTTAAGGACTGTATAAATACTATCTGCGTTGTACATATGGACGATATTTTAATTTTTAGTACGACACTTGAAGGACATATAGAAAGTATAACAAAAGTTTTTGATCGATTACAATATTAAAAATACAACTAGATAAATGCCGTTTTTTTGCGAAAGAAACTGAATTTTTAGGACATGTATTAACCCCCGAAGGAGTGAAACCTAACCCCAAGAAAGTAGAAAATAATCTGTAACTAAAATTACCGCAAACCCCAAAACAAATTAAATCTTTCTTAGGAGCTTCGGGATATTATAGAAAATTCATTAGAGATTATGCGAAAGTAGCGCAACCAATGACCAAATATCTAAAAAAAAGGTGGAAAAGTTAACACTAGCGACTCGAATTACAAAAACGCCTTTGAAAAATTACAACGCATAATTACAGAGAGTCCAATTTTGAAATACCGCGATTTTAACAAAACTTTTAAACTCGTAACAGATGCTAGTGCATTCTCAATTGGTGCAATACTCCAACAAAACAACCATCCCATTTGCTATGCAAGCAGGACATTGAATGAACACGAACGAAATTGTTCAACAACAGAAAAATAACTGTTAGGCATCGTTTGGGCTACCAATTACTTCCGACCTTATTTGTACGGTACCAAATTCGATCTCTTAACAGATCACCAACCATTGAAATGGCTCTACTCAAAAAATAACGGCAAAGTTATAAATCCCCGACTTCAGAGATTGTTATTAAAATTAGGAGAGTATAATATTAATATAGATTACATCAAAGGACAAGACAATAAAATTGCAGATTTCTTAAGCCGCATTAATACAAAAACAAATAAGATAAACGCAATAGATGCAAATATCGACAGTAATACAGACATGGATGAAGATTGTAGCATTTCGCTACATAACAATGCAGATAATGATAGCATAGCAACTATTCATTCGCAAGAAGAAAACATAAACAGCCATATCCCTATACTTGAAACAGTAGTTAACCGCTTCAGAACGCAATTAATTCTAACAAATAATAAAACTAAGGATTTTCAAATAAAATAAAAAAACAGAAAAATATTCATATCTTCCCAGGATATAGAAAATAATTTATTAGATATTCTACGAAGGTACATTAAGCCTGGCAAAATAGGCATATACACTGAGTTAAATGACCACGAATATAATAAACTTCAACAAAAAATTATAGAATTATTTGACGGAGTTAATACTCTAAAATTTGTTAGGTGTTCCTTCCACGCCAAAGACTTAAATAATGAAGAAGAAGCTTATAAGCAGATAAAAAAATATCACAAATTCAAAACAGGTCATACAGGAATTAATGAGAACTACGAGGGCCTCAAAGTGCATGTTTATTTCCCAAATCTGAAAATGCTTGTACAGAAATACATCAATAATTGTGATGTATGTAACAGAGTAAAATATGACCGGCGACCAATTAAAAATAAATTTCAATTAACCGAAACTCCAACAGATATACGACAAATCATATACATAGACATCTATACGAACTCAAAATCCAACTTTCTTACTTTTATTGATAAGTTTTCTAAATATGCAACTGCATATCACTTAGAAGATCGTAATAACCAAACTTTCATTGAAAAACTAAGACTCTTTAAATCTCAAAACGGACATTTTATCAAATTAATAACAGATAACGAATTTCGCAGTATTAATATTAAAGACTACTTAAGAAACGAGGACATAGAACTTCATCTTGTAAAACCTAAAAATCACACAGGCAATTCAGATGTAGAGCGACTACATAATACACTTGCCGAAAGAATAAGAATTCTATACATAGAAAATCAACAAAAGAAAAAATAAGTAAAGCCTTAGAATGGTACAATAATAGCTATCAATCCATAACTAAAGAAAAGCCACTGAATATACAACAGGGCAAATGTAATAAAGAAATAATTTATAATAATATTTTAAAAGAGAAAAACAGATACATAAGTAAAATGAAAGTAGACAGAGAAGAATATTTGGAAGATAGAGAGGAAGGCTATATTAAGAATTACAAAATCGTTAGGCATAAGGATGAACCCAAATTCACTAAAATAACCTCTCGACAATATACACACATCAAATATTAAAAGACGATATAAATTTTCAGACTAATTGGATACTCAAATTATTGACAATCCTTCTGACGGCGATAACCATCAAGGCACACCTGAGCATGGAGCCAATTGAAACTAATTTTGGGTATATGGAAATCAAACTTGACGATACGGACTAAAAGAAAGTTATGACACAATTGTTCATATCATAAACCCTACTGAAATCTTGAATATTATAAACGACTTGGACACGGATATAGGACAATGGGATCAACACCGTGTAGATTACTCTTTAGAAGTTCAACTTAATGCCACAAGAAACAAACCTCGAACACTCATTCCCCATAGGAACAGAAGAGGACTCGTAAGCTTCGTAGGTACAATACATAAATGGCTATACGGTACAATAAACGATGACGACCGTCAAGAAATCGAAGAACATTTACGGACAATAGACACGAACGTACATAATAGTAAACAAAATGTAAACCAGCAGGTAAAGATTAACACTGAATTCAACGACACATTTTCATAAATAAAACAATCAATCCAAAACGATCGAAAAACTATAACAAGCAAAGTGAATAGTTTAGACCGAAAACTAATGTATACTGATTTCGCACTAAAATTAAAAATTATACAAGACTATATCGAGCATATTCAAGACAACATAGCTTCAGCCAGATTAGGAATTATACATAGCAATATACTTACGAATGAAGAAATAGATGAATATAGTATAGATTTTCAGAAATTACAAAATATAAAATTAGGCGTACTAATGGACAGTAATAAAAATAAAGTATTCATAGTAAGAATCCCTAAAGCTATAATAACATTACAGAAAATATTAATAATGCCAATAGGAGACGATCAGAACAGAGAATTTATGTTTGATCCATAGGAAATTATTCGATACAACAATAAAAGCTTCATATCTAATGAAAATAAAAATATGAAAGACCTTAAACCTTTCAATAATTGTATACTTAAAAATAATTGCATCAAAATTTTTAATAATGTCTCTGAGATCATAGAAATAAAGACAGGTCTCGTCCTAGAAAAAATCTAAACGTTGAAATTTTTAGCAATGTTGTAGAGATTATCTTATAATAAATAATAACCTTATTTTTAATTTTAATAATTGTACTATAAGTATTGGAAATAAAATATTTCAAAATTATAAAAAAAATATTTAAACAAAGCTTTATAATACCACATAATATAAGGAAAATCCAAGATGAAAATGAAAAACTTTTGTTTGATGAAATCATGTTAAAAAATATCGAAAACACTAAATAATAGAAGAAACTTTATTTAAGAAAAAAGAACAATACAAATATACTGCTATTATAATGGCATTTTTAATTATTATAGTTGAAAGAAGCAGTTGCTAGTGTTCCTCTTACAAATTGTACACTAATTTTTGTACAAATTATAATAATAATAATAATAATAATATAACTATCATTATTGTGATTCTTATTTTTCTTCATAACTGGTTTAAGAAGAATTTCAATATAAAAAATTTTAATACGTCAACTCAGAAGAGTCTCCAATCTGGGACGGGAAGAGTTACGTCAGAACCGCATACCCAACTCTTGCTTCCAATATACCATTTGAATGTATATATATATATATATATATATATATATATATATATATACATATATATATATATATATAATTATATATATATATATATATATATATATATATATATATATATATATATATATATATAATTCACAATAAATGTGACTTCCCTATTTTCATTCTCACAATATGACAAGTTCATATGAGTTCAAATTAACTTTTCATAAAAACTCTATTTACCAATAATTAACATTTAGTCATTACGAAATAAATGTTACTCCCAAATTTTCATTCCCACAATATGACAAGTTCATATGAGTTCACTTTCAGTTTTTCATTGAGTAACCTTCAGCTCGTCCTCATTGAGCAAATCAGTTCAATGACATAATCTGAATTGAAACTGTTGCAAATCATATATTGCACATTCAACACCGAATGAAGAGGAAGAAGAAAATAAGAAAATAAAGAATAAGTAAATGTAATAAATAGAGGTAACAAATTAATTTTAAGTTCAGTTAAGATTGTAATATCCAAAGTGAAACAATAAAATATCATTAAATGTATATTAATTGTTTGTTTTTTTAAATTACTTTTCGCGACTCACATAACTCGCGCATTGAAATTTGATATTTTGAAAAAAAAAATAGACAAATTCTTTTAGCAAGCGCTGCTTGCGAAAGGAAATTTATTTGTAAATATTATTTTTTGTTGCTGACGTGACTCCTCCATCATTAGTTTGCGGATTCTCCTGAATTCGACTTACAATTTTAATACTTAAATTTTGTTTGTTCCGTTTCCAATAAATTATTATGATAATTATCAAAATTATTATTATTAATGTCGAGCCCAATCAGTAATTTACATTCTTATGATATTTTACTAATTTTATGGTTTTCAAATTATTTTCATAGCTTAAGTCTATTTTACTGAAATTTACAATTAAATCATCATGTTGTGTTTCATTGAGCTTCACATTCAGTATTACAAATTTATTGACAAAAACCACAATATTGTTGTTAAAATTTCTATATCCAATTTGAATTGTACAATTATTGAATGTTATAAAATAATTTTCTTTAAGATTCACATTTCTCTCATCACAAGTACTGTTTAGTTTTACATTTTTTATATATTTTATTAATAAAGAATTGTTGTCGATTTCAATAAATTCTTCATTGGTTTTCTTTCGTAATTTACAATTATTCAGTGTATACAATTTTTACTTAATCTTAGTACTTTTAACAGCTTATTTTCTTGGCAACTATAAACTTTATCATTACTTCTTATAATGTATTCTATGTTTTCATTTGTAACTTCTGCTGATACATTAGACATTGGTATTAATAATTTTCTGTTCAACTTCTGTGTTTCAGATGGAATTTTTATTGCAAATATGATTCTGTCATTGGTAAACTTAGTTACTCCTAGTCTAATGCTTGAGAGTTTATTAAAGTCAATATCGTATTGTTCTATTTCGTCCTTTGTTAGTATGCTGGGCTAAGAATACCGAATCTAACAGATGGAATATTATCTTGTATATGCTGTACTTTTTCTTTAATAATATTGAAAGTGAAAATTTGTTCGATCACTAACGCTTTCGTAAGTGTTTGTTTGTCTTCTCTATTTATTGCGTTAAGTTTTTCTGTTATCTGAATACGGTCAGTATCTATTGCATTTTTAATCAGCTTTGTACTTTCATTAAAGTTGTTGTTGATTTTTATTTCTTAGTTAATGGCCTCAATTGTATTATGGTTATTTTTGTCTATTATGGACACATGGTTTTCTATTTCTTTTCTATCCCATTCGTCCATTGTTCCATATAACCAACGACTTAGGTTACTTCCAATCTTAATTAAACCTCTTTTGAATCTATTATTATTGTTCTGATATTTTTTTTTTGATTGAATTTATTTAATTTTTTATTAAAAACTCCTTATCTTCTAAATTTATAGAATCCAATGATACTTCAAGATTTTTTACTAATGGTAAAATTTCATTCTGATAAAAAATACGTCAAATTATGTCATATTTTTTACTAAATCTACTTCTTAAACTTGAGTTTCTTCGTATCCAAATTTGCCATCCAATCTTTCAATTACCATTGTCTGCATCGTCCTTTATACTATTATGCACGGAATAAATGTCATAATTACCTGAAATATCAAAATTTTCATATTTGTATTTTCGTGTAATTATAATATTTAGTTATAATATTTTATTCCTTTTTGATCTTTGTAATAATCTCCTTCTATAATTTGGGATCCTATTTTCTTACATTTTGGCAATAATTTAAATCCTCTAGAAATTACATTCCTTGATTTTACGAAAGTGTGATTTTTGTCTGTTAAATCGATATCTTTCCTATTTAAATTTGCGTTTTGAACGCATTTTAACTTTTTGGTGTGAATTTTGTTCCCTATGGTTCCCTATGGTTTCGTATTTTTCTGGTTTAATGTTCCCATTGACAAAATGTAATGGTCTTTTACCTGTTGTGGGATGTATAGTTTAGTTGTAAATCGATAATGCTGTTAATACTAGGTCATGTAAGTTTTTAGTTTTTGTTTCATCTCTTGCCTTAAATATTCTAATATGTTAATTTAATGTATTATGATATCTTTCGATATCTAAATTACCTGTATGACTTTGGGCTGTAGTAGTATGAATTTCGATATTGTTTTGCCTAAAATAATCTTTTATTTGAGATACCGTAAATCCTGGCTCCCCGTCAATCATAATTTTCTTTGGTGTCCCTATCGTTGCTACTCTCAACTTTATTGCTGCTAACAAGCGCACCATGATCTACTTTTTATCCTATGCATGGTTACGTGTTTTGTAAATTTGTCAATAACAGACAAATACATTGTTTGCCTATCTGCAATCCAAATATCAACATGTAAGATCACATTTGGTTTTCTCGGTGTTTCCGTTAATTTAAATTGTGGCTTATATGGATTTCTTTCATATTTTGAAGTATTACAAACAGTGCAGTTATTTATGATATTTCTTATAATTTCCTTAAGGTTAGGTACATAGTAATTCAGGCATGTTATTAAGCACTTCCTGAAAAAATTCATTTGAAAATTCTTTGACTACTTTCAATGTTCTAAGTTTTTCTTCATTATTTAAATGATCAGTTCTTATTTGGTTTCGAATACCAATTCCATCGTGAAAATTTATTTCTTCCTTAAAAAAAATTTTAAATTTTTCATATTCTTCTTCTGACCTATCAAGATATAATTTAATCTTAGCATTGTCGGTTTCTAACATTTTTATATATTATAATATTGAATGGCTTTAGAATATTTTTCTCCATTAAACCATCATATTCAGAATGAAATTGGTATTCCAAGAACTCAGCATTGTCATTTAACTGGTTAAATTCTTTAAAAAGTTGTATCGTTACCTTTTTTAAAATACTAATTTTATTATCGATAGTTTTTAATTGAATTGCTTTTTCTAATGGCATTTGTCATGTTAGCTACAATTCTATAAAAGAAAGCAGGCATGCAAGCTACAATTATATAAAATGAAAAGTAAAGAAAACTATATATTAAAGCAACATACAAATATCCACCCATAATCCAACATTTGGTCCTTCTAGCCGGATAAGTTGCAGCGATTTATTTAATTTCTTATTATATAGATTTATTTTCATACTATATATATTCAAATAATATACTAAGTAATATACATAGGAGTATGTAGTGTGTGTGCAGTTGTGCTGATTACTGGAGAGCCCAAAAAGGCGTGCGTCAGTCGAGATTACTCATTGACCCTGAACACATCAGGATAGATGCTGCTGTAAACCTCTGCAGAAATGGCATTTAACTCTATTCTGAACTTTTAACAGGACACTGTAGACTCAATTACCATTCGAAAAAATAGGCATGTTAGAAGACGATTCCTACGGACTCTGTCAAGCGGAGCAGGAAACAGCAGAACACATTAGGCAGTGGGTTCTTATCTCCAAAGCACCTAGTTAAAATTAAGCCCACAGAAGGAACGAGGCTCTTTTAGCCTGTTAAATAACAAATAATATCAACGATGGCCATGTCCAGGTTTTCTCGACTTTGCAGGCCCTCTAGCTGATCAGTGATGACATATTTCAAGCTAATGAGGAGTGGTAGATTCGCGTTAGCCTCTAACAGTGTCCTCTTAGCGTTCTGATTGCAGACTGTAAATGCTCACTGGTTGTGAATGTTTCATTTACAGCATTATTCAGACCCGTGCAGCTTGCAGTAGTAATATCTGTCATTAATACCGCTACGGTTCGAGTCTGTTTGGCTCCATGTTCTTGCAAGTGGTTATATGTTTCATCATCATCCTTATGGTCCATCGTTCCGGTCGCCCATTTCAACAGTTGCCTAACAACATCAATTAATGACCTTTTCCTTCTGTGAGTGACATGCCTTTCGCATTTATCTTAAGTCCACCCATCATCGACTCTAGTTTTTTTGCCGACAATTCACATCTTTGTCTTTGAGCATCTTGTTCCACCAAGTTCCCTTGTAGCCCGCATAACCCGTTAGTTTTCAATTGTATTATTTCCCGTTGCTCCAGTACAGAACTATCTGTACAGGACTATCCTGTACAGACAGGACTATCCATTCGTCCTTAGATAACCACTCTCCATTTAGGGATTCCAGCATCACGTCCGTTTCTTCCAATTGCTCAATTAGTACCTCTGATGCCCAGTTAATTGCCATTGTGCATATTAGTAATGCAATAATCTTAGTTTTTAAGCTGAAATGTATTATTTCTTACGTTATAAGTTGTTATATATGGATTTGTTTTGAGCAATAGTCATTCCTTTTCAATTATAAAATATTTTATTTAATATTTATATTATAATATATATTGGGAAAGAGGAATGAAATCTTTTAAACCTGTAATAAATTCGTTTTGTAGAGGTACATACCCTGTATTATAGGTACTATGATGAAAATGTAAAATTGTATATTTCTAATTATGCTCAAATCTGATATAAAGTTTGAGTTGGCTGGTTTTTTCCGAAATTGCTTCTGTAAGTGCATTTGCACTTGTGGGGCGTTTAAACCAGATTCACAGTTCATTCTTAACTCAGTTGTCTAAGATTAAACTAATTACGAACAGTGAAATCTGGAACCTCGAGGGATGTTTGTGGGAGTGGAGGCAGGTACTGCGGGTGCTACTGGAGCACAAAGAAACTTACGTGTATCCAGCTGTGCACTTGACGACGCCAACAGGTAAAAGGGCATTCTTGGAACTGTCCCCCAGTATACCTGTTGATGCCCTCTTGGAAATGAACCGCTTCTGGGAAGAAGAACTTGAAAAAGGATACCTGTGGGAACTACCGGTCACCACATTGATGTGGAATGGCGACATAGATGCATATCGTCGTTTTGGGAACCTACTGGTGTTGTTACCCCAGGTGTACGTGATCTGGGGAGCGTTTCACGCTCCACTTGACCCCGGATTCGTTGGGGAGTTTTATAATTAAATTATAAAAGAAAAAAAACAATAAAGAAAACATTGATACCTAAGTTCATGTGTGGTGGTTGTGGTTAGATTGTCGTCTCGCCAGTCAGATCGCTTATCATTCTTAGCCGCGTGTATCGTTGACATCTACATATAGGATATATCAGTGGAGAAATCCTAGCGAGCCCAATTTTTAATTAACAGACATTTACAATATTATATTTTAAAGGCTGTATGGTAACCCAGCCGCTAGTTGTGGCAAACTTTCGTTTGCCGAAATGAATTCCTATAGTTTTGAAGCGTGAACGCCAAGCAAAGAAAAAGCAATATATGTTGCTGAGGTATCTGTTTAAAAGGATCTGTTTTATTCAAGAAATCAGCGCTTCTTATATAGTAAAATATTACATCTAATTTTGTACATCTAAACATAATTATTTGTGTTCAATACTTATCCTGAAACATATTCGAAATATTAACCCATATGCTGCACACATGCATAACGTGTTCCTTTACCATTTGACTCATTTTCCGCCAGATGTATTTCTGTTTTAATCTCGTTATAGTTCTCCTTATTCCGCTGTGTCCTCCGAGTGGTGTATCATGAAATTCCTTTATCAAATTGTATTGCTGCTGCTTGTTTGCTATTTGTGTTGGGGGTGAATATATAATTAACTTAGTTGGAGTTTGCCTTCCATCTTTTTGTATTTTACGCTGTATTGCTTGTACATTGATATCAATTCTTCTTCATTTATTTGCGTCAATATGACGTCATTATTTGCAATGGCTAACTAGTTTATGCCATGCTTATTTAATATTTGTGTAAGTTTCTCCATAACCGATCCTAAGTTCTGGTATAGATTATCACTTATTTTCATTTTTACCCCTGCTTCATTTATTTGTATATCTGGCAAACTTTTGTGCGCGCGTCTTGCATTTTTATTGAGCTTAATTTTTAATTTATTTAATTTTCTAACATCAGATATTGAAGTGCAGTGCCACATATAGAGTTGATCAGACTCTTGTGCTTTTGCATCCAAGATCTGTGTTTGTGTAGCTAAAGGTTTCTGTTTCATGCTTCTAATTACTACATTCACGGAGGGTATCAAGGCTTTGAGTGCGTCCGAGTCCAGTTTAATTCGCGATAATGCGTCTGCTTTGGTGTTGATTTTGCCTTGTTTGTAGATTATATCGAAATCATAGTCTACTAGGTCCAATCTTACGCGTGTTAATCTTGATGATGGGGCTTTATACGTAAAGAGTGATACTAGTGGTCTGTGATCTGTGACTACTGTCAATTTTCTTACATAAAGATACGGTTTGAAATGGTTTATTTCCCAATGTATCGCTAAAAGTTCTTTTTCTATCACAGGTTTATTAATCGTGCTTGTTTAATGAGCGACTGGCAAACGAAATTTTCAAATCTTTTCCAACTTCTCCCTGAGAGAGTACGACTCCAAGTGCATAGTTAGATGCATCCGTCGTGAGTATGAATGTTTCTTCGAAGTTAGGATATTGTAAGATAGAGGTTCTATGATGTTTTTTCTTAATGAATCGAAAGCTTCCTGTGTATCTTCATTCCAAACGAATACTGTGCCTTTTTTTAGTAAATTGTTGATTGGTTTTGCAATTTTTGCAAAATCTTTTATAAATCTTCTGTAGGTATTACAAAGGCTACAAATCTTCGAGCTTTATCTGCGGTTTTGGGAACTGGATACATTTGTACTGTTTTGCATTTCTCAGGATCAGCTGTGACACCTTTAGAATTGATTAGATGGCCCAGATAAACCACTTCTGGCCTGAGGAAATTGCATTTGCTTGGGTTGAGTTTTAGATTTTATTTTCTTAATCTCTCGAATATCTTTATAAGGTTATTGTTGCGGTGTTGAAGAGAACATCCGAATTCAATTATGTCGCCTACATATAGAATGCACTTGCAGTTAGTGCGATGGTTAGCATCCGCTGAAAAGTGTTTGTAGAAAGTTTTAGTCCAAATGGTAGGCGCTTAAATTGAAAATGCCAATTTCCCGATGAGAATGCCGTTAAAGGACGCGATGTTTTATCGAGTTCTATCTGACGGAAAGAGCTTGTCATGTCCAGTGTAGTAAAGTATTTTGCTCTGCCAATCCTATCTAAAATGTCATCAATTCGCGTGAGTGGGAATTTCTCGTTTACAATCTTTTTATTTAGCTGCCTAAAATCAACAACTAGTCGCCATTTCATATTGCCGTATCCTTTTTTTGGTACTATTAGTAATGGTGAGTTGTATGGGCTAATGGAGTGTTCAATTACGTTGTCTTTCATCAGCTTCTCAACCAGTTGTTTGATATCTTCAAGTTGGGCTGGGGGTTTATGTGTACAAGTGTTTTCTCTTCTAACTTTATTTTTTGTTTGTAGAAATTATTCGTTGATTGTTGTTCATTTTCTAGGTAGAAATATCCTGATAATTTTCACATATTTTGCTAATGGGTGCGTCCATGTTATCTTTCTCATTGTTTATTGTGAGAGCTTCCCGTACTTCCATCCATCTGGTTTTGTCTTGCTTGTCCAATATGTTGTAATATATAATATCAAAATTTGTTAATGTTTCTATATGTAGTTGAATTGTGTCTATTGTAACTTCTTGTTCAGTTGTGTTAAGTATTTTTACATGTTTAACACCTCTTGCCGGAATTATTGTGCCGCTAATAAAAGTTTTGTTGTCGATTACGCTGTCTTCAGTAACTATTTCTGATATTGGGTGTATTATTTCTGTGCGAGGAGGGATCGTGATTTTGTTTATATCTGTCTGCATATCTAGAACTAAATCCTCATGTCCATATGTAATTGTTAGTGTCTAAGACTCATAGACTATTTTGCAAAAACTATCTTCCTAAAATTCCATCTGCTATTATTGGGAAATCTGGTTTTACAATTTGGAATGTGAATGGTACCTTTCTATAGCAAATTTTAAATGTGATTGAGCTCGTTCCCTCAGTTTCTATGTTTTTGTTTGCAATACCTGTTATTGTGCATGCAAATTGTTCATTCACATGTTCTTGTAGTTCATCAAAATATTTTATTAGTGATATGTCTGCTCTAGTATCTATTAGTAAATTTAGTGGTATATTTTTGTAAGTAACTTTTATAATGTTTGTAATGTTGTTATTTGATATTGCATTCTACTACCGTATTTTATTATTCCTGATTGGTGTCGGGGATGCGCCTGTTTCCCTGATCAATTGTTTCTTGGACATAATTGATGTTTCTTGCTGGTCTATTTTGTGTTCTGTATTGATTTGTTGTGGTGAAGCGTTGTTGCTGTTTATGGTATCTGTTTGTTGGATTTAAGTTTCGGTTGTTATTTCCATTTGGCGGTGGAAAGTTGTTTCGCCTTTGTGTTGGTCCGTTGCTTCTAGTATTGTAGTGATGGTTGATGTTCCAATTGTTCCTTGTAGGATAGCGTTGTTGCATGTTGCGACGACCTTGATTTTGTGCAAAGGAATTGTTGTTCCATCTATAATTATTGTGGTGAGTTCCGTATGTCATTCCTCTTGTCTTCGTATCTCTATTCGCAGCTTCAGCAATTTCTACTGCTTCCTGAAACGTTTTCACTCGACTTGCCTCTATTGTTAATTTGGTTTGTTTGTCAGCCAGACCTCTCTTAAATGCAGTGAATGCTATTTTGTCATCTAGGCGTGTCACTATGGTTTTATCTGATTCATCTACAATTTGTACACTATTTAGATCTGTTATTAGATCTTCTAATTTTTCGGTGTACTTTTTTTTTTTTTTGTCGGGACACTCTAATAAGCGCAGCACTCAGACAGAGTATATATCCATTGTACTGCACTTAAGGTTCCCTTTTTACTCTGCTTTAAATCTATCCGACCTCCGAAGAAATATAAGTAGATCCTGTGGTGCCAAGGAGACAAGTTGGTTACAGCACATCAGTGCCAAAAATCACAAACCTGATTCGAGCAAAGGTAGGGCTGACACAAAGGAAATGGTACGCCGTCTCGTCTTCTTCTCCACAGGCTGGGCACAGCGCACTGTCTGATATGCCAATCCTTTCCATGTGCCTAGCCCATAGATGTACTTACTCAGAGCTCCATTTTGCCTGAGTGTTGAAAGTTCTTCATATATGGATTCTTCTGTACGTTTAGGTTTGTAGATTTTCCATAAGGTATTTATCAACTCTTCAATGCTTTTCTCTTGCTCTCTTAGGCTTATCTTCGTTTGGACACTACCTAGGAGCTGCTATTCTTTAACCAGTTCATAATATTTTATTTAATAAAATTTTTTTTTTTGGTTTTCCAATATTGGAACGGAGGTGAAAATCATCAAAAAGACACTGGTAACATTACGGCACCAGTAGTATGGGAAAGAACCCACTAAAACCACCTCCATCGCAGCCTCCCCCCGCGGGACCACCGCAAGGTAATACTTCTCCGGGGGTGGTAGTATGGTCAGCGGACCCCTCCTAGCTATTTTCCATTGCGCGTTTTCGCAATTAACAGTCATTTACCATATTTTATTGTAAAGGCTGTATGGTAACCCAGCCGCTAGTTGTGGCAAACTTTCGTTTGCCGAAATGAATTCCTATAGTTTTGAGGCGTGAACGCCGAGCAAAGAAAAAGCAATGTATGAGGTCTCTGTTCAAATGGAACTGTTTTATTCAAGAAATCAGCGCTTCTTATATAGTAAAATATTACATCTAATTTTGTACATATAAACATAATTATTTGTGTTCAATACTTATCCTGGAACATATTCGAAATATTAACCCATATGCTGCACACATGCATTGGTCTGCAATTGCGTGTGGTCAGCATATTTTTGGGTTCAATGCATTCCTGGCCTTCACACCAAAAGGCCGCTATACATAGCGTCATTTGATCCGCCGCTTTGGCTTGTGCCGCGTTTGCATTGGTGTCGTGCGTTTGCATGTGTGGTACGCTAGGACGTTAGGCAGTGTAGGTTGAAATGCATTGTAGTGTTTTGGGTACACTACACATGTTGTATTTATTTTGCTTATCTTATTCGAGTTTGGTTTTGAGTTATGTTTTACTCTAGGGGTTGTCCAGTTTCCATTTTCCCATAGTCGCTTTGGACAATTGGTTGGTCAATGTACTTTTGCCGATGACACTGCGATTTTATCTTGCCACAAGCACCGTCAAAAAGCATCGCGTTATCTCAACGAACATTTACAAGTGGTTGAAAATTGGCTTTTGAACTGGCGCATCACAGTAAATGAAAAAAAGCACTCATATAACATTTACACTCAACAAACACACGTGTCCTCCAATCATACTCAACAACAATATTATCCCACAGGAGACGGAAGTGAAATATTTAGGCATTCACCTCGACAGACGCCTTACCTGGAGAACACACATAGAAAAGAAAAGAGCGCACATCAAACTAAAACTGCAAGTCTTAACTGGCTTTTAAATTCAAACTCAAAGCTAAGCCTTGACTACAAAGTACTCTTATACAAAGCCATAATAGTACCCATCTGGACATATGGAATTCAGCTGTGGGGAGAAGCAAAAACACCAAACACCGAACTGTTGCAAAGGACCCAGTCTAAAATACAACGCACGATTACTGGTGCACTGTGGTTCATGAAAAAACATTCACCGAGATCTAGGTGTGGCCCTAAAAGGTCAGAGGCATTCAGATATCCAAAAGAAGTGCCAACTAAAATTATCGCACCACACCAATATACTAGCTAGGAATTTACTACAAACAAGCCCACGACCCGCTTAAAGAGACCAGACTTATCGCCATCGTAAACTATTATTAAATAAGCCATCTTTACTAATTTCTATAATTACTTTTATTTATTTTGTTTTTCTAAAATAATAAGTGTTCATTAATATCCTCTCCTTACAGTGGTAAGGAGCAGTGATACATTGTTGTCTAGTTTTAAGATATATTTACTTATTGTTAGTCTCCACCATGAGTTGTTACAATAAATATGAATTGCTTTAAAAAAAAAAAAAAATGTACTTTTGGTTTTCGCGAATACACTAAACAAATCTTCTGGTCATATTCTATTTCCCACAGCTGAAATCTTTTTTTTAATTCTTTTATTTTATTTAACAAAATATATTACAAATTTCATACATAATATAAGTATGTAAATAATTTAATGCAACTAGTAATTATAAACTAACAAGCATTTTGTATTTAGCTAAATATTATTTATTTAAGTTAGTATAAGGTTCCAAATGTTTATTGGTTTACCTAGTAAGGTCGGTAGGTTTTGTGCGTTTCAGTCTTCGCACAGTATCAGCGCAATTAACGAGTTTAACAATTTCATCGTTAGTGTGCTACTTTATCATCAACTTGTTTCTTTTGCTGGGACATCCCCACAGTTGGATACCATAAGTCAACACCGGTCTAAGAACTTGCTTATAAATTAGAATTTTGTGGATGCCGATACGACTGAGTGCTTCCCAATAAGCCACTGCATTTGTTTGAATTTGATATCTTATTCTTCCTTTTCTTTTTTAACATGCACTTTCCAACGACGTTTTGCATCAAGATTCATGCCTAGGTACTTGGATGTATTTGCGTATGGAATCTCTTGTCCATTTATGAAGATCTTAAGTTGCATATCTTTTTGTTTGTAAAATCAATGTGAGTTGATTTAGCATTATTAAGCTTGATTCGCCATTTATTTGTCCAAGTGTACACATTGCTGACCGCTACTTGTAACACATTGGTAGATTCCTCTACATTGCGTCTAGTGGAAAGTAGGGCTCTTTCATCTGCAAACGTCGCGATAGTACAATTTTCTGTCGTGGGTACATCGTTTGTGTATAGCAGGAAAAGTATAGGTCCCAAAACGATTCTCTGCGGTACACGAGCTTTAATTTCTGTTAATTTGGAGTAACAGTCTTCCTATTTAACGCGGAAAGAACGGTCAGAAATATTTGATTTTAAGAAATCACAATACTGTTTTTGAATTTAGTTTCGCAGTTTGAGTACAAGGCCGTCATGCCAGACCTTAACAAATGCCTGGTATACATCTAGAAAAACTGCGGAGCAAAATTGATTCTCTTCTAGAGATTTTTCAATGTTACTGACAATTGTGTGGACCTACTCAATCGTTGAGTTGGTTCTAAAGGCAAATTGGTAGTTTGGAATCAATTTTTTCCGTCCGATTATTGGCATTAGTCGTTTTAAAAACATTTTTTCCATCACTTTCGATAAGATCGGTAGCAAGGAGATTGGTCTATATGAAGAAATTTCATACGGTGGCTTGTCAGGTTTTGCTATTATTATCACCTCAGCTACCTTCCAGTACATGGGTGCGTATTTCAATTTGAAGCATGTATTGATCAGATTGGTCAAGGTTCTAATGGTTTTGTATGGTAAATATCTCAGTATTTCTGTTGTTATCAAGTCGAAGTCATGGGCCTTTTTTAGCTTTAGGAACTTTATAATGTTTTTAACCTCTTTCGGGGAAGCGAAAAGTATGTCTTCATCTTCTTCATGAGTTGTAGGAAGCTCATTAGAGTTATCACTACTTTGCGTTTTGAATGTATTCTTTAGGTGCTCAGTATTTCTTTTTGTTTTTTTCTGTGTCAACTCCCTCCGAATGGCCCAGGTCGGCGGAAGTGACACCCTAGGAAGGCACCGAGCCTGTGGAGGGATTGACCGCTCCGAAATCTCGCTCGCGAGGAAAGCGGCGGAAGATTGTTGCTGAAAACAACATACCCACCTGCCCTGCTGCTGTTACTGCTGGTGGCGCCACGAACTGAAAGGGTATGAACGAAACCTCGGTGGCGGCTAGTGTGGCGGGGAAGAATTTTGCCAATAAGCTTCAGTATGCCCAGCCCCTCGCACCCAGCAAAACCATCTGCACGGCGAAGTCTTTGCCAGTGGTGGGTGGTGAGCTGGACTTTCGCCCAATCACTTCACAGGTGCAGCCAAGCCATCGTACAGCAAAAGGCTACCGGCCCGCAACCAATGGCGGTGATTTGGAAGCTGGGGCCTGACCATCGGCTGACTGATGCAGAGATAAAATACTGCAAAGGTCATCTGATGCGTCGCGTCATTGCCTCCGTTCCTGAAGCTAATGCGAAGGGCTATGAGACAAAGGACGGCACTCTACAGGTGTCGTGCGCGTCTCAGGCCAAGTTTGATTGACTCGGGAGTGTAGTCAATGACGTGCCCCCCATGGGACCACTCGCTTTGCGGTCTATAGCGAAGCAGGCGTCTCCCTCAGGAAGGCCATCTGCTGGATTCCGGATCCCGATCTGACGACCGCAGATGTCCTTTCCTGTCTGCGTGCTCATAACCCTGGCATCAACACGAGGCTTTGGCGAGTTCCTTCGCATAGCAAGGGTAGCAACTGGGATGGTAAAGAAGGTGCTAGTCTTCTGGTGCGAATAGATGAGGCCTCTGTTTATGTCATGGTTTCTCGGTACCGGAGCCGTCTGAGTCTCTTCTTTGGGACTGTCACTTTTCATGTCTTTCCTAGATGAATGGCTCGGACGATTCTCGTAGCTATCGTCCTTTGACGGTAACGCAGATTAACTTGCAGCATACTAAAGCCGCTACTGTACTCCTAAGTAGACGACTCACCATGCTGCACACATCACCCCACATAACAACAGTACAAGAGCCCTGGGTCCTTAGGGGTCGCCTCTGTGGCCTTGGCTCGTTGAAAGGGGCCACGATATTATATGACAGAAACTCGATTAGACCTAGAGCCGGTCTTATAATATAGTAGGGTTCTGTGAGCGGCGCAATCTTGGTCTCGTTCTTTGTTGCGATGCTAATGCCCATCATACGATCTGGGGCAGCAGCAAGCGCAATGAGCGGGGCTCTCGACTTTTCGAGTATATTGCCTCCTCCAGCCTGAACATCCACAATGTAGGCAGGCAGCCTACTTTCGTGACAACGAGAAGGCAGGAGGTAATAGACGTCACCCTGTCAAATCCAAGACTATGATGGTCGATCAACAACTGGAGGGTCCTCGCCGAAGAGTCGTGCTCGGACCACAGATACATTGAGTTTCAGTGTGGCGAGCAGGCGGAGATGCCATTGCCCACCAAAAACCCAAGAAAAACGGGCTGGCCAAAATTCAGGGAGGCACTGCGTAGAAATTACGTGACACCATTCAAACTTCGCAAGGAGCAAAACATTGAGGCGGCTGTTGAAAATCTCCACACTGCTCTAACAAACAGCTTCGAGCTAGCCTGTCCAACTGGACCTCCTCTTAGCCGGACTCCTGTTCCATGGTGGAATCGAGAGCTTCAGGTGCTGAGGCGTGAGTCTAGAAAACTCCTCGAAAAGGGCTTCCTTTAGATATTTCTGCAGTGATATAGAATCCCTGAGTGACACGGCAAAACTGGTCAAAGTCTTGAAAAAGGATCAATCCGCTAAGCTGGAAACCTGATGGCTCCTATACGGAGAAGCAAAGTGGGACACTCAGCTTGCTGTTGGAGTTACACTTTCCAGGAAATCAGCTTAGCATAGCCCGACAACAACCACCTTTGGGTGGAACTGTTGTCAGGGCAGCTACACCCTCGCATGATTGGTATGTCGCCAGAACTGTGGCGAATGAAGCTGCCATTAGATATGCTATCAAATCCTTTGACAGCTTCATATCGCCCGGACTGGATGGCATATATCGGATTGTGTTGAAGTAAGGCATTGAGTTAGTGTTGGCAGCACTGAAGAAGATCTTCACTGCCTGTCTCGCGCTGGCCTATGTACCACGCTCTTGGAGGATGGTGAGGGTTGCTTTCATTCCTAAGGCTGGAAGAGACGACTACACCAATCCCAAGAGCTTCAGACCTATTAGTATGACCTCGTTCATGCTAAAGAGTTTAGAATGGCTGGTGGAGCTTCGCATGCGTAGGGAGTCTCTGAAGACGCATCCACTCTCTCCATTTCAGCATGCCTATCAAAGCGGAAAATCCAGCGAGACGGCTCTGCAAAACCTTGTTGGAAGGATAGAGCGAGCCAAAGATAGGAAAGAATACGCAATGGGCATCTTTGTGGACATAGAGGGTGCGTTTGACAATGCTACTTTCGACAGTATGTGCGGCTCTGCTAGGCGGCATGGCATATGCCCGGTCCTAGTAAATTGGATACGTTCAATGCTGGCCCAGAGAATCATAACGGTGCGGCTGTATTTTCACTGATGGCTCCAGGACTGCAGACGGTTCAGGCTCTGGTGTCTTCGTGGAATCTTGTGGTCTGCATGCCTTTGTGTTTCTGGCAGAGGTGTATGCGATACTTGAGGCAATGGACTTTGTTGTGGAAACCAGGTGGAAAGGCAAATCTATTTGTGTCTGCAGTGACAGCCAAGCTACGCTCATGGCCTTGGATAGTCCTACCATCACTTCCTGCTCATCCAGGCTAAATTATCTTGGAAAAAATAATAGTCTGACGCTGACCTGGGTACCGGGACACGCTGGCATTGCGGGTAACGAGACCTCTGACTCCTTGGCCAGGATGGGCTCCGAGGCAGTTTTTATTGGCCCTGAGCCTGTTCTGCCACTCCCTTCTGCTGTCATCAAAGCCACAGCAAACAAGTGGGTTGTCGACCCACAAGCGAGCATGGCGGGCTGAGAGAGGCTGCGGATGGACGAACATTTGGCTACCAGTTATCTCTGACCAATGGTCACGGTTCCTTCTATCTTTAGGTAGCAGGGACTGCAGGCTGTTGGTTGGTGTGATGACGGGGCACTTTCTATGGGCTAGGAACATTGAAAGGTTTGGCATATCAAACAGTGCGCTGTGCCCAGCCTGTGGAGAAGAAGACGAGACGGCGGACCATTTCCTTTGCGTCTGCCCTGCCTTTGCTCGAATCAGGTTTGGGATTTTTGGCACTGATGTGCTGAGGAGTAAACAACTTGGCTCCTTGGCACCACAGGATCTACTTATATTTCTTCGGAGGTCGGGTAGATTTACAGCAGAGTAAAAGGGAACCTTAAGTGCAGTACAATGGATATATACTCTGTTTGAGTGTTGCGATTACTAGATTGTTCCGACAAAAAAAAAATTATTTTTGTTAAAGCCCTGTAGTTTTCAATAGTGAAAACATTAATTTGTAGACTCCATTACTGAGTAACTTGATAAGGAATTGTTCTTTTGCAGCTTCTAGGATACGGCTGTTGATTTTTTGGTAGTTATCGATATTTGACATCATTATGGGAGGTGGACGAGGCAATTGCTTTTTGTGCCACAGTTTGATTGCAAATTTGTGATTTTAATGGCATTATTCTCCGAATGGTTAGCAACGCACTCAGGCGAAGACACTGCTTTCCTTTTTTTGAAGGTTTCGATTTCTTTAGAATCCAGTCGGTTTCCAAGGCTAATACTTCTTCATCAGTTTCATAGTTTTGTGACTCTTTTTCTGAATTTGGTTTTGAGGTTGATGTGCGGATATCTATATTATCGTTTAGTTTAAGTTTTAATTCGGCGTTCTCTCTTTGTAGGTTTACACAAAGCATTTCTAGATTTTGAATTCTAATAAGCAGCTGATTTTCCCCTGGTGCATAGCTTTGCTGCAGTTGTGGGTTAGGTTCGTCAATGCCACCTCCACCACCAGGCGGCGGGGTGCAAAAGTTTTCAATGTTACCAATTAGGTAGTTCAATGATTGTAATTGGGTATTATATACTAATTACAATTAGCTACTATATACGTAAAATGATTATATATTAGTAGATACTAACACAATGTATGAAGCCTACTTTCAGGATTTGAGATTTTGCTGTTGTTGTTTTTAATTCAATAATGTTTGTTGAATAATACAATTTTAAAAATCGTTGTTTATCACACACTATTAATTCACTGATCTTATTGCTAGGGTTGCGAACTGACTTCGTATGAGTGAAAATTATTATTATTATTATTATTATTTCAAACAAATGCTACTCTGAAGAATTTTTAAATTAAAATTAAGTGGCATCACCAATCAACCTAACTTACTGACACAGGTGGCAACTCTTGCCTATTTTTTGTGTGAACAGACTAGCTGCTGTGACAGATACTATTGTTGGTAAGTTGAGCTTTTTTGTTTTTGTTTTTATTTTTTCCCAAAATTCTGCTTTTTATTTATTTATTTTACGTTTATTTCAGCTCTTGGGAATAAATTCGATATGTGTCCCAGATAGCCCTCGCGAATTGTATTCACCGATCACTATACTATCGCACTTATTATCACTGCATTTATTTAAAAAGTGCTAGAATACGGATCAAAATTGTACGCGTCCGAACACTACGAGAATCAGACAATACTATCAATAGCTGAATTCTGATTCCCGTATCTGTATTTTTTCTATTATACGTTTTTTCAATATTAATTATTACCTTAATTAATATTTTTCAACAATTTTCTCTCTTTTCATTCTTGTTCCATTTACTCCATTTCTGCTGCAATCATGCTGGCCTCGACTTTGAAAATACCATTTTTTTTATTTTTTTATTAATCCATTTATCTATTTGTTATTGTATCTTACTCCATTGGAAACTAACAATAAGTTATCAAATCTTAAAACTAATTTATTAAATATACTCTTTGCCTATTGCTTGGAGCTATTTGTGTTCGGCTAGTTCTTATATATTAATTAACTATAATTTTAAAAAGAAGAAGGAAACAAAATTTTATATAAATACATATCACAGATTCGTTTGTAAATAAGTTTAGAAACATGGTTTCTTTAGACGTGAAGCAGAATTCTGCTGGAGTAGACTTATTGTAAGTATGTTCGGATGACTTTGAAGGCGATTCAGGTATTTCTGCCTTAAATCTATGATTTCTTCTTCTATAGTGGATATATGTATATCGTTGTGAAAGTTGTTTTTTTGATAAACCATGGTGAGCCGATAATTGTTGTTAGGACTTTTTACTGTGCCCTTTGGATAAGTTCTAGGTTTGAGGTGCTCGCAATACCCCAAAGTTGCCCCCAATATGAGCTTTATTATAGCTTTGTTTAGAATGACTTTGTATTCCAAACGCATCTTTGATTTTTTGTTGATTAACCAATTCAGAGAGTTAGCTTTTAGTTTCATTTGAGTTCTTTTCACTTCTAGGTGCTTCCTCCAAGTTAATCTACGATCAAGATGGATTCCTAAAAACTTCACTTCTGTTGCTTGCGGTATTTTTATGTCATTAAGTGACACAGCTAGACAGGTGCTGGTTCTATATTTATATAGAGTTATATTTCGTTATATGAGTATATTTCGCTTCGTTAACTATGGCAGTTTGCCAGCCAAATTTCTACATCTTTTAACTCATCATCTGTTAACTCATGAGAGGACAACTCCGTTGGTTTCAGTGAAGTTTTTTGTATACTGTTTATTGGTGTTGCAGAAGGACGCGCGGTGATGAGAAATCGACCTCTAGCTAGAGGTGGAGAGCGCAAAATGCTCATGTATAATTTGTTTTTGTTTTATGTTTTGTTGTTACCACTATTTGGACTTTTGCCTATTATTAATTTTGGTTTTTGCTTTACACATTAATCTAAACAAAGGTGCAATCTCAAACCAGTGGTAGAGTCACTATCTCGGCGAATTGCGTGATCACTTTAGGTGTTTCTAATTCGTATTATTTTTGTTTTTATATATCTCCTTTTTAATGAAACTATGTGGAACGTTTAAAAACACATCCGCACAGTACAGAACCAATGATAAGACATGGAACTTAGAACTGATGCTATTTTATGCTTGTTAACAAAATGCTTATTTCAGTTGCTCATCAAATGAGGAATATGAGTGTCTACGGATGTAGTACAGTACAAATACATGTTTTTTAGATGCCTCTTTGATATCTTCTTTTTTTACTGCACTCTACTAAGTGCATCTGGTTGTTTTCCACAGGCTCATATATGATTTTAAAATCATACTCTGACAATTTGTGCCGAGGACGTGCCCACCGAGGGTTCTGACCTTTCAGATTCGCTATGCCTCTCATCGGTTGGTGGTTAGTTTATATTTTGAATGGGCGTCCTAGCAGATATGCCCTAAAATTATTTATAGAACAAACAATGGCTAGAAATTCTTGCTCTATCGTTGACTAACTTTCTATAATATTTCACTAGTCCTAGGAATGCTTGCACCTCTGTTCTATTTCTTAGATTTGCTAAATTTTTTACGCATTTCACCTTCTGAGGATTTGACAGTGCTCTTTCCTCTGAACAACGATTCCCTAAATAAACCACCTCTCTTCGCAAAAATTTACAAAACTCTGTGTTCAATTTCAGATTGTGTTCTCGCCATTTCTAGAGCAACTTGCACAAGCGCTGCGAATGCTGGTACAAGTTCTTCCCATAAATTAGAATATCATGGACATACACAAAACAATCTAACTCTTGCAAGCCTGTTAGCACATGATTAATTGGCCGCTGGAATGTAGCCGGTGCACCTGTTAATCCAAACGGCATTCTATTAAACTGATAACACCTCAAACCGGTACTTAATGCGGTTTTCTGCTTATTTTGGGTATCAATTAGAAACTGATGGTAGCCACATGTTAAATCAAGCGTAGAAATATATATGCTATGTCCCGACTGATCCAAGATTTTTTCTATCCTTGGTGTCGGGAACACTTGATAGTAGCGTCGTTCATTTTTCTGAAATCAACGAATTTTCTCAACTTTTCTGACCCTGGTCACACCCCAATTGAAATGTGTACTCTTCATCTGGGTAAGGATGGACACTGGCACATAAGGGGTAGCACTATCTCTTCTTCTTTCTCAGCACCACACATACGGCAGATGTCGTTAATGGGCAAACCCAGTCCAGCCGCATGCAGTATCATACAGTACTGTGTCAGCACCGAAATCGTAGCGCTGATGGACTCGCGTCAGAGTGAAGTAGCTGAAACGTATGCCGCTTGGTGAGGCTAGGCCAGGTCAGCTAACTGCTGCTTGTGCAAAAGAACCGTCGGAAGTTTCGTGTTCACAAGGAGAGTAATTACTCTCGTTGTCATCGCGCCTACCATTTCCGGATTACTATTCTTAACCCTATTCCATACTGCCACGACTTGAGTGGAAGGGTCAGCATCCTTTTATTATTACTATTAAAAAGTGATAACACTTTAGTTACTGTATTCAGAATTCTGCTGCCCCAAAAGTTATCCCGCCCAAGTATACAATCATCAGGGATACTTTCCTTTTCTAGTTCCACTACGTGCATTCTAAAATTCATACTCATAACCTCACTGTGATTTACTCTAACCGAGCCTAGCGTCCTGATTTACCCACCAAACGTTCCGGTAAGCATTCTTTTGTCCTTTTCATTAACCTCCAGACCTTTCCGTAACATATTACATTTTACGAGGATAGTTTCCCCCCCTGAATAGCACCAGCTTTCCAATAACTGCCTCGTGCAGGGTATCTCGATGAACGCATCACCCGTCCTGCTTACAACGAATCAATGTCCTTTTATCCCAAAATGAACACGTATCTATTCCCTATCTCTCTGATATCCTCCCACTGTAAACCAAATCGAAACGCAATCAAGAAAAATATTGTGGTGTACTTCATGCTCCTCTCTCCCTTGGTTCATCGCCCCTACATTGCTTGACACGCGATTCACCCTCTCTGCTACTTTCTGTTTACTATTTTCTTTTTACTTCTAGGCTTTCCAATTTCCCTGTTCGCTTTGTTCTGTACCTCATCTGGCCTGATGCTACTACTAGCAAGTTCACACCCCTGAATGAACCTACGGACTTCTGAGCGTAAGAGTTCTGATGCAGCATCAGTAAACACGGGTATTAATCTGGCCGCTGTTTTCGAGATCTCTTCTATCCCCATCGTACTAACTCCGATTATATTATTCTGTTCTAATAATTGGGTATCGTTAATTTCTGGGCCTACTTCAACCTCTATTTTCTTCGGTTCTAGAAGGCTCGTGACATAGTATGGATTTAAGTCAGCTGATCTCCTATCTTCTCCTCGTGTGGAATTGGTGATTGCCGAATTGGCACCCTCTTCTTTTGAAGTTTCCCTAGTAAACTCTGACTCCACTAATGGAGCAGCGGACTTCTACTCAAATTCTGGACCTTCCGGTGATAAAAGCACGAACCCATCTTTTTTTAACGAAGAGGGGAGAAACCTTCAAAGAGACACGAGGGGATACGCACCACCCAAGAATGTGAGATTTTTACTCACTAAAACCACCTCCCTAACCTAACAGTTACGCTAAGCCTCAAAGGCCTGATAGGAAGGGTATTAAACAGATATACCAAGATATACTAAGAGAACTACTCGCGGTTTGAAAGAAAAAGTGTTATTTTCGATTTCAACATATGTTTGGATTCATTCAAACAAATCACCTCCGAAACTAAATTGAAATCATAACACACACTACGAAACGGCGCAAAATCTAAGTAGCTCCGATTACAAGGATGTAGACACAAGGGAGTGAAATTCCTTGTACTTCGTGCAGGAGCATTAAAGTGGAGAATGCTAAGCAAAAAACTACTTTTTATTTCACCACTAATGAGTTTAAATACAAAACATGCATTAAGCATAGTTCTACGAGTTTTAAGAGAGGGGAGACGAAAAAGTTTAAGACGACTCACATAAGAGGGAAGTGGAAAATTGGAGTTCTCTGTAAAGGAACGTAGGTAAACCAATAAAAACCGCTTTTGAAGTGATTCAATAGCATCAGAGTAACAGGCATATCTAGGACACAAAACAGCACTTGCGTATTCTAATGATGGGCGTACCAGGGAAGTGTACGGAAGTTTGGTAATAAAGGGGTCTTTGAACTCCTTTGATCAGCGTTTTATAAAGCCTAGAATCAGAGAAGCTTAACTATAGTTGCAACATGTTTACCACACGTAAGTTTTTGGTCAAAGGGCACACCTAAGTCGCACATATGATCAACGGATAACAATGGCTGATTGACAATGAAGTAAGTATGAGCAAAGTGGGATGATCTGGAAAAACACATATGGTTGCATTTCTTGTAGTTTAGTTGCATACAATTTATGTTGAACCAGTCACCAAGAACATTTAAATCATCTTGAAGCAACTGAGATTCAATGGGGTTATTAAAAGAACGAAAAATGTTTACGTCATCAGCAAACATAAGAATGTTGCATTGGGATATACGCGAAAGAAGGTCGTTTATAAAAATTGAAAATAGTAGAGGACCCAAGTGGCTACCTTGCGGCACGCAAGGAATTCATCAGATAATAGTCCTTTAAATAACACCCGTTGGGTACGCTATGGCAAATATGATGTTATCCATTATAAAAGTAATGGTGGGAAACCAAACCTAGAGAGTTTAAGGAGGAGAATTCTATGGTTTACTACATTAAATGCCTTACTAAAGTCAGTATATATAACGTCTCTTTTCATACCCTTAGCAAAGCCATGTATCACGAGGCAAGAAAATTCCAGCAGATTAGTGGCAGTTGGCTTTCCAGGCAGGAAACCATGCTGTTGGGAACTGATAAACGTATGAGCATAGAACGAAATTTGGGATGTTACGATTGCTTACAGTAACTTAGGAAAATACTAAGTTTCGCAATCCCACGGTAATTAGATATTGCATATTTACTGTCCGATTTATGCAGCGGTAAATATATGACTTTTCCCATATATTGGGAAAACGACCATATCTAAGAGAACCACTGAAAAGCGAAGTATTCGGTAAGACCAGCTCAAGACAACATTGCATAAGAATAAAAGAAGGGATTAAAAAGGGACCTGGAGTAAAAGATGATTTCAGCTGAGGCACAAGGTCCTCATCAATAATAGGTTGATTTACTATGATGGATTGTATAGAAAAAGGATAATCGGTCATTTTATATTCACCAGTTGAGTAGTTGGACTTAAAATAATCAGCGAAAAGATTACAGATACCCAAATCATCACTGGAGACATTGACATTATACTTAATCGAAGATGGGAGCGAACTAGTTTTACGTTTTGAATTTATAAAGTTCCAGAATGATTTAGGGTCAACTTTTAAGTTGAATTAAACTTTAGTCAAATAAGTATCATAAGCTGATTTGCTAAAATTTTAGTACTTACGAGGGCGGATTGATATTGAAGCTACCTAGCTCTAGATGGGAGCACATACACAAACACTTTTTTTTTTAAATAGCGATTTGTCAAACGTCAGCTGTTAAAATTTCACCCAAATTCATCGATTAGTTTATTTGTTGTAGTCGTTTGAAGTAAGCAACTTTTGTGTTTCTTGAAAAATGGAAAACAGCGAATTTCATGCAGTGATTAACCACTATTATTTGAAAGGGAAAACGGCGAAAGAGACAAAAGAAGAGCTCGATAAACATTACGGTGAGTCTGCTCCGTCAGATTACATTGTAAAATATTGGATTGCTGAATTTAAACGCGGCCGAACAAGCACTGTAACAATACCATCAACAGGAAGGCCAAAAGAGGTGGTTACTGAAGAAAATATCAAGAAAATCCTCTATATCGTTATGAATGATCGCCGAGTCAAGTTGCGTGAGATTGTTGAAATGGTAAACATATCATATGGACGTGTGTTCAACATTTTGCATGAGCATTTGCATATGAAAAAGGTATCGGCAAGATGGGTGCCGCGTTTGCTCAGTGTCGAACAAAAACGAGTTCGACGGACCACTTCACAGCGGTGTTTGGACATGATAAAGCGTAATCCTGTTGAATTTTGGCGTCGATTAATAACTGTTGATGAAACGTGGGTCCACCACTACACACCTGAACCCAACAAAAATCAATCGAAACAATGGGTGGAAGCTGGTGGAAGTGCCCTGAAGAAGGCGAAGGCAGTGAAATCGGCTGGCAAGGTTATGGCTATTGTATTTTGGGACGCACACGGAATATTGCTCATCGATTATCTTGAAAAAGGATCCACAATCTCAGGAAAGTTTTAACGTGCACTATTGGATCAATTGATTGATGCAATCAAGGAAAAACAACCACATTTAAAGAAGAAAAAAATGCTCTTTCTTCAAGACAACACACCGGTTTACACAGCATTAGATACGATGCTAAAATTACGTGAAATACACTTCGAATTGGTTAATCATCCACCTTATAGCCCAGATTTAGCTCCTAGTGACTTTTTCCTGTTTCCAAACTTGAAAAAATGGCTTGCAGGAGAAAGAATCATCTCAAACGAAATAGTGATTACCGAAACTAACGCGTATTTTGAGGGGTTCCCGAAATCATTTTATTCAAATGGTATAAAAAAGTTGGAATATCGTCTTACTAAGTGTGTCGAAGTAAAAGGAGACTATGTTGAGAAATAAATAGTTTTTGAAAAAAAAAAATGTTTTTTTCCTACTTACGAGGGCGGATTGATATTGAAGCTACCTAAGTAGGAAAAAAACATTGATGCAACAACCCGTTATGTATGCTCTTTATGTATTCTTGGCAAATACCATAAGTTTATTTTCTTTAATTAGGGGTAAAAAAAAATTAAATGTCCCCACCGACACACAAACACATATCCCTACAAAAAAATTACAATCAACTAAGACGACATATATAGAACGTCCGAACATACTGGCAGTTTATGTTTGCCCATACATAGTTGTGTGCAACAACGCAATGGCGCCTGTTTGTTGCAACTTCTTTGACCACCCGTACGGCGCATTCAGAGTGGCAAAAGTATCTACTTATTCTACGTTAAAATAATAGAATACCAGCACTTTCTTCTTTGCTGCCTTCATCGCTCATATGTTTTCTTGCTATTGCTGATCATGCTGATGATGCCGCTGCTGTTAATGATGCCGCTGTCGCATTTGTTGATGATGCTGTTTTTGTTTTTGTTGCAGGTTTATTTTTCCCTCTTCAGGACTTACCCCACTACAACCGGTCTGGAGTTCAGTTGATAGAATCTTCTCTTTATTGAAAGATCATCTGTCAATTGCTCTACTCTTTGGTGTGCACATTCTGCAATTGTTTACCAATGCGGTTATTGACTGGCCTACTTTTGAAAAGTGCTGACTGGGCATGATAGTAAAAGTTTATTGCGGTTCAATTGTCGAATGTACGCACCTAAAAACATGCAATCGACTTTTACTTATTAATATCAAATCTACTTCATTATACGTGCGCCTAAGGGCTATGCATGTTAATTATTTTAATAATAATAAAATGTAAGCGCAACTGGGGTTTAGTGGACATTGTGAGTTTGACGCACAATAGATCCCAGCAGATCAATATTGTGAACATCAAGAGTCCCACCTTAAAGGCCCAGTATGATTCCGTACTTCAGAAATACCAAGACCTTCATCATATGATGCCAATCTCAGCGGGGACGGTATACTTATTACCTACCGTATCATGCAGTCCTAAGCCCAGAAACTACTACCAGCAAAGTGCTGGTAGTCTTTAACGCCTTCCAATCCTCCAATAATGGGATAAGCCTTACTGCACACCGGCTCGGTGCTGCAAGCAAGCTGACTTAACTTAACAGAACGTATCGATGAATAACAAGGAACTGGATAATACGTTTCTTCATAATCGATGCCTCTGACTTGCGAAAAACCTTTAACAACGAGTCGTGTCTTGCGACGGTCGATAGCGCTATCTGAGTTTCGTTTGACCTTGAACACCCACTTGCTGTCGATTTCCTTTCGCCTAGGTGGCAAATCCATCAGTTCCCAGGTTTGGTTCTCTAGCAAAGCATTGTACTCACCTTGAATTGCATCAGTGCATTTTTTGCTGTCCTCACCGGTTAACGCTTCATGAAAGGTCGCTGGGTCACTCGTATCAGCTACTGCTGCCAAAACGCCCATATGCGAGGCTCTCGCCGGAGCATCAAGATGGTCTTCATTATCAGAAAGATACACGGTTGACATTTCACTTACAGAAACTTCGAAGTGGATTCCGCGCAATGAATCGTACAGAGGATTACCCACACTAATACAACCATCACCCTCACTGAATCTGACTACTGTTTGTATGATTCATAATCATCTCTGGAATCGCTGTCATCATCATTATGGTCGATCAACTCAGTCCCATGAGTTTTCGCATTTTGTGTCTTTGGTGATAAGAAGTTATTAGCAATATATCTATTTTCTATTACCTTCTTATTGTGGTCCTCGAAAATTGTTACATCACGGCTTACGATCATCTTCTTAGTCTGCACGTTGAACAATTTGTACGCCTTCGTCAGCTCGCTGTAGCCAAATAAAATGCACTCGACTGATTTCGACTCCAATTTTTGTCTATGCTCTTTCGGAATGTGCACCACTTTGCACTCAAACACTCTCAGTGAAGTATTCCTGATATCTCTTCATGGAGTTCGATTTATTAGGAATGTGGCTGTGGCCGCTGCCTCGGCCCAATATTGTTTATGCAAGTTGGCGTCAATTAGCATAGAAACAAATTTTTCGTCAGACCCTATTTTGTTCCGGCATGTAGGGCGTTGTACGTCGATGAATATTACCATACTTGGCCGTGAACATGTCAAATTGGCTGTTGCAAAATTCCTTGCCGTTATCGGATCTCAATATTTTTAAAGGCTACTTCACTTCTGCGCTTCAGTGTATACCCGAAAACTTTTCTGCTGAAGTCGTCCACAAAAGTCAACAAATATCGAGCACCGCCGAATGACTGTGTTGACATTGGACCGCAAACGTCATTTTGAATTATTTGCAAAATCTCCGTTGCTCGTGTACCGCTTGCCTTAAACGATGCACGTGTCTGTTTGCCTTCCACCCAAACAATACATTGATCAAGTGTACCGTTTGAGAAATCAGCACCTTCTACCGATCATTTGATCCGTTCCAAATTACTTTCGCACGCATGCCCTATGCGCCGATGTCATAAAGTTTGATCTGTCTCAATTAATGCTATTGAGCTTCTTTCCGTCGCGCAATTCAGTCGATATAAGTCGTCGACAAGTGGCGCTGTGGCTATTAATTTGGCTTCTTCATAAAAATGCGACAATTTTTACTATTGAACAAAAGTGTTTTTCCATTCTTTGTCATTTGACTTACCGGCATTAAATTAGCACATATCCTCGGTATACACAAATCATCTTGTTTACTATTCGGTTTACCGTTCTCCAATATTACTATACGCACATTACCTGCATATTTTACAGTGAGACATCCACTGTCTCCCACAATTATGTCTATGAATTTCGGTGCTCTTAATTCACACAAATTGCTAGAACTCATTATCATATGAGCGGATGCGCCTGAGTCGCTTTACCATTCTGTTGCTTTTTCGCTTTTCGCAACGAGTGACGTAGATACCAACAACAAACTGTTTGCTGCTTTCTTTGTTTTCAATTCACGTTTATTTCCGTAATGGCTCTTTTCATTGCATTCAAAGCAATCCACTGCTGCTTTCTTTTTTGATTTAATTGTTGTTGTGTTTCTTAGACATCAATGCCGCCGGATCGCTAGGTGTAGACTCATGTCTAATTTCTTGCAGCGAGTTTGTTTTCACCAAGTCAGTAGTCAGTGCTTTGCCACTGTTTGCACCGCTCAACATGAGCAACAATATCATCTGGAATTCTTGTTCCCAACTTATCCAGTTTTTGTTGCGTGCGTGTTATCTTATTCACGTAGTCTTCTATTGAAGTGCAGTTGGCCAACCCCAGTCACATCAAGTACTTCAATAAGTTCATGTGATGCAAAATACCGTTGTCTTCAAATGCAATCTCAAGAGCATCCCAAGCTGCTTTTGCTGTTACACAATTCTACACATACGAATAAGTTGATGGCTCAATAAGCAGTCCAAGCGCTGAAATCGCATGCAAATTTTTCATGGAGTCGCCCTCCGATCCCTCGGTGCATGGCCAAAATTCCTTTAGCACAAGATGGGATTTCGCGGCGAATTTCCAGCTATCATAGTTATCTTCCCCTTGCAGCTTTTCAATTTTGCCGTTGCCCGTTGTTGTTGCCGTGTAATTCTAACCTCAATATTAACAAAGCAAACGCGTGAATAAAATTTACGCGAATTTAACTAATTTGGAAATAAATTTCGGCGAAATAAACTAGCAAACGTTTGAAAATTCAATATTTTTCTAATTTTCGACAAAAAATGTGAGGCCCATAACCTGTTGTATGTGGAATAGAAAAAAAATACGCTGAAAGACACGTCTTGCTGTTTCTATATGAAAAAGAACAGATTTATTTTTCTAGTTAAATTATATAAATTATAGGTCTATTCCACTATTTACATAAATTATAAATGTATTACATTATTTACAACAAATCACGAGTGGCTCCAGAGCAAACCGTGTCCTTACCAAGATTAGAACTCTGAGGAACCATCTTGTTAATAGATATCAAGCTACGTCTAGTTCAACAGCTAGATATGCCACGGCAACAGTTAGATTCTTGGAACGACTCCACGATTGAGCTGGCGTGGCTGTAAAATCCTCCGTGTTCATTGACCACTTTCGCAGCGAACCGAGTCGGCAAAATCAATGAGCTTGTAGGTACCCAAAACTGGCATCATGTGGAGTCACGCGACAACCCAGCAGATCTAGCCAGCCGTGGAAGTTCGCCAGAATCACTGGTGAACAACACTCTCTTGCTACGTCAGGAAAACACATTATTGTCACATTCCAACGAGCAGTCACACTACGTCACAAGCAACGAATGTAAGCGGGTCAGAACCCTTTTAACCTCTTTCGCTCAATACAATGACCTGCTATCCCCCTTCTCTGCACTCCCTCGCGCCTTACGAGTAATGTGTTATATGCTTCGGTTCCTATCCCTGAACCCCTTTCATAAAAGAAATCCAATCATCCTGCCCTACAACTACCAGGTCGCCAGTTTATTAATAGGTTACCTCCAACAAATTTCACTTCAACTGATGGTCAAACTCCTAGTATTGGATCCCCATAACCAAAAATCTCATCAAGATTAAGATAATGTAAGTTATGCGAATTAAACAGAAAAAATCGGCGACCTAAATAATGGTGTCAGTCCCATGGATCGGACAGCATATGTACGAGCTTCGATTTCGCCGGTCGGTTTGACCTCAAGCTAAGCGCCGGTCGAGCGATGGGATACACTAAGGGCTATACATGCATTTTCGTCTGTTTCACCACCAAAGGTATTCACTTGGAGGTCACTCATAGATTATACACCCCATCGTGGTTAGCCACTTTCGCAATTTCACGGCTCGGGCTTGCAAAGCGAAAATCTATTCAGACAACTGTCGGAACTTCATCGGAGCGGACAGAAGCTTACGAAACGAGCTGCGAATCTTCCTCAATAAAAGTTATCACCATGTGCTCATGCTACCACAACACCAAGCTCTGAAATGGCATTTCAAATCAGCATATGCTCCGCATATGGGAGATTTGTGGAAACCCTGGGTTAAGAGTTTCAAATTGCACTTTCGCAAAGTCACATATAACTTATTATATAACTTCGAAGAATTTTGTACACTTGAAGCCAGAATCGAAGCCTGCCTGAACTCATGACCCATAACTGTGATATCGGATGACCCCACCGATCTGCAGCCATTGACTCCCGGAAATTTTGGTCGGAACCCCCCACTCGCCGCCGTAGAAGCAGAATATCAAGACGACCCGGTCTCTCTTATGTATAGGTGGCGTGCACTCGATGGAAAAATGAGTTCCATTAGGAGAACCAACGGCATACCCATTGGGAAAGGCACAACAGAATAGTAGCAGATGTTGACACAGTTACTGGCGTTTTAAATTGGACTATTGTTAAACTCGTAGCGTTAACCTCCGCGTCAACGAGCACCCCCTAGGATAATTTTAGCTCTCAAAAACATTTAAGAATCTTTCCATACTATAACTCTTCTTTATTTTTCCTTTTCAACACAATTTAACTAACATTGTTAACTGTTGCAACCTCTAACCCTTTCAGAAATGGTAGATGCATCATCCCCTGACAGTTCGCTAGGAAGCGTGGTCGCTCACAAGAGGGCTCTCAGAACCAGGTGACAGGAATTATGCCAGTATCTGTTGAATTTGCTGTTGTTGTTGCTGTAGTCCCTACACTTGCGATTTCAACTTTATTAATGGTATCCTCCTGTGTACGGATAACTATAGCAATCTGCTCTTCATTAGCGGGTTCTGTCATTATTCGGTTTATGTCGAATTTGTGCATATATTTAACTTTCTTTAAAATCACTATTAGCTCTTTTATTTTATTTTTAATTTCTTCTTTGGAAGAGTTCACTTTCGCGGTCGTTTTACTTGTTCTCTGGAAGAGTTCAATTTCGTGGCCTTTAACTTATTCTTTGAAATAAGTTCGCTTCGACTGCGCCAGTTAAGTTAGTTCCTTAATAACATAATTTTTTTAAAAGAATATTTTTTAGATTTATAAGTTTATTACTTGAGAATGGCCTTAAGAAAAATGTACAAATTTGTTCAAATACTTTAAATGTCGAAATAGTAACCAAAAGCAAAATGCAATACGCGTTGTTTGTAAGAAATTTTCTTACTTAAGTGTTTCATTGACATCCCTCAATACTTTAAAAATTATTAATGCAATAATTATTCCATGAATTGCTTATCCAGCATAAATGAATCTGAAATTATTTAGTGCAATACCACTTTGTTTATATTTAGTGTTACTGATCTTTATGTTCAGAAGAATTTGTGAAAAAAATAATAAAAGAAAATATTTTTAATTGTCACTGGTAGGTGGGTAGGTAAGGCGGCCGCCCGAAGGGCACACTTAGGACAACACTGACCCTTTGTGATACAGCAGAGGACATCAGGACCCATCTCTTTCAAAGGTCCAGCCATTTGCTATTTGCCATTAATGGAGCAGTGGATGGAGCTAATCTTTTTATTTCAGATATTTCCCAAAGAGTCTAGAAAGTAGTCGGCTAGAATAGTGCGCCTTCTTCTGGACAAAGCTGGTGATGTGCATAACAGGTGCACAATGGACTCTTCCTCATCCTCGTCCATGCAACAAGGCAATCCGCAGCCTACAACTTTGAGTCAATAGAGTCCAGTGTCCGGTTAGGACACTAATTATGTAACCTATGCTTTGTCTATTTCGAGACACTAGGTCCTCTTAACATTTATCTCTGGCCAGGTTTGTCTAGCTATTTTGCATCCTGTACATTCAGACCAGCGCCTGCCCGCTGTGCCTAAGGATATTGTATTTATTAAGAGCTTAGATGTGGCAATAGGAATACCGAAATTTGACATATCTGGTTCAATCGGTATGGTAGTCTCCTCACGGGCAAGTTCATCCGCCTTACAGTTCCCTGGAATATCTCTGTGACTGGGAACCCAGCACAGATGATGACGAGTCTGCTTAGCTATCTAATCTAAAGATTTGTGGCAGCTCTTGATGGCTTTTAAGGTGACAATAGCCGATCCGACAGGGAGCGAAAAGCTGCATGGCTCTCGGATAGAACGCAAATATCTTGTCCAGATACTTTCTTCTTCTTTTGCTAAGAGAGTGCTGACTCTATAGCCGCGACCTCTGCCTGAAAACCACTGCGGTAGTCGGGCATTCTAAGAACATGTTATTGTCCAAATCTTCTGAGAATACACCACCTCCCACCCTACTCTGTAACTTGGATCGATCTGTGTAGATGTGAACCCCTTCTACTTGAGGGGGATGCTATCCTTCCATTCGTCCCTAGAGGGAATGGAGATTCTGCACATACCATTGAAGGCATAAATTGGTGGGATATAGTCGAAAGAGTCAAGAATCCCCTGGAAGCATCTTAAGATAGACCCATTAGCTTCGGTCCTCCTATTTCATTGATGAGTAGCTGAATTTCCAGCACTTCTTTCGCCAAAAAGTCCAACATGCAGCAGACTAAGGAAGACGTCCAAACCTGCCATTGGACTCGTTTCGATGGCACCATTTATAAATACCTCTGCCGTTCTTTGTACCTTTGTTATCAGCCTGCTGTATGTGGACTTACTTAGAGTTCTCCACCAATCAAGCACCCCATTAAAAAGGACATGTCGTACCACAGCTGTGTATCCAGTAGGCGACCTTAGCCTGTAACCCTGATGCTTTACCTATAACTCTTTTGCAAGAGTACGGAGCTATCTGAGCCTTCCTAGTGCGTTCACATATATTAGACTTCCAGTTCAGCTTCCTATCTAGGATCACGCCTCCTCGACAAGATTAATATATACAATCATTAGTTTTGGAGAGATAAATAGAGGAATTTTGTACTTCCTAGTGGACAGCACCAGCTGAGTCTTGGTCGAATTAACCCCCAACCCAGAGTCTGTAGTCGATTCAGAGAGAATATTCGACAATGTGTTGCATCAAGAGTCTCATATTAGATATGTATTTTCCCAAGATACTAATAACAACATCATCCGCATACGCAACCATCTTGCTCCCTTCCCTCGCTAGTCGAACGAGCAGCTCAATTAACGCCAGATTCCAGAATAGGGGTGAAAGAACTCTACATTGATTTGTGCATCTGCACACGGACCCCAGCTGTGAAATGATAATCCAGCTACTAAAAATTATTTCAATATGCCAGCTAATGGCGGGTTCCACCTCCAAGTCTCGGATCGCACCGATTATTGCTTCTGATTTGATGTTGTTAAAAGCTCCCTCAATATCCAGGAAACCCACTAGGGAGAACTCCTTGTTATGCAGGGAGCACTGAATACTGGTGACTAAAGAGTGTAAAGCGGTCTCAACCGATATACCCTTGAAGTAGGCATGCTGAAAGACTGACAGCTTCTGTCTGTCTATAGTGAGCCTCAGATGAATGTATATCAACCTTTTCAGGATTTTTAGACAGAAGGAGGACATACTAATGGACCTTAAGTCCCCTGGAGATGTGTGCGAGCTGTTGCCGGCATTGGGTACAAAAATTACCCTTACATGCTTCCATGAATCTATGATAATTTAAGGCAACTTTTGTAGATCTTGAGCAGCCACTCTATTATAAGATTCTCTGATTGCTGAATTTAAATTGGAGGTACACCATTTGGGCCAAATGCTTTATATAATTTGAAGTTATGGATATTCCATTGCAATTTTGGCTTCATGATTATGGCCGAGTTGACTTCAACTACATTCCCGCTGGGTTTCGTTCTCCGCAGAATGGTGCTCGAGCAACCAGGGAAGAGAGTCTCTAAAAGAAACTCTAGAGTCTCATTACTATTTGAAGTCCAGGATCCATACTCCCTCCTCAGGTAACGAGGTACCATTGGAGCAGTTGATAAGGTCTTCTTCAGCCTAGATGTCTCAGAGACGTCTTCTATGTCACTACAAAAGTTTCTCCACGATTCTCTTTGTATAAATCACAGTTTGCACTATCTCTAGACTTGTTTGCGTTGTTAATAAGTCTCCTACACTTTTCGCTCAGTCCCCTAATTTCTTATCACAACCTAGTGGGCTTTTCTGTGTCTACCGACGAGGAAAGGGACCGATAGAACTCTATTAACAACATCCGTATGATCTATCAGTTTCGTTACATGTGCTTGTGTTTGTGGGTTCTTAGGTAGTATTCTAGCTACGGTTATCCTGTAGAGGTCCCAGTTTGCCTTCTTATTTGATATTTCTTATTGCCGTAGGGCTAGGTAGACTATCAAATAGATCAAACTGGATTAACCTATGATCCGAAAGGATCATCGGATCAGAAGCTACCCTAAAGGATTTACTCCCACTTGATCCATATCAGACGGATGCCCGTCCTTCTGGTAGACCTTGATGCTTGTGGATGAGAAGCAAAAGCCCACGACCCAATTGGATTTGCCAGAGTCGCCAGAGATTCGGCGTTCACCACAAGAGTTACTGACCTGGAATCCACTCTTGGTTCCTCTACTTTAGTCACCTGTGCTCAACCTCAAAAATCTCCAAGATATCCTCAGCGAAACCATCAGGGAATTCCTTCATAAACTGGAGGTACAGCCTTGAAAGGCAGACTTTAAATTTTTCCAGCACACAGGGTGATACTGCTATCTGGGTTATTACGGTGTCTGATCGCCATGACCTGATGTCCCTTCAGCACTTCGCTGAAGGACTTCTTGGTGACAGTACCGCGCTTTTTGAATTTTTGGGGTCCGGGTGGGTGGTTTCCTCTAGGGACCGTTGACTTTTAGATGTCTGCAGTGAGGGAGCGTGAGACTCCTTCACGACTTTCTTCGCCCATCCGAGTGAAGCCTTCTGCTTCACCGTCCTCTCCTTCTCTGGCATCCGCGACAAGCGTTCCACCGACGCGAGAGCAGACCTTCTCTCTTTGTAGAACCTCTTGGTCCTCGGTTTCACAACACTACCGCAGCAATTGGCATTGCTTGTGCCAGGCTCGTCGTCCTTAGCTGCAATAGCCGCAGCAGAGTGTACGGGGAATTTTGGATGTACATCCGAAGTAGCGTTTAAAGACCGCTCGTCAGTTCTTTGTTTGTTTAATTTATCCATCTAGTTCTCACATCCACCCGCTCGATCAAGCTAAGGCAGCTAAAAATTTTAAAGGGGAAGGGGTTGGCCAACTGTGGTAGTGCCCCGTACCACAGCAGGCCACCGTTACTACCTGAGGCGGCCTGGTATCTGAAAGTGGAGCTCCGTTAAAATACAGCCTAGTTTACCTCCTGTCTGCAAAACAACATCCAATGGGCACGATCCCAAGAACACCCTGGATTAGGAGAGAGATAGTTCTTAGTGGGATTGTTCCGCAGTAGTCAGTCCGGCTAGGGTAATCCCATAAGAGCTGAAGCTCCGCCATCCCAACCCATTACGTCATTGCCATCATTTACACCTTCGTACCTCGACAAGGGGACTACTCTGTCACTACTCTTTTGTTTACATATTTTTGTTTAGTTAATTCTATGTCATTGGGGTATGTAAGTGTTAGTTGCGTTATTGTATACGTAGCTCGGGAGGTATGTTCACGCAGTGAACCTCCTGGCCAGAGCCTTTATTATTTGAGCGTGGCTTAGTACGGAGAGAATTCCCTTCACCAAGTCACGCCAAATATTGATTGACGAAAGTTTGCACTGTTCGTTCTTGCAAATAATTATTAAAATTTGATTCCTTTATTTTACAATTACTCTCAACTTTCGCACTAGCAGTTATTTTACAATTATTCGGAAGTTCACAATTAAAAGTTTACAATTTACATTCACACTTACGTTTGTAGTTAAGTCTAATAATTATTCAAATAAGTTTTCTCTAGCCGAGTACCGCGCAGTTCTTTTCATTTCCAAAACAAGAAAGCCTTCTTCGTCTTCTTTAATCTATCTTCACTGCTCACCAGCTTCAACTCCAGCCAGTGAGCTTACCTTCCAGGCTTACGTGTGGCGGAAGGGCTCCAGACGCTAACGGAGCAACCGCCCCAAACACGATAATTCACCTGCCGTTTACCTACCAGTGTCCGAAAGTGCTGACTCCCACAAGCTCGCCGTTTGTGCATTTCAGCTATTGCGCGAACAGCCGTATAACGCCTGCAGCAGCTGTCAATGGTATTCCAATTACAACAGCGACTTCGCACTTGAGTCAGCGGCTTACGGCAGCGATAAACGGCGAAGCCAATGACCATCATACACGCCTTATTAACTCCTCCCCCTCTTAAAATCAGCCGACCTCGGCTGAATGAGTCCTGCCTTCTAGGGCTGATTTTCGAAATGACTATCATATAAGTATTTCCAACAATATGATAAAGGATAGTATACCTATTCCCAAGAGAGACTTTTTTTTAATCTCCGGGCGGACCACATATATGTGTATGATATGTTCAAGGTTCCTAGCATTCAATTCCTTTAGATAGGGGAGTGACAGCAGAGAGATAAAGTTGGAGAAGTTCTCGCTATGGATCACCGGCACATCGGCAGCGAGGGCCAGACTTGACATTAGATTGCGATAAATCGCACCATTAATGCGCATTTATTTTTCGAATGTTATCAACGTCTTTCCGTTACTGAAAATTCTGGTCTTATCTTCCCTCTCAATGACTGCAGATTTGTCATTAACCAATATTACTCCATAGTCAATAACTTGAATAGGAGCCAAGTCATGGGCTGGCATTGACTCGGAATGAGTCAATTTGCTAGGCGGCTGATGCAAATGGGGTTGGAATCCTCTTCGCAGAAGGTAATTGAATCGGACGCCTGCTTACATCCTGTCATTGGGATGGATGTGGAGTTGCATTTAGCTGAGGCTGATGATCTCATTGCGATGACGTACCTTCCCTCCTTTATGACGGGGAATACCTGCACACTGCCGTATATTCTATCAACTATTGGGTATCTGATGAGGAATATAACGACATCCTCAGTTTTGTACAGGGATATATTGGAGACAGCCATAACATTCATGACGCTTACATTGGCGAAATGCTGCATTCTTGGTATGGCTTCAATATCGGCCCCTTTCAGTAGCGTAGGATTTATCATATTCATACGCCCCAGCGTATGAATATGAGCTTATTAGACTATCCATTTCCATAATGAAAGCTCTATTACGACTTGTAAACATAGAAAAAAGGCTTGCCGATTCCATCTTATCCTTCCATGTAGCGTTCAAGACGATATAACCTGATTGGGTAGTTCCCGAATTTCCTCTTGGGATGCTGTGTTAATACGCATCTGCTGCTCGTGTGCAGAAACCAGTTGGTCTTGGATTCAGTTCAGCGAGGCAATGTCATCCGCGTCTGGGTTTCCCGCAATGAATTTCAATGCCGATCCCACCATGTTGAAGCCAGTAGTGTGCCTGTCAATGTGCTCAACATCTGCCTCGATCAACATCTGCGTCGAGTGCGACTGAGGGAAGTAATCTAGGATTTTGTCTGACTCTGCGACAACTGTCCGATATTCCGACAGGTTGTTTGCATGTATGAGATATCCCCGCCCTCTTAGTATCGCTATATTGCCGCCGGAGACTGTTACGTAGAATGAATTACTGTAGTCATGAATGGTGGCAGTGGCTCGCAAAGTTTGGATTGTGATCTGAAAAAAATAGTACGAAGAGAAAGTGGTTTGAGACGCGCTTTTTATTTCTGTGTATATGGGGAAGGGGATAACTTACTAGTAGCGCATGCAGTATCGGGAGCCGCCATGTCATGGTTGGTAACTACTTCAACTTCCTTGCTAACAACCTTGCTTTTTACCAGCACACATGATCCTATGTTCTTTTCCAAAGTAACCCGAGTGTAAACATTGGATAGCATGTCACCTAATCTCCTATTGCTCATGACGAAAACCGCATCTCCCTCTTCGAATGTTCTTCTCGTTCTAGACCTGTTAAAGGATTTTAACTCCGAGGCCTGTTGGGGTCCCTGCTTGTCGTCACTACTGGCGAGCGATCTTTTGCTACCTTTTTCTTATATCTACCTGCTTAACCTGGTTAACTGATCCATAGTTTGGTTCTTTAAAATTATCATAGCTAGTGAACTTAGGCCTAAAATTATTAAACATATAATAGTCCTCTTCTGATGCACTTAGTATGCAAGCGTACACCTACCCTTGTCAACGTGCGTTATGGTGTCTCCCATATATACACCCTCCGCCTGCTGCTGCTTGTGCAAAACAACTGTCCGAAGGTTCATGTTCACACGGAGCGTAATTACTCTCGTTGTCCTCGCGCCTATCATTTCCTGACTACTATTCTTAGCTCTATTCACGGTTCCTTCCCGCCATGACTTTAATGGAAGAGAAAGGATTATATTCTTATTATTATCATAAATTTCATGCCGTTAACTTCACTGCGCCCTATTCTGAGCGACCCCAGTGTCCTGATGCAACCTCCAAACTCTCCGTTAACCGTTCTTATATCCTTTGGGTGAACATCCAGTCCTTTGCGTAAAACACTAGAATTTACGAGGCTGGTGTCCGCCCCTGAGTCTACCAAAAGCACTAGCTTTCCACTAGCTGCTTTCTTGCAGTGTATCTCGATGATGGCATCACCTATCCGGTACACAACGAAACAACGACGTTTTGTTTCCAAAATGGATGCGTATCTACATCCTAACTCTTCAAATTTTTTCCTCCATGCACCGCAGTTATCTTTTACGATCCTATACTCTCTAGAAATTATAATGATTATCTTAAGTACAAATTCCCGTACCGCATTCGCAGCGATTGGCCTATACTTTCTAACCTTTACTTAGGTACTAGGATCATAGCAATTACCAAAACGCAATCAAAAATTTTTCCCGGAGGGACTCTTGCTCCTCCGTATCTTGAACTATAGTCTTTACGTTACTCGGTACATGGTATTGGAGAGCCTCTTGCTCCTCCTTCTCCTGTAATGTAATTCTTACATTACTAGTCACAAGAACTTCTGGCCTAATTCTTTCTTCCTTTCTTTAACTTTCCAGTATACTGGCCGCGACTGGGCCGCTGGAAGTTTCCCTGGTCCCTTTGTTGGGATTGTTTTTCCCTTCATTCTGCTGCCTGATGTTCCATTCGTCCACATGAGAAGCATCTCAACTCCTGTACGGAATTGCTTATCCTTCTCACTTCTGGAGTTCAAATTTGGTCGCTGCTGACTTCTCCCAGTGTTGAAGAGATTTCTTCCTTGGTTACTTCCTTCTGTTGAATTAACTCGGGGACTACTGAAGTTACTCCTGGGTGGATTCGGGCTCATCGTAGCTAGCTGCCTCCTACTCTGATCCCATTTTATGTCTCCTTGGCACTGTCGATTTGCCTCAAGAAAATTTTTTCGGCACTCCATGCAGTAAGGCGTGTTTTTGCGTTTTTGTCGACAAAGCGGACGCGTAATCTCTTTAATCTTCTACCTCCTGGTCATTAATATTCTTGAATCACAAGTTGCACTTATCCTTTATATTCCTATACTCCCTAGAGGATAACTTAGCTAACTTAACCTTAGATCCTTGCACTACATGTACAGCCACTAGGCGCAACTCCCTGTCATTACCCAACCACAACTTAAATACCAGAGTCACCATTGCTAACCAGATTACGACGCAATCGACAACAGTGTTCCAAGAGACGCCATGTCCACACTCCTTCCTGGTCACCTTCCTCACATTACTGGGCATGCGAAAACTTCCTCCACAGCTCCTGGATTACCATTTTCTTTCTTCTTCTCAGCTTCCCAATCTACTGGCCTTCTTCGGTCCCTTTGGGTTTGTGTATTTCCGGAATCCAGCGTTCGGTGGCCTACTTTCCCACACGAGAAGCATTTGATTCCTTGCAGGGGATTGTTCATCTTGGTATTACATTGAGTATCTAAGCTGGGGCGCTGCTGACTTTTCAAAAGATTCCGCCTGTCTGGTATAAAACTGCCAGGCCTGTTGAAATTACCCCCAACTAGAACTATTTCGATTCGTGCCGTTACGCCTAGTTTGTTCTCGGCGCCAATTCGATGGCTTCATATCATGCGGCTCTGTCCTCACTGCCATCATACACCGGCGAATAGTCTCGTGGCCATACTATTGACATTCCATACAATAGGGTGAGTAATTTCTTGTGTAAAAATCATCGCTAATATGACCTTGCTTATGGTAAAATGAGCCCGTGGGTATCCTCTGCACAAACGAACTGTCCCGAATTCTCGGATTAACGATTATGTTGTCGGAGACACCGGGCCTACACGCTCCTCTTTATATGTTTGGGATAAAATTGTTTACCTCTCTATCCACGACACTGGCAGTGAACATGTCTTGTCTGTTTCCCAACATATATACCTCCCCAATGCTAGCCCGGCTACTCTCCATTAAAAAGTGTGTTCTCACAGCCCCCTCCGTCAGTTCTTCCAAAGTGCTTGACACCATACCTGGTTGTACGCTGAGCGCGGGCTTTCCTAAACCTCCTACAAACGCTGTTACCACTGCATCTCCAGTTTCCCCTATTTTCCTCCCACTATCTCCGTTGACAGCGCCCCGAGCTGTCTAGCGAAAGCTCCGCTGTAATCATTCGCCAGTTGTTGTCCTATTCTGATCTCTTAAGTTACATCCTCCAGAGTCCACACCTTCAAATAGGTGTTCCTCATCAACGAGTAAAGTTCGTCCACAGTACTGAATTTTTTCGTCACAACTAGATTGTAGATATCGCCATACAATCTCTGTTTTACGCAGTCAAAGAAATCCTGCCCCTCGTTCGGCTTTATGCCTCTTGCTGCAAGTTTGCACCCATGCACTAATCTATCCAACGCGGCACACAGCACCGCCGATTCCGCACCAGTGAACACTGGGACCAACCTGGGCACTGTCTTAGATATTTCCTCGATACCCATCCTTCACCTCCTGCTCCAAGCCCTTGATCTTAGCCTCTAGTTCCTGAATTTTATCTTGCGCCTGTTCATGGGAGTATTCCCCTCTCAGCCTCCTACTTCGGAGCACCTCACCTTCAGGGAAACCTACCTCTGCAAGGAACTTCTTCAGGGATTCGTTCTCCTTCTCCACCTCCTCGGCTTCCTCGATATTACTTCCTATACGTTTTAACAACTCGTGTCTATATTTCCTCAAGCACTCGACCTTGTGCCACAATTCGTTTCGTTCTATCACGGATGCTTCTTGAATTGCTTCCACCAGGCCCACATACTCGCTCCTGAATCTACCAAAAACCATGGTTCCACTTTCTGCCTCCCTGTGTGAAACATTCTTCCCTTGTATGACCTGGCTTGCGGCAGAATGTGCAAATGGGATTTCTTGCCTGGAACCTCTCAACTGGGAATACTTGGTCTCTTTGCGGCGGAAAGTGGCACACAAATCTGCCGACATCTTGAGTGTTCCGTTGGTGGACAACTCCTGCCTCGGTTGGTGTGTTACTTCAGAATATTCCACCAGTTGTCGTTCGGTGTTGGATTGCTGCTTCAACGGAAGAGATCGCTTCAACTAACTCCGCCATACTGCGTTAGACTAAGTGTGTAATTTGCTAAATCCCTATTTATTAGGACTGCTTGAATAGAGAAATCACAGCCCGCTCCACTAGAGCCTTGTGTACTGCAACTTTTTTGGAAACTGCCCGTTGGTTTCCGACTCAGCAGCTTCCCACAAAGATCTTACCCTTCATCCACAAACTTTCAGAACTTCGTGGGGGTTCTGTGTCTCTCCTGGATCTCTCTTATGTTTTAAATATGTTCATCTAAAAGTGCAAACAAATCCGACAGGGTGCTTACTGAGCTGTGCGTTAATAAATCAAAGGTATTACCGGTGGTCCATTGCCTAATACACTTTGTTAAGTGTTCCCTGTCTTCCCCTGCGATCGTCTGCTGTGCTAACTCTCAACCTTCTTTGAAGTACCTGATCTCAGTTCTCAGATCATACAGCTCGACCCCTGAGAACACTTCTCCACCGCATGAACAACCTCCAGTATACCCATCTTACAAACTGTGATTATGTTATCCTGTGTTATTAACCGAGTGTCGTTAATTCCTGGGGCTACTTCAACCTCTATTTCTTTCGGTTCTATAAAGCTCATGACAAATGATTGAGCAGTAGACTTCCGATCAAATTCCTTATCTCCTGGTGATAAAAGCAGGACTCAGTCTTAAGTAGTCCTAGACCAAAAATCTGGTTGATGATTATCACTTACTACAATTTTCGGCTTAGTAACCCGATTGGTTCCTTCGGGTGACAAGTATTCCAGCCAGCCCACTTCTGGTGGCAAATCCTTCTGTGTACTCGCATGTATTTGAGCAGTTGCTGCCGATCTTACTCTTGCTGGCTTAGCAGTTGCTCTGATTCTCTTGAGCTCTAGATTCTCCCTCTCCAAATATGATCCGGCTTCCTCGGTTTCTCGGAGTTGCGTAGAAAGCTCTCTAGTTTTATTCTCGAGAAATTCTGTATTCGCCTCCAACTCCTCTGTATCTTTGAAGATTTGAAAAAATTTCTCTTCCGTTCCACTCAGAATAGTCGATAATGCTTGTTCTGCTGCTTCCAAAGTTGACAAGTTCTCACTGTTCCTCGCTAATCTCCAGAGCACCTGGGGTGCACTTTTGCTCGTTGCTGCTTCCAATTGATCATACAGTTTTTTTTGTAAATAGCTTTACTTCCGTCTGTAAAGACCTTAACTTGTCTTGTGCCTTGTCCTCCGGTGTACTAGGACTATCGCTTGTGCTTCCAGCTCTTCTAGATCGGAACGTGGTCAACCAGTCCCGTATCAAACCGTTGACATATACCAGATAATCCTTGGCAAAGTACTCACTCCTTGGCAAAGTACTCACACAACACTCCTTAAGTACTCACACAACACTTCTTAAAACGTAACAACTCCTCGTTATTATCATTAAATGTCTCCAACAAGACTTCTAGTTCCGCTATGAGCTTGCTGTAGTACTCGCTATTCATTCGTGCCTTATTGCCCTTTCTACAATTCCTTATTTTCTTCTGGATTACATCGCTCTGCCGCTTTTGCGCTTGTAGCAATCTTTTGCTTCGTTTGGTTGCTGTTTTTGGTGACCGAATTAATTGTTATTTACAAACCAGTGATTTCCAAAAAAAAATAAATGTTACACCTTAGTATTTTAATTTTTAAACTTGCCTTGATAATTTCACTTACTTTATAACTTCAAATAATCTTATATGACTACCCGCAAATCATTGTGTCCCCAGATATAAATTTAAAAAATTTTTAGTTTCAATCATTATTAACTTACTCGATGAATACCAACTGAAGTCCACGCCACGATAAACCCCATAAAATCATCATAAACGCGTAATTTTCGCTTTGCTAAAATTGCTTTCTTATTTAACCCAATTTCGTTGTCTTGCTTATATTATCAACCTAGCTTCACTTGAAGGCTATAAGGTTGATTTTCTAAACTAAAACGCGTCACAGTATAAGTATTATATAATAATATAATATAAGCTTTTTTTTATTCAACATAGAAAGACAATTGTGGCGTAATGCCGTGGTGAAAATAAAATTCCTCAAATTACGTAAGTATAAAAAATATACTTAAATTATTGCACAAATACTGAACGTGAATACAGATTAATTATACCAATAAATATTTACGTTTATTTCGTTACTACTTTTCTATGAACCCATTTTAACTAAGGTGATCGATTTCACGAAATTATTCTCCATATTTTTCTCCCCATCAAACAAAATTTTCAAACACAAAGAATGATTACAGCACTACTAATACATCTCTATTTTCAGCACAATTTCCAATTTCTTTATTTTGTTTTTCCGTGCAAAGTGCCGGGACTACACAAACTTTGAGGCAACATCCCGTGTTGTATGCAGCTCTTGAAGATTCTTGCCTAATACCCTAATCTTACACTGTTAAATATTTAAATCAGTGCTAAAACAAAATAAATGTCCCTACCGACACTCACACACACGTTCCCCCACAAAAAAAAATCCACACAGCTAAAACGAAACCGTCAGATTGATCGTACATAGACCGTCCGATCAAACTGACGGTTTATGTTTGCCCATACAAAGGTGCGTGCAATAGCGCAATCGCGCCTGTACGTTGCAACTTCTTTGACCAGCGCTACGGCGCCATCAGGGTCGCACAAGTATCTACTTATTATTCGCCACAATAAAATAAATACTTACAATTTTCCCTTTGTTCCCTTCATTTTCCTTCGATGTTCGTGCCGTGTTGTGATGCTGTCTTTTCTCCTATTCCTGGGTTTCCTCCTTGAAGATTCCTAAATACTCCCGGGACGGCAGGTCCTTATACCGGCTGCTCCTATTGTGTTAGGGTATCCTCAAAATGTATCCTCATGTTGGCCGGATCCTACCGGCTGCGCAAATTATCTGCTCTTGCGCGAATAGAGACGCGCTCGAATCTAAATTCGAGCTGTTAGAAGAAGAGCTCTTTTATTTGGAAAACACCTGCTTATATACTCGTACTATTTACATTCATATTGTTGTATATTAATGTTCTACTTTATTATTTCTAAATGCCCTACATTGTTATTTGCAATTGCCCTATTCTTTGGTTTGCACATTCTGCAATTGTCCGCCAATGCAATCATCGAGTGGCATACTTTTGGGAAAGCGCTGACCAGTCAGTAGTGAAAGTTCATTGCAGTTCAATTGTCAAATGCGCGAGTTACGATGTTTAAATAGAAGAACCTTTCCACTTCACAATCAATTTTATAATGAACACATTTTTTTAAAGTACACATATTTATATCATAAAATAAGCTTATTCTAAAGAAATTAATTTCAAGAATTTACATTGAATTTTAGTTGGATGATTATTGCGAATTTAAATTGGAGATTTTACAAAGAATTTTATGCTGGATGATGTTACAAAGAATTTGATGCTTGATGATTTTAAAGTGAATTTGAATCTGATGTTTTTAATGATAATATGAATTGGATGATTTTATAAAGAATTTGATGCTGGATGATTTTAAAGTGAATTGGAATCTAATGGGAATATGAATCGGATGATTTTACAGAGAATTTGATGCTGATGTAGCTGCTGCTGTTGGTATTGATATTGTTGTTGTTGTTAGTGCGAATGTAACTCCTCCCCCCTTAGAGTAGCGATATGGCCAGAGAGAGCTTGATGTGGTCGGATACTAGGTTCTGGTTGGAATATTGTTTCGATTCTGCCCATGTCGTTGAAGGTGCATCTCCTAGTGTCTTCATTTGAGAGTAAGCTGCTCATGTTGATTTTTTTGGTTTCTTCTTCTTTTATGGAAATCGTGGAGTAATGGGTGTTTTCTACTCTGGGGAAAGTTTTGTTCGAATATTGGATATATTCTTCATTATATAATATATATAGTGTTGTGTCATTAATAGGTTGTGGAATTATGTGAAGTATTTGATAAATTTTCGTTTCTACTATTGATATAAATATTATTTTTGTAAAAATATAATAGGCTTTAAGGTTTATTAATTCATAAATGGTTTGTCTGGCATTAAATGGGTGCTTGTGGTTCGATTGTCTATGTATTTAATTTCACCCTTTAGACTTAGTTTTGAATTAATATTTAGTTCTACTAACACTATTCCTTGTTTCCTATTTTCGAATATTTATTTTTTTTGTTTTTGATTTATGTAATTTTTTGTTTGTTGTTGTTCTGTTTGATTTTATGTTTAGTGAATTTACGAGTGATTTTGTTTCGTCTGCATTCTTTTCTGAAAACCTCGTTATTGGGTTAAAAATTTTCGGGGTTTGTTCTATTCTTGTTAAGTTTTTCTATTCTTTTTCAGGTTTCTAACATTTCTTTCACTATGGGATATAGAATCTCTTGGTATTCGTTTAGTTTTTTCAGATCTTCGTGTTCGTTATTAAATGGAAGCTTTTTAGTGAATTCATCGGTTCTGCCATGTGAATTCATCGGTTCTACTTTATTCCTAATTGCCCTTAAATGAACATTGCCATAAGGAGTGTTGTCTGTTCCCTGGATGTATAAAAGAATCTCTTCTACATTATTCATGAACTCATAGAGAGTTCTAGAGTTGCCATCGAATTTTGGCAAAGTTTTTATAGTATGGGGAATTCTAAATTAATTGAAAATATCTACTGGATGCATATCATTTCTGGCTGCGTTAGCCGAAGTGCCTGGGTGTGGATTAGTTGTCATTATATTTGTTTGGTCGAGTTCCATTATGTATTCACAAAAATTTTTTTTTAATAGGGATGGTGTAGATTCTTCTGGAATTGAAGTTAGCATTCTGGATTCAAATAAATTTGGGTATACCCTGAATTTTAAATGTTTGTTCTTATAGACAATTATGAATTATGGACCTCTTATTCCTAGTAATTTGTATTAATATATTTGTGAATAATTATGAATTTATATAATTGCTTTTTATACCAGTATATATATACATTCCTTTAACAAATTTTGCATTTTTTATTTTTTATTATTTTTTTTTTTGTTATATACGAAGTGTGATCAAAAAATAACCGTTATTTTCATCTTTTCGTGAGTTACGTATGTTCGATGTTCGCATTTTTTTTTTATGTTGGTACACATGTCTGTTATATATGTTGGCAATACCAACTTGTTTGGATTGTCAGTTTGTTTTTGACAGATAAAAAGGTTAGTCGTGTTTTGGTGTGCTCTTCGATTTTGTACTATTCGAAAAAATGGATCAAAGAAACTGTATTCAGTTTTGGGTAAAAAATGAAATTAAATGCGGAAGGACATTTGAAATGTTGACTGTGGCCTCTGGCAAGTCTACTATGAGCAGAACACAAGTTTAATTGTGGTACAACAGGTTTAAGGAAGGCCGAGAAGATGTCAATGACGATGCTCGTCCTGGTCGCCCGAGCACGTCAACAACCGATGAAAACATTGACGCAGTGAAGAAAATGAGTTTGGATAATCGTCGAATCACTATCAGAGAGGTTGCTGATGATGTTGGCATATCGTGCGGCTCATGCCAAGCAATTTTTACGGATGTTTTAGGCATGAAACGAAGATTGTTCCAAAATTGCTAAATTTTGAGCAAAAACAACGTCGCATGGACATCGCTCAGGAGCTGTTTTTGGCCGAAAACAAAACCGTTATCATGCCTCAACCACCGTATTCACCGGACTTGGCCCCCGCTGACTTTTTCCTCTTTCCAAAACTGAAGACACCGATGAAAGGAAAGCGTTTTGCTACGATTGAGGAGATAAAAGAAAAATCGAAACAGGAGCTGTTGGCGATACCAAAAAAAACGTTTCAGAAGTGTTTCGAGGATTGGAAAAAACGCTGGCATAAGTGTATTATATCTGAGGGGAATTACTTTGAAGGGGACAAGATAGTTGTTGATGAATAAATAAATACTTTATTTTTTGATCACACAATAACAAATATATATATATATATATATATATATATATATATATATATATATATATATATATATATATATATATATATATATATATATATATATATATATATACGTGTGTGAATATTTAATTATTTTCAGCTTTATAAGCTCTATAGTGAATTGTCTTCTGGCTATGTCGCTGTACCAATATTCTGTCGGTACTCCTGCTGATAGGATGCGCTTAATTGAAGTACAATTTCTTATAATTTCATTTAGTTTTAGCGCAGTTGCTATTTATATTTTATTTACATTTAATTTAGTTTAATTAAGTACGTTTTTCATGAATGTGATTATATATAATTTATATACTCTTTTAGTTTGTATGGACCAAGAGGACTCGCGAACTTGAGATAGGGGACTAGGGTGTTCTGGCACGGTCACTAGTCGAAGTAATGTTATTATTTATTTTCATTTATAAATGTGCTTTCCCGCTACCCGCTAGCGATGTAGACTGATTACTTTTTATTTAAACCACCATGCAGATATTCTGTCAGCATTCTTAGTAAAGATGGGCTCAATTAAGATGCAATTGGTACTCCAAACAAGTTTTAGGCACAGTTAAAGATTACTAGTACGATTTGTTTCCATAAATCTGTATTAATTTTTGTTGTAAAAAGGAGTGTATATTTCACAGAATTTCTATTTTTCATTACTCTTCACTTTGTTTAAAACTTTTAAATAAATATATTTTTATTCAAGCATTTTAGCTGCATTGAATTTATTTCGCTGTCACCCACCCATATAAGAGGTATCCAATACTTACTTACCTTGGCCCCAGGAGTAGTATTAGTTTTTCAGCAGTTTCCATTATTGACGATATAGATGCTTCTAGGATATTAGGATGTACCTAAGATTTGATGTCAGGATCGAATGTCTGGTTTTGATTTCAGGATCTGTTGTCGGATTTTATTTTTCAGGATCTAAATCAATTTTATAATGAACAAATTATTTTAAAGCACACGTATTTATATCATAAAATATGCTTATTCTAAAGAAATTAATTTCATGAATTTACATTGAATTTTAGTTGGATGATTATAGCGAATTTAAATTGGAGATTTAACAAAGAATTTTATGCTGGATGATGTTACAGAGAATTTGATGCTGGATGATTCTAAAGTGAATTTGAATCTAATGGGAATATGAATTGGATGATTTTACAGAGAATTTGATGCTGATGTAGCTGCTGCTGTTGGTATTGATATTGTTGTTGTTGTTAGTACGAATGTAACTCGCGCACCTAAAAGCATGCAATCGACTTTTACTTAATAATAACATGTTTATTACATTATACGAGCGCCTTAGGGCTACGCACGTTAATATTTTATTAATAATAAAATCTAATAGCTACTTGGGTTTAGCGGACATTGTGAGTTTGACTCATAACATGTCCAATAAAAGATGTGGCTGCCCCATTACTTCCAAGACTATCTCTTTCAATGCCATGTATCACCGTGTGTCCTGGGACCCATAATATGGAAAGTTTATTGAGGCTCCCTAACTTATTCAAAGGTTCTACGCATTTCCATATGAGTTTAGACGGAATCTCGTAGGAATTGAGTACTTTTAAACCTGATTGGCTGCAGGACATGATAGCAATGTTTTGACGCACAAGGTTTCGTCAATCGCTATTGGTGCCGCTCTTCCTCTAATAAATTGCGCCTGCTGTTTTTCTGTTCTTTGTAGTATTAGGAGCTCCGAGTGCTGCCGACGTAAATCCAGCGTAGCCTCCTTGGCATCATTTCCTACCAATTCCTCTAACCTTTTCATACCAGTTTCCTTTTGTCTCAGCAGGATTGTCCTGTTCTTGTTCATAGTGGCCTGGAACTTGTTCTCGTGTCCTGGTGGTTGCACGGTCTGAACCATTTGCGCCGTTGATCCCATATAAGGTGTATTCTGAAAACGGTACTGATATCATTTAGTCCCAGTTCTTTTGAGCGAACTCCGAAGCCGACACTATAATCAAGTTTGCATCCGTCGGTGTGAGTGTTTGCCACTATCTTCTAGATGGAATACGAGTCTGGAAGTGCCTATCAAAGTTGAGATTAGATATAGAGTGGTCAGTGTGCATTTCAGCATTAGTGCTGATGCGGCGGCCACTTGTTTCCCTATCAGCTCTAATGTAGGTAGGTTGAGTATCACTTCTAATGCTTTAGTTGGAATGGTCCTTAAAGCAACATAAATGCACAGAAAAGCCGCTTAGTGGACCTTGCTCCGAAGCTTCTAAGTGGGTGGCCACCATTACAGTATTCCATATATCGATATAGGTCTGTCAACTGAAATGTACAGCCAGTGCATAATTCATGGGGATAGCCCCCACGTGATTGCCACCGCATATTTACATGTGTACAAAGCAATATTTGCCTTTGTAACTCTTTCTTCAATATTGGGTTTCCAAGTAAGATTCCTATCTATAACTAGTCCCAAATATTTGACTGTCTCCTTCATCGGTATTTTCACACCTCTGTATGCTAGCGGGGAGACCGTAGGATATGTATTTTTCTTAGAAAAAAGGCTTAATTCCATTTTATCGGGGGTTATCCCTTCTTTCCGTCCAACAAGTAAGCGTGGCCATGCTGGAGTGCAAAATATCCATAAGAGTATTTGGATATTTTCCTCTAATCACATTTGCCAAATCGTCAGCATAGGCGATAACGTGGCGGCAACCCCCCTCTCTAGGGCTAGCGGTAAGGAATTTACTGCCAAATTGCATAGCAGGGGGAGAGAACTCCTCCCTGACACGTACCTATGCAGTCCTGTCTGCTTAAAGTACCTAAGCTGGCAGTTACCTTCCTGTTGACGGGTATAGTCTCTATCATATTAGGATCAACGTCCAGACCTTCTAACGCTCCCGGAATTGCGTTCGCATTTATGTTGTTAAAATCGCCTTCTATATCAATGAAGGCCGCCAGTGCAAAATCCTTCTGCTGGATGGCTTTTTCCACAATACCAATGAATACGTGTAACGCTGTCTCTGTCGATTTGCCCTTCGTGTATGCTTGCTGCGCCAAGGAGATTCTACCAATTGGTATAACTTCCCGTAAGTATGCATCGATCAATCTCGCCAATGAATTTAGGAGGAAAGATGTGAGACTGATTGGTCTGAAGTCTTCAGGATTTGCATGTGAGGACTTGCCCGCTTTGGTTATGAAGGGAACCTTTGTTTCTCTCCATCTTAGGGGAATATAGCTTAGGTTAAGACAGCGTCTAATTGCAGCCACAATCATGGGGGTAATTATGTTCCATGATTGTTGCAATACTGCTGTGTAAATTTCATCCGGACCCACAGACTTGTATGACCAAAAGTATTAATGGGACACTCAAGCTTCTCAACTGTAACTATCGCATTCCCTATCTCAGACTGCCTGCCCCTAGGTGTCGGGTTATCACCCTCCACTGTGCTACTTCCTGGAAAATGCGTATCTAAGAGAAGAGCCAAAGATTCCTCGCTCGATTCACTCCACACATCACCCGGACCTTTAAGGTAGCCCAGGCCTGCCGACAGATGTCGAGTTATTACACTCCACCGTGCTACTAACTGGAAAATGCATATTCCACGCTCGATTCGCTCCACACATCTCCGGAATTTTTCAGGTAGCCCAGGTTGTATGGTGTCATCGCTAGGATTCTCTTTAGTCTGGCTACTTCTGATGGTTCTTCCACATCCTTACAATAATTTTGCCAGGACTCGTGTTGAGCAATTCTGATTGCTTTTTTGTATGTTTTTAGTTCAACCTTATAGGCTTCCCAGTCCGAGGGCAGACCCGAACTCTCAACCTATTAGACTTTCGGAGCAGGCCTAGATCCATCGACCGCCAAGGTGGTTTATTCTTGACACTCAGTTTCACAACCGGGCGCCCAGCTGTTAGTGAACTATTCAAGGCCCGGGTTATCTGATTTATCAGCCCGTCTAATTCCAAAAGGCCCTGAGTCTTTCTGTACTTTCTCCAGTCTGTTCTCCGTGTATTTCTATACCTCTTAACTGGAGATACTCAATTCGAATTGTATATAGCGATGAGTAGGAATTTTCATTCGAAACTCTCCATATATTTATATCTTTCGCGAACTGATTGAAGGTCAGAGTAATATCCAAAACTTCCTATTATTTGTTAAAAAAAGTCGGCTCTGAGCAAAAATTTAGGACACTAAGCTTATTTTGTATGATAAAGTCTAAAATCTAATCACCTTTTGTGTCGCTGGAGACAACCAAGTTCCTGTTGGCTGCGGCTACCTCCATCACCAATGCCCGAACCTCCTTCGGTGGGGTGTCTTGTCATGGGGCATATAGACAAAGGCTATCCAGAAGCTGATATTTTGCAGATCAATGATCAAGAAGATGTGAGTGGTATTCTTTGCTAATATACAAGCACGAGGCTTACCTGTGCTCTGAGCGGCTAGCAGCTTGAAACCTCTCATCTTTAGACCACAGATTTTGTTGCCGCATATCCACGGCGCTTGGATGAGGGCCACGTCAAAACCACCGGAACCCATGCGGACCATCAAATTTGCGGAGGCGAGCTTAGAACGATGGAGGTTGATTTGGATTAGCTTCATAGGAATCTGTCGTTCTTACCCCAACCATCATCACGTCCGCGTCCTCCTCAAAGAGTTTCCCGACCTCGGTCAGCTGCTCTGAGTCAGTCGACCTTTTGCTGCTGGGCAACCTTTCTTCACCACCGCCACACACACTAGCAACGATCTTGAACCTGACTACGCCAGTGGAGCAAGGGATTCGGCGTTGAGGATCAACAACACTTGTTTCCTACCTTCTACTGGCTCCTCAAGTTTCCCCACCCTCCAGTTGTGTTTTGGCAGGTCCCTGTTAAAAGAACTGAAGATCTCCTCTATTTTTGCCGGTTCAGCTGACTTATCCGGGACCCAGACCCGCGCTCTGGGTCATCGGGGAACTTCTTCCTTGTTGACGGCTTCAAGCCTGGCTCCCGCCCAAATCTCGCCAACCTTGCTTACCGGAATCTAGTAGAGCCTGGCTGACCTGCTGTCATTGCATGCGGTGAACTGGGAACTGCCCTGATACCAGCCCGTATTGTGACAGAAAGGAGGGGTCCACGGTTTTCCTCCAAGACCTGGAGGTAGACTTCTCTTTGGGTATGACCCCTTCCTCCTCTATCCGGTCTATGATGACGAGCATCTCGCCCCCACCTTTGGCAACTTCGCTGTTGAACGGGTATTTCTGGTGGCCGACTATTGCTTTTTTGTTTTTTTTTGCTATTTTGTTTTTACAATGGTATCATAGTTCAGCACTACACAATATTTTTCAATTCACAATTCAGCAATGATAATTTCTGTTTTTACTATTTTTCTTTTACAATGGTATCATAATTCAGCATTACACAATTTTTATCAATTTGCAATTCAGCAATCATAATCTCTATTTTTACTATTTAACATTGGATAATTTCTTATCGTCACAACATTTCACTTTCATGCCACCATTCCGTTCCGAGTCAAAACTAAGCTGGTCAAGAACTGTCGCAGCTCAAGCTGCCACGCGCGTTTCGCATACAGCTACCAGTTTGGGCTCAGACGCTTCGCTTTTATTTGATCCGATCGAGTCTTTTGTCAAAGAAATGTTTATAAAAACTATCGTAAGGCGTGAGAATTCACCGTCTCAGCAGTTTCCATAATGCGCGTTATGATGGCTTCCGTTCAACGGTTGTAAACCTGCCTGTGATCGATCCCAAGGGCACGTTCGCAGGCGTTTTAAAATGCTCGCTGAGGACTGGAAAGAGCAACGGAAAAAATACAGCGGAAGCCCAATGTGGTTGGTTGGTTGGTTGGTTGGTTGGTTGGTTTCAGTGGCTGATCTTCTTAATCATTATTTGTTTAAATCCGTAAACGTTCCTCTCCAAATTTTCATGCATTAGAGATCGAATTTACCTTCCTATGTTACAACGGCGATGAAGAACTTTCCTCAAAAATGTCTTCAGAATTTGGCACTAACTTCGCACAGTATAGACTAAACGTTTAAATAATCAAAAAAAAAAAAACATGTCGGCACCAACAGCCCTTTAACAAAGGGAGTCAAATTACAAAACTTAACAGCACAAAGTACGAACAATCACTCCAGAAAATCCAGGGCGCATTTATTAGGTGGTCGCAAGGGAAAATCAATATGCTTCTTTATATTTTCTGCATTCATCTAATATACAATTCAACTGACAATCTAATTTGATTAAATTGTTGATGTTGTAACCTTCCGGACACCTTATTAGTGTCCCTTGACACAATCTATTATTATTGAACTTTGGTGTTCGCAACACAGACGTTCACAATAGTTCATAAACTAGATGCACTGAAATTTTTCTACTGCTGCTTAATTCTTATTGTGTTTTAATACTTAGAGCTGCCATTTGCAATTTTCTACATTCCTTAACATAGTGTCTAGACTAGTTATAATTCATGGCAATGTTCATGTCCATGGCTGAGTAGCTGATGGCTGTCAGAATATGAAGTTCGGCTGGGCAAATACCATCGGGACCCGTAGACTTGTATGGACCAAAGGTATTAATGGCCCACTCAACTTTCTTCAACTGTAGCTATCGCATTTCCTATCTCAGACTGCCCGCGCATAGATGTTGAGTTATTAGCCTCCACCATGCTACTGCCTGGAAAATGCGTATCTAAGACAAGAGCCAAAGATTCCTCGCTCCATTCGCTTCACACATCTCCCGGACCTTTTACATAGCCCAGGTTGTATGGTGTCATCGCTAGGATTCACCTTAGTCTGATTACTTCCGCATCCCTACAATAATTTTGCCAGGACTCTCGATGAGCAGTTTTGATCGCTTTTATGTATGTTTTAGTTCAGCCTTATAGGGTTCTCAGTCCGAGGACAGAGACGAGGTTTTAGCCCCGTTGAATAACCACCTATTAGACTTCCGAAGAAGGCCTAGATCCATTGACCACCAAGGTGGTTTATTTTGGCCTCTCAGTTTCACAACCGGCAGCCAGATGTCAGTGGACTATTCAAGGACCTGGTTACTTGATTTATTAGCCCGTCCAATTCCATAGGGTCTGTGAGGTCAGACGGGGGATTCCTTGACAGTGAGGCCCTGAGAGTCTTCCTATACTTTCCCCAGTCCGTTCTGCGTATATTTCTATACGGAGATACTGGGAAGTTCAATTCGTATTCTATATAACGATGGTCAGAGTGGGAATTTTCTTTAGAAACTCTCCATCTTTTTACATTTTTCGCAAAATGATCGAAGATCAGGGCAATATCCAAAGCTTCCTTTCTATTCTGTGTTATAAACGTCGGCTCTGAGCAGAGGCTACCCAGAAGCTGCTATTTTGCAGCTCGATGCTTGCCGCCGCTATATAGCCATTGCTTAACTGAGGGAACAAGAAGATATTAATGGTATCCTTTGCTTATATACAAGCACTAGGCTTGCCTCTGCTTTGAGCTGCTGGCAGCTTGAAACCTCTCATCTTTAGACCGCAGACTTTGTTGCCGCTTATCCACGGCTGTTGGCTGAGGGCCACGTCGAAGCCACCGGAATTATGGCGGACCATCAAATTCGCAGTTTCATAGGAAATCCTTCTTACCTCCACCATTGTCACGTCAGCGTCCTCCTCTCCTTCGGTATAGTCAGCCGACCCCGGTCACCTGCTCTGAGTCAGACGACCTTTGGCTGCTGGCCAACCCTTCTTCACCACCGCCACACACGCTTGCTTTGTCACCTTTATCTCCTCCGGTTCCAAAGCTTGTTCGTCGTTGCGGTAGATCCGAATTGTTGCATCAATGAACCCGAACCTGACTACCAGTTTCCTCTCTGCCGGTGGTGCAAGAGATTCGGCATTGAGGATCAACAACACCTGTCTCCTATCCTATACTGGCTCCTCAAGCTTCCCCATCCAGCTGTTATCGCATGCGATGAGCTTTACCCTGCCCTGATACCAGCCCACATTGTGACAGAGAAGAGGGGTTCCAGGCTTTTCCTCCAAGATCTGGAAGTAGACTTCGGCTATCGCTTTCTCCACTAACCTCCACTTTTCCTTGGGATTTACCCCTTTCTCCTCTTTCCGGTCCATGATGACCAGCACCTTTGACAACTTCGCTGTAGGACGGGTATTTCTGGCCGCCGACTTTTTGTCTTTTAGCGACCTCAATCGTTGCCTCTTTGGGGATATGCCCGCCGGGTTACCCAAGCCGGATAGCACCCCCAGCTTTCTTTGAGCTGCTGGGGTTTGATCCCCGGAGCAGCCACCCGCCCCTGACCCTAGTCAACGTTTGGGTCTTAACCACCTATCCCAGGTGGGAACCCTAAACCACCTATCCCAGGTGGGATAGGTGGTTAAGACCCTGTTCAAAATGAATGACCAATTTTCTCAAGCCTCCCCGCCCCCACTACCAGCACTAGTACTGGGACCAGCCAAAACGTCTAGGCCCCCTCTGCCTCCTGCTGCTATCGATTTGTCTACTATCCTTGTACTAACGGTAGACAGTATCGCCTCTTTTATTTTTTTGGGAGGAACGCCCTCCTTTGGTTTCTCGGGTAAGTCTAGATAAAACCGAAGGTCGCCAAGTATCCGGAGCCAGGTTGAGCTTTGACACGGGTGGTATGACATCTTGCTCCAACCCAGACGTTTTTTATAGAGTCTAATACACCTTCTATATATGGCAAGATCGCCATGTAATCAGCCTGTAGCTAGAGAGTAATAAGCCTATAGCTAGGAGCGAACAGATCCGAATAGCTGCAAAATTTTTACACAGCGGGGTAGGCCGCTTATCAAACAGGCGTATAGCCAAATAGTGTTTTGCTTCTCAATGTTTATACAGCGGAAAGTTACGCTTGTAAGGAGTATTTAGAGTTCTTTGCTTAATTACAGCAGAGTCTAGAATCTGCCTTTTATTTAATATTTCGAGATTTTATATCATTATTTTCCATTGGATTTCTATTGGATTTCCAATGAGCTTCCAATGGTTCAATTGCAAACGCACAAAAGAATCTCGTAACTTTTGCTGATCTAATCAATATGGTTTCTAGCCACAGTGCTGCATATCAACTACAACAAAGTACGGTCAGCGCACTTAAAAGAAATTAGAGCCGGGTGAGCTGCCCTCTCGCGAACGCTTTACTTGCAGCGCATCGTTTATGTGCAGCTGTTACAAATTCTTGTGTTTGCATTTGTTTACATTGTGTTTATGTTTTGCTTAATACTAATATGTAGCGAGTACACTACAAGAGGTTAGCTCCTCCGCACCCTGTATCGGGGGAGGTGTTATTGACTCTTCAGTCTAGATCCGTAGTGTTCTGTTATGATTAGCAAGGTTACCTCGGGCAGGATGTGACTCTTCGACACGCACTATCGGTCCAGATGGGATAGACACTAATGTTCTTAGAGCTATAATCAAGTATTCCCATCCTGCGAAACTTAAGCTTCAACCCCCTGCACTTATGAAACTGAGCACTCCAAAAGATGATACCAGCGTTTAACATTTAATATTAATTTTTAAAATCTGTCACCCTGAAAGTATGTGCGTAATTAATGTCAAATCTTAATATTAACTAGACTAGTTGCGGAGTCTGTATTAGGATTTGTGTCGTGGGTCAACTGCTCGCACTATTGAACACTAAAGCAGCCCTAATCTACTTCTCTCACATACGCTCCAGACCTTTTAACATGAACGATTTCAAATTAATTGGCCTAAAGCTTTTCGCTAGTGTGTAGCCATCCTTTCCCGGTTTGGGAAGTGAGACATCCCTAACCAGTCGTCAAACTGTTGGTACGTAACTTAGAGCAAGGCAAGCAATGTGGATCTTTTTCAAGGCCCTATTGAACTTATCCCCAAGTCACTTTAATATATAAAAGAGGGAAGAGGAAACCTCATTGACTCCTCTGTCACAATTTTAAATGACGTATACCAGTTTCGTCACATGAGTCGACGATTCGAGCTATCAACCTCCAGTCTTATTCCTGCGTTAGTAATGATTCTTCTACACGGGTTTTCAGGACGGTATTATCGGTTCCGCTAAAGCACCTTGCACACCCTTGCCGAATCCTTCATGCTATCTATTTCACCACAGAAGCTTCTATAAATGTAAGAATGAGTGAGTGAATACTCACAGAGTGGAGAAGCGCGACTATAAATCTACTCAAGTTCCTTAGCCTCTATCCCATTAAGATGGTTGTGTGTATTGAAGAAACACACCCTGCTAGATGTAACCCTGCAGTTGAAGGCGAATATATGAAGCAGCTACAGAAAAAGCCCTGAATCGTGTCAAAACTACACCTCCTAGTGAAGCTAGGAAACGGAATGCCACAGAGGTCCCTCCTTTGACGAATGATCTGGCGAAGAAGAAGAAGGAGGACAAACGCATCCTGTAAATATTGCAGCCAGGGGGTCCGTTGCCATCTACGCTAATGCAGCCAGGACCATCAGAATGGCTGTCCTACCCAAAGCGTTTCCCAAGCAGGTCCTTACTCGAGAACAACTCGGAGTAATTGAAGAATCGCTCTTGAACGCCTTGGCAAGGTGTAGAAACTGTTATAGCCTTTGAAGGCATATGCTTCCGCCCAGGACACATACTGGTGGACCGCCTCGGCAAGAAACCTTCGGAATGGCTGCAGGTAGTATCTAAAGTACCTGGCTGGAAGGAAGTAGATCTGACGACGTGCCTGGGTGACAACCAACCAGGACTACACCTCATGACGGTTTACTTGACTAGGAGCTCCTAGATATCATCGTAACCCAGAACAGGTGCCTCTACACCTCGTTGTGGAGGATTTTCAAGAGTAAGGCCGAAATCAATGGTAAGCTTCTAACGATAGGCAGCTTCCTGCGATACAGATTTGGTTGGGTGCCTGTACACCTGCATAAACCTAGGATTGGTAGGAAGGCAACGACATCAAGAAACGCTCTAACGGGGGCAACACAACCACTTTTACCTGCGGATGTCGCAACCAAAGTGGCTGAGGAGACGGCGCTGTCTAATGTCACCGAATAAATCAGCCTTCTACCTCACGAACGTGAGGGTGATGAGGAGGGTTTAGCCCAAATACAGCTGGAGGCCAGCTGTAAGTCTGTAGACACTACGTCAGAGGACTACCAAACTCTGACGAAGGAGGTTGAACCATTGCAGTAGATGTAATGAACAGCACCAGGGTGGCACAAATAAATCTACATCACGCTAAGGCCGCATCCGCGGTTCTTACGAGATGCTTCACGAACCAACAACTTGGGCTGGTGCTGGTTCAGGAACCCTGGGTGCACAGGAGTCAGGTGATGTCCCTGACAAGAAAAGACATACGGGTAACGTATGATGTTCGATCCACTTGCCCTAGGGCTCGTATTATCCTACGAAATACCTCTAACTGTATATATATTTCAGAATACCTATCCGGAGACTTAGTCGCTCTTCAGGTGCCCGTATCCATCAATGCAAGTACGAAGGAACTGGTGGTGGCATCATCATACTTCCCAGGAGGTGCACCCTACGCTCCTCCGGACGCAGTCATTAAATTGGTGGAGTACTGCAACACCAAAAAACTGCCGCTGCTGATAGGATGTGACACCAATTTTATTATATTTAACAGTGGTGAACTCTTACTAGAAAACTGGACTGTCAGTCAAAAACTGGACTGTGTCTGAGCCTTCCATGTCTGGTCACCGAATTATTAGATTCAACATGTGGGTCCATCAGCCAAGAATCGTTAACACAAGAAGTCCCAGGAAAACAAACTGGGGGTCCTTTTCTTTTAAACTTATGTACATTATCAACCAGGTAAATTTGGCCAAATCCATACTCGAACTTCAGATAGCGGCTGACGAGCTACAAAAACACTTAATAAACACATATGAAGCTAGCAGGTATACGAACAAAGTTAAATCCACCAAGGACTCGTCCTGTTGGACTGATACGCTTTTAAATCTTTGGGTTTTGAAGATGAAATTTAACCACTGACAAATTTCACTCACACAAAACATTTTACTTGTTCCAAATTTTAAAAGAAAAGAAGCATTCGACAAAAAAGATATAAAACCTAGGAAAATGCGGAGAAAAAGAGGGAGAGCTGGAATAGATTAAAAATATACTAAGAAGACATTTGCAACGACTCGCTGCGAATATACTCAAGACCTAAATGAGCATAAGGAGTCCCCGCGAATATATCCAGGACTTAGATGTTTGCAAGGACTCGCTTCGAATATATTCATGACTTAGACGTTTGCAAGGACTCGATTCGAATATCTTCAGATCCTAGACGTATGCAAGGACTCGAAGTGAACATATCCATAACTTAGATGTGTGCAAGGACTCACTTCGGATATATTCAGAGCTTAGACGTGTGCAAGTACATTCTTTGAGGATACTAAAAATCCGGACGCGTGTTCAAGAACCCGCTTCAAACATTTTTATCCAAGGATTGACTCCTTGCTTTAAACCAATAAAAGAAATTGTAACAGCTGAAGACTTAGAATAAATATAACTTGGAAAAAGAAACGTAGATATTCTGTCGACGAACCCAGACAACGCTGAGCGTAACCCGGCAGAGAAAAGTTCGTGACAGGGTAAATGTACGTAGATTACTCAACCGGGCTAAAAGCATAGGTAAATAGGAGAAATATACGGTGGCTCTCACTAACTACAACTCATAATTAGAAATACTGTGTAGGTATCACTGAAACTCCGGAAGTTAGCCGGATGCACAAAGCAAATGGACACACTATCTCATCAACCATACATGCTTCTGTAATGCCGAAAGACTTTACTAACAAACGCTACTTTTTCACTAAGTTGTTTAAAACGGAGTGTAACTAAAGAAACGCATGGAGAGGTCTCAGCGAAACCTACAGGTTAGATCAATCCATGATCAGCTGGTACATGGACGGTTCTCTCATAGAAGATGGTTCCGGCGCGGGAGTATTTAGATCTAGATACAACTACTATAAATCCCTAGGCAAATATACTGGATCCTACAGGCGGAAATCCCCGCTATAGAGAGATGTGCACATTTCAACATCGAAAAAGGTTACGAGTGCAAGAATATTGCCATCTTATCGGATAGCCAAGCGGCCCTTGGGGAACTTACCTCTTATCAGCTCTTCGCTCATGCAACAAAGTTACCATTCTATGGTGTAGGCAAGTGCAAGCTGTTCAACCAGATTAGGATCGGTGAGGGACACCATAAGCACAAACTCTGGGTTAACACACCAGGCCTAAGGGTATCAAAGATTCTGCTAGGGACATACCATCTAAAAAGATCCAAATCACTCATCAATCTCTCTAAGAATAATCTTAGGACGATGACAGGCCTACTCACAGGACACTGTAAACATAACTCACATATGGTAAGAATGCTGGTCACCTCGGAAGGCTCCTGCAGATTCTGTATGGAGGAAGAGGAGACATCTTTGCATGCTATGACACAATGTCGGCTCTCATGCACAACTGCAAGAAATACTTGGTGATTCTTCCAGGGCTCTCCAAGTGTTGTGAAACCTCTGGAGTCAAAATTTGTCATCACATTTATCCAGAGGATAGGACTCATAGATGTACTTTGAACCTCTAATGGTGGCACAATAGATCGAAACTTCGCGATGCTTTAAAACCCCTACACAATAATAAATTCCATAAATGTCCACATTGGTTGACCGAATGTATTGCTTAAAGATTCTCTGCGCTATTTGGTATTTAGTACGGGCTTCTTCTTTTAGGGTTTTTAAAGCCCTATTCAGAAGTTTTCTGAACTTTTTACGTAGCTTTGAATATTCAGCATTCCACGATGGAACTTCTTTATGCTTCCTGCTCATTCTTAATAGACACACTTCCTCATAGAGGAATCAGGCAGCCACACCTTTTATTGGACCTGAACCATTGTTTGGCATAGGGGCAAATATCTTACCAGATAAATTAAAACAGGAAGAAAAATTTTGAAGATCACTCTACTGGTCCTCACTTCCAAAACTTACAGAATCCAAACTCATGATTAGGGACTGGAATTAAAAACGTGCAGCTCAATGTCCACAGTTAAGCAAAAACAATTTAGGAACTCTGATAGGTCACCTCACAGGCCACTGTCGTTTAAAAAGCCAACTCGTAGGTTCTGCACGGAGGCAGAAGAAACACCACAGCACCTTCTAATAAACTGCAAAGCTTTAGCTCGCAGTAGGAAGAAATATCTGGGGCATTACTGGCCCGAGGGCAGAGACATTAGAGCATTGAATCCCAACTCAGTGCTAAGTATCCTTAGAATTCTTGAACTAATAGAATACTTTTAATAGATACATGCAGGAGGAGTACAATAGATCAAATTAGTCGGGGTATATTTTCCCTCTTTATTTGATTCATTCGTTCATTCTTTCACTATATAACTGAGTTTAGGAATACATAACAAGAGCCCAAAACTAGTCCCGGTCTGCCTTTTGTGGATTTCGACTAAGTTCTCTCCCCCTTTGTACTTTATTGTCTAAACATCGCAAATTCAGTTAACCGAGGAATGATAATGTGTGCACGCAGCCTATCATTCCCTTCGGATAGAAGAATATTCCCAAAACTTTATTGGTCCTAACCCACATATACGTTTATTACATACCCATAGTTCTTGGATTAATATTATTTGGGATCATGTATGCATATTCTTAGGCTTACTGCACACAGTAAAGCCCTAGACCAGTGATTTTCAACCTTCATTCTGTCGCGGCACTCTTTTAACGATTTCAACATTTTGCGGCACACAAAAAAAGAGATAAGTTTAAAAGTTGTTTACTTACCTATACACCTATACACTGTGTAAAATAGTTTATGATAATAATTTTGAATGTAAAATAAAATAATACGTACTACAAAAACAACAGTACGTTTATTAAGGGATTAATTACAAGTTAATAAAAGAATACTTTTAGTGAGAAAGTTGAGCTTGATATTTTTTGATAATTTCATTTATGTATCGAATCGACAATGAAACTATGGCAATACTTACCGCATCCGACTTAAATAAAAACACAATTGTTTTAAGTGGAAAAGCATACGAAAAACCACTTTTCATTGCTCTTATAATTATGCACATACATATGTAGCTCAACAATAAATCGGCATGTATGCGATACATGTATATATGTACATACAATTAGTGAAAATGCACAAGCTCTAGCGCGTTTAGCTCAATTGCTCTCATATGCATGAACGGACCTGCATATGTCTAAATAGGTACATTTATGTATATATATAATGTATAATGCTTACGTCCAACAATGTGAACATAAATAATGTTAACGTATATAATGTATACGTGACTATGCTCTCGAATGCCTGTGGTACTGCTCATACTTGCTCTTGTGTATATATGTATATATAGGCCCCTGCTCTTAGATCCCCTGCTCTGCACTGCTGTCCTGGCTCAGCTCCCTGCTCATAGATTCCGGCCCATATGCACTTATATATTTGTGCACTGCACATCACCACCGCACCGCTCCTTGTGCTCTCTCGCACTGTTCCATTGGCACAACCGCACAGCTCCATCGTCAGAAACGAACTAAACTTCCAAATAATCACTGAACCTATTTTCGCTATGTGCGAAACTCAAACGCATGGTTGCATTTGTTTGGTTGATACAGTCTCCGCGAGCAAGAGAAGGACCTCCTGTCTTTGCTTTCATAAAGCCTCCCTCTATTCGCTCGGCGCAATTGGAAGCACACATATCTTCTGAACAGGCCTTGTTAGACGGTTTGTGGCCGTCTGCGTAATGACTGAACGTATTAGCCCATCTCTGCTCGTTATTTTCACATAAATTCTGCCCAAAGCCCACTGCGCTGGTGGAAAAAGTTCACTCTTGATCAGCACTAATTGATCCAGGCTCATTGGCTCTCGTTCTCTGCGCCATTTTTTACGCTCTTGCAGCGCCGTCAAATATTCCTCTCTCCATCTGTTCCAGAAATGCTCCATAATTTTCTGACGTGCTCTCCATAAACTTGCTCCTCTCATGTTTGACTGCTGCTCGCTCACGAATGGTAAGGGAATGATCAATGGCTCCCCTATCAATAAATGGCTCCCCAATCAATCAAAACCTGAATATCTTCGGCATCATCACTCAAAGTTGTCAAAGGCCTTGAGTTGAAAATTGCTTCAATCTCTACTAGGAGGGTAGATAGCTGCTCTTGTGTTAAAATCTTTTACCCAGCAATGCGCGTGAGTTGGTACTTCATTGACTTCACAGCAGCTTCATATATCCCGCCATGATGCGGTGCTGCTGGCGTCATGAATATCCATTCTGTCCCCTTGTTGCTCAAATGCTCAAAAACATCTCTTACTTCCCAGCTCTCCCGTGCTCTTCTCATCTCTCTTGCCGCACCTACAAATGATGTACCATTCGCTCACATCTCCCTCTTCTGCAAATAAACCGCTCATAACAAGCAATAAAGTCTATAGAGGATAAATCAAAAACAATGTCAATTTGAATGGCTTTTGTTTTTAGGCAAACAAATATAGCCACCCAGCACTTACGCTCCCTCATTCGCTCTCCTGCTCTTTTCGCTCCCTTTGCTCTACAAGGACCTGCGTAATAAATACCTGTATGTAGAAAAGGCTTACCAATTTACTCCTTATCGCCTGGCAATTCAGACATCAGCTGTTGCTCAAATCTATGATTATAGCGCACGCACACCACGCACTTCTGGAGAAAAGCTCTTAATTGGCTCCGTAGTTTTGGAATCTTTAGACAATTTAAGTTTTTCTTTTATTTTATAGCGAAATTATTGTTTTTTCTTTTTACCGCGGTCTTGGCACCTGGTTTACGTTCGGTCGTCGGAAAAAAAGAGGGCGAAGTCGGCAGCGATTGTTTTATACGTAGCTCTGTTCGATGACCGAGTGCTGCCAATAAGTGGTGCCAAGACCTAACATGCAGTTTACATGAGCTTAAGGGGTACTATACTGTGTCATAAGTTACTAGGTTTACAACTCGGCCAATCTGACAGTTGATCGACCTCGATCAATTAAAGTTAGCAGCTACTTTATGTAAAGATAGAAAAATACTTAAATGTAACTTTAAAGCGTAAATAAAATATAACAATCGTCAAATCATAATTTCGGTATTGCATAGTTCATCAGTGTCTTTTGCCTTATCATTTGCCTTTAATAGCCATTTTCGCATCCGATTAGCTTCTATTACCCCATCATACGGAAGTTGAGTCAATTGACAATTATCAATATCGCGTATCACATAGCGATCATTTCCCAATTTCTTATGTACTACATATGGTCCTCGATATTTAGGAACAAATTTTTTGTTCGTCCCAATGATATTGTCAACGTTTCTAATCACTACAAAATGACCAACGTCATAAGTTTTTGCTTCGGCACTATGCTTCAGAAAATATTTTAAATTATATTCTTGAGAATTAACAATTGCATTCGCGGCACTCGTACGGATATGAGCCAAATTACGCTCACTTCCGGTATTAATTTTATTTTCTAAGTATTCTGTAAGTTCATCTACTATTTGTCCACGTTGTTCGGTGCCAAAAAGTAGCATACTTGGGGTATTTTTTGTCGTTGCGTGAACTGAGTTGTTAATTGCATATTCAACCTGCAGTAATTTATTTGACCAATCGGCATGGTTTATTGGGTTACTCAATTTTCCTAACATGGATTTAATTACCCTATTAACCCGTTCCACTTGACCGTTTGCTTGAGGGGAAGCTACGGCAACTTTTACATGTTGTATATTGTGCTTTATGAGAAAGTCTTCAAATTCTAAAGAAGTAAAACATGTTCCTCTGTCCGAAATCACTCGTTTGGGACGGCTAAAGTAACTAAAATATTTGTCGAGAGCGGAAGTGACTTCTTTAGTACTAGTTGAGTTTGTTGGATATAATTTTACAAACTTAGTGAACGCGTCAATTACCACCAAAATATGTTTTCTTTTGGAAGTTAATGACGGCAATGGACCAAAATGATCAATGTGTATAGTATCAAACGGCAATGGTAGCTTAGGAATACTATACAAATTCCGCTCACGTACTCTTACTGGTGTTGCGTACATAAGGCACTTGATGCAACTTCGTATAAATTTTTCTATTTTTTGACGCATACCTGGAAACCAGTAATATGAACACATCTTTTCATAACATTTATCCACAGCTTGATGTCCAATTTTTTCATGAATTAATCTAATGACGTTATCCTCCATTTCATAGGGTACATACAAAGCCTTACTTCCATCATTTTTTTTCTAAAAACCATTCCATCTGTAAGTTCAAAATCATCAACTTTTTTGTTTCTAAATTAAGTATCAATTTTTTTATGACGTCATCACGTTCCTGCGCTATTTGTATTTGAAAATCTATATCACCGGAGTCTAATATTGACGCAATTTGACACCTGCTCAGGGCATCTGCGTGGCCCATCGCGGCACCACTCCTATGTTGTATGGAATAATTGTAATTTTCAAGCTCTAAAGCCCATCTGGCAACTCTAGGGTTCACATTTCTTTTTTCCAACGTCAGAGTTAATGAACTACAATCCGTCACTATTTTGAAAGGAATTCCTTCCAAATAAACTCTGAATCTTCTTAGAGCATAAATTATAGCAAGCGTTTCTAATTCAAAACTGTGATATTTAGATTCTGCCGCAGACGTTGTTTTCGAAAAGTATGTAAGTAAATGGGATGCAATTTTTTGTCGTCCTGTCTTTGCAATAAGACGGCACCAAAACCTAGTGAGCTAGCATCACAGTGTAATTCAGTTTCTCTAGTTGGAGTATATATTGAAAGAATCGGCGGTTTAGCCAATCGTGCTTTTAATTCATTGAATGAAGAAGTACATTTTTCGTCTAGGCAGAATTCGGAATCTCTCTTCAGTAAATTAAGTAATGGCTTTGCAATACTGAAAAAAGACGGCACAAATCGTCGAAAATATGAAAACAGACCGACGCATGAATTCAGTTCTTTCTGATTAGTCGGTAAAGGATAGTTCTTTATGGCGGGGACATGTGATTCACTTGGTGATATTCCATAAGCGGACACAGAAAAACCTAAATACTCTATTCTTTCATAACCAAACTTACAGTTGGAGAGATTGAGTTTCAGTTTACAACTCGTTATGCGTCGTAAAACCATTTCAACTAAAATTTTATGCTCGGAAAAATTCTTGTTTGCAATTAGAATATCATCCATATAAATGATTATTCTCCTATTTTCAACTAAATCGCGAAATATGTTGTTTATAAATCGCTGAAATACTGCAGGGGCATTCTTGAGCCCAAAAGGCATTTTTAAATATTCATACTGCCCATTAGGAGTCACAAATGCAGTATATGGTATTGACTCTTCTGACATACTAACTTGGTGAAATCCACTTTTTAGATCTAAAACAGAAAAAATTTTGCAACCTTCTAAATAGTCTATACAATCTTCTATTAACGGCAGTGGATAATTGTCGCGAACAGTAATTTTATTTAACCCGCGATAGTCGACGCACATTCTTGTCTTACCATTTTTCTTTTTAACCAATACAATGGCGGAAGCGTAGGGTGAATGACTTGGGCGTATAATACCGTCACGTTGCAACTCTTCGACAATTGATTGCACTTCTTTTCGTTCTAAATAGGAAAGACGGCGCGGCGGGCAATAAAAAGGTACATTCGAAGTTAAATGTATTTTCATTTTAAATTCCACTGACTCCGTTTCAATTTTTTTCGGCGATATATACGAATCTACAATTACTTTCCTCAGTTCACCATACGAAAATTTTACTAAATTGTTATCAATATCTATTTTATCGTCAGGCGCAATATCAATACCAAAAACATACGGAACGTCACTATTGGTGCTTGGATTAACACTTAACTCAACCTCCGTTGAAAGTCCACCCTCAAAATCATTTTTCAAAAGACCAAGGTTACTGAGAACTGAAAAAGAATTATCCAGAGGAAGAGTGCAAATATTTTTCTTTTTGTTTAAATTCATTAATTTTGCTTTATTGTAGCGTAATTTCAAATTAGTTAAATGTATATTGAAAGAACTTAAAAAATTTCTGCCTAAAATAACTGGCATTAACATCATTTCATCCGGCAAAATTATAATATTAATATTCTTAACTATATTTTTAAATTTAACTTCACATTGTATTTCATCAATAATTTTTAAACGGCGTCCACCAATTCCAAAATATTTGGATGATCTTGGCCTTGTAGGCAATTTTGGTTTTGGAGCACAGGATTCTCGCATAAAACTAACCGCGCTACCGGTGTCAAAAAGAGAAAAAAATTCGTTAAAATTTGCACTTTTCACTGAATTTATCTTAAATGCAATACCTACCAGATTAAATGTGGAGATTATGTCACTGCATTCTTCAGCTGTATCGTCGTCCTCAACTGCAGCAACTTGGAAAGCATCATCTCTATCATTGTTCATTGGTGTCTTCTTGGTCAGAATTTTCCGCGGATTGGGGCAAGAGCGGTGATCGTGGCCCGTACGCCAGCACCTGAAGCATGAACCATTTTGGCGCAGAGTATACGGGCAGTTTGGTTTGATGTGTCCGGTTTGCGAACAATTACATAGAGTCACATCTTTTTCTCCACCTGGTTTCGGCACAGGATTTCTTGATGGAACTGCGCGATTTGTGACGACGGCACCAGGTATATCAGCAGCATCACGTTTGACAGTGAAAGTCACGTTGGGGTCGGCACGTGGAGTCAAATAACGGCATTGGTATCGCTTGATAAGGCGCTTCAGTTCGTCAATAGTACGCGCATTGGCCAGCAGATTCACTTTAACGGCACTATTTCCAATACCGTCAATAATGAAATCGACAACTTCGGCTTCTTCAATGTCTGATTGCTTCGCTATAGCCTGCATAGTTAGTACATAACTGTGCATCGACTCGTCTTGTCGAATCCAACGACGTTGTGCTAAAATTTTGTACACATCAAGCCCGGAGACAGACACATCGAATTCGTTAATGAGATCACATTTTAAATCTTCGTATTTTAAAGCTGAAGTGGTTGTCAGAAACAACCGTGCCGTGCCGGTAAGAGAACGGCGCAGACTCAGTAGCTTCAAGCGCTCATCGGCGCTGACAGTCTGCATAATCTCCTCAAAATCCTTGAAAAAATGTTTCACCGTCTGGATCTGGCTGTCCCCAGAGAACTTCGGAATGGCGTGCTCGATTTCGCTGAAATCGGCTCGCTTGACGTTAGCAACCCCAGCGTTAACGTGCGGCACAGTATCTAATTGAGCCGCAGCGATTTTGCGACGGAGCTCCAGAATTTCAAACTGCTTTCTTAGTCTCTCCAGCTCAAGATCTAGTTCGTCATCGTCCATGGAGCCTGTTATAGATTCAGCATTGGTAGCATAGTTTTCAACATTTGGCGCCCCACCTGCAGCGCCTTTCAGCAAATCGGCATTGTTTCCTTCAGCACTGAGCGTATTAGTGACGTTTTTCGGCAGCTTCGAATTCACATTAGCCGGCGCTCCACCAATAACGCCTTTCGCAACATCAACTTCATCTCCATCAGCACTCGGCAAATTAGCGGAATTCTTGCGTTCTTTTGTTGTCGCCGGCAGCGGAAGCTCCTCCTTGGCATTTGCCAGCGTCTGCTTTGAGCGAGTCGTCATAATCCGGAAAATCGCTTATTTTATTGAAAAAACATTTTAATTTTATGTTTTATTGATTTGGGTTTAAACTACCCCACATCTGAGTTTTAGACAATTTAAGTTTTTCTTTTATTTTATAGCGAAATTATTGTTTTTTCTTTTTACCGCGGTCTTGGCACCTGTTTTACGTTCGGTCGTCGGAAAAAAAGAGGGCGAAGTCGGCAGCGATTGTTTTATACGTAGCTCTGTTCGATGACCGAGTGCTGCCAATAAGTGGTGCCAAGACCTAAAATGCAGTTTACATGAGCTTAAGGGGTACTATACTGTGTCATAAGTTACTAGGTTTACAAATCCAAAACTTTTGTCTATGAATTGCATCATCGCTTGCACAGCACCATGCCTAGTCGTACGGTGAGCGTGGTCCATTATCAGCCATGCTTTTCGAGAACCATCCTTCACTATCACCGGATGCATCATCTCATAGGCTGCTTCTGATCTCCCAATCGTCCGCCCACTCTCAATAGGCCCTTGCTGTCCATTATTGGATTCAATGCACTAATTTTGCTCCCTTCTTGCACCTGCCCAATCTCTCATAGTTTGTCTATCTCTTGTCTGAAATCGCTCACCTGCGCCTGCTTCAGCAGGAATTGCTTCACATTTCTCTTCCACTGTTGGCGCTGGCACTACTCGGTTGTTGTGCCGAGTTCTGCGCCTTCTCTTTCTGTGCCTTGCTCTTCGCACAAACCTGATGATGTAGCTCAATATGTTGATGCTCTTCTCTAGACTTGGCGCAAAGTCAATCAGCGCCATGCTCTTGCCCCTGCTCGGTATAAATATTTGCAAAAACTCGCGTGAATATGTCACGTGATACGGTCCCAGCTCGTTAAGCGCTTCAGTAGGTTTTTCGGCTCAAAAATGTTGGCTGGCCAACTGATTTCTGATTTACGTAACCACTCCGGTCCATATAACTGGAGCTTATTACCAACTAGCTCTCTCGCTCTTAAGCCTCTAGTTAACAAATCTGCTGGATTTTGTTTTGTGTTTACATAGCGCCAACGCCCAATCTCTGTATGAGTCTGTATCTCTGAAACTCTATTTGCTTCATACATCTTCAGCTCATATGGTAGTTTTCTGATCCAGTGCAGAAGAACCTGTGAATCTGTCCACAAGCTGTACTCACATTTTGCCCACTCCATTTCTTTGCTCACGCTGCATAGTAGCTATGCCAGTAATTTGGCTGCTGACAGTTTGTAACAACTCTTTTTATAGCTGGGGTAATCTCAGCGGCTCCAGGGGTCGTATACAGAAAACATAATACTCCGGCGAGTTAGATTTTTATGGTGTTTATTTAAATTCAAAAATCAAACAAAACTACTTATTAATCTTAATCCTATTTCTATATAATAGACTTAATCTTTGTGTACTCGCTGTCAGTCTTTCTGTCTCGGAAAATGTATGGTTCAGTGATACAGGTACCCCAGTAAGAAACCGATTGGAAACCTGATATTCTTACTGAGTTGCTATGTTCTGGTTATGTACGTGACTTAGTAAGAAATCGATTGGAAACCTGATGTTCCTACTAAGTCTCGACAGCGTATGGTTCTGAAGGCTGTTGTCGTCTCGGAAGTTATTCCCTGAAGAAGATCCTGCTGTTTGGGCCACGCGGCTTTTATAGCCCAATTTGTCACAGCGGCTGGCGCATGTTGTTGTTGCCGGGCCACCGTTTCACTTCCGTTGGGCGGCCTCGTTTCTGCTAATCGGCTCTCTTGTTGTTGTTGTGGCCACGCATGTTGTTGTTGCAGTATTTTACCTTTGGGCCACCTTCAACTTCTGACGGTCAGCTACCTCACTCCAACGGCCTCTGGTTGGCCTGCAGTATTGTTGCTTGTAAGCAGCGCTGTCCGAAATCCTGTAGTGTTGTTGTTGTTAAATATTATTATATTTAATTCAACAAGCCAGCAAATTCTTCCTCTTTCATCCTTCTGTTTTGTACTTGTTGGCGGTGGGCTTGGTGGTCGCTCTGTCGTAGTCCCTCTTGTGCTTTGCTCTTGTTGCTGCGTGTTGTTAGTGTAAAATTTACCGAGCGAGCATACTCGGAAAATTCCACCGCTTGAGTTCGTGCACTCACCTTCTCTTCTCCTGCATGTATTTGTTGTATTCTTCGTCGCTGTGGTTTTTCTCTCTTCGCATGCGTGATGCTGGTTGGCAAGATCGTTGGCTGTGCGTGAGGTTGCTTTTGTTGTAATCCTAGTTATTATTCCAACTGGTATAATAAGCTGCTGGTGGTCTGTACTCCCGCCACTGCTGCGCTGATTGGTTACAACGTAAGCTGTTTTTCGTTAAGTTTCTAATGCAGTTGCTTCGGCTCGGGTATTTTATCGTGATGTGTGTGTGTGGATATAGTTGCGTAGCGACTCTGTCACCTGTAGTGTGGGCCAAATTTCCCACAGAAGATTTTAGTCCTCATACGCCCACCCCACTTTACCGACGATGAAAAACGATGACAGCGTCACGGTTAAGGGTCACTCGGTATGCGTCTCGCCTAAATCGTATTCGCCCTCGTGTCCGTTTTTGCTGAGCCCCTTTGGCTATCTGCAAAACTTCAGCTACTAAGTTCTGTGGTAGATCACCTCCTTTTGGTCCTTGTAGCTCTTCTAAGTTTTGGAATGTGAATAAGGTGCCTGCGTTTGTCGTATGTTTCTCTGTTGACTGCCTCTATTGTTTAATTCTGTTGGGTTGGTGGCTATTGACGTCACGTTTATCCGTCTTGTCATCGCTTCTGCGGTGTTTGGTGCACTTGATTGCGCGGTGGTTGTCCCTTGATCTGTCGCGGTATCTACGTGGTATGTTTCGGTTGTTTCGCATTGGTTCTGACTTTGCAGAATGATTGGGAGATACCCTGATTGCTCTGATTGTATTTTGACTTAGCTGTGCCAGCTCCTCGCGTTTGGTTGTGCCTGCGTCCTTTTTCCGAGGCCCATATGCTGATTCATGTGTGGTGCTTTTATATATGCCTTTGTGGGATTCGCTGCGGGATTTGGCTGGGCATAGTCGGTGGCAGGTGAATTCGTTCGTGTGAGTCATCTTTGTTCTTGGTGGTGTGTGTTTGCGAATTCGTTGGTTCTCTGTGTATTCTATGTTGTGTCTCTTTACCTCGGTTTTTTTGTCGATAGTGTACATCTTGGAAGGTGTTGCATGGATATGTGGGGCATTCTCAACACGAATTGTCGTGCACATTGCCATATCTTGGGGTTGCACGCAATTGTTATGAGGTCCAAATGTGATCTCCTGTTCACCACACTTTACTGTCATTCCTAGGCTTGCCATGAAATCTAGTCCAAGGAGTAGCTCATTAATGGAGTCAGGCATTATAAGTAGCTCTTGCTCGCATTCCTGCTCTCCAAGCCTTACAGCTGTTCTCAATGTCCCAGTGACTCTCCTAGCACTTCCGTCTGCCATACGCGCTCTGGTATTGGATTTTCCAAATTTGCCGGTGGAAACGCGTAACTTTCGTGCTAGCTCTCTGCTCACAAAACTGTGAGTTGCCTCTGTGTCCAGTGTCGCTGTGACAGTTTCTGTGCCAATGGTGAAACGGTGGCGCAGATTCGTTGTCCGTCACAATGCAATAAGTTTTCCAATGGGGAAGTCTGCTGTCTCTCCTTTGTGCCATGCTGTGTTTTTGTCGTGGGTAGCTTTCAATCGGTTGGTACTCTTAGTTTGCAGCACTCTATAGTCCTCACATCCCATTGACCACACTCCCAACAGAACAGGATCTGTGCGTTGCGACATATGCGTGCTATATGACCATTTTGCCAACGCTGGCAGGCTGTTCTGGGATCTATGGGTGCCACTTTGCTCTCTACCGTCACCTGACAGTTCCTCACTTCTCGTCGTGGACCTTGCTCTCTTCGGCGTTGTACGGGTGGCGCTGGTAGTTGTTCGCGTCCTCCCCGAATACGCTCCAAGTCTTTAGCCATTTCTATCAGCTCTTCTAGTGATGTGAAATCTCTGCGGCGCACGTATAGCTGGTATTCTGGCAGGCTGTTCTGGAAAATTCGCTCCAGTTGCTGTTCTTCGGAATAGTCCAAGTGCCGCATAAGATTCTGCAGTTCGACCACAAACTGCTTGAACACTTCTCTGGGTCTCTGGTGACGCTGGCGGATCTGGTCTTCGAGTTTCTCAATGCATCGTGCTGGCAAGAATAACTTTAGAAAGTCTCTCCTATATGTTCGCCAATCGCGCCACGCTCGATTATTGTTCCTGTACCACATAAGTGCGCTCGCTCTCAAAAGCTCAGGCATGGTACGCGGGAGGAAATCTTTATTTATGTCGTAAACTTCTGCCAGTTCCTCGATTCGCTCTATAAACGCTAGCGGGTCTCGCCGTCCGTCAAAGTTAAGTGACTACTTCCTCACCTGGTCAATGACAACGGCGTACTGTGCAACCCCGTTGCGCTGCTGATTCATTGTTGCAGGTGACACGGAGCGATGCTGTAGTGTTCTACATACCCCTGAGTTCTCTGCCGTTAGTGTTGCACCTGCGTATGCCTCTGGCCTGTCCACTTCCAGCGTTTCGCGGGTAACTATAGACACAGCCGGCCTTGGGGATGTGCTCTTAACGTACTTGGATTGTAGCTTCTGCAAAAGGTTTTTCTGATCCTGAGTCAGCTCTATTTCATTAAAGAACTCGGAAAGCCGTTTACGGACTTCATCCACGGTGCCTGTAGTGTTGTGAGTTAGAATCAAGCTACCTACGCGTAGTTGACTCACAGCACCGGCTCCTATTAAATTCATTAAGAACGCACATATTTTCAGGGTGCAAATATTGTAAATGAATAGTATTTATGCATTAATTATGATGTTAACTTTTAGGGTGTCACAGTTCAGCAGTCAAGCTGACGAGGGGCATTTATAATGCACCGACGACACTTTTACTTCAGTAGGTCAGTTGGTTTGAGCAACTGACACCAAATAACAATTGCGTAACTGGAATACCAGAAAAGTCAAGACGTAGACTGTAATGTTTATTTGTAAATAGTATATAAGAACTAGTATTTAAGAATAAAGCTTCTTGTTGTTTTAAACCCAAAATAGTGCAGTGCTCATTTAAGAAAGTGGTGTAGGTTTACAGGTTCCCGCGCAGGACAAGCCGCGACAGGACATTCCAGAGGACGTTCCCGAGGACAAGCAGATAAGGACCCCAAAATTTTGGCGCAGCCGGTTAGATGGACCTATTGGAGTAATCCCAGGGCAAGGAACCCTGAAGCAGAGCGGCATCCTGCAACGAATTCGAAGGACCTCAACTAAGGACACTAAGAAAAAAAGATGTCATCGAAAAAAATTTTGGTGTGTATATTAGCGTAATCTAAGTAGATACATCTGCGACCCTGAAGGCGCCGTAGCGCTGGTCAAAGAAGTTGCAACATACAGGCGCGTTTGCGCTGTTGCACGCAGCTTTGAATGGCAACCATAAACCGTCAGTATGATCGGACGGTCTATGTATGTTCATCCTAGCTGTGAGGATTTCTTTTGTAGGGGATTTGAATTTGTTTGTCGTGAGGGACATTTATATTGTTTATAAGGTTATGTAGTATATATTAAGACATTTAAATTGTTTTTGTATTGTTTAAATTCTGATGTTCTAAATTTATGTTGTTTGAAAACAAACATAGAACATTTGATTTAAATATTTGGCATTTTGAGCTTAGGGTATTAGGCAAAAATATTTCAAGAAGTGTTTACAACACGTGTTGTTGCATCAACGTTTTTGTAGTTCGGAAACTACGATTTGCGTAGCAAGGTTGAAGAAAACATTTAAATGCTATTATTACGTGTCGCATACGTTACGGGTTTATTTTTAAATATGGATTCAAATTTCCGGGAATGAATCAAGACACTTATGCCTGTAAATCAAATTTCGGTTTTTACAAACATATGACCTTTCCTATGAATTTTTGGGAGTATTAAAGATGGTGAGAGGAAATCAAGGAGTATCTGTGCGGAAGTCAAGAACCAATTTGCACTGATGGAAGGACTTAATGGACGCCGTTAGACAGCGGATTTGAAACTTGAGGTGGAGGATAAGTAAAAAAGAATATAAACATAGAATATACCGTGGAATGTTTTTTTTTAAATAAATTTGTATTTATCAATAAGTAAGATGGAATAAAATATTGGGATAAGTTAATAACAAGTTTTAACAATTATTGGGTTTTATTTGTAATTGGGATACGCGACCTGTTCTGGCATTTCGGATGTACAAATGGAGATTTTTTCTTGAGATTGGGTTGTTCAACGGGATAATTATTGAACTAGGCATTGTCCATGGGACTCTCGAAAGCAGTGAAGGAGTTGCTGAAATCCTAGGAAGTGGTTGGTAAAGAGGTCCAGAGGTTGGTTTCAAACTTCAGGAAGCACCGGAAGGATGTCAAAAACGTGAAGTACTATCACAGACGCATCACAGAGTTGCGACTCTTGGTGGAAAAATTTAACAGCAACCACGCAAAATTGCTGCCGAACAAGGAGGTCTGTAGGGACGACGAGTACTTTGCGACGGGTTTTCATGGATATGTGGAGAATTTAGTGTCATCGTGGCTTAAAGTATTCGAGTCGGAATTTGCAACGATTGAGGCACCGAGTAGGTCTCCGTTAAAGAGAAAGGAGGACGCACAGAACGAGTTAAGAACAGTAAGAACGGAGGTGGATCTTTTCACCGAGAGGGTATTCGAGCAGTTCGAAGCAAGTACGAGCAGGGAAGAAGCTCAGGAATTGTGGAAACAGGCGAACGCTAGAGGAGCTGTGTCACCATTAGAAGTAGCGGATCAAGCCTTGACGGCAATCCAAAAAAGGACAGAAGAAAAGTTGTTCAAATTTCATGAGAAAACAGAAGATTTGAGAGCACAAAAAGAGTATCTCGAGAATAAGGTAAAGGAACTTTCTCGGAGATTGACGGAGACAGAGGAAGCAGCATCGCTGTTGGAAAAGGAGTGTGCGGAATTAAAAAGAGGACGGGCTACCAATAGGACCTCACCGAAAAAGGAGAGATCAAAATCAGCTTCGGTTGGATTTACACAGACAGTATAGACATTGCCTCCGGAAGTTCGCTGGCCGGAATATTTAACACCAGAAGGGATAAGCCGCATTGTACAGCCCAGATTAGCTTTTAGTGAAGAAAGACAAGCTGAATTTTTGTTTGGCGCATCTGAAATCGGTGTCGAGCCATTTTCTCCGGAAAGTCCGATAAATAATAAAAATCAGGTATATCCGCCAAACGAGCCAGAAGCAGAGCTGCAAAGTCCCAATACAGTGGACAATATTTCGCCTGTACGGGCAAACGGTCGAAGACTAATAAGTTTGAGTCCGTCGCTAATCAAGTACATTTCAGTTCCAAGGGGAATGAATTTGGAAACCACCCAAAAGGATAACTCTAAAATTTTACAGGTCATAAGTAATACAAGAATAAGTAAAATGGGTATCGAGGATATCTCCAAGACCGTGTCCAGGCTAGTACCTGTGTTTACTGGTGCTGCTTCAGAGGATTTAGGGTCAGAACTCAGTAGGTTGATTCAAGGTTGTGAGCGTGCAAAGCGGAGCATAAGCCCTGATGAGTTACAGGATTTCTTCGACTGTATTAAGCAAAGGTTATTTGGAGATTCGTACAACCTTGTGCTGCCAAAATAATTCGCCAGTGTGAATGAGCTTTACGGCCTTCTGAACAGAACTTATCTAAAGGAGAGAACTCTGGAAGACATATCCCAAGAGATTAGAATCGGGAAACAACTGGCAGGGGAAGACATACGCGCCTTTGACAGGCGTTTGGAGTCACTTCGGATGATGGCCCAAGAAGTAAACAAAAATAAGTACGATGGCGTTGGTGATACCGCATTATTATACGAAGTTGACAAGCCGGTGTTAACGACTTTCGTAGTGGGGCTCCGCAACTCCGCTCTAAAGATTCATATGCTGAATAGCAAAACAGGAAATCTGGAGGAGTTGGTAGAAGAAGCAATTAGAGCACAAGTCCTCGTGGAACGGAGTACGGCCGGTTTGGGGGAAATACATATGTTCGAGAATAGACAGGACAGTTTGACTGGCGCTGTCATGGATAGAGAAGGAATTAATTCCGTCCCAAACGTATACAGAGGAGCGTATATTGCCGGTGTCTCCGACAGCAGAGCCGCGAATCAGAGAAATCCGCACAGGGAGTTTGTACAGAGGGCACCCACATGTTCGTTCTGCCATAAGCCAGGTCATACAAGGGATGAATGCATTACACGCAAAAATATGCCCTACTGTATGGAGTGCCAAACATATGGTCATGAGGCAAGTAGACAGTGCCAAATAGACACTAAATGGGAGCAAAGTAGAAGGCAGCCAGGTACGAGGCGCCCGGATCCATCCTTAAGGGACAGCAGGGGTAGTAGTCCTCGAGTTAATTCCAAGGAAGAAATCCTTTCTACACTAGGAGTGTTCAGCAGTGACCAAATTGGAATTCTAGAAGTGAACCAAGGATAGGCAACACCCAACAGGGGTTGAAATGCTTCTCATGTGGACGAATGGGGCCTCGGGCAGTGGAATGTAGGGATAGACAATTCCAACAAAGGAATCATGGAAACTTCCAGCGGCCCAGTCGAGGCCAGTAGACTGGAAAGCCAAAAGAAATTAAGTTTGGCCGGAGGTACGTGTGACTGGTAATGTAGAAATTACAGTCCAGGAAAAGGAAGAGCAAGAGGCTCTCCAATACCACGTACCGAGTAACGTAAGAACAATGGTTCAAGATACGGAGAAGCGAGAGTCTCTCCGGGGAAAATTTTTTGATTGCGTATTGATTTGGGTAACGGTGATGATTCTAGTACTTAGATTAAGTTTAATAAGATTAGAGAGTATAGGCAATCGCCGCGTTCGTGGTACGATGATGTATAGTTAAGATATTCACGGTAATTTTGAGGGAGTATAGGATCGTAAAGGATAACTGTGGTGCATGGAGGAGAAAATTTGAAGAGTTTGGAAATAGATACGCGTCCATTTTGGAGTCAAAAGGGCGTAGTTTCGTTGTGAGCAGGGTAGGTGATGCTTTTATCGAGATCCCCTGCAAGGAGGCAGCTAGTGCTTTTGGTAGACTCAGGGGCGGAGACCAGCCTCGTAAAATCTAGGTTTTTACGGAAAGGACTAGTTGTTAACCCAAAAGATGTAAGAACACTTAATGGAGCGTTCGGAGGATGCATCAGGACACTGGGGTCGCTCAGAACAGGGCACAGTGAAGTTAAAGGCATGAGTTTTAGGGTGCACGCAGTGGAATTGGATAGGGAAGGTATCCCAGCCGATGGGATAATTGGCCCTGATAATCTCTGGGGCCGCACCATACTGGATGCGCTAGAAAAGCAGTTATCATTTTATGATGATAATAATAATAGAATCCTTACTCATCCATTAAAGTCTTGGCAGGAAGGAACCGTGAATAGGGTTAAGAATTGTATGGAGGTAGTGAATGCAAGGTCAACTAGAGTAGTTACTATGAGTGTAAATACGAGACTCAGGACTGCTGTTTTGCACAAGCAGCAGCTAGCGGAGGGTGTATATATGGGAGACACCATAACGCACGTTGACAAGGGTGAGGTGTACGCTTGCGTACTCAACGCCTCAGAAAAGGACCAACTGATGGATGAAGATTTTAGGCCTAAGTTCACTAGTTATGATAATTTTAAAGAACCGAATCATAGATCGGTTAATCAGATTAAGCAGGTAGATATAAGGAAAAGAATGGAGAGAGTGCTAGAATCATTGAAGTTAGACAAAAGCGTAAATTTAGAAGGAAAGGCATCGATAGAAGCCATTTGTACGTCATTCCATGACATATTTTTGCTGGAAGGAGATCAGCTAACGTATACACAAGAGGTAGAGCATGAAATACCTACTAGAGTGGATCAACCACCAATTAACCAGAAATAGTACAGATTGCCACAAGCCCACAAAGATAAGGTAAATGGGCAAGTGGAAGGAATGTCAAAGGATAACATAATTTCACCAAGTATCTCGCCTCGGAACTCACCAATAATTTTGGTACCAAAGAAGGGAGGTGCTCAAGGTCGGAAGAAGTGGAGAATTGTCGTCGATTTTAGGAAATTGAACGACGCCACTATCAAGCAAGTGTTCCCAATTCCAAGGATAGAAGAGATTCTGGATCAATTGGGGCATAGTAGATATTTTTCTACGCTTGATTTAGCGAGACCTCCAAGTCCTGGTAGATACCCAAGATAAGCAGAAAACCGCGTTCAGCACCGGTTTAGGCCATTATGAGTTTAATAGAATGCCGTTTGGATTAACAGGAGCACCGGCTACCTTCCAACGGCTAATGAACCATGTGCTAACAGGCTTACAAGGGTTAGATTGTTTTGTGTATCTGGATGATATTGTAATTTATGGGAAGAACTTGCAGCAGCATTCGCAACGCTTGTGCAAGGTGCTCCAGAAATTACGAGAACACAATTTGAAATTGAACACGGAGAAGTGTAAATTTTTGCGAAGAGAGGTGGTTTATTTAGGCCATCGTTGCTCAGAGGCAGGATCACTGTCTGACCCCCAGAAGGTGGAATGCGTTGAAAATCTAGCGATTCCGAGAAACAGAAAGGAAGTGCAAGCATTCCTAGGACTAGTGAACTATTATAGAAAGTTCGTGGAAGGACTAGCCGGAATTGCGTTGCCGATTAATAAGTTGCTACGTAAAGAAGCAAACTTCGAATGGACAGAGAGATGTCAGCAACCATTCGAGAGGCTAAAGGAAATAATTAGCTCGCCACCAATTTTGGCGTACCCGGTCTTTGAGCAAACTTTTTTGTTGACCACTGATGCTAGCAAATGCAGCATTAGGGGCAGTATTGTCACAAGGGGACGTCGGTAACGACCGACCAATAGCATTCGCAAGCAGAGCGCTTACCGATACGGAGAAAAGATACTCCACAATAGAAAAGGAATTCCTAGCCATAGTGTGGGCTACAAAGAATTTTAGGGCATATCTGTTAGGACGCCCATTTAAGATATATACTGATCACCAGCCGTTGAGAGGCATAGCCAACTTGAAAGACCAAACGTCTAGGCTAGCCAGGTTCAGACACAAATTGTCTGAGTATGATTTTGAAATCATTTACAAACCTGTGAAAAAGAATCTGAATGCGGACGCACTCAGCAGAGTACCGCAGGCACAAAAAGTATCATTAGTGCAAACGAGGTCTAAAGCACGGTCGGATAAGGAGAAGGCCGAGGGAATGCAAGAGGATAAAATTGATGCAACAAGAAATGTTAGCAATGCGGGTGACGCTGCTAATGAACAAGGAGGCAGTAGTGTGGAATGGCTGGAGGATATAAAGGATATCCAGGCTGTGTTAAAGGGTTTCCATGATTCACCTCTAGGTGGACACCAAGGATTTTGGAAAACTCATGACAGAATTAGGCGAGTATACGGATGGAAAGGTATGCTCAAGGACATTAAAATATATATAAAGAGTTGTCCAAAGTGCCAGGCCAACAAAAGTTCAAGGCTAACAAAGATACCAATGGTATTAACTGAAACACCGAAACAGCCATTTGATAAAGTTCATATGGATATTGTAGGTATTTTACCTGAGACTGTTTCGGGCAATAAATACATATTGACGTTCCAAGACGATTTCTCAAAGTATCAAATAACACACGCAGCTCCGATTTTCAAAGTCAAGGCCAGCAGAAGTGTGCCAATTAATCTCGAGCAAGTAAAGTTGACGTAATAAAAATGTGCTTATTATGCACTATGGCCGAACGAAGCACAGTAGGGAAAAATATTTTTTTTAAATATTAAATGATAAATATTGCACGTAATTAAAAAATAAAATAAGATAGTAAGACAGTCGTGGGTACGTATTATAAAACTTCGAATATGTACATACATACATACGGCAGTGTATGCACTGAAATTCGACGCATGAGCGTTAACACCAGACAACGGAACTTGTGGTGAAGTAAGTATATATACGAGTATGTATATATGTGTATAAGATAATAATGAATGTACGAATGTATGTTTAAAGAAGTACTAGTGGGGTGTAATGTAGACCGCCTCCACACGGTGCACCCTGGGTTGCGCTAAATGGTCTACACTGTCCAGGTGCTGCTGTTTTCTTGCACGGGAGTTCAGTAGCACCAATTGGCACGACCCCCATCCTTCGTTCCCCGACTTCTCTTTGGACCAATGTAACTGTTCTGATTGCCCTGGGCTGGTAGCTGTAATTTTCTGGACCTAGCTGTCTTTTGTCACGGTAGCACCAAGGTGAAACTTGAGTGTGAACGGCTCCAGTCTAAGGTTAGAGCTGCCCCCGTCCCGTTAAAACCTTGGCAGGCCTCAAAGTACGTTCGACGTCTGTTACCGTTAGGTCGGTAGTGTGGGTTCGGTTGAGTGGAACTCCCGATTAGCACTGGTCTGGCTCTGAGCACTTGACCCCATAAGGGCTTGTGCCAACCCTCGCATGGCCTCCCTGCTTGCACAGATAACCATGGGACCATATTTAGTGACCACACGTTCGGACTGAGATAGCGGCTTTGAGTGGGGAGCCTTATTGCATGGACACAACAAAAAATAAAAACACAAACACAAACACAAACAAAATTTCCGCGCATATCCCCTCAGGGACGCGCAAAACCCTGGCTAGGCAAATGCATACCAGCAACACCCCCGCCCTTGGTTCGAAGACAAGCAGCATAAGCACTGCCCCTTCAACAAGCACCACAGCTTCGGCTAATAAGCCACCCAAGAGCTCTTCGCTGTCCCCAGGCTCTTCAGCGGCTGCTAGGGTATTGACTCACAAACCAGCAGCAGTCGCTCCGCCTAAGCCCTCTTCAGCAAACGCCTCGATATTGCCTCACAAGTCGATGGTAACTGCTCCTCGTACCGCTCCTCCTTCAGGTGCACCTACCAACGTGAACCCGAGTACAAGGGCGTACAGGACGCGTAGAGCGGCTTACCGTATTTTGACGAGGCTCAACGCTTCAGAACCTTCTCAACTGTCAGAATACGACAAGGGCAAGCTTGAGTGGGCAAAAGCACACGCTGATGTGCGTGTCCACTCCTCCACTGCACAAGCAGCCGGTAACCCCAAGAGGCAGAGATCAGCCGATCGCCCGGGCCAATCCACCCAAAGCATCCCTAAGCGCGTAAGGCTGGCTACTCCCAAGCCTAAGCTCTCCAAACCGTAGTGAGATTGTGAAAGAGAGCCTTACATGGGCTGTGGTCGACTCTGCCAATGCCGATGGGACCATTACTCCTGCCAATTGGATACGGGTCGAAATGGCACTGTTACCAATTTTCGTTGAGGTTATGTCCCTCAACCCTGGTCCTTCACCCAGCTGCCGTGACGCAGGGTGGTATCAAGGACATATTAAGATCATATCTTGCTCGGACCAACGCTCGGCGGATCTATACAAGGGGGTAGGTGAGATATGGCCGGGTGCACAGCTCAACGCTGTACCTTTGGACCAGGTTCCCCAACGCCCTCGCTCCAAAACATGGCTTCCTGCCGAGCCCTCTGAGCCCGAGGCAATCTTAAAGATCCTCAAGCCCAGCAACACCGATCTTCCCACCGATGGCTGGAAGGTCGCGAAAGTTGGTGACCCCAAAGGCACTTTGCGTGAGGTCACCATCATTTTGAACGAGCAATCCCTTGTTCCCATCAACTCCCGCGAGGGGGTGATTAATTATGGCTTTGGAGCCATCACTCTCCGCATCTACAAGTGCGATGCCCAAGCCCCCCAACAGCCTCCCCCAGCTGGTGCTGTCCCACAAGCCACTGCCAAAGAGCCTAGCTGCTCGGGCCCGGCTCTCACCCCTTTGTCGGGTAGTGACAATGAGAGTATGTGCTCCGTTACAACCAGAAGCAGCCGCTTCTCAATTTCCGAACTGGTCGGAGAATTCTTCGACCACATGGATACGGATGCGGCTGGTGGATACATCTCTCCAATGTCCGAAGAGGAGGAGTTGAATTCCACTATAATCAATCTTCCAGACAATGCTGAAGGTACTACAGATTAAACTTCAGCATTCGAAAACTGCCTCGGCAGCCCTGCTTCTCCGCCTCTCGGATATAGGGGAGGAGCTCATTCTCGTCCAAGAACCTTGGGTCATAAATGACCGGGTTTTTGGACTCAATGCATACGGATATCGTATGGTATATATCGAGGATCAAGGTAAACCAAGATCCTGCATTCTGGTAAAAAACAGCGTTAACGCTCTTTTACTCCCTAGATTCAGTGACAAAGACAATGTTGCCATGGTCATTGAAATGGGTCCACGGACTTTCTGGATCTCCTCGAACTACATGGCTCATGACTATGGCGACTCCCCGCCACCAAACATACTGAAGCAAATACCGCCGATAATTACCAGAAACAGATTCCGGTAATTATCGGCGCCGATGCCAATGCCCATCACGAAATATGGGGCAGCTCCGGCACAAATGATCGAGGTGAGTGTCTTTTCGACTTTATCATTTCAAATAACTTAGGCATTGCTAACCGGGGAAATGAGCCGACCTTCCTTACATCCGTAAGGAAGGAAGTGCTTGACATCACCCTCGTCAGCGATAACTACTCGAACATGATAAGCAATTGGTTCGTCTCACAGGAATGCTCCTTTTCGGACCACTGCTATACCACCTTTGACATTGACTTGAGGGAGACTACAGGCAATACAGAATCTCTTTAACCTGTCAATAGAAAAAACACGAACTGTCCTCTTTTCCGGCTCAAACTGGGGTCATGCTTAGCAACGACTCCCCCTATTATCCACAACTGTCCCGACATTAATCGGGCGGTCGACGATCTGTCCACAGCTTTTAAAAAAGCCACTCATATTTCTTGCATCACTCCGAACCACGGGGCAAACCTAAACCTCCGTGGTGGAACTCGGAAATTGCAAGTCTTCGCAAAACTTGTAGAATGCTTTTCAACATAGCTAAAGTTACAGCTGAGTGGGCCCCTTTCAAAAATAAACGAAATGAGTTGAAATACGCCATTAGGCGAGGGAAACGAGCGTCATGGAGGGAATTTTGCGAAAGCATTGAATCGACGTCCGAGGCTAGCCGTCTTCGTAAAATTCTCCACTCCTCTAACAAAGCCCTTGACTGTATCCAAAAACCAGATGGCAGCTGGACTCACTCAAGCGCCGAAACCCTTGATATCCTGCTAGACACCCACTTCCCAGGGAGTTTAGCCTCAGCGGATCAAGCACTCTACCAGGTGGAGCGGGTTTCGCATGATACCCTCCCCACATTCCAAGTGACAAAAAGTCACCTTGAATGGTCCATTCAAACCTTTAAGCCATACAAGTCCCCCGGACCGGACGGCATCATTCCTGCCGATATCCAAAATGGGGAAGAGATTATCCTTCCATGGCTGCTTCAAATATATAATGCAAGCCTCAGACTGCAATTCATTCCCTTACGCTGGCGCACGGCTCGGGTCGTCTCCATACCAAAAGTTGGGAAGGCCTCGCACACCAAACCTAAGGATTACAGACCCATAAGTCTAACATCCTTTCTTCTTAAGGTTCTAGAAAGAGCTCTTGACCTACATATCAGGACATCGATCGACGCTTCTCTTCTCTCTGTATCTCAACACGCTTACTCTAAAGGCAAATCGGTTGAAACAGCACTTCATTCTCTCATTTCTCAAGTTGACAAATCCTTGGCGTACAAGGAATTCACACTTGCCATATTTCTGGACATCGAGGGAGCATTCAACAATGTATGCCCCAACGCTGTCATCTCCGCACTCTATAATCTTAACCTGAATTCAGGTCTTCTTAAATTTATAGAGCTTCTACTAAAATCTAGGATCATCACTTCCACGATCGGCAGTGCCCAATCCAGGAGGGTGGTTAACAGGGGCACGCCACAAGGGGGTGTTTTATCACCCCTCCTCTGGAACCTGGCAGTTAACACACTACTGGTGAGATTGGAATCTACTGGATGCAAAGTGATAGCCTATGCGGACGACATAGCAATCGCGGCATCCGGCAAATTCCCACAAACACTTTCCGAAAAACTTAACTATTCACTCTCTATTGTGTCGAACTGGTGTCGCGAATTCGAACTTGGGGTTAACCCATCCAAAACCGAGACTATGCTTTTCACTAGGAAGTACAAAATTCCAAAGTTTACAATGCCTAGTCTAAACGGCACTCCGCTCTCTTTGAGCACACACGTTAAGTACTTAGGCCTGATTCTCGACCCAAAGCTTAATTGGAAAGCCAATCTAGCTGAGAGGGCACGTAAGGCAACATGCGCTATATACTGCTGTAAAAGAGCAGTTGGTGCACGATGGGGACTTCGTCCTCGAGTCGTGCTCTGGCTCTACACGGCCATCGTTAAACCAAACCTGTTATACGGGTCGGTCTTCTGGTGGCAAGCTCTTGAAAAAGCCTGTAATATCAAACCCCTTGATAAAATCAGAAGATCCATTGCTCTACTGATCACTGGCGCTCTTCGTAGCACACCTACGAAAGCCCTTTTTGCCATGCTGCACTGGCTCCCCTCGGGGATCCTGGTCAAGCAACAAGCCAAGCTGACAGCGATTAGACTTAATGCTCTTTCGCACTGGCGCATAACCCTGACAGGCCATGCTTCAATTCTGAATCAGGACCCACTTGTCCCCAACTTTATAGATTATATGTCGGTCTATCCCGATTTGAACAGGGAATTCGACCTCACTATTCCAAGTCGAAGCGACTGGACCTCAGAAAACCGAATCGTCGGTGAAACAGTCGAAATCTACACCGACGGTTCCAAGCTTGGAGGTAGAGTCGGCAGCGGTATTTATTCCGACAAGCTGGACTTAAACATCTCCCTACGTCTCCCAGACCATTGCAGCGTTTTTCAAGCTGAGGTCAAGGCCATTTACCACGCAGCCAAATGGATGCTGAGTAGTGATATCGGCGCAGTTTACGTATCTATCTTCTCAGACAGCCAGGCCGCCATTAAATCTCTTTTTGGCTCCACGGCCACATCAAGACAAGTTCGTGAATGTCGAACATCTTTAAATGAGCTCGCAAGTTACTCTCGGGTGCACCTAGTCTGGGTTCCCGGACACAGCGAAATCCCGGGAAACTGCGAGGCGGACGAGCTTGCCAAGGCAGGCACGCTAATGCACGACATTCACCCCTCTGTAAACATCGGCATTCCACTGGCAACAGCCAAGCTCGAAGTCAAACGGAAATATCTGGCTGACGCCTACAAATCCTGGGCTAACGAGGAATCCTGCCACACGGCTAGACTAACTTGGGCAAGCATTGACAAAAACAGAACCAATCAACTTCTTCGACTTGATCGCGTATCACTGTCGACAACTGTGTCGGTTTTGACCGGCCACTGCATAATGGGACAGCACGCAGAAAGACTGGGCCTACCCTCAAATGACTTTTGCCGAGGCTGTGGCTTCGAGGAGGAGGACGAGACGGTTTTCCACCTCTTATGCCACTGCCCATCCTTGAGCAGAAGAAGAATTCGCACCTTTGGTGCCCCATTTCTTACAAGCCTGACAGAGCTGTCATCCATTAATATTAGGGACATAGCCAGGTTCATCAAAGTATCAGGATGGTTTCCTGAAACATGACGGGGGAGTCGTGCCTTTCCAGGCGCTGTCCTTGCGCTGACTATCACCATCCCAAGTATGGGAACCTTTTTAGTCAGTGCTTGAACGGCGCCACACCGTGGTATCACAATGGGCCATTATGTGTGCTCAAGTGTGCTTTTGGCAAACTGGGCGGCCACTCCTACCTACCTACCTACCTACTGTGTTTTTCTCTAAACCCAAACTGGTGGTTTGGTATAACATTAGACTGTTTGACAACGTCTTTAATGCGCTTTATTATCAAAGAGTTTTGAAAAAATTAATAGCAGACTAACTGGTCTGTAGGAAGAGACGCATGTTGGGTCCTTTCGAGCTTTGGGAATCATGATAATTTGAGAAATTTTCCATGAGTAAGGAAAGAATCCAGTGCGTATTATAGCATTTAATATATGCAAGAGATGCATTGTGGCTATTGCTGGGAGCTCTTTTATAATTTGGCCCGTAATCAGATCACGCCCTGGAGATTTTTTGGCATTGAGTTCTTTGATAGCGTTTGTCAGCTCCTTTTTGGCAATCGAGATACCATTGACGCTAGGGATAGCATCAACCGCCGTTAGAGAACGGTCGGAACTAGCAAGATTAGGGGTGAAAACTTGCTCCATATGATTTGCGAATGCTATTCCCTTTTCTGCATCACTTCTTGCCCAGTTGCCGTTAGGAAGGCGTATTGGTGACTCCATTTGAATGGGTTTTTTTTCGAGTTTTTGGCAGTTCGCCATAGAGAATAGCTTGAGGCTTCTGTAGGACAGAGGGTCTCTACAAACTCGTGAAACTCGGAGGTTTCCTTTTCTTTTAGAAGGTGATGCAGTTTTTTAGTACATTCATTCAGTTTCTTCTTCAGAGATGGTGATCTCTGCAATTGCCATTCTCTCCTAAGAGATCTTTTTTCGGAGAGGCGCTTCAAAATGTCTTGGGGAGTACACTCTTGTCGGGTTTGAGCTTTAGAACGTGGTGTAGCAATTTTTACTGTTTGGGATAGCAATTGAGTGAAATTGAAAATAGCGGAGTTTATTTCCTGCTCAGACTTTAGGGAAGTCTTTATTTCAAGATGTGAACTTATGAACATCTTATATTTAAGCCAGTCTGTATTCTTGTAGTCGAAACTACCACTCACGTTTTTCTGATAGGAGTTTTCAGAAAAGATAGTTATTGTTGTGGGAGTGTGATCAGAGGACAGCTCCAGAGAGGAATGCACAAGAGAGTGTACATTATTTATACCTCTAGTGATAGCGAAGTCAATAAGATCTGGAATCTTCTGTTTGTCGGATGGCCAGTATGTAGGCTTACCATTGGAAAAGACATTAAGACCAAGAGCATTTATCGCAGAGAAGAGTTTTCTGCCTTTGGGAGTTACTAAACGTGAGCCCCAATGAGTATGCTTTGCATTAAAGTCTCCTGCAGCACTGAACTTAGCATCGAGAGTACTAAAGAATTGTTTGTACTGCTGCTCATCTATATTAAACCTGGGTGGGCAATAGATGGATGATACTGTCAAGCCTTTGACGTATTCTTCGAGCTGAATAGTCGTCGCTTGTAGATAATCGGTACAGTATCCTTGCATTGGGAAATGCTTTATTCTATTCTTGATCAGAATGGCTGTACCACCACGTGCTTTGCCACCGGGGTGTTTGGTGTCATAAACTTTGTATCCCGCTATCTGGAAACAGTTTTTCTGAGTAAGGTGAGTTTCAGAAATTAGCATCAAATCTATTGAGTTTTCGTTGAGAAATAGTTTGAGCTCATTTTTGTGCTGACTTATGCCATTTGCATTCCAATGACAGATTTTCAGTGCGTTTCTTGGTTTTGTTAATAGGGATTGCAAAAGCATGTTCTGATTACGTATCATGTCTTGCATCATACTTTGCATTGAGCACAAATTGCGTCATATTTGCGATGAGCTCTTGTAAATTATTTTCAAGAGTACTCTCATCAGTTTTAGGGTTTACTGATGGGGTACCTTTGAGAATATTTGCGTAAGAAATACTTGAAGGCTGTGGTTCACGGGCAGAGATTTCACGCAAAACTGTTACGGGAGGAACAGTTTTAACTTGTTTTGGCTGAGGTGCAAATTTCTTTTTTATATGAGCGTATACAGTGCAGCCTCTATAGTTTGCAGTGTGATTTTCACCACAGTTGCTGCATTTTTGACACTGGAGTCGTCTTTGGGCTTTGTGCAATTTTGTGACATGTGGAGATCACCACAAACGACACATACACTGGGAAGTGTACAGTATTTTCTAGTGTGCCCAAATTCTTGGCAGTTCAGGTATTGAACAAGTCCAATTCGCTTGTGGGGTTCTTCTACAGAGATTTTTCTATGTAGAAGATTGCGGAGGTTGTAGATCGGGTGTGATTCGCCTTTTTGTCAGGTTCGAGTCAACTGGCTGTAGCTCAACGCGAAAGAGCGGCAGTGGAATCTTATCTTTATTGAGTATGTTAAACACAGAGTTTGCGGTAAAACCTTCTTTGGATAAGGCTTCTCTTATTTCGTTGACATCTACGTCAGCTTCGATTCCTCTAAGGACAACAACAATGCCTTTGCTACTTTTAAGCTGGTAGATGTAATAATTTTTTTTCTATGTGTCAAAGAGATTGACGATTTTGCGATAGCTTGATTCGATATATAACTGAATTTTGGATTCATGTATTTTGCCTTTAGTATTGGGACAACATGAAAGTTTTTAGCACCAATTACAGTAGCTATAGTTTTTACGAGAGCGTTAGTGTTGCGCTCCCTTAAATAAATTGGTGGAGGCTTTGCCTCTTTTAGCAGTCTCTGGGTAGAATTGTCTTCGGCATTTGCAAGAGGTGCAAACCTGTAAGAAGCGAGTGGATACTTTTCAGGAGCAGAATCATTAGATTTAATCTGCTTTGCCGATTTTTGAGACAATTTTTGAGGACTCAACTTGCGCTTAACCACAATATAGCGGTCCATACCAGTCTGTATTGCCGAACCTTTTCCTTAGTTGGCTGTAGCATGCATGTTTTTTCTTTGCCTGTAGCGCTATGTGTATTGTTGAGAAGTTCTAATGGTGAGGGAGAGTTGCTTTGCATACTCCACGGCAAAGTGTTTATCGATCCAGAGCCAACAATAAGCATACATACGTGCAGCAGTCGTTACTTACTGTAATGTGCTCAAGCTGAGAGCCAGCGTTAGCAGAGCCAGAGAGGCAGAGCTGTTTATGGGAGCAGTCAGACACTGAAAGTTGCGCAGCCTACCGCTGCTGTCGAATTGCGCTTTAAGTGTATTAATTTCACTTGGCGAGATATCGCAACTGTTTTTATTTATGTTCACGCTGTTGTTATTGTTTTGTTGTGTTTGCGCATCGGTTGTCTTCGTTGCCGTTGCTGCACTAGCTGAACGCGCGGGTGGCGACCGCAACATGTGATGTTTACAGGTCAGATTTTCGCGATTTTTTTTTATTTAGTTCCTTGTTGTATGTAGTTATATTTATCAGTACTTTTTTGTTAGCCGGGTAGAGAGTTTTTGATTTTTTTGTTTCTGATGATGTTTTTAATTTTTTGTTTCTTTTTTAGTTCTTTTTTTCGTGGTTAAAGCTTAGAGCCGCGGAGAACACGTCTGCTCGCGACACGTTTTCCTCCTTGAATAAAATAATATGTACTACAAAAACAACAGTACGTTTATTAAGCGATTAATTACAAGTTAATAAAAGAATACTTTTAGTGAGAAAGTTGAGCTTGATATTTTTTGATAATTTCATTTATGTATCGAATCGACAATAAAACTATGGCAATACTTACCGCATCCGACTTAAATTAAAACACAATTTTTTTAAGTGGAAAAGCATACGAAAAACCACTCAATTGCTCTCATATGCATGAACGGACCTGCATATGTCTAAATAGGTACATTTATGTATACATATAATGTATAATGCTTACGTCCAACAATGTGAACATAAATATGGTTAACGTATATAATGTATACGTGACTATGCTCTCGAATGCCTGTGGTACTGCTCATACTTGCTCTTGTGTATATATGTATATATAGGCTCCTGCTCTTAGATCCCCTGCTCTGCACCGCTGTCCTGGTTCAGCTCCCTGCTCATAGATTCCGGCCCATATGCACTTATATATTTGTGCACTGCACATCACCACCGCACTGCTCCTTGTGCTCTCTCCAACTGCTCCATTGGCACAATCGTACAGCTCCATCGTCAGAAACGAACTAAACTTCCAAATAATCGCTGAACCTATTTTCGCTATGTGCGAAACTTAAACGCATGGTTGCATTTGATACAATTTATATTTGGTGTTAAAAATGACAATGCTACTCTCATATCGTCTTCTATATTTACCAGTTTCGATCTTTTTTCGTTTTTCGTCTTCTTTTGTCTAATACAGAAAATCCAAATTCACACAAATAAGATGTAGAAAATTGTAATAATATTGTTAAAGCTTTTTTTTTTTGGCTATTATGGGATAATCGCATCTAATGTTAATCCAAAATGATTTAACTGATTCTTCCGAATATTTTAAAACTAAATCTCGATTATTTGAAAGCGAAATTAATTCTTCCTCTTCTTTCAAAGTTATTTCAAACACAGAAGTATTCGTTATCACAAATAGTTTACGAACCCAATCAAATTTTTTTATATCTAAATTTGGGAAATAATGAATAATTCTCTCCTCTTATGATGTCAAATAATTTTATTAAAATTTTTAGGGACTGACTTAAACTTTTCCAAATTGCCTTCCTGAGCTTTATTCTTCCATTCTGATAAGTAAGCTAGTTTAGTACACCATACTGAATCTTCCAATAAATTAAAAAAATTGGGCCTCTCGGTTGGAATTTATTCGAGGCAGCCGCGGCGGCCACTTGCCCGAAATTATTTTTAAAACATAATGGCAAACCCTTATCTTTATAATAAAGGTAAATTCTTGGCCATAACATAAAATTATATGCATGTTATTCCTGCTTGAAAACCACATGTCTAAAAATAAAACACCCTTTACAACCTTTCTGATTACGCCCTAAGAAAATTTGAAGTTTTCTCCGCTTATAATTTTTCTTAATTGTTACCTTCCTCACAGTCTACAGAATGAATTGATACCACATTTTTTCAAATCGGTTGAAAAATAAGGAAAAAATCGCAGTTTAAACCACTGCTTGCATTGTAATTTGTCAGATTCGTCCGAGCAGATCCCATTCAATTCGATTGTTTCCCAGATGGCACGTTTTCGTCTGTATACGCAAGACCTATTGCGGCTGCAGTGGAACACCTCCATGGCGTTTCAATGTAATGGGTTCATTCGAACGAAGAAAATTCGTATGAAAATCCTTCCAAAGGACGGGCAGCCTAAAACATGTGAGCCGACTTGAGGCATAAAAATCAGATTATGATTCTAAGAAAGAACGCGTTACAAAACAAGTAATTAAAATTTTTGTATGGATTAGCGCATGGAATACCTATTCCTGTTAAAATAATTTGTTCATTTTCTTTTTAAATAATATTATTTAATAATTTTAAAATATTCATATATATAAGTACTTTTCTTTCATTTAAACTATACTCGTAATAAAAAGGATTATAATTTTTATTATATACATTTCTAAAAATTGGCAGGACATTTTAAGCATTTGCCGGCACACAAAAGTGCCGCGGCATAGTTGTTGAAAATCACTGCACTAAACGATTTGCTATGCTGCATGTTTTTTATTCAGTCCTTCGTTCTGATCAGGGATACCTGCGAGTATTTCACTTGGTTTGCGTGAAGAACATGGTATCTAAGCAAGAATCATCAGAGTGTTCGATTAATAATCTTCGAAACCAAATCAGCTCTTTAACACTTTCGGATGATCCCATGTTTTCAGCTTCGGTTGAAAAGCGCAGCAGTTTGGTGCATATTTGAAGACCTCGTGATTGGACCACCGCAAATATTATAACGTGGGTTGAGGTTGAGCTCCTGGTGCCAACATCTGCAGAATAGTCGGAATCGCTATTGCAAGGTAAAGATAGTTTTACATTTTTCGAATATGACTGTGGTATAATCTGCATACCTAGATTGTACAATGAGTCGAACACCTTAATTTTCAATTCTGTTTTCAGGTGTTTAAGTTCGAAGGTACACTGAGCTGCAATGATGCCGTCATCAATGAAAATTGCGAGTATATTTTTTTTCTTATTAATGCTGTCAATGAAATCGCGAGAATCCGCAGTACGAGTGTTAAGATTGAAAGCATCCAACATCAAACACTTCGTGTTTGTGAGCAAAAATTACATCATCACTAAACTCACTATTGATTGTAGCTACTCTTGGGGTAGCCAAATCCGATAGCCTTTTACAATTGTCTTCGCATCCTACGAGCACACTTCTCTTCGATTTCTCATTAAATTTTCTACATTTTTCTTGTGAGATATGTAAGTACACATCAAGTTCGAAAACTCTTATAACCGAAATATCAGATTTTTTGTAAACCATAACTTAAATAGCGTCAATAGATTCACTTTACTTTGCCAGTTGCATTCAGGATAATAACCACATTTTGAACAGTCTCGCCCCAGTATTTTAAATTTAGGCCTTTCACATGTGTCATCGGTCTTCCGGCTTCTACGATAGTCCTCATATCGGCTCGACCATTTTCTCCGGTGTATAAGGCGTAGATTTTTAATGTGTGATTGAAAGATTACGCAAAATTTCAGTCACATCTTTATTAAAGTACGGTAAGATATTATCCGATCTGATGTACAAACGTTTTGCAGTTTCAGTTTCAAATGGATCAATAAAATGTGAGGTCTCCTGAATTGGACCACACAAATCTGTGTGAATAAGATCTGATAACTTTGTTGCTCTATTTTTGGTTTCGTTGATTGGGAGTCGGTGTTGCTTACCCATAACACATGCTTCACAGAAGAAATCGTTCGTTGACTGATATATTTTGCTGACGAAGTATTTTCTTCACGTGCTCCTTGCCTTGGTGATACAATCACTCAGGCTACAATTAAAGCGACATATTGATAGCAGTTTAAACAATTGTGTGTATCCATGAGTACCTTGTAACCACACCTTGCCTTGTTTTCGAAACTGGAATTGATTCCAAGGGCCCTTCACGCATAGCCTTTATCTAATCAAGCATTAGAAGAGAATATATTTAATTTTATTCCAGGAACATATAAGTTAGCAGCAGACGTGTTGCATGTCGTTGGCGCCGTGCGCTTGCGCAGCGGTACAAAGGATGGTACGAAATATGCTGCCATCCGCTGCACAGGGACACGGTAGACGGTGCTGGTTCTCAGTGCCGTAGGAATTGGCAAGACATGTGTTGTATGTCGTTAGCGCCAAGTCCAGCCGTGAAACGCCGTCGCGCAATGCCGCCTCGAAGCGCTGTCACCATGCGCTTGTCGATGGGAATTACTGAATGGTGAAAAAAAATATATAAAAAGAACCACAGTACTAGAGCCCGCATCTTTTAATTGACAAGACCTCGAAGGAGAAGGACCTTAATAATAATAAAACAATATTTCTATAATTAAATATTTTTATAATTTTAGATAGATGCAGGAGATATTTAACTTATAATAAGTCACATAAATACTTCACATTCCACACATTACCAAAAGATGCTTCGAATATGACGTCGCGTTTACCTTATGCTTGCACAGTTGAACTATCAGCGATTCTGACATCTTTAGGTTGTTATAATTTGATGTAAATTTCATACGGGATTATTCAACGTGATAATTTTTTGCCGCCCATTTTATTTGGGTTATCCCGCTTCCAATGCCCTATGTTTTGGCAAATACCGCACTTGGCCCCTAAATTTTTATTATATTCTTTACCTACCTGCTTCGCTACAAACGCTTCATGTTTGGAAGGCTTGCACACCTAACCCGATTCTTCTATACACAGTCTCGAAGTCAGCGTTTTTAATGTTTTTTTCATTTTTTATATCATCTCCCGCGAAGCCAAGAATTCATTATATTGCTCTGGCAACGTCATCAAAATTTTACTTATATGTAAGCATATTCTCAGCGTTGAAGATCTGTGCTTTTGCCATTCGCTTCTGATTGGTCGTTTTTCTAGTATAACTGTTTGTACATCTATCGGAGTAAAGGCATATAGAGCGGGGTAGCCACCTGCGCCCCTTGGGATAACAGGGGTATGGATGCATATACAGCCGAATTTATTTCTTGGTATGTCTTTACGGATACAAACAGATTACGATTCTAGGTGATGTACATTTTATACTTCAGCCAATCTATTTTTTGCGAACTAACGCCTCTTTGTAGTCTCTCCTCGAAAAATTTCAGTTGTGAGTGTAATTATTGTGGGCGTATGAGACGAGGATAGCTTGAAGGATGGTTGTACGTGGGAGTGAATATTGTGTAAACCGTTACCGACTTCGAAGTCTATAAGTCTCTGATATTACCTCTATTTGTAGGCCAATAAGTGGGACCACCGCAAGATAAAACCCCAAGCCCTGGTTTAGTTATCATTGATAATAGCTCTCCCTTTTGGAATTACTTGGCAGGAACCCCAATCTGTATGTTTTCGAATAAATTTTCATTCTGAGTATACCATGTAACGTGTGTACGTTTTGATGATATTTTTCCACCTTTTTTTCCACAGGTTACAGTGTCCACGTGGGGCTCGTATTAGAGGCTTAGGTTTTACAGTAATTTTTAGCTTAACTTGTGTTGATCACATTAAAAATGTAGTATACACATCCGGACTCTAAGAATGTCTGCAGATTCCACTCCAGTTGACACCCGACGTTGGTTCAACCCATGATTCTTCCTATAATAACATATTATGAATTGGTATAATATATACTAGACTCTGATTCGCAATACCAAGTGGAAATTGCTTTCAATAATGCTACGCGGTATGTGTACGAGTATAACTTGCGCAGAATTGTTAGTTTATCAGATTATATAGTTTATCAGAAAATGAATTTTTGGTTCCAGTCTTGTTGTTTACCTGAAGGCCCGAAACGGTATTTTTCTGCGCAAGTTGCACGCACTCTAAGTCTCCCAGTTGTGAAACTGCAGTTCAGTCGATCTGCTGGATGTGAAGTCTTGAATGTTCCTGAGCTCTAATAGAATTTTTTATCAGAATATGGAATATAGAATTTGGTGCCAAGCGCCATCCCCAATTAAGCACTTAGTCACTAGGCAGTTATATGGTCAATATTAGTTTTCTTTGGAGCCCTGCAACGATTGTCTTATTCTTATTTTCTTTTTTTAAACTTTTTAGCTTATTGCAAATGAATTTTGCTTATTATTATTAGCTTTTGTTATGTTACTTTTATACATTCAAATTTTATTTTTCTTATTATTATTATTAATTGATTGTTAAATTGTATAATGCCAAAATTTAAGAAAACTTGGTCGTTTGTAGGCCAACGCAGAAGCAGTTCCAGAATTCTCTAAAATTTTTAAAGAATATTAATATAAATCAAAAAAACAAGTAAAGAAAGCTGATGTCGGGTTAGACTGCTATATCCTAGACCGTTACATGTGGGAGTTAAACCATAGCGATTTACATTACTACTTAATTGTATTCACATATAATCAATAGGGTGATTTTTGGTGCGGTTCGCAGATTTTGTTATATGAGAGGAGCCGCGACCTTTACTTGATCTACCTCATTTTTTGTGAATCTAAAAAGGCAATTTACTTATTTATATTAAATTTTGTGGAAAAATGTTGTGTAGGTCCTAAGTTTTAAACATGTGTCAATAGAGCAGTGGCTTTGAAAATGTCCCGTCCATTTGTTGTTTGTTGTTTTATACTAGCAATGTCAAACTTTGCGAGAAATTACTTTGATGAATCTTGCATAGGGACCTACCATGAATATTGGTGAATTGTGGGCGTGACAGTAATCTGCTCATATTTTACATTTATTCATTTATGATCATTAGGAGCATAGCAACGGTACTTTTAAGAGAAGTCCCCAAAGCTGATTATATAGGAAACAGCCGTGTCGTTTATCTGATTGACTCCATTTCTTGTGTATAGCTTTGTAGCTTCGTATACTTATTCATATAACTGTTCGACAAAATTCAACTTTTGCGTGCACACATGAGCAAGACCAATATTTTCTGAAATTGTGGCTAAAAAAAATTCCTGTGTCTGGCCGTTTTTATAGATCAATTCGTTAACGATTTTTAGAAGCAAAATTGTTTTTAATTAATATTACTCATATGTATTTTTTTTTTTTAATAAAAAAAATATTCTTTTGAGTCAAAATAGTAAATATTCGAATGAAAAATTGCCTTCTGAATCGGCGTCATATGTTCGGTGAATGGGCCCAAAACAAGATGGCCACCGATCCCGATTTTTACCATGAAATTTTGTTCAGCGATGAAACTCACTTTTGATTGAATGGGTACGTTAATACGCAAAATTGTCACATTTGGAGTGACGATAATCCACAAGCCATTATTGAGACGCCGTCATGGGCAGAGGGAATCATTGGTCCATATTACTTCAAAAATGAAGCCGGCCATACTGTTACAGTCAATCGGGAACGCTATAGAGCCATGATTATTGCTGGCGTACGCCCCAATTGCTGCAAAAAGTGGTTGAAAATTGGGCCTCTCGGTTGGAATTTATTCGAGGCGGCCGTGGCGGCCACTTTCCCGAAATCGTTTTTAAAACATAATGCAAACCCTTATCTTTATAATAAAGCTAAATTCTTGGCCATAACATAAAATTATATGCATTTTATTCTTGCTTGAAAACCACATGTCTTAAAAAAACACCCTTTAGTGTGTAAAAGACACCATGCTTTTTCTCTTTGTACCTTTGTTTGTAATGATTGTACTAGTTGTAATAATAACAACATGTATAAATAGTGTCTAAAAATAGTGTTTAAAAAAAAATAAATAAAAAAAAAATATATATATATATATATATATATATATATATATATATATATATAAATATATATATATATATATATATATATATATATATAAGTTAACACGCGCAGAACAAAGTATGCTGACCAGGCACTACCTGTCGCAGACACAACAAAAGTGGAGGTGAAACCAGACACCCGCATGCCAGTACTGCGTGATCGTCGTACGGACGGTCACGAGGCGCCGAGTCAGCATTTTGGATTATGCGCTGGATCTGCCGCGGGCCACAGGCTATGCGGCATGAAATAAATGTATTTAACTTTAATTCTGATTTACAAGCTCAAGCGCTCGGTTGAGCCAAGTTATCCAATAAAAAACAATTAAAGGAATTCGTTTACTGGCGCCAAACGGTCAAAGTACCCTATTGATAAATCTACAAATTAGCAGTCAACTATAATCTGCAATCATCAGTGTCCAACGGTTAAAGTACCGTATTGGTAAATCTACAAATTTGCAGTTAACTATAGTCTGCAACCATCAGTGCCCAACGGTACCGTACCATATTGAAGAAATCTGTAACCAACTATAAATCTACAATTAACTACAATCATCAGTGCTGCACGCATCGGCCGCCACAGCTACAACCTTGTATAAATACGTAGTAAAATATCATGTAAGTGAAGTGATCATTTTGCCTTTAAAAATTGGTTATTCCTGTCCACAGTGAGTGTTAGCCGTTGAGTTTATTAGTTTTGTGAGATTTAAATAAATAAAATACAAACTAAAATTTGTATAAAATCCAAAAAAAAAAATTTTTTCCCCTCAAATCCCGAAAAAATAATACGTTATATGTGTGTTTTTAGTTTTGTGAGATTTAAATAAAAAAATATAAATTAAAATTCGTATAATATCCAAAAATTTTTTTTTACAAATCCCAAAAAATAATACGGTTTATTTATGTGTGTTTTGCAACTTGATGTTTAAGTCACGAAAATTAACATACAGTAGTGACGAAGATTTGATTCCTTCGTACCGAGAAAATAAAATAAATAATAATATGAGTGAACAGGTAGCAAACCTAGAAGCCCAAATGCGTGCGTGCCTTGCACAACAAACCCAAATTTTCGAACAAAAATTAGCAGCGGTTACAGAACAGCTCAATAGACCTAGGGGGCCTGCGCCAGAGGTGGAGGTATATAGGGCGACTGATGTTATACCAAGCCAAAAATCCGAGGAGCCTCTAGACATTGTAAAGTCCATTCCCGAGTTTGATGGGAAACAAGAAAATTACGTCTCATGGAGACAAGCGGCAAACACAGCCTATAAAGTTTTCGAGCCCCACAACGGCAGCTCTAGGCATTATCAAGCCATTGCTATTATTCGCAACAAAATAAGAGGACCGGCAGACGCAGTGCTTGCATCTTTTAATACCGTCCTCAATTTTAATGCAATTATTGCAAGATTAGATTTCACATTTGCAGACAAAACACCGATCCATGTGATCCAACAGAATATTAACACTTTAAGACAAGGTGATCTGACTCTCTTAAAATATTATGACGAGGTAGAAAGGAATTTAACCTTATTGACAAATAAAACACTAATGACCTATGACTCGGCCGCAGTGGCAGTTCTTAATGAAAAATATAGAACCGACGCGCTGCACACATTCGTCTCCGGATTAAAAAAATCGTTAAAGTGGGCTGTTTTCGCAGCTCAGCCGCGCGATTTGCCAACCGCCTTGGCACTAGCGCAGGAGGCAGAGTCAAGTAATGATAGAGGTGTTTTCATGGCAAATTATGCCAAGCATACTGAGGAAAAATTTCAAAATCAAAAATCCGGGGTCAACGGTCTCAGGGTTGGCGTCAAAACAGACAACAAGAAAATGAAGGGAATTTCCAACAAAAGAGTCCATTCTTTCAAAAAGGAAATCAGAGACAACCGGGAAGTTCAAAGCAACGCTTTCAAAAACCACAGTGGCAAGGTGCCGAGCCGATGGATGTAGATTCATCATCGCGCTTTAGACAGCCAACCCAGGCTCAAAACTTAAAAAAAAATCAAAACTATGGGGACCAATCAATGCGGAGTCGTCAAAAAGTAAATCATCTGCCTCAAGAGCAAAGCGACGACAACTATGAAGCACAGTCACAGTCGGAAGCAACAGCTTTTGATGATGAGTTATCCGAAGCTAAAAGTTGTAATTTTTTATGGGTAACTCCCTGCTTCCGTACATCACACGTACAGTAGCGGGACAAACCATTAGGCTCCTTATTGATACAGGAGAATCTAAAAATTATATACAACCACTTTCCGGACTGGCACACTTCGCGCCCGTCAACAAGACATTCCAAGTAAGAACAATACATGGGCACACAAAAATTGAACAAAAGTGCCCCATTTTTTTATTTAACGTAAAATCATATTTTACGGCATAATTGGCCTAGATTTATTAAAACAAGTAAACGCCAAAATTGACTTTACGAAAAATTGCATTAAGCACGATAACGGTTTAGAACCGATGAAATTCATGAAATGTCAAAGCGTGAATTTTATTAAAATTAATGACGACGATGTTCCCATCGCCGTCAGAAATTTATTTAATAAAATGATTGATCAAACGGTCAAAGCATTTGCGGACGTTAACGAGTCCCTCCCATACAACATAAACACTGTCGCCACCATACGGGCAGACGGTGAACCAGTGTACCCCAAGTTGTACCCATACCCAATGGGCGTGTCTGAATTTGTGAACGCAGAAGTTAAACAACTTCTAGCGAATGGCATTATAAGACCGTCCAAATCGCCTTATAACAATCCACTGTGGGTTGTCGACAACAGGGTGTCGACGAAATAGGCCATAAATTAAAGCGTTTAGTGATCGATTTTCGTAAGCTAAACCAAAAAACAACGGACGACAAATACCCGATCCCAACAATTTCGACAATACTGTCAAATATGGGCGAGGCACAATATTTTACAACATTGGACCTCAAATCAGGTTTCCACCAAATTGAATTGGCTGAAAAAGACAGAGAAAAGACTGCATTCTCTGCCAACAACGGGAAGTACGAATTTTGTAGACTTCATTTTGGGCTGAAAAACGCCCCAAGCATATTTCAGAGGGCAATAGATGATGTCCTCAGGGATCAATATGTTACGTCTATGTGGATGATGTAATAATTTTCTCATTGAACAAAGAAGACCACCTCAAAAATATCGAGTGGGTCTTGAAAAGCCTTCGAGACGCAGGCATGAGGGTCTCCCAAGAAAAGTCTAAGTTTTTCAAAAAGAGCGTAGAGTATTTGGGATTCACTGTGAGCAGAGGCGGAATCCAAACATCACCTGCAAAATTACAGGCCATAAAGGATTTTCAGCCTCCAAAAACCTGGTTCGGTCTCAGATCATTTTTTGGGCTAGCAAGTTAGTATAGGTGTTTTATAGTAGGATTTGCCGCTATCGCGAAACCCCTAACGGACGTCCTAAAAGGTGAAAACGGCAAAATAAGCGCCAATCATTCAAGAAAAATAAAACTTGAATTGACCCCAAACCAACTTGAAGCCTTTAACAAGTTGAAAGAAACACTAGCATCCGAAGACGTGATACTAAAGTATCCTGACTTCAAAAAACCATTTGATCTAACGACAGATGCGTCGGATCATGGCCTTGGAGCTGTGTTGTCTCATGGCGGACGCCTTATTACCATGATTTCACGAACATTACGCGATAATGAATTAAACTTCGCTACAAACGAGCGAGAACTTCTCGCCATTGTATGGGCTCTAAAAAATCTCCGAAATTATTTATACGGAGTAAAAAATTTGAACAATTTCACAGACCACCAACCCCTGACATTTGCAGTGTCGGATAAAAATCCGAACGCAAAAATAAAACGTTGGAAAGCTTTTATCGATGAGCACAATGCCAACATTATTTACAAACAAAGAGAATTTCGTGGCAGACGCCTTGTCCCGCCAGAAGGTTAACGCCCTAGACTCTGCAGATTCAGATGTTGCCACTGTGCACAGCGAAGAATCTCTCACGTACACTATAGAGACCACAGAAAAACCGGTTAACTGCTTCAGAAACCAAATAGTAATCGAGGAAGGTAACACCCTTTTAGGAAAAACGTTCATTTTTTTAAAAGAAAAAACCAGACACGTTATTCAGTTCACTGACCGAAACACTCTCTTACAATCCTTACATGATGTGGTAAAGGTGGACGTGGTTAACGCGATACATTGCGAATTGCCCATCTTAGCCTTTATCCAACACCAGTTAGTTGAAGCATTTCCCTCAACTACATTCAGATATACTAAAAGTATTGTAACAGATATAACTGACAGAACAGAACAGAGAGAAATCGCCACGGCAGAGTATAACCGAGCTCATCGCGCAGACCAAGAAAATGTGAAACAAATACTTCGCGACTATTTTTCCCCAAAATGAGCCGGTTAGCAACAGAAATAGCCGCAAATTGTAAAATATGTGCCATGGGTAAATATAATCGACACCCTGTAAAACAATCAATGGGAAAAACTCCAATACCGTCTTACACAGGGGAAATATTACATGTCGATGTTTATTCCACTGATCAGAAATATTTTCTGACTTGTATCGACAAATTCTCTAAGTTTGCATCTGTTCAAGCTATTCGTTCACGCGCAATCGTAGACATCAAAGCGCGAATCCTGCAGCTAATAAACTTTTTTCCCAAGACAAAAACGATTTACTGTGACAACGAAAAATCCTTAAATTCGGAAACCATTAGATCAATACTGAAAAATAATTTCGACATTCAGATTTCAAATGCACCACCTCTGCATAGCACTTCTAACAGACAAGTTGTACGATTTCATAGTACCCTCGGAGATATAGGTTGTTGCTTAAGAATAGATCAACAATTAACCGATACCGTTGACACTGTTCTCCTCGCAACCATAAGATACAATAGATCGATACACTCTGTGATAGATAAAAAGCCAATATAAATCATTCATTCGACGCCCATGGAACTTACAAATCAAATTAGGAACAGAATCACGTAGGCACAGGAAAAAATACTTGCAAAAACAAACAGAGACAGGGTTAATAAGACATACCAAGTAGGGGTTGCTTAAATCAAACAAAAGATTAGGAAATAAACTATCACCTTTGTGCTCAGAAGAAATAATTCAAGCAGATCTGGGTACGACGGTTCTTATTAAAAGGAGGGTGGTCCATAAGGACAACCTAAAATAACCCCCTTATTTAACCTTTTTAATTTCTAATTTTTTTATTGACTAGGTTTAAGCATACCAATTATATTAAAAACATTTTATTTTTAGGTTAGGATATCTGTTTGTACTAGCGCTGACATGGATTACCCTGACGACAGCGACATTAAAACTTACCGACTATTCTCACGCTGACTATATGCCCGTAATGGATGGTGACGTGACTATTTGGGACGAACACGGGTATCTGGGACACACAACGAACATAACGTCATACGAGACTTACGCCGACGAGACCAGAAAGACACTGGACCTATTTGCAAAGGATCATATGAAAAAACTACTCAACACAGACCTCGGACATATAGAGACACTAATAGACACATTGAAAGTTCACCACAGACATAACCGCAGCATAAACCTGCTGGGATCCGCACTAAAAGTAATTGCCGGCACTCCGGATTTTGACGACTGGGAACAGATTAAGTTTCGACAAGGACAGTTAGTAGAATCAGAAAACAGGCAAGTTGAAATAAACACCAAGTTCCAAACACGGCTTAACGAAATTACAGGGTCCCTAAATATGATTCGAAAAACGGATGATACCGATACCGAGCATTTATATGAAATAATTTTAGCAAAAAACAGAATAATTATTAACAATTTAGAAGACTTAATTTTCTCCATAACTTTGGCAAAGATAAACTTAATCAATGTTTAAGAAATTCGGCTGAACTACGATTGACGTATTTTCCTGTTGCTGCTGATTTTGAACCCAAGATTTATTGATGTTGTCATTGTGAGCATTTAAAAACTATGTAAGTCGAAGCGGCATTTGATGATTTCATCTACTTTTTTCAAATTATTGTTGATGGCTTTTCCGATACTTCGAAATCGTGCTTATAACTGCCCAAAAGCATTTTCCACAACCCTTCGAGATGTAGAGAGATTTTAGTTAAAAAGTTTCTCTTTTTCGTCAGCAGTTATTCGAAAATCGAAATGCAGAATCACCCAACATCATTACAGGAATATTTACTCCTTCAATATTTTTACAATTTGATTTCAAAAGGGAGCTCTGTTCTGCAACTCTTCTCAAACTTCTACAACTTGCTCAAAAATTAGAGAGTTGGTACAGCTCCCTGGAGCACCAATATTAATGTACCTGAAGCGATATATACAAAAACATTTTAAACTTTGAAATCTGTGTAGAGTACCACTGACTTGCCTGTAGTCCACTAGCGCTAGAAGAACTGTAGAATACCATCCCTTGTAATTGTGGTAATCAAGCGCATTGTCTGCAGTTGGTTTGATTTCTATATGGCAATCATCTTAAAAACATTATTTAAAAAAAGGAACGTTGGTGTAATAAGCACAGCAAAAATGAATAATATCTGACCAATTGCTCTTAAGTACTACGGAAATCCAATTTTAGCAAAGCCTTTCACGCAGTCAGTAATTTTTTCTTGAGTCAGGAATTGACTTTCTAAATACTTCGGGGCAAGAATGGTCCATACTTCTGAGCAGAACTCCTTCAAAATTTTCCAGATAGTCGTTTTCGAAATTCCAAATAGCTTACCAACTGTAACATATTCCGCAGATGATGCTAACGAGTAAACTGCGACGCGCTTATCAAGCTTAATGGACTCCCTGAAACTCGTGTCCTTCTTTGCGAGACTCTTCAGCTCTTCGTACAATACTGCAAAGCATTCACGGCCCATCCTAAAGCTGTTTTAGAGGAAGTCGTTATCGTGCTCCCAAAATTGTCAGTGTATTTCCTGCAAATTCATTTAAATGATAAAGCATGTACCTAATATTCGCACCAATAAATGTTTAGTTTCTTCCTTTCTTTTCATTGATAAACAAGCACTATATCAGTGTACTCGTAGAAATTATTTTCAATCTTTTTATTTTCTTTCTTTGTAACTCCATCAGTCGCAGTCTTTTTACATTTATATTTGTTGTCATAAGTAATGATGCCATTTGCTTTTTATAATTCGTGTTTAAAATATTTTTCTCATACTTTTTGTTGTTGTGTAGTAAGTCTTTTCAGCAGCAATGGAGACAACTCAGATTTATCGACAAGATTTATAAATCCTCGATAACTAAATCCTCCAGTGGAGACATAGCATTATTGTGTCCAAAATTTTGGACGCTTATTCTGATGATTGAAGGATATTAGTGGTGTAGTGTACCACACAAGTGTACACTGACGACCACACATCCTCATAAGCACCGTAGCAAGTCGCATATGCAAATGAACTGACAATAGCGCAACGTGTGCAATTGCACTCAATCCCCAAATACGCTAGACAAGCATTTTGGTGGTGCATTAACACACGCTTCCTATATTGCAGCGTCGTAAGCATATTGGACAGTGCAGTGACTTTAACCCTGAACTTGCACTCAAAATCATTAATGTAAACAAAGACGATGATTCGTCAATGAATAATATCAGTAATCCGATACTTGAGATTAATTTCGGGAATATGATTTGTAACTAGTAGAAATAAGATATATATATTTTATGTTAGTTAGAATAAAAAAACAACATAAATTAAATGATATAAAAGAGCCAGCGAACCACCAAATAAACTAGAGTTAATCTCAAGATAACTAAAACTGCAACTCGCATTAGTCAATTATATTTATCTCTCGTGCTCTAAGTCAGGAAAGACTCTGCCGGTCAAAACCTTTACTGAAGGCGTCATTCCGCTTCGTGTCAGGCACTCTTTCATAGCACAGCACTCTTTTCCATCTATACTTTGTATGGAATCTGCAATTGACTCAAAAGCCGATCCTGCGTGACCAACGTGACCAACGTGTTCAATCAACCATACCTGACGATCCTACAAGGCTAACATTCAACATACCCTACATGGCGATCCTGCAACTGACCTAGGACCTGAAAAGCAGTCAACCGATCCTGCAACCGATACAGCAACCGATCCTGCAACTGACCTGGAACTGAAGAGCAGTCAAATATCCAGCAACTTGAAAAGCAGCAGAAACTAGAGGCAAATATAAACCGGATAAACCAAATAGCCCAATTAATGGAAGAATACGTGCCAGAATTCGTATGCAAACCAACCATCCCTGCACCAACATACATTCCACAACCACCACTAAAATTCAGACCGCTGCCATTCACGATAAAGGAGTACCAACAACGACAAATAAACCAGAAGGAGCTAAAATAACATCCATCCCACCGTGTGAAAATAAACCATTGAAGAAACGAGGAGGGCTGTTAACCAAACAGAAACGCCAACTATCCCACCTATTTTCAATCGTTTGAGACGACATCAACCCACCTCCGTGGAATGAGGCTACACGAATCTGGGAGGAAATTCAAAAAATCAAACTCCAAATCAAAAATCGGAGAAAATGACAAGTTCGCATGCATGCGAATAACTTGGCGCATAATTGGAAAAATTGGCACGCCAACGATTGAAGACTATAATAACAAAACCACAATCGAAGACGAGACAATACGAATGATAGAGGCGCTCACAAAATGGGAAAAAGCAACAGCAAGCCACAGCACCAAGATGCAACAATAAATAATAATCAACTATCAATAGAGATCACCTACCCATCGGTACCAGAATCCTACGTAGTTATTTTTTTAGTTTTAATTATTATCATAGTAGCTTACAAGTAAGATAAATATTTTAAAAACTATGTTCACAAATACAAAAATGAAGCTAATAGCAACGCTATTACAGCAGTCTAAATAAGTAAATAAATAGAAAAACAAAAAAAAAAATTTTTAACAAATTTCCTACTTTGATCCTAAATAGACTTAAAATTAAATGCTCTGAAAGATATAATAGCTACACTAAGGAAAAATCGCAGCAGAATACACACAAACAAAACAGTGAGAGCAAAACAGACAAATAGACACATTAAGAGAAGAATTTAATAACATAATAGAGACCGACACCGACAATAAAGATCTAACTGGAATAAAAATTAACTTCGCCAATACTTATTCCACAATAAAAACTATTTTATAGAAACAATTAACAGAAGAGACTGAATCAATAGACAACATGGCATCTTTTAGCATAGAAACGGCATCAAAATCACTACCCACATTTACGGGCAACTTCAGAGAATTGGATAGCTTTGTAATCACCGCTGAGCTGATAAACAAATCACTCAACGAGTCAGGACAGACAGATTTATTAGAGTATATCTACCATGCCAAATAAACTGCCAATGTAAGAACAGCAATAGTAGGTTACACAAAACCAGAAGTCTTAAATACACTTACCACTCTACTACAACAGAGGTACAAAGACGCGACAACAATACCACAGTAACAAGCTAGACTAACTAATTTACAACAGAGAAATTCAGGAATTAACTCTTACAAAGAAAAAATTCTGACAATAATAGAAAGTTTAAACAGACTTAACATATACAATTTAGGAGAAACAGCTACACAGGCAGAAAAGAACGTAATAACAAAAATAAACAATAATTTAGTATTGGACACTTTCAAGAAAGGATTAAATGAGAATTACAAAGCGACAATTTTTGCTGCAAGACCGAAAGATCTAGCAGAAGCAACAGAATTGGCCCTTGAACTTGAGAGCGAATCTAGAATAATGCCCAACACATCACAGCTGATGCAAGTAAGACATAATTCATTCAACCCGTCTCCACAGTACACAAACAACGCACGATAAAATTTCAGCACACGCTATGATAAAAATAACTACAACAACACTAACTATGCAAACAACAGAAACAATAACCGAAGCAATACAAATTTCAGTCAAAGAAACAATAACTACAACAACACATATCCCAATAATCAAAATAACAACAACTTCAGACATAACAACAGCGACAACTCACAAGGCAGACAGCAGAACAACAACACTTATAACTCAAACAGAAACCGCCGCGTAAACATTATACACGATGCGGGAAACGAACAAGGCCCTGAATACATAACCATTCTGGACAACCAAAATTAAATGTGTACAAAATATCAGATAACCACACAAATTTCGTCACGCTGACACACAAAAAGCAAAAAATGACATTTTTGATAGACACAGTTGCAGACATCTGATTGTGCAAAATAAGTAACAAATTAGAAAACCATGAATACTTTCCTTACGACAAATGCAAACTAACGGGCATAACAAATGAATATTTTTTTTGAAAAATATTTATGGAAAATCGATTATGAAACGTTTACAATTTCCGCGTACGTAAACAAACAAACAATTATGATACCCATGCACACTAAATCTCATGATACTCAAAAAATAAAAATACCAGCAAGAACAGAAATAATACAAGCCTTAAAATTAAACATAAATGAAGATAAAATAATTCTAAATAAAGAATTAAAAGAAGGCATATTTCTAAGCAATTCCATAGCACTCAAAAGTGGTATAACCCACATACAAATTCTAAATACGCCAAAGAAAGAGGTAATTTTAGACGGCATACAAACTGACTCACTAAAAAATTATGACATACTAAAGTACAGTACGCAGGATAATTACAATGAAAAGAGATTACAGGAAATCATTGAAACCTTAAATTTTATCTGCACAGTCGAAATGACAAAAACCCAACTCATAAACATCCTAAGACAATACCAAGAAGTTTTTCATATTTCAATTTTTACACACAAAACATAACGACACATGACAAAACACCCGTTTACATTAAAAACTACAGACTGCAACACACACACACACAGAAATTGTGAATGAACAGATACAGAAAATGCTACAGGAGGACATCATTGAACCTTCAGTCAGCCCATACTATGCTCCACTCCTTTTGGTTCTTTTGGAAAAAAAGAACACTATTGATAGAAAGAAATGGAGACTTGTAGTGGATTTTAGAAAACTGAATGACAAAATAGTAAATGATAAATTCCCGCTTACTCGCCTAGAAGACATTCTTGACAAGTTAGGCAGAGCAAAATGGTTTTCAACCTTAGATAAGTAGATAATCAAATAAAAGTAGAAAAACAATCACGACCATTAACAGCTTTTTCTACATACCAATTTAAAAAACTACCTTTCGGACTCAAAATTTCATCCAATAGCTTTCAGAAAATGTTAATAATAGCACTCTGAGGACTTGACTCAGAAGCATTTCTTTATGTAGATGACATAATCATCTATGGATGCAGTCTAAAACACCATATTCAAAATCTAATCAAAGTACTAGACAGACTAAAACAACATAATTTAAAATTAAACGAAGCAAAATGCAACTTTCTGAGACCAGAAGTCGTATATTTAGGACATTTGATTACACAAGACGGAGTTAAAACTGACCCTGCAAAATACGAGACTGTTAAAAATTACCCACAACCGAAAAATGCAGACGAAGTAAGAAGATTCGTTGACTGTAGAAAATTCAAACCAGAATTTGCAGATATTGCAAAATGCTTGAACTACTCACTAAAGAAATCAGCCAAATTTGTATGGACAGATGAATGCCAAACATCTTTTGAAACTCTTAAACAAAAATTATTAAACCCACCACTATTGCAATACCCAAATTTTGATAAACCCTGCAAATTAACTACAGATGCATCGAATTATGCACTATTCGCCGTACTATCTCAAGGCGAAATAGGACAAAATTTACCCATATCATATGCTAACAAATCATTACAAAAAACGATTTAAATAAGCCAGTAATAGAAAAAGAGCTACTAGCAATACACTGGGGTATTAACTTCTTCAAACCCTATCTATATGGTCACAGTAGTAACTGACCATCGACCACTAATATCACTATTTTCTCATAAAAATCCCTCATCTAAAATGACCAGAATTAGATTAGACCTCAGTGACTATGATTTCAACATAGTATATAAAACAGGAAAAATGAATGCAAATGCAGATGCATTGTCAAGAATACAAATTGACTCGGACATTCTAAAAGAAATGATACCGAAAGAAATTGATGAAAAAGCCAAAAGAGCCCTAGTAATCACGAGAGGGCGGCAAATAAAAATAAAATAAATGAAGAGGCAAATAAAAATAAAATAAATGAAGAGGCAAATAAGAATGAATATGAGAAATTGAGAAACTGCATATCTCAGGAGACTGATCACCTTCAAATATGGGAATGTACATCAATAAATGACGTTAAGAATATTAAAAAATTAATATTTAATGTCGACAAGAAAAATCAAAGCTTTGAAAAAATGAATATATGTATATATAAAAAATGATATTGTGCAAATAGGCGAAAGCGATAATTCACCGAATCAAGATTCGACTCTGAAGAAGCTCCGACCTAGAAATAAAAATATAAATGAAAATATAAAGCATGCAGCAATCAATGATAAATCAGCGAGACTAGACTCGATTCTGAGGAAATTGATATCCAAAACGAAGAAAGAAAATATTAAAGAATTAGCAATTGCAATTAATGATGGAAAATTCAAAATATGTACAAAAGAAGAATTTAAAGAAGCGTACGCAAAAATAGAAATGAATAGCAAAAGCCTTCAGCTAAAAATATAAATTTATATACCTCCAAAGAGAATAGCGGAAGATATTTTAAAATACAAACTAATAGATGAATGTCACAAAACAGGACATCCCGGAGTAAGAAAAACTCTACTCAAATTAAAACAAAGATACATTTGAAAAAATATGAGCCAAATGGTAAAAAAATTCGTATCCAACTGTGACACGTGCCTGAAGTGCAAACAAACAAGGCACATAAAATAACCACAAACCATAACTGACACCCCTAACACCAGTTTCGAAGTCATATCAATTGACACCGTAGGACCACTAAAAATTTCAAACGAATACTGACCATGCAGTGCGAGCTGACAAAGTTCGTAATCGCACACCCAATGACAACAAAAGACGCACACACAACAGCCAAAACATTAGTTGAACAATTTATACTCAAATACGGAGATTTTAAAATACTTAAAACTGACAACGGGACAGAATTTACAAACGAGCTAATGGCAAACATATGTGCACTGCTCAAAATACAACAAAAATTTTCGACACCGTACCATCACCAAACGATAGGCTCACTAGAACGCAACCACAGAGTTTTGAATGAATTCCTACTGACATCGACAAATGACGACGAATGGGATAAGTGGATTCCCCACTTTCACTTACAGCACACGGGCTACACGCCATATGAATTAATATATGGGAAACTCCTAGGTTTACCCAATGCAGTAATGGAAAAAAATACAAAAATTTACAACTTTGAAAATTACGCCAACGAGCTAAGAGACAGATTACGATATGCCCACGAAAAGGCAAAACAAAAACGTATACTAACTGACTTAAAAACTAATACCAATATACTTAAGGTAGAAATAGGAGATTTAGTTTTATTAAAAGTAGAAAATAGAAAAAAGAATATGAATCCATACAAAGGACCATATAAAATACTAGATAACTTAGGAGTAAATTCATTAATAGAATATAATGGTACACCTAAGAAAGTACATAATAATCAATTAAAGCCATACAATGTAATTTAAATTTGTAAACCATAAAATGTAAATTAAACAATACGATTTATAATTATAACTATCACACTACGTAATCAAAACAATATAATTAGTAATCATAAGTATATGTAATTATATCAAAACAACATAATTTATAATTTTAACTATATAATTTAAACCCTACCATGTAATTATAATAATAAGAAACAATTTATAAACAAATAACACCATCTATTAGAAAATATGAAAATCATGTAACAATTTCATAACATAAGACAATAGTAATATAACACAAACCATATTTCCAGAAATATTATTCGCTAACACACCCTATTTTTTCTCTTAAGTGTGAGGGTGTAGTGTACCACACAAGTGTACACTGACGACCACACATCGTCATAAGCACCGTAGCAAGTCGCATATGCAAACGAACGGACAATAGCGCAACGTGTGCAATTGCACTCAATCCCCAAATACGCTAGACAAGCATTTTGGTGGTACATTAACACCCGCTGCCTATATTGTAGCGTCGTATGCATATTGGACAGTGCAATGACTTAGCCCTGAATTTGCACTCAAAATCATTAATATAAACAAAGACGATTATTCGTCAATAAATAATATCGGTAATCCGATACTTGAGATTAATTTCGGGAATATGATTTGTAACTAGTAGAAATAAGATAGATATATTTTATGTTAGTTAGAATAAAAAAACAACATAAATTAAATGATATAAAAGAGCCAGCGAGCCACCAAATAAACCAGAGTTAATCTGAAGACAACTAAAACTGCTACTCGCATTGGTTTATTCTTTTATCTCTCGTGCTCTATGTCAGGAAAGACCTAGAACAGCACAAACAATAGCTTGGCCAACGGCACACTCTGCCGGTCAAAACCTTTGCTGAGGGCGTCATTCCGCTTCGTGTCAGGCACTTTTTCATACCACATCACTCTTTTGTATCTATAATTTGTATGGAATCTGCAATTGACTCAAAAGCCGATCCTGCGTGACCAACGTATTCAATCAACCATACATGACGATCCTACAAGGCTAACATTCAACATACCCTACAGTGGATACAATTAATCGATAAAAATATGTACCACCCCTTTTTTTTACAAAAGTGTTACAGATAAACTAAACAAATACTGAATTATTACATAAAGATGAATTGTCCTCATGGTAATAGTTTTTGTTATGTCTGCGGTTTATTTGCGCCTGCAAACTATTTGTGAAACATAACAAAAAGTGTAATCGCTTTTGTAGGCTTTTTTGTTATGGCGTTTGATCCAAAGGTACATTCCAGATGAGGTTTGTGAGTATTGTTATCGTAGCTTAATGGAAAAAGGATTCAAATCGGCATCATATTAAGTATGTCCAACCGTCTATTTGGCTCCGACGAACTGAGCATTTCCAGAGTTTAGCTAGATTTGTTCATCCATTCGAAAACAGCTGGATTTCGCTACAATCCACGAAAAAAATAGAATACGCTGTCGTGGAATCCGTAATTAGGCCAAGGATACGTGCGGAACAACATCCAACAGTTTCCTCAGAAGAGTTGGAAATATATGATCAATTAAACATAGAATCTATTACACCAAGAGAACCATCACCGTTTGAATTTTTGCTGTCACGATTGGAATTTAGGCAATACATTTCCACATTTTGTGACGAAAGCAGATTTCAACGACTTGGTTCGCTATTCGAAAATTTTCCAAAGAGACAGCAGATAAATTGTTTCCCATTTGAAACAGTGGAATTTGGTTGCTGATGATTTCAAGTAACGTCTAAAATTATTCTACCGCCTCTTCAAACTAAGCTGGGTCTTATCCGGAATTTCGTTCGAGCACTAGATACTAAAGCAATGCTTTTGCGATATTAAAAACAATTTTCCCAAAACTAAGCGAAGCAAAATTCTAGTCAGGTAAATTATCATGTGTAGATATTATTAAAAATGTTTAATTTTTTAGTTAAATTATGGGTTTTTTAATTTACAGGCGTTTTCAATGGATCGGAAATTCTGAGGTGAAGTTCGTTAGCTTGCTAAGTACAGAAAGGTTACAGAGCCGTTGTCCGAAATTTCCTCGGCAACAAAAGGGCAGAAAAAGAAATTATCGAAGAAATGATTTCTGCGTATCATGCCATAATTGTTAACGGGTTGCTAAAAATGAATTTCCTCCATAAGGATTTAGATTTCATCTCGCCAAATCTTGGTGATTTTAGGGACGAGCATGGCGAACGTTTTCACCAAGATATCTAAACAATTGAGACGCGATATAAAGGAAAAGACATACGATGGTCACCGACTACTGCTGGTCACTTTGTCGTAATACAAAGCCTGTATCCTACAATCGTCAGAATAAGCGTCCAAAATTTTGAACAAAATAAAAGAGTTGCTATAAAACAATTGCACTAATTTTATTTTAGCATATTTGGATTAAGAAGGCAATTTTACATTAAAATAAAAGGTGTTTTTTTAGACGTGTGGTTTTCTATCTGGCAATACTTTTTTCGGAGTTGGTCCTTTCGACAGCTGTCACTTGATTTATGCTCAGTTTGGTTTACCATTTCATAAGCTTATGGCCGAACGCCCATCAAGCGCGTCGAACGTTCGGTGAATGGGCCCAAAACGAGATGGCCACCGATCCCGATTTTCACAATAAAATTTTGTTCAGCGATGAAGCTCACTTTCGATTGAATGGGTACGTGAAGCCATTATTGAGACGCCGTTACATCCTCAAAAAGTCACTGTTTGGTGCGCTCTATGGGCAGAGGGAATAATTGCTCCATATTACATCAAAAATGAAGCCGGCCATACTGTTACAGTCAATGGGGAACGCTATAGAGCCATGATTAATGACTTTTTCGTTCCTGAATTGGAGAATGTTGATGTGGACGACCTTTGGTTCCAACAAGACAGCGCTACATGTCATACAGCCAACGAAACAATCAATTTATTGAAGGAAACTTTTGGTGAGCGCATTATCTCGCGTCGTGGAGCTGTGGCATGGCTTCCAAGATCGCGCGATTTAACACCGCTGGACAATTTTTTGTGGGGTTATGTGAAGTCACTTGTCTACACAGATAAGCCCGAGACGATTGACGCCTTGGAAGAGAATATTCGGCGCGTTATTGGCTAGCATACGGCCCCAATTGCTGCAAAAAGTGGTTGAAAATTGGGTCTCTCGGCTGCAATTTATTCGAGGCAGCCGCGGCGGCCACTTGCCCGAAATCATTTTTAAAACATAATGGCAATCCCTTATCTTTATAATAAAGCTAATTTCTTGGCCATAACATAAAATTATATGCATTTTATTTCTGCTTGAAAACCACATGTCTAAAAAAAACACCCTATAGTTGCATTTTTTACTCAAAAGAAAGATTTTTTATTAAAAAAAAGTTCGTATGAGTTATATTAATTAAAAATCCTTTTGCTTCTAAAAATCGTAAACAATTTGGTCTAGAAAAACTACCAGACAGGGGTATCTATTTTTGGACCTACTTTCAGAATACGAGGTCTGTCCAAAAAGTATCGCGAATTTGGAATTTTCGCTGGCTACGGATGTACGATTTTCGATCTTTTGTGGCGTTATGTTGGTATTCATGACCCTCACTTATGTTGACAATCTCGGCCATTTTGAATGTTCCGCGAAAATTCAAAATTCGCGATACGTTTTGAACAGACCTCGTATATAGGTCTCACTCATTTGTGCAAACATTTGTCGGACGGTGTAATATTTCGTATTGTAAGTTATAAAAAAGTGCGGATAGTGGGCGTGGCTGAAAAAATTACCCGCCCATTTACTAAATGATGTTTAATGCTATAACCTTGAACCCACGCATAAAATTTCTTTGATGCATCTTATACAGGAACTTAGTAATGATTTTTGTTTAATTATGCGCGTGGCAGTAGTAGCTTACATCATATATCATCAATTCGAGCAGATCTAGGCTAATTTTAATGTTAGCCCCGATAGGTGCTTATATGAAAAGTAGGTTGCATAATATATGCTAATAGTACAAGAGGTAGTAAATATGTACCGCCACATTTTGCATATTGTTTAGTAGGACTTTCATCATCATTTTTGTAAATTTTTCCATTGAGCTTCCAAAAATGGTTGATGTTGCGGTATAGCTAGCAATATTGATTAGCGGTTCAGTAAGTCTGTATCATAATTCTCAACGTTAAAATAATTTAATCTGCCAGATTCAATTTTTATTTTCGAAATACAATTTAAATTTTTATCACTTTTCGAACTTTTTGTTTTCGATATTTTTCGATGGATTTCCATGCAGCTTTTTAAATTACATGCATTGTGAATCCGTACGACAGATTTCATCTATACATACTTTGTATACTTTATTGAATGTTTTATAAAATAAATGGATTTTAAATATGAGTGGACATAATAGGAAATAATTTTTATTTAATTTTGTTCTTGAAGAAGTTTGTTATTATCGGTTTTCGCAGCCAATATATGAATCTAAATCCAAATAAATATTGAACTGTATTAGCTTCATGCTACATGGAACAATTGCAAGTAAATTTTATATTGATTTTTAGCATTTACGCAGCAAATGTGCGTAAATTTTTTGTTTAATTATTAGTAGAGTATACACAGTGTACCTAAATTTAATGCAGTAGTACTGCCCTGTACCAAAAAGGCTAAGCGCATAATACCCAAAGTATTACTCAGACCAAAAGCATCATGGGCAAAAATATTCATTATCAATTAAAAAATATAAAGTATTTACAATTATCAAATCGTCCCTAGTTGAGAACAGGCGTCTCGCTATCTTCAGGACAAACATTAAAATTAACAGTTCTCTATTTTCAACATTTTAGTATAATTTTCATGGAACTTTTTTTTGTAAAACCAAATATTGCAGATACCGGTTGACTTTAGGCACTACTCGTATATTGTCTATCTATATTCGATTTTATGAAATATGATTTATGCTTAGTTTCTCTTAACTCGGAAAATAGAAATGTACGAAATACTATCCTTGTGTCATATATATCTGTTCCTTTCCATTATATATATTCCTTTTTCAACCGACTTTGATAAATATACGGATAAAAGAGGAGAATGCTTACACAATCATGCTTATACAATCGATTTTTATGGAGTATAACAAGTATATACAAAATAGCATCACCATCGACTTATACGCATGACTCTCGCTCGCTGTCTAATATCCAAGGATAAATCAGTCTACCGAAGTCGATGGTGAAGTTCAAACGCATATTTGATCTGCTGTTTAAAATGTACAAAATACGATTTTTTAACATTACGCCACATTTCATATGTTTATAAAATCATATTTACTTCAGACATCATATTCAAATTTCGGAAGGATCTGTGATTAACGTTCGAGTCTTGCGGCAGCAACGTATAAGTTAACTCATGCAGTAGCTAAAGGGATATATTTTCTGTTCTATTTATTTTTCATTTGGAAGAAATCGATTTTTTTATTACTGCTGTACGCATATGTATGTAACTAGTTTTATAGAGAGGTTCGCGGTGCAGGTGTTCGAAAAAGGTAGTACGAAATTTTTCCACAATCATTATTTCTCATTTTCGAATGATGGATCGCCTTTTTTAATTAGAGAAAATTTCAGATCAATAAACGTGGATAGAAAAGTAACTCTGAATTGGAAATGATGATGTCTTAAATAGTTTTCATCACTTCCATGGTGGGAGAAATACACTCAGACGAGTTTTGGGCTTTAGCATCAAAGTATGGTAAATGTGACAGTATTTTACGGTAACTTCGGTAAGTCTTATTATGTTTTGAATCCAAACTTAGATCTCTGAAACTATAATTCCATGATGAAATCGTTACATTCTAAAAAACGAAGAAAGAATTTTTTGTGGACTTTAAATAGAAAAATTATTCAACATCTAAATTTCATCTAAAGTAATTGCATATTGATAAATTATTTTTTCTCTCTAATGCAATGGAAAGCCAAAACATTTGAAAACATTAAAGAAGTAAATAATAGCCTTAATTGCTCTAGAGTTGTTCCTAAAGTATGTAAGTTATATAAGGTGGACCGTTCTCCTGCACATTTTTGATTATGTTACTTTTCAAGATATTCCGTAGGCTATTTTTTTCTGTAGTCATGTCTTTCATTGGATTATGTGAATAAATATATACGAGTATATTCTGAATACAAAGCGTTTCTATGTTGAGTGTCCCAAATTCACCCTAAGATTATTTCTTCTCTGGTATCCTATATTGTGAAAATTATTTGCTGCATGCGTTCGACAGTGGCTTACACATGTCAAATCAATATGGTTGCGCCGAAAGTTTCATATGTTGTACAAAGTGTTGGGGTCTCGGAACACTAATTTTTAGCAATCTTGCTCGTAAGTATTTCAACTCATTGCGCTGTGCTCTCGAAATGAAAATCATATGGTAAACGCTTAAAGTTTTAATCCCGATTGAAGGATTGAAAATTAGTGCTTTGTTCTACAGTACTACAATCACAACTGCAATGAGAGAAGTTGTCCGTAAAGCTCTTTTTATTTTAAGTGTCCACTGTAGAGGTCTGCAAGCCAATAATATACAAGTAAGCATGTTGTTATTGTGGTGTATTTAATCAGACTCTCATAACACAACTTTTAAATTTACTCCTATTTTGGCTATTCAATGTTTTATAGCTATAATACCAATTTTCCTTTACCAAGATAAAGGTTATAATGATATATAAATAATCGGCATCATTTTCTAAGGCGATTTGCTTTTCGCCTCACTTCCGGTTCATTCGAAATGTTTTCCACACCTTAAGAGGTATCTTAGTGAAACTTAGCAAAAGTATGAATTGAATCTTGAGACAGAGCTAGATTGCTATATGACCAAATCGGCCAGAGTATGCTCAAACCTCCCATATATGTAACGGTAGACATCTCATTTAAAATGATTAAATTCGTGTTTATCAACAGGTCTCAGTTTTTAAATTTATTTAATATTCATTAAAGGAAGCATTTGCATTGTAAAAAATATATTAATTTAGGGATGAGTCTGCGTCAATTAAGCATTAAATCTTTGTGAATTGTTAGTTATAGGTAAGTAAATTTGGGAGCAGCTGAGGAAAATTTTTATCTTGTTAATTGTATTAAATTTAGACGCAATGCTTATTTTGTTTTTTATAGGTTAAAATATTGGTTTCTGGTCTGAGCACCATTATGGAAACGAAATGACAACTGTGGTTAAATTAAGCGGTTTAGTTCTGAATTCTTCCGAAAATTTATGTTTTTTGGCATAATTTTTAAAACTTATGAATTCTCGTTGCATATTGTGTGCAAGTGATAAGTGGTTTCATTGTATATAGTGGACGTAGTGTAATAAAAAACTTTTTTCCTTAATAATTCCTTAAGAAAAAGTCTTGCTTTTACAACAAATGCTAGTGTTCTTGGATTCATAATACGTTTAATACTTCATAATACGTTTAATACTTTAATTTATAATCCTTCACCTGATTGTTGTCTTCCACGAGTTAGTCCTCTATATTTCTCAGCAATAAATGAAACCAGCATTCGAAATTGAGTCTTCTTTGGAATTAGAGTATTTGTTTGTTCATTCCCTGTTCGTTTCAAAATTTTATAACATTTATTTTCGTTGCTTACTCTCTGAATCACTACACGTACTCATTAGTATATTATATAGAAGTTATTTTTTTAACATTTCGGAAAGATTTTGTTTTCATATAATATTAGCATCATATATCTGGCTTGTGTTGCTATACCGCAGTTAAAGCACAAATAATTTAATTTAGATCTTTATTACAAAGTTAAAAAAGACTACAAATTGACTGGTACTGCAAATTTAATCGCAGAAAAAAAGGCTTCAAAATAACTTATTGATGTAATAATTGATGATTGCTTTAATATCTATAATACTTTTGAAGTGATTCTACTATGCGAGAAAACGACAAAAGATAACAGCTTCCATGCAAATATGTATATACGTTTCATTCTTATGAATGCTTCCATGGAATAAAACTAGCAATTGTGCACCTGTATTAATCATTCAAAATTATTTACAAATTTCTTATTTTTATTATATTAATATTATGTGTATCACTATAATTTTGTATATATTACTTTTCTCAGTATATCATCAATTCCCCATATACGAGCTGTGATCAAAAAATAACCGTTATTTTCAAATTTTGACAGATAAATGACAGATATGTCCCGTATCAGTGCCAGCATTCCAAGTTGAATAAGGACTTTGTTGTTGATGGATATGCACATGTCCTCAATCAGCAGTAGAGTTTGGTTGAAAATCTCGTCCGAATACTCCTGGTTAGGATAAGTTGCGCGTGATTGCCTGAGAATGTCTTCACCTAAGCTTTCGCGGTGCGTTTCCCACAGTTCTCGTGGATTAGATGGTGAACATGTTAAAATTATCGCAAACAAAGTGCGTCTTTGTTTTGGGTGACACGTGAGTGACGCCTCTGTTAGCGTTGTGTTCCAATGCTGATCACTTTCAAGCCGGCCCAATCGGAAACACGCTTCTCTATAAGTCTGACATTCATTTCCATGGATGATTTTCAAGGCGGGGCATGATGTTGGACCTTTGATCGTATGCAATAACAATCGCAAATAATAGCATTCAGCATTATTCGGATGAACGGTGTAGACACGTCCCAAAGCATGAGAAGAATGCACACCAGCATATTCTGCGACAATCGCACCATACTTTCTTCTTATGCGCTTCTTCGACGACGTGTTCCAAGTGTAATATTTGGGAATTTCAGGATATATTAAAGTCTTGGCGAAATTGTCGGTTGCAGACAATTCAAAGAAAGCGGTGAGAGTGGTGTGTGGCGGCTGTTCGGCTCTATTTTCAGCATTTCGTTCGGTGAAATAAAGACGCTGGCCATTTTCCAAATGAACAGCTAGATATTGAACTGTTGGATATCGCTCGTGGATGTTCAATGAAGGTATGCGCCAAACTGCTTCATTGCTGCTGATGTAACGCCCCATCTGGAATTGCGTGATTTCGTCAGTTTGATTGGCAAGCCCGGATACGATTTCACCGAATTACAGTACTCAACATTGATGTGGGCATCAAACATTTTTGAAAGCAGCGGTGAGTAGGGCACGATCCATCTGTTATCGACGTCAACATCTCCATTGCGCATTTTAATTGTAGTTGTGTATCCACCGTCATCCACCTTTCTTCGCCTATACAGAGGATATCCATCGCCTCCTGTTTGAGTTTCTTGGAGCAGCTCGCGTGGATAGCGCTTTGTACACTTGCCTTTTTTCATGCATGGTGAATTTGTGTTCAGTTCACCGCAAGGCCCGTGGATCATGTGTTTTCGGATGGATTCAAATATAACCGGATCTGCTGTGGTATTCGGGAGTTCTGCGGAAATCACGTCATCAATTTGTGTTGGCATGATTTTTTGTTTTAGCCAGACTAAAATATGGGCGTGTGGCAGGCCTCACTTCTGCCATTCAACCGAGTACATCCAGCACTGAGTTTCGCCAAATATGTGATTTTTGGTGATGACATCCATCAGCCTTGTCAACTTTTGTTTGAATACTCGGGCGAGGATATCGTGTCTTTGGCCGGTAAATAAAAGGTCGGTGATGTCTTTCCATGCTGGGTTGCATGCGAAATGATGAAGAGGTCTGGCCGTCCATACTTGCGCACGTATGTCATAGCATCTTGAGCGTACTGATGCATGTGTCGCAGACTACCTGTGTATGTCGCTGGCAAGATCACCATTTGGCCGATATTCGCAGCGTTTCCATCATTGGTGATCGCATCACGCAAGTGGACATATTCTTCGACGCGTAGCTTTTGCTGATTCAACCGAATGAAGAGCAGGCGTTCACTTTCAATTTTCGCATACATGTCGACAATGAATTGATGGAAGACTTCACGACATTTCAACAAATAATTACATTCATTTGGCCTGATCATAATGCGATAGGCATAAAAGTCCATACAGGAAACTTTTTTTGTCGACTCTCCATTTGAGTTGGGGTTCATCCTCACCCCGTGGAAAAAGCACTGGATATTGAAGTGCATCATACGATCGATGAGTTTCCGCAATGCGTTGAACACTTGCATTCCGGCGATGGATGATGATATCTCGTAGCTCGAAGTCTGTGCCGACCATAACAACTGCGACGTCACCTATCACCGGTGCATTGAAGCGCCGCTCATGCTCACCAGCCGGTGTCTTGTCAGCTCTTATCACAACCGTATAATCATCTGCCGGCATCTGACGGATGAAGCTGTTGTGTTCGTGTAACATAGCTTGAAGACTCGAAACGATTTCCCGTCTGACTTCAGTACTGATTGCGCAACGCTGTTCAACTTCTGTAGCTTCATTGCCAGTGAAATAACTTGGCATCATAATTGGGAAGTGGGAACATCGATCCAATTCTGTGGTAGATTTGGCCTTGCACTTGAAGGTGGGTATGTAACCGGCGTTGTTGATGATATTAGTTGCTCCAAAGGACGTCATTTGAAAGCATGAGTTGTACTTTCGGATGTTTTGAAGGAAGTGCTCGGAAATCGGATTGGCTATAGAAATGTAACTTTGTAGGGGTTCAGGCGCCTCAATCATTGGTGGCAAAACAACTTTACCGTTCGAACAACACATTCCCGAGGATTCCTTAGTGAACTTCAGAGCACGACAATGTAAGCAGACTTTGTCCATTGCGCCAATCACTACGTCCTTGTGATTGCGGTAGTCATCGTCCCTATTGTAGTGAAATGCCGCCAACTTTAAATCGATTCTTTCTCTTGATCGAGCCATTCGGGAGCGATTGGCAGCAAGTCTTTCGACATGCTGTTGGGGTGTCTCAGCAAGTCTAGATGAAGATGCACTGTCACGCATTTGCTGAAGCCGTGATTCGCGTTCTCTTTCCGTTTCTGCGGCTCTAGACGTAGATGCCCTTTCGCGATTTTCCTGAAGACGTGATTCGCGTTCCTCAGCTGATTCAGCGGCTCTTCTTTCCCTCTGCTTCCGTTTGCGGTGGTTTTTTTTAGCAATGGCTGTTTTTTTTGTGGCATTTTAGTAAACTGTAATCGTGCAAAAGGAACAACGATGTACTTTCGGATGTTTTGAAGGAAGTGTAAAATAAATATATGTACATGTCATTGGTGGTACAATATGAAAATTGGATATTGCCACGCTCCTCCACCCACAGACCGAAAATCAAAAATCAGACTTCACACTGTCACCCGCCTGAATATTCTGAAGATTCCCTGAAAATTTCATCAAAATCGGCCCAGCCGTTTTGGAGTCCATACGTTACATACATACACACATCCTGTTTTATATACAGGGTGGCCCAAATGAGACCTAGTGATGTTAAACACGTGTAACTCGGGTTTTTTTAAATGATTTGTTTTAATATGTTAAATACATTTTATGGAAATTTAACGTGACTATGTGTGAAATATGACATCAGACAAATGACCACCATTTTGCTCGATACAGGCATTGGCTCTTTTTAGCGCATTTTGCATCACGGCGTAATGTTTCTGGTTGCAGGCGCCGTATTTCGTCTCGAATATTATGCTTGAGCTGTCCAAGTGTCTGTGGTTTGTTAACATACACTTTGTCTTTTAAATATCCCCATAAAAGAAAATTGGGCGCAGTTAAATCTGGTGAACGAGGAGGCCAAGGGAAATCTGAATTTCTTGAAATTATGCGTTCACCAAAAATTTCACGCAGCATGTCAATAGTTTGCCTAGCAGTATGCGCAGTGGCTCCATCTCGTTGAAACCACAAATTTGGATGTTGCTCCACCATTGGCCGCAAAAAGTTGACGATCATTGTTCTGTAAGAAGCCCCGGAGACCGTTTCTGGCGTTTCATCCTCATTCTCAAAGAAATATGGGCCGATGATTTTTGTGGCCATAACACCGCACCAAACAGTGCATCTGATTGGGTGTGACTGATGTTGCTGTATTGCCCTTGGATTTTCGAAGCCCCACAACCTACAGTTTTGTTTATTCACATAACCACTTAAATGGAAATGCGCTTCATCCGTCATCAAAAGATTATTTAAAAAATCATTTTGTATGGCTAAATGTGCAAAGCGATTAGCGTACTGTAGTCGTTGTTGGGGGTCTTGCGGTAGAAGCTGTTGCACAATTTGAACTTTGTATGGATACATCTTAAGATCCAACTTTAAAATTCTCTGTATTGTTGTTCTGGGTATACCCAATTGGCCGGAACGGCGACGAGTTGAGACAGATGGACCATTTGCAACACTCTGCTGTACAGCTTCCACGTTGTCTTCAGTACGAATATTTCGATGAGCACCTCTTCCTGGACGGTCGGCAACTGAACCAACTTCCTCAAAACGGCGAAGTAAACTTGTAATCATGGAAGATGTGGGCGCTGATCTTACGTTAAAAAAACGGCGATAATTTCGCTACGTCAGAACAATTGATCGTTGAGAAAAATAATAAAAATCGATAATTTTAATGCGTTATTGTGGATTGTACGTGTCATTTTAAATTTCCAAGAGTTCAGTTATAATCTGCAAAAAGAAAAAATAAATTATGTTAAAAAATAAAAAAGTTATTTGTGTTTCACATCAGCTGGTCTTATTTGGGCCACCATATATATATATATATATATATATATATATATATATATATGTATATATATATATATATATATATATATATATATATATATATATATATATATATATATATATATATATATATATATATATAAGTTTCACATCAGCTGGTCTTATTTGGGCCACCATATATATATATATATATATATATATATATATATATATATATATATATATATATATATATATATATATATATGTAAAGGGTTTTTCAAAAGAAACGCTACAAAAGTAAATCGATTGTGACAGCAAACGACGCCATGTTTTTTCCCGCTCTTTTCACATTTCTCTTCAGTAAGGTTTGCCAATTTTTCGTGCAAAGATATACGAGCCAACAACGAGTCGAAATTATTAAAATTTACTACCGAAATTCGGAGTCAGTCGCCTCAACTTTAAGAGCGCTACGTCCAATTTATGATGAGGCTCATTTCCGACTGAATGGCTTCGTCAATAAGCAAAATATGCGTTATTGGTTAGACAGCAATCCACACGTACTCCATGAGTCATCATTGCATCCCGAAAAAATTACGGTTTGGTGAGGTTTATGGGCCGGCGGCGTCATTGTGCCGTACTTCTTCCGTGATGATCAAGACCGGCACATTACTGTGAATGCGAATCGCTACCGTTCAATGATAACCGAATATTTTTGGCCCCAATTGGATAATATGGACTTGGAGGACATGTGGTTCCAACAGGACGGCGCCACAAGCCACACAGCGAATGCCACAATCAATTTACTGCAAACCAAGTTTGGTGAACGTGTTATCTCACGAAATGGCCTAGTCGATTGGCCGCCTCGGTCGTGCGCCGTTAGATTCTTTCCTGTGGGGCTACGTCAAGTCTATGGTCTATGCCAACAAGCCAGCGACGATTGCTGAATTTCGTACGAATATCGAACGTGAAATTGCAGCAGTATCGGCCGATTTATGCTTGAAAACCGATGAAAATTGTGTTCAGCGTCTGGACTTCTGCAAGCGTGCCCGTGGTGGCCATGCAAAAGAAATAGAGTTCCATACATAATGGCATCGAACGTACTTTCACAGGAATAAAGAATTTCATTGATATCTAAAACCGGTTTTATTTATTTATAAAAAAAACTTTTGTAGCGCTCTTATTCAAAAACCCTATATATATATACATAAATTTATATATATATATATATATATATATATATATATATATATATATATATATATACATATATATATATATATATATATATAAATATATATATATATATATATATATATATATATATATATATATACATAAAAAAAAAATATATATATATATATATATATATATATATATATATATATATATATATATATATATAATCGTTGATAAGATTAGCTGTAAATTATAATATTTAAATAAAGTTAAATTTAACCAAAGTTAAATTAAACTCATGAAAGCACAATCCAACGGTAAGAAATTGATTATTAAGAGTGTGTATAACGTGAAAAATTCAGGAATAAGCCAATCGCTCGGTTAAATTTAACTTTATTTAAACATTACAATTTTCATTTTATCTTAGGCTTAAAATTAATTTTAATATAATTTGCTATTTATTTATTTATTTTTTACTTAATTAGTTTTAATACTGGTACTGTTATTTTGATTCTCCTAGTCCACACAGATACGAGTACTGGTCGAATATGTCTTGACTTTTTTTGTTGTGACTTCTATACAGCTACAAAATGAACTAGAAAATTCTAGAATCTTCCCCACATTTCAAAAAAACTTTTGAGAAAAATCTAGTGCGTCGTTTAAAAGATAACTTATGCTATGAAAACAATATTCGACATATAATATTGCATACTTTCAGGTTATCAGTTATGTTTCGCTACCCCACCAATTAATCTTGTTCATTCCAAAGTAATATAGTACGGTATCCTTTTTGGAACATTCCCAGTGTGCTTGTACTTTTGACGATAAATCCTTTTCCTTTTGCCCTTTCTGCAAATCCTTGGAGTTTGCTCGTACATCATATCTGGCTTCTATTTTATCAATCATAATTTGTGAATTTCAATCAACTATTTTCATTTAGCCACATAACTGCAGTCGTGCGTTGCAGATTGGTTTGCGATTAGGAACAGGTCTATGTGTTAGTCCCAATCTTTAGAAGTTCTCTCCGCGACTTTCCTTAGGTGTTTCTCAGGCGTACGATTAAATCTTCCATGTTGTTCGAGTTTTGCTGACTTGAACAGAGTGCAACTCAAGGCGAGCTCCGACTCTGTAGACTCAACTATTGATAAATGCTTCTGCAATAATATTAGCCTCTTGATCGGGAATAGGATATACTTCTAGTTATTTGCTAAAATAGTCGATTACGACGAGAACATATTTGTTGCGAGACTTACTCATCGGAAACGGAGCAGCGATGTCCATTGCCATACGCTTAAATGGCCCTCCTACATTCTATAAATACATTTCCCCTAACTGCGATGGCTCGGTCCTTTGGCAGTTATACATCTTTACAAGCACTGAAGCTATCAACTACCAATTACTCTTTTTAATGTTCTCGGCTGTTTTAGTTATTCGTAAATAACGTCCGCTGGACCCACTATGGTATTACTTGAGAATTTCACTTATTGGGACGTACATTAAACTTCTTCGTAGTCTTTCTTGCCACTCTGATTTTTGAGCCCAATATGCTTTATTTCAGGGATTCGCGATTTCGTTCCACTTTAGTCGTTTCCCTTCTTTGTCTAACTTGGCATAATTTTTGTCAATTCTTGGCCGTTTTGTTATTATTTTCTTATATTCTCCAATATCCAATCTTCGTCGATCAAAAACAGCAATCAGGCGAACATCGACTGCTCCTCCTTCCCTTTTTTACAATAGTGCTTCTATTACATATTGCAAGGACGTTGTGCAATTTTTTTATTTTGAAGCATTGTAATCTCTCTATGCATCTCGCCACCTAACCTTCGGGAGTTTTGAACCATTCTCAATTGTAAAAAATTTGATTAGCTCTTTTACTCTGTTCTGTGGACAATTCTTTAGTCCATTCTTAAGTCAGATCCTCCAGTACTTTCAGCTGGTACATTACATTTCCGCAGTTCCGCAGTTGGCTCTCGTACTTTACAATGGCTGTCGTTGCCTGAAAATTTCCAATTATCTCTCATTTCTATATGGTTTTAGCGGAATTTGGAATATTTCATAATAAGAATTAATATTTTATTAAATCTGCTTAAATATTAAGCCGAAATTAAACTGGTAACTACAAAATAATTTTAACTCAAATTGAATTTGGCCATCAAAATTTCGGCTATGCTTCGCTCTTTAAAAGGCCGGAAAGTCTCTTCTCTGCAGACGGGAACGGCTTGTTGTTTTTGCGAGGGATTAAGTTAGTGGATTTGGGTGATTTCCAGTTTTTCTATGTATTTCTGCTCTCTAGTCTTTGTTTTTGTTATAATTCTAGGCATTTTCAGGTCTTTGTGAATATTATCGTTACAGATGTACTATTGAGAACCTCTTATTAACCTCAGCATATTTCTGTGAAACCTTAGAATTGTGGTAATATTAGAAGTGGATGCATTACCCCACAGTTGAATACTGTACAACCATATCGGCTTAATAACTGAATTGTAGAGGAGGACTTTATCTTCCAGACTTAAGGTGGATTTCTGGTTAATTAGCCAATGCAGATTGGCGACATTCAACTACATTTGAGCTCAAATGTGCGTACGCCAAGTTAAGCGACTGTCTAAATGAATGCCGAGATAAGTGATAAGTTTCATTACTTTGAGAAATCTGGATATTACTGACTCGAATAGATGGGCACGTACCGAAACTTGCATTTATTTGTGAAATGTGTTTCGTACAAAAGCATAAAATCAATTTCGTGGCCATGTGGAAACTTGTTATGGACTAGTTTTTCCTGGTTAACACCGTTTGCATTTCATAAGGATATTTTAACATACTCAATTTTTATTTACATGAGTTTGGATCATATGATTTTGAGTTTTACTCAAATCTTGTAACATATTTTGCACTGTGGACATAAATTGTGTCATCCACTGAATAAAATTCAGAACCATGGCTTCTACCCCACAACTAAGTGCAGTGTTATTGTTAACTTGCTGTGCGGTGCCCTGCAGAGCACGTCGGTAGGTTGCTTGGCCAGAATTAGGTTTTAAAACAATAGGGGCACCTATATGAGGATTTGTGGTGGCAGGCTGAATATAAATAGGATTAGGACCACAGTTACTGCATTTCTTTGAGGATGTGCCAGTCTTAGCTAATATGCAGCTACTTTGGGGTGAAGATCACCAAAAAATACGCAAACATTGTGCAGAGTGCAGTTGGATTTTAAAGTGATCGAATTCTTGACTGTTCGTATATTGTATTGGGCCATTACGTTCTTGCGGTTCCTCAACGCTAATTCTGCAGTGTAAAAGAAACCTAAGGTTATATACGAGTATATGGTGCGTTTCGTTTTTTAAGCTGAACTTAGGGAGCAGTTCAACTTTAAAAAGGTTGTTGTACCTTATATCTATTGACAATATCAATCACAACCTTTACGGGGAACCCTTGCTCTTCAAGAGCCTCTTTTACATCGCCAGAGTCTACTGTGGCTTCGATTCCTTTTATAACATTAGCAAGGCCGGTTGAGTTCTTGGGCTGATAGGAATAGTAATTTTTGTTGTTCCCCGTTAAAAAATTTTGAATTTCACGATGGTGCTTTTCACTATGTGCCGGGATATTTGTCTCCTTAATACTTCCTAAGAGGCCCAATGTGAAAATTGTTTGTGCCTATAATAATTGCGATATTCGATATTAATAGATTGGAGTTAAGCTCGCGCAAGTAAATTGGTAGCTTCGATATATTAACAGAATTATCTACACTGAGAGGTGCAAATCTATTATCCCCCAGAGAAGAAACTAGGTTGGTTGTGTTTGACCTTTTGGCGAATGCTATGACCTTTTGTGCACTTATATCTCTTTTGATATTTTTATATAGCGGTAAACACCAGTTTGTATGATCGTTACTTTTTTTACTTTGTTTACCTCACTGTTTACTGCCGCCTGAGCTCCATCAACAGAGAAGAAAGTCATTGCGCTCTTTCTTATAGCGATAATCACTGGGATTTTCTTTTCTGTTGAGGTCGCTGCTGCTGCCGACGCTGCTATTGACATAAACGTAACCTCTGCTAATGGAGTTGTTGTTGCCGATAATTTGCGCTATTGTCTTGCTGTTCTGTTCTTGTGTAAAGCGTATATGCACTGAATGCCGACGCTCTCTATGAGGTGATTGCGCGAAACTCATATTATTAATCGATTCTCGACCTCCGGTTGAAATTTAATTAATTTATTTTTGTAACGAGTTCAAGGTCCCGGAAATACATTTTATTACTTTTTGGACCTTGAACTCGCTAGAAAAATAAATTAATTATATAAGAAATATATATAAAAATGAAATAACTTGCCACCATGTTGATGCTCTAGTAGCTCTTTCTATTCATGTACAGCGACAGCGGTGTTTCGAAAATGAGTTTAATGAAATGTACGCACTTCTAAGCCTAAACCACTTTTATAGCACTTCCGTTATGGCGTGTAAACTTCTAGAGAAAGACGGCTGGCTCATAGCTCATAGTACTGTGAAAGGTAAATATATTGTGTGCGTATCGTGCGGCTCGGTTAGGCTGCGACACAGCGATCGGCTGAGGCGGTAATTGCTTAAAAATTCGTCTTCACTGAGTGAAAAGAGATCACTACAGTCTCGGGTGTTTTTTTAATATTCGTCGTCTTTTTAATTTTTTCTTCTCTTTCGATTAATAAAAATATTAGTTTTTCTTCCATTTTAACACCATAAATTGTACTTCACTCGCTGCTAATACCTTTCGCGCCATTTACTAAATAGTAAATGAATGTGCTTTGAATTTTTTGTCAGACTACCGAATACTTACTATTTGTCAATTTTTCACTATTAGTCAATGAGGTGAGCTTGTAAGTCTCGCCAGAATAGGGCCGTTAGTCAATTATTTCTTATAATGCTGAAAATTATATATCATCTTTTGTTTTCAGATAAATTCAAAAAAGGTTAAATGTGAAGGGACGAAACTAATTTAAAAGAAATATATTTTCGATTATTATTTATTGAATCTTTCCAAAAAAACTAGCAATACGATTTAAAGTCTCACAAGATAATATAAAAACGTTTATGTTCTTTTGCCAATGCTTAGAAAAAATATTTTAAAAAATATATTAATGCATTCTGTTAGACCACCCTATTAGCAAAATTAGCATTGATTTAAATATATCAACTGGCATTATTGGATTTGGCACTCAGGCTGTGGATTTAAGTATTCACTTTTAAAATATACACATAAACACTCAGGCACTCACTGCTACCAAAGACTATATACAGAAAGATCTTTCATTGCTCTCTTGAGTGAGAATCAACATATTGAAATTGCTGGCAACCACAGTGGAATTCAGATTGGCAATTTCACGAAGCAGTCGTGAGGATGTATTCATCGGCAGTCACACACATGACTATTGTTGTTCGCACATTCGTATGAATAATTTAGTGTGTGTGTGTTTTTGTGTGTGCTCACAGCAGAAGCGACTAATTTGAAATCAAATTTTTATTTTCTGTTCTGTGTGGCTGGGGTAAAATACACAAGAATGAATTTTCTGTATGGCAAAGGTTTCTTATTCGGAAAGTGGGGCTTAAAATAAAGCATTTTTGGTTTTGCGTATAAGAAAGATTTGCCATGTCATGTCGAAGCATAATGTGTGCATATTGGAACACTTGACAATATTCAAGAAATATGCATGCATAGGATCTTTTATAAAGATCGATACAGCAAGTGGTAAAGGGTTGGACTATCAATTTTATGATGCCGGGTTCAAGTCCGCTGAGAAATATGTTTATTTTTATATTTTTTTAATTGTTCATCCTTTTTTTGAAAGCAAACTAATAATTATTTTTATAAAAAATATTAAGAATAGTTTGTACTTTAGCATAAATTATACAGTATTAAATAAATTTGCAAAACCACATTGAATTGCTGCTGCTATAGCAGATCATTACAGCAAAGAAATTTATACATACATATCTTCTAAAAATAGTTATAACGGTGTTTCTTAACTCACATACATATGTACATAAATTCATGTGGGCATGAAATTGTGTTAGTTTTGTACGATTTCAATACCTTTGTTTATGTTAGTTTTTTGATGCTTTGCGCAATTCGTCTGAAGAAGGTCATAAATTCCACAAAATCTAATCCAATCCAACATTACGTTCGTCAATCAATATATGCAATTTTAGGAAGTTTTTGTTTTTTCGTATATGGTATATTAAGTAAATTGTTAGATTGGTTTTTATTCTTATGGTAGGAAAAGGAAGAATTTTGCAGATGTATTAAAATTTTTGATATTTCTTTTATATTAATACATTATTTACAAAATAAAGATTAACTTAAATTAATATAATTAAATTAATAGCATTATAATATATAAAAAAAACATGCAGTTGCATAGAAGAACTTAGACGGCAAATAATTAAAAAATAAAACTGAAAAGAAGTCCCAACTATTCACGAATATAGGTCAAGACAGATTATTTGATTTATATATATATATAGATATATTTTCTATATATGTATATATGTAAGTGGATACACATCCAAAGACAAGTTTACACGCATAAAGAAGCACGAAGCAGTAAGAAGTTTTTGCACATTTTTATTAGTTTCCATAACTCAAGTCTCCACGTCAAAGAGAATGTGTTGCCGGTTGTAGTATTTCGAATGGGAATTGTGAAAAAACATGGAAGCAAGTCGACTTGGGTAAGCCCTGCAGACATCATGTATACATTTTTAGAGGTAAATGTCAAATGTAATGGGCAAAAAGACGCACCTTATATTACAAATTCTTTTACTAAACATTATTTATCCTAACATATATTTAAAATTTCTTGGATTTTTAAATACTTGAAATAATTTTTTATAGATGTTTGATTATAATAATTTTCGATTATGAAGTGGTTTATTATGCGTTGGAACACAATCATGGTTGAACTACATTTTTCCAAAAAAAAATAAATGTTTATAGATAGGTTATTGCATTATATACGGTTTTATTTACAAAACTTTTTAAATCAATTTATAACAAGAAGATATGCACTTAATACTAGATATTGAAGTTCATAAAATTTACTTCAAACCTGAACATCATATACTATGTAAATGCGGAGAATCAGTATTCATAGATATGTATGCACATATTCATGTACGTAGAAGTGGTTTAATTTGTTATAAAATGCGATTACAGTATTTCAAGCTGATCTGACAAAGAAAAAAAAAGGTTTAAAACCTTGTACACTCATATGCATGTATGGATGTATATGATTTGTCAAGGTTGATTTTCATAATATACATCTTCTATAACAGGCATGAAATAATTCTGCTCTAGTTTTGGTCCAGTAAAATGATATAATACTGGTTAATTTATGGAAGATAATAAAATACTTTTACTACTATTTATAAAAATGATTATTAATATAAAAGAAAATCCGATAAAACACAGCATTTCGCTGGGGCTCGAATCCTAAAAGCCACAAAAACTATAGACCATCTCGTGAACCATTGAGCTAAATACACCCATACTATATTTGTTGATTTTGGAGTACATTAGAGAGTCAAAGTATTTGCTGGTGCAATTCTGAATTAACTACAATTTCTATAATTCTGTACACAACATTCCGCAAAAAATAACTTTTATTCTTCTGCTGGTGCAGCATGAAGATTTGCTATGCAATTCGATGGTGGCTTTTTTGGCGATAAAACAATAAATTAAATAGATACATATTATTATTTATTAATTTTATACACCAATTTTTTCTTTTTTTACTAATTTACAATATAAATTTTAAAAATATTCCCATAATTAGTTATAATGCCTCGTCTTCGATTGCTATGATTGAACTTCGTTTTCATTCCAATTCCAACAAATAAATAAATAACATTTTTGCATTCATATCCATACACACATATGCATGCCGTAAACATGAAAGCAAGCATACAAACATTCGCACATGTAGTAAACACACACGCTCATATAGAACGCAAACACCAGAATGTGTATCGACATGTTTTCCCTTTGCATTGCCGAGCACACTTCGGGTTTTGGTCCAATAGGCAGCCACGGTTTTTTAACTCATTTCGCTGAGTGAAGAGAACGATGTAATGTCTTTATACTATATTGTCTTTGATGCTACACATTATTACACTCAGTACAACTTTCACTCATTCTTTTGCACTATTTTTGCTCGTACGTTATTAAAGAAAAGGTTAGGAAAATAGTTTCCTGTTACACCATATTTTGACACCCAGTGGGGCAGAATACAAACTGCATCAAATTTAGCAAGTTCTTTTTGTTGTAATTTTCCGTTTGTTAGCAGTTCAAATCTCGTCGAAATTCGCTTATATACGAGTACATGGATTTCGTCACTAGCTACATTGTTTTGGCTACAAATCCCCCTACATCAATTCAATCCTGGATTCACCGTTCATTGGAAGCACATGTACGTATGTACAGTGGTTCACAGCTTATTTCAACCAGCACCCATTTTAATATTAAACCGATTATATCTTCTAAACTAAATAAAATATCTATAAAATTTAAATGCCGAATTGTTGATAGAACAGTCCTAACATAAAGTGTAAAAGAAAAAAGTTCAAAATTATTTTTCCCTGATCTCTGAGAATGGTCAGCAATCACGTCGTATAAATTTACCTCACAGTTTATTTCAACCAGCGAAGTCAATTTTGTTTTTGTGAAACTACCGCTCGAATAGCGGTACTTCTTTCAAGTCTATTCAATGTCGGGAATGTACTCTCAATCATTTAGAGTAGATTTTAGTGTGATTTCATCATTCAACCAGATCATTAGCGATATTTGTGACAATGGGTCGACGTACAACAATCGAGCAGCGAGAGTTGGTCCTCAGCCATTTAAAAAATAATTACTCGCGGCGGAATATAGCAGAAATGGTCGGTTTAAGTGACTCTACGGTACAGAGCATAATATCACGTTTTGTACACGAAAATCGAGTCCATAATAAAGGCAGAAAAGTCCCTAATAAAATATTTAATTCAACGGACGAGCGCTTTATTATTAGAAAAATAAGAGAAAACCCAAAGCTTTCAGCACCTAAACTGACCATTGAAGTCAAAAATTAATTGGGTAAGTCTTGTAGTGCAGAAACCATCCGCCGAGTTCTTCGAAACCATGATTTTCATGGTAGAGTAGCACGCAAGAAACCCTTCATTAATACGAAAAACCAAAAAAACTGACTTATATTTGCGAAGGAGCATATTAACAAAGACCAAAGCTTCTGGGACAGTGTCATATTCGCCGATGAGTCCAAATTCAAAGTGCTGAGAAGCTCGGAATACGGCGGGATTTTCGGTTCTATCAAGATAACGACCCAAAACATAAGTCGGGCATTGTTCAATCTTGGCTCGTTTGGAATTGCCCTCACTTAATGACACCACCGGCACAATCACCGGATCTCAATGTGATTGAAAATTTATTGGCGATTTTAGATCAAAACGTTCGTAATCACCAGATTTCGAACAAAAATGATCTCAAAAATGCTTTGAAGGAGGAATGGGCTAAATCCATGCCAAACAGACTGAGAGCGGTTATCGATCAAAAAGGAGGACACACTAAGTATTAATGTTTACAAAATATTCCACTATTTAAAAAAAAAATTAATTTGTTTACCTGGTTGAAATAAGCTGTGACCTTTTTTGTACCACTATTTTTAGTTATTAGGATATAAGATCTAAAAAACATGTACTTTGAACTGAATAAATTTAATTTGTTAATTTTAAGGGTTAATCTAAAGAAACTGCATTTAAATTTTGTTGATATGTTGTTTCGTTCAGAAGTTACACTCATTTAAACTTCACACCAGATGCTGGTTGAAATAAGCTGTGAACCACTGTATATACTAAATACAGTTATTTGAATTTTTTTTATAAGCTGCCGTGTTTTCCATATGCATATGTGAGTACGTGCTGTCATACACTGGCCAACTGTTGCTGTGATTTCAAATTGCCAATAGCTGCTGTTACCACCGCTGATTTCCATACGCTGTTTCAGTTAGCTGACCGTCGCGCTGCCAGTAATTATCACCGTTGCTTACTCTGCTGCTCTGCCTTCACTGCTTTCGCCGCTCTCGCACATTGTAGCTGCGCTGCTTAGTTTTATTTTCTCATTTCGCTTTAAAATCATCTATGTCAATATTTGACCGTCGGCAGCTCAAACACAGTTGGTGACCCAGTAGACAAACACCACATTGTACATCGTTTTACGGCAGATATGTCTCTAGAGGAGTGCAAACGCGAGCGCTGTAATTTTTCACTATTAGTCAATGAGGTGAGCTTGTAAGTCTCGCCAGAATAGGGCCGTTAGTCAATTATTTCTTATAATGCTGAAAATTATATATCATCTTTTGTTTTCAGATAAATTCAAAAAAGGTTAAATGTGAAGGGACGAAACTAATTTAAAAGAAATATATTTTCGCATTATTATTTATTGAATCTTTCCAAAAAAACTAGCAATACGATTTAAAGTCTCACAAGATAATATAAAAACGTTTATGTTCTTTTGCCAATGCTTAGAAAAAATATTTTAAAAAATATATTAATGCATTCTGTTAGACCACCCTATTAGCAAAATTAGCATTGATTTAAATATATCAACTGGCATTATTGGATTTGGCACTCAGGCTGTGGATTTAAGTATTCACTTTTAAAATATACACATAAACACTCAGGCACTCACTGCTACCAAAGACTATATACAGAAAGATCTTTCATTGCTCTCTTGAGTGAGAATCAACATATTGAAATTGCTGGCAACCACAGTGGAATTCAGATTGGCAATTTCACGAAGCAGTCGTGAAGATGTCTTCATCGGCAGTCACACACATGACTATTGTTGTTCGCACATTCGTATGAATAATTTAGTGTGTGTGTGTTTTTGTGTGTGCTCACAGCAGAAGCGACTAATTTGAAATCAAATTTTTATTTTCTGTTCTGTGTGGCTGGGGTAAAATACACAAGAATGAATTTTATGTATGGCAAAGGTTTCTTATTCGGAAAGTGGGGCTTAAAATAAAGCATTTTTGGTTTTGCGTATAAGAAAGATTTGCCATGTCATGTCGAAGCATAATGTGTGCATATTGGAACACTTGACAATATTCAAGAAATATGCATGCATAGGATCTTTTATAAAGATCGATACAGCAAGTGGTAAAGGGTTGGACTATCAATTTTATGATGCCGGGTTCAAGTCCGCTGAGAAATATGTTTATTTTTATATTTTTTTAATTGTTCATCCTTTTTTTGAAAGCAAACTAATAATTATTTTTATAAAAAATATTAAGAATAGTTTCTACTTTAGCATAAATTATACAGTATTAAATAAATTTGCAAAACCACATTGAATTGCTGCTGCTATAGCAGATCATTACAGCAAAGAAATTTATACATAAATATCTTCTAAAAATAGTTATAACTGTGTTTCTTAACTCACATACATATGTACATAAATTCATGTGGGCATGAAATTGTGTTAGTTTTGTACGATTTCAATACCTTTGTTTATGTTAGTTTTTTGATGCTTTGCGCAATTCGTCTGAAGAAGGTCATAAATTCCACAAAATCTAATCCAATCCAACATTACGTTCGTCAATCAATATATGCAATTTTAGGAAGTTTTTGTTTTTTCGTATATGGTATATTAAGTAAATTGTTAGATTGGTTTTTATTCTTATGGTAGGAAAAGGAAGAATTTTGCAGATGTATTAAAATTTTTGATATTTCTTTTATATTAATACATTATTTACAAAATAAAGATTAACTTAAATTAATATAATTAAATTAATAGCATTATAATATATAAAAAAAACATGCAGTTGCATAGAAGAACTTAGACGGCAAATAATTAAAAAATAAAACTGAAAAGAAGTCCCAACTATTCACGAATATAGGTCAAGACAGATTATTTGATTTATATATATATAGATATATTTTCTATATATGTATATATGTAAGTGGATACACATCCAAAGACAAGTTCACACGCATAAAGAAGCACGAAGCAGTAAGAAGTTTTTGCACATTTTTATTAGTTTCCATAACTCAAGTCTCCACGTCAAAGAGAATGTGTTGCCGGTTGTAGTATTTCGAATGGGAATTGTGAAAAAACATGGAAGCAAGTCGACTTGGGTAAGCCCTGCAGACATCATGTATACATTTTTAGAGGTAAATGTCAAATGTAATGGGCAAAAAGACGCACCTTATATTACAAATTCTTTTACTAAACGTTATTTATCCTAACATATATTTAAAATTTCTTGGATTTTTAAATACTTGAAATAATTTTTTATAGATGTTTGATTATAATAATTTTCGATTATGAAGTGGTTTATTATGCGTTGGAACACAATCATGGTTGAACTACATTTTTCCATAAAAAATAAATGTTTATAGATAGGTTATTGCTTTATATACGGTTTTATTTACAAAACTTTTTAAATCAATTTATAACAAGAAGATATGCACTTAATACTAGATATTGAAGTTCATAAAATTTACTTCAAACCTGAACATCATATACTATGTAAATGCGGAGAATCAGTATTCATAGATATGTATGCACATATTCATGTACGTAGAAGTGGTTTAATTTGTTATAAAATGCGATTACAGTATTTCAAGCTGATCTGACAAAGAAAAAAAAGGTTTAAAACCTTGTACACTCATATGCATGTATGGATGTATATGATTTGTCAAGGTTGATTTTCATAATATACATCTTCTATAACAGGCATGAAATAATTCTGCTCTAGTTTTGGTCCAGTAAAATGATATAATACTGGTTAATTTATGGAAGATAATAAAATACTTTTACTACTATTTATAAAAATGATTATTAATATAAAAGAAAATCCGATAAAACACAGCATTTTGCTGGGGCTCGAATCCTAAAAGCCACAAAAACTATAGACCATCTCGTGAACCATTGAGCTAAATACACCCATACTATATTTGTTGATTTTGGAGTACATTAGAGAGTCAAAGTATTTGCTGGTGCAATTCTGAATTAACTACAATTTCTATAATTCTGTACACAACATTCCGCAAAAAATAACTTTTATTCTTCTGCTGGTGCAGCATGAAGATTTGCTATGCAATTCGATGGTGGCTTTTTTGGCGATAAAACAATAAATTAAATAGATACATATTATTATTTATTAATTTTATACACCAATTTTTTCTTTTTTTACTAATTTACAATATAAATTTTAAAAATATTCCCATAATTAGTTATAATGCCTCGTCTTCGATTGCTATGATTGAACTTCGTTTTCATTCCAATTCCAACAAATAAATAAATAACATTTTTGCATTCATATCCATACACACATATGCATGCCGTAAACATGAAAGTAAGCATACAAACATTCGCACATGAAGTAAACACGCACGCTCATATAGAACGCAAACACCAGAATGTGTATCGACATGTTTTCCCTTTGCATTGCCTGAACACACTTCGGGTTTTGGTCCAATAGGCAGCCACGGTTTTTTAACTCATTTCGCTGAGTGAAGAGAACGATGTAATGTCTTTATACTATATTGTCTTTGATGCTACACATTATTACACTCAGTACAACTTTCACTCATTCTTTTGCACTATTTTTGCTCGTACGTTATTAAAGAAAAGGTTAGGAAAATAGTTTCCTGTTACACCATATTTTGACACTCAGTGGGGCAGAATACAAACTGCATCAAATTTAGCAAGTTCTTTTTGTTGTAATTTTCCGTTTGTTAGCAGTTCAAATCTCGTCGAAATTCGCTTATATACGAGTACATGGATTTCGTCACTAGCTACATTGTTTTGGCTACAAATCCCCCTACATCAATTCAATCCTGGATTCACCGTTCATTGGAAGCACATGTACGTATGTACAGTGGTTCACAGCTTATTTCAACCAGCACCCATTTTAATATTAAACCGATTATATCTTCTAAACTAAATAAAATATCTATAAAATTTAAATGCCGAATTGTTGATAGAACAGTCCTAACATAAAGTGTAAAAGAAAAAAGTTCAAAATTATTTTTCCCTGATCTCTGAGAATGGTAAGCAATCACGTCGTATAAATTTACCTCACAGCTTATTTCAACCAGCGAAGTCAATTTTGTTTTTGTGAAACTACCGCTCGAATAGCGGTACTTTTTTCAAGTCTATTTAATGTCGGGAATGTACTCTCAATCATTTAGAGTAGATTTTAGTGTGATTTCATCATTCAACCAGATCATTAGCGATATTTGTGACAATGGGTCGACGTACAACAATCGAGCAGCGAGAGTTGGTCCTCAGCCATTTCAAAAATAATTATTCGCGGCGGAATATAGCAGAAATGGTCGGTTTAAGTGACTCTACGGTACAGAGCATAATATCACGTTTTGTACACGGAAATCGAGTCCATAATAAAGGCAGAAAAGCCCCTAATAAAATATTTAATTCAACGGACGAGCGCTTTATTATTAGAAAAATAAGAGAAAACCCAAAGCTTTCAGCACCTAAACTGACCATTGAAGTCAAAAATTAATTGGGTAAGTCTTGTAGTGCAGAAACCATCCGCCGAGTTCTTCGAAACCATGATTTTCATGGTAGAGTAGCACGCAAGAAACCCTTCATTAATATGAAAAACCAAAAAAACTGACTTATATTTGCGAAGGAGCATATTAACAAAGACCAAAGCTTCTGGGACAGTGTCATATTCGCCGATGAGTCCAAATTCAAAGTGCTGAGAAGCTCGGAATACGGCGGGATTTTCGGTTCTATCAAGATAACGACCCAAAACATAAGTCGGGCATTGTTCAATCTTGGCTCGTTTGGAATTGCCCTCACTTAATGTCACCACCGGCACAATCACCGGATCTCAATGTGATTGAAAATTTATGGGTGATTTTAGATCAAAACGTTCGTAATCACCAGATTTCGAACAAAAATGATCTCAAAAATGCTTTGAAGGAGGAATGGGCTAAAATCACACCCCAAGCAACTCGAAAGCTAGTTAAATCCATGCCAAACAGACTGAGAGCGGTTATCGATCAAAAAGGAGGACACACTAAGTATTAATGTTTACAAAATATTCCACTATTTAAAAAAAAAATTAATTTGTTTACCTGGTTGAAATAAGCTGTGACCTTTTTTGTACCACTATTTTTAGTTATTAGGATATAAGATCTAAAAAACATGTACTTTGAACTGAATAAATTTAATTTGTTAATTTTAAGGGTTAATCTAAAGAAATTGCATTTAAATTTTGTTGATATGTTGTTTCGTTCAGAAGTTACACTCATTTAAACTTCACACCAGATGCTGGTTGAAATAAGCTGTGAACCACTGTATATACTAAATACAGTTATTTGAATTTTTTTTATAAGCTGCCGTGTTTTTCATATGCATATGTGAGTACGTGCTGTCATACACTGGCCAACTGTTGCTGTGATTTCAGATTGCCAATAGCTGCTGTTACCACCGCTGATTTCCATACGCTGTTTCAGTTAGCTGACCGTCGCACTGCCAGTAATTATCACCGTTGATTACTCTGCTGCTCTGCCTTCACTGCTTTCGCCGCTCTCGCACATTGTAGCTGCGCTATCATCTATGTCAATATTTGACCGTCGGCAGCTCAAACACAGTTGGTGACCCAGTAGACAAACACCACATTGTACATCGTTTTACGGCAGATATGTCTCTAGAGGAGTGCAAACGCGAGCGCTGTAATATAAACCGGAACACTTCGCGCATCAAATCAATTGTCTGATGATAAATTATCAAATGCTCAACTACAGTGTCGCCTAGGGATATTAGAATTTTTCTTCAAACAAGCTTTGTCCATGCAAGCTGACATCGAAGACTTAGACTGCACAGATAACGGCCATGTACACCTGCCAGACAGTTACGTCGCAGTCACGCTGAGTATCCAAGCGCTACTTGGAGAAAATGCAAACAGCACAGTACACTACCCCGAAACATCATCATCAGCAGCTGTTCCGTTTTCACATCTACCAAGGTTGTCCTTTCATACGTTTAGTGGAAGTTACGCTGAATATAATATCTTCATTACGTCGTTTTCAATTTAATTTATTTTAAAGCGTTCACATATAAGACAGGGTCTTTTAAATGCGTCAAGAAGTATCCGAATAACAATGAAATTTATATAACAAAAATTACTTAAAATAAGACTAAGAATGTAAGTTAAATTAAACTAAATTATTAGATCAGACAAATAAATAAGTTAAGATCAGATAAATAAATAATTAAACATATAAATAATTGAATAAATAAATAATTAACTTTAAAAATAAATAATTTTTATGAAATAGGGAAAAGTCAGATCAGAAAAACAATGAATAAACAAAAAGGAAACAAAAATTAGAAAAGCAGAAAAGAGAAAAAAATAGCATTAAGAGAAGTAGTGAAAAATTGCTTGCTTAAAGTTGTGCTTACTTGAGATACTCCTAATTGCCAAAGGCAACGAATTCCACAACCTGATGGCGTTCAATTGCTTGGCAAGACTGTTGTTGCACTCAGATAGAACTATTTATTTGATTAAAAAAGATTTATTTATTAACTTATGAAAACCACGTTAAACGAAAAATACGCAGCAGCATTCTTTATTCATTTTCACTTTTTATATATTTATTGTAAAATTTATATTTAATATACTATGTTGGGCGCCGATCCACACTTGCCGCAATTCCAGAACAGACTGACCACCGCGCAAAGAGAGCAGCTGCCGCTGCTTCGTAGCCCCGCGCCAAAATATGCCAGCAGATAAAGATGGCTTCCGCACAAATACGATATGCACCTGCCTCGACTGTTCTCTCGCTCTCCACCGCACAACACGTGCTTTCGCACCGTACCGAACGATGGAACGCAGAGATAGACCGACAACATGGTGCCCGAGGTACCAGGCGGAAGCCACCTGAACGTTAGGATTCGGAGTGAACATGCCGCCCCCCTTGCATTATTGCAAGAGAAGAACATATCCACGCCGGATCCCGTTCATACCCTTCATCAATGGAGGGTGGTTTGGTGCCCGAGGGCGCAACGTCAGGAAGCATGCGCACCCCTCAATGCGGTGGCCCATCTGCTAACACATAGTGCAGATGATCTGCGGAGTAGGGCGTAGCTGCACCGGTCTCTTCGTAATACCCAGAAAGGGCGGAACAGCGCGGGATGGTTCCCGCCTGGTCTCTTCCTGACCTTGGTTTGGCGCTTTCGGAACCACGCAGCCAGGTGGCGCGCCGGTAATAGAGAGGTGGAGCTCGATGGGAAGTCGAATTTAGTTGACCTGGCCCGACGAGGTGCTGTTGGGTCCGGTGGCACCGCCATGGAGAGTGGAGGTGGTAGCACGGACACACTCGAACAACTGGCAGACAAAAAGCAGCATCCGTCAGAAAGCGAGTAGCGGGTCTTGTGCACCGCGCGGGCCGAAATCTGAGAAAATATCAAAAATTTAATTAGTACAAGAAGGGAGTAGATATAAAAGAAAACATAAAAACTATAAATTAAAAAAGTACAAGGTACGTTATACCCCTCCGCTGGTAGGAGGCGGCTCTTCTCCCGGTAGGATCACCACCTTCGTGATAGGTCGGGTTAGCATTCCACGTGCGGTCCGCACATCCACAACACGCACTTTTCCATCAGGACCAGGGTGCGTATCGGTGACCCTGCCCAGCCGCCATTCTTGAGGCGCTAGGTTGTCTTCCCGCACAACCACTAACTCACCCACCTTGACATTCACTTGAGCCGTTCGCCACTTTCTCCGCCGTTGACACTCGAGAAGGTATTCGTTTTTCCACCTGACGCTGAATTGATGGGCCAGCGCCTTCAGTTTTTGCCATCGGTTCAAAATTGAGAGAAAGGGTGTTGTATCCGGAGGCTCAGCTGGTGCCAACAGTGGCGCACCCACCAAGAAATGACCAGGCGTCAGCGCTTGGAGATCCGTGGGGTCCTCCGACAGAGCGCTGATAGGCCTAGAATTAAGACACGCCTCGATGCGCGCTAAGAGAGTCACAAATTCTTCAAACGTGTACTTAAGTTGCCCTGCCATGCGTTTGAAATGGTGCTTGAAACTCTTGACCGCTGCTTCCCAAAGGCCCCCCATATGTGGAGCATGGGGGGGATTAAAATCCCACTCGATCTGAGTATGAAAGTGACCCACCACGGTTCGGTCACGGATTTCGCGGAGCACCCGCTGGAAATCAAGCCTCAACGCCTTTTCCGCGCCCACAAAGTTCCGACCATTATCCGAGTGCATTTTCAAAGGACATCCCCGGCGGGCGATAAACCGAGACAATGCCGCAAGGAAGGCAGGAGTACTCAAATCGGTCGTCGCCTCAAGGTGAACTGCTCTCGTAGCGAAGCATACAAAGATGCAGACGTACCCCTTCGTAACGTGGCATGCCCGCCCCTTATAGTGCTTGATATCAAACGGCCCCGCGAAATCAACTCCAGTATGGGTAAAAGGACGTGAACACGTGGTACGTTCAACCGGAAGAGCTGCCATGAGCTGCTGTTGTCGACGCTTCTTCCACAGAATACATGTCTTACATTGGAGAATTGTGCTTTTAATGAGCGTTTTCGCTTTTATAATCCAATATTGGGTCCGGATTAGCCGCAACATTAATTGATTCCCCCCGTGTAGGGACACCTGATGGATGAACTTCACTATCAGACGAGTCAAATGACCATAGTATGGCAGAATGATCGGGTGTCTCTCCGAAAATGGCAAATGTGTAGTGAGCGCCAACCGACCATTTACGCGCAGAGTACCATCGGAGTGCACGAACGGATTCAGAGCCAAAAGCGTACTGGAGCTGGATATCGGCTCCCGTGCCACAAGTGCGCTGTATTCTTTTGGGAAATACATTTTCTGCGCGAGCACAATAAGGCAAGTGGTCGTTTCAGCGATTTCTCCCCGAGTAAGCGGGGACCCCCTGTCAGGAGTCGTGTCCCGATGTTTCACCGAACAGTGGCGCATAAAGCGGCGCACGAAACTCAACACTCGGAGGGCCCTAGAAAATGAGGAGAAGCGCAACATTGGGTCGTCCGCAGAGGACACATATACTACATGACACTTTGCAGGTCGTTGCTCTTCATCGGTTGCTAACACGTTTTCGTCCAACGGAGGCGGCCACCGTTTCCGCTCCTGCTGCAGCCAGGCCGGGCCTTCCCACCAGAGCCTGTTGTGGAGTAGTGCATCAGGTGCCACACCACGGCTAGCTAAATCTGCTGGGTTATCTTCTGAGCGGACATGACGCCAGTTGTTCACACCTACTTTGCTGGTAATAGCAGTGACTCGATTCGCCACGAAGACTTTCCACACGTGGGGTGGCTTTCGCAGCCATGCCAACACAATCGTAGAGTCGGACCAACAAAACAAGTTGTCATCTGAAATATTTAATAGAGGTTTGAGAGGGAAAATCAGCTCTGCTAAAAGTGTTGCCCCACATAGTTCTAAACGTGGAAGAGAGATAGTTCTCAATGGGGCCACCCGCGATTTCGCCACTAGCAAATGGGTAGAGATGGAATTTTCGCCTTTACACCGAACGTAAAGGGCTGCAGCATATGCTAGCTGAGAAGCATCACAGAAGGCGTGGAACTCAATATCGCGATCAGGTGCAGATCGTACCCAGCGAGGCACGCGTACTTGGGAGATTGCCTGATACTGCGATAAGAAGTGTGTCCACCTTGTTAAAGTGGTAGGAGTAAGTTGCTCGTCCCAACCTATTTGATCCAACCATATCTGTTGCATCAAGATCTTAGCGGAGATGACAATAGGAGCCAACCATCCCGCTGGGTCAAACAGCTGTGCGATGACCGACAGGACCTTACGTTTGGTGTATACGGCAACGATTGGCAAAGCTGCCACGTGGAAATAAAACCAATCCCCCCGCGCATTCCATCGAATGCCCAAAGTGCGAGTGGTGCTGGTCTCCTCGAATTGGAGAAAATCTTCCCTAAGCAGATGCCCTGGAGGCAAACCGGATAAAATTTCTGTAGAATTTGCTGCCCACTTTCGCATTGAGAACCCGGCTGAATCCAAGCTCTCAATCAGCTCATCCCTAGTGCGAATGGCAGTAGCAATATCATGTGTACCCACTAGAGCGTCATCCACGTACATCGAATTACGTAGCACCTGAGAAGCCAATGGGAACCTGCTCTCCATGTCGTCTGCCAATTGCAAAAGTGTCCTTATTGCAAGATAAGGAGCACAATTCACCCCGAAGGTGACCGTTTTCAATTCATAGTCAGAGATATCGCTGTCGGGAGATTCCCTAAACACAATTCTCTGGTATGAAGCCTGGCTTGGCTCAACCAGAATCTGACGATACATCTTTTGTATGTCCCCGTTCAGGACATAGCGAAACATACGCCACTGAATTATTAGCCGGGTCAGATCGGCTTGTAACACTGGCCCTGTGTGTAACACGTCATTCAAGCTGACCGTGTTGGAAGTCGCCTGTGAGGCATTGAACACCACGCGAAGTTTGGTGGTTGTACTCTCTGGCTTAATTACTGCATGATGTGGCAAGTAATAATGAGGCACAGGAGTTACTGACGGCGGTGGAACCTTGCGCATGTGATTTAACGTCACGTATTCAAGTACCACCGCGTCGTATTGTCGCTTATCGGCCGGGCTCTTTACCAGCCGGGACTCATTGCGCTCAAATTGCCGAAGGGCAATATAGCGCGACGCTCCTAGAGACTTCTCCGGAACAAACCCTTGTTTGAACGGCAGAGAGACTATGTATCGCCCAGTAGCATCCCGACGAGTAGTCTGGGAGTACAAATTAAGGCAGTCTTGATCAGTCTGGGACAGCTTTCGATCTTGCGGAGGCTGTTCCATTTCCCAGAACTGTCGTAGAAGGTGGTCGAGCGAAGCAGTTTCAGACACTTGCACGCGAGTTGTGAAAGTGGATATCCGTTTATCCGGCAGAGGCCCTGTAAGCATCCAGCCGAATACCGTTTCTTGGGCAATTAGTGACCCCACCAGGTTGCGCCGCAACCCATCAAGCAAGACCTGAGGGTAAAGATCCCCTCCGATTAACAAATCTACTTGGGTGGAGTGTGAAGTGCTTGAATCGGCTAACCTGAAATGTCTCAGTTTGTGTTGCTCTCCTTTACTCAATAGGAGCGGCGGCAGTTCACCTGTCAGGGTAGGCAACACCAAAGCCGATACTTGGAGACGCACAGTGGCATCGTACCGCGACCCGATGGTGATATGACATGCTTTGGTAACGGTGCCAGCAAGGGTATTGCTGACCCCCGATACCTGGGCATGTACTGAGTGCGCCGGCAGCTTAAGGCGCTTTTGGAGGCGGTCCGAAACAAAGGACCCCTCAGAACCAGAATCTATCAGAGCCCGGGCTGTGTACCATATTCCTTGATGTTTTATCGTGACTAAGGCCGTACCCAAGATAACACGATTGGAGAGGCGGCCACTTGGATGACTTGGACTCGGCCCCGCCCTATCTGCCGGACGCGATACCTGCGCAGTGTGGTAAGAAGACTTGGGTACGGGTGGATGGACCAGGGAGGAGCGTCCATTTGAATTAGAGCGTCCCCTCCCCGATGTGGATGGTGGGTTTGGCGTCGCAGCGGTTGGACGACCCCGTGGCGAGTCCGTATGCAGCAGAGTGTGGTGCCGCTCCCGGCAGGTGGAGCACGAAAAGGAGCTGGGGCAATTTGCCACTCTATGTGAAGCTGACAAGCAATTCACACACAACCCGTGTTTGCGCACCAAGCCCCACCGAGCTGATACGGTGGCGGCCTGGAACGCAGGACAATTTCGCACCGAGTGTGTAGACCGCCTGCACACTTTGCACCCTTCCGGGGTAACACTTACTGGATGCACCCTTCCGGGGTAACACTTACCCGTGCTGTTCGCGGTTGATTCGGCTGAACCCTTATTTGTGATGAACTGGAGCCTTGCGACCGGAGATCCGAAATCGCCTCGAGTGTATGAAACCGCAAGGACAAGAAGTCATCCATCGCCTTCCATTCTGGAATATCTGCGCGGCCCCCCATGGTTTGTTCCCACAGGGACAGTGTGAGCTCAGGTAGCCGCATGGAGCACAAGTATACTAAAATGGCATCCCAACTCGCAACGTCGATGCCGTAAGATGTCAGTGCAGCGATACAGTTACCAATGTCACGCTGTAGGCGTTTAATTTCCCCACCATCTTCTCTTCTAACCGGGTCAAGACCCAACAGTGTCTTCAATTGGTTGTTGATCTGGATGCGCTTGTTGTCGTAGCGCTCCAGTAAGTTTTCCCACACTTGCTGAAAACCCGCCTCAGTAATTGGAATTTTGGAGACAATTTCATGTGGTTCTCCCCGGGTCTTAAGGGACAAATGGTAGAATTTCTCCGCATTAGACAGCCGCGTGTTGTTAATGAATAGTGCTGTGAACATGTCACGGAACGTTGGCCATGCAGCATAACTCCCTTCAAAGGCAGGGATATCACAAGGGGGTACGTGGATGCTGTGCGCCAATGATAAAAATGGCTCCCCTGTAGTAGGAACGGGAGTTGCCTGCTCTAAACGTTGTCTCACTTCCGCGATCAAGATACGACCCCGCTTAAAAGTATCAAAACTTGACTCGAACCGCTGTCCGATTGACTCTAACAGTGATTCACCGTCTTTCATGACCCGCGCCTCGGACATGGCAGTTATTTTTGCCGTTTTAAGCGAAGCCCACCGAGCATCCAATTCTGCTTCATCAAGTTGAAGTGATATAATGGAGTGACTTTCCGGCGAGCACCGTTCAAAACGACTTATGAACATCAGAAGTTCATCTGCCGCCGAAATATACGAGTCCACCATTTTGCGGAACTTATGCGCCTGCGAACGCAGCTCAATATTGGCTTATATGCACCTCCGAACGCAACCGCACTGAAACCACGCCCAACACTTATCGTTTAAACGCACTGCGACAGAAGGGCCCACAATGTTCAGGAAACCAATTGCTACCCGTAACCGGCCCTGCTTCACAAAAGAAATAGATACAGCAGCTGATCGCACGAGCCACTGACCTACTTTTCTTATTCTGCTTTCTGCATTAGCCACCAGTACCTAAAAACGGCGATAATGCAGCGAAGACAACAACAGCGCAATGGTTTCAATAGTCAGCAGCGCCGACAGAGCACAAACACCCGAACGCACGGCAAACCCAACCGAAACACAAAAAATAATCAATTTGTGTATAATCAAATTTAAATTATTGTTAATTTATAATAATAATATTTTTAATTCGATTAAAACAATCGACACTTACCAAAAACCGGATTCTTATCCGGCTCGAAGGACCAAAATGTTGCACTCAGATAGAACTATTTATTTGATTAAAAAAGATTTATTTATTAACTTATGAAAACCACGTTAAACGAAAAATACGCAGCAGCATTCCTTAGCCAATTTTCACTTTTTATATATTTATTGTAAAATTTATATTTAATATACTATGTTGGGCGCCGATCCACACTTGCCGCAATTCCAGAACAGACTGACCACCGCGCAAAGAGAGCAGCTGCCGCTGCTTCGTAGCCCCGCGCCAAAATATGCCAGCAGATAAAGATGGCTTCCGCACAAATACGATATGCACCTGCCTCGACTGTTCTCTCGCTCTCCACCGCACAACACGTGCTTTCGCACCGTACCGAACGATGGAACGCAGAGATAGACCGACAACATGGTGCCCGAGGTACCAGGCGGAAGCCACCTGAACGTTAGGATTCGGAGTGAACAACTGTCCTTACATAACATGTTTATATTGAAATCACCACACACAATAAAATGATCATAATCGATTACACAATTTGACAAAGTAGCAAACAACGGATCCAAACAGCAGTAACGATAAGGATTATATACACATGACAGAAAAACTTTTGTGCTATTGTCATAAATTTCAACATTTAGAAATTCCACATCTGAGCCTCCAGACATATTCAAATATTCACTCTTAAATTACTTTTACAATATATTGCCACACCCCCGCCTTTTTTGTCTAATCTATCGTTTCGAAAAAGCTTGTAATTACCTATCAGGCAAGAGTTACCTATACCTTTATGCAACCAGGCTTCGGATACACAAATTACATCAACAGATGAATTCTCAAAGCAGTGTCTAACATCACTGCTTTGAGAATTCATCATAGAATCACTAAGACTCCTCGCATTAAAATGTACAATGTTTAATCCAGAGCGCTGGTTGCATAAAACGCCAATCAACGTCACTGGAGGCAGAAACTTCATCACCCAGAATTAGCATAAAAATACATATCAGCAACACAACAATAAGCACTACAGTAATAGAAGAAGCAGATAGTAGAGAAAAGGAAATTACTTAAAAAAATAGTCGAGAACAAGGCATATAGAGAGAGAGCATTTAAGCTATTAATATATGTAAATGTGCAATTAAACACTTGAATAAAACTAAAGAAGAAACTAAATAGTGAAGTTGAGAGTAATATAGAATAATAAATTAAAATAAAATAAATAGAATAATACATTAAATAGAATAATAAATTAAAATAAAATAAATAGAATAAAACATTAAATAGAATAATAAACTAAAATAATCAAGTAAAAGTTGAGTTTTATGCTCCAGTTTAGCTGTCTTATTAAAAAACAAACAATCACTTCAAGAACAAAAACAATTCCGGCTCTCCAATTTCCAAGACAACCCGTGATCAACAACAAAACAGTACACTGAAACTACGCAACACAACCGCCAGCCAAAACAAACACGTCTATTCGTCACACATTACACTCACTTGAAACAAGGCTGAAGAATATCGGAAAATTTAACTATCTTCTATCTTGTTTAAAGGGTTCAGCGTTATAAACTGTTAAGGCGTTCAAAATAGCCAGTGTCGACTATCCGAAGGCTTTGGATAAGCTTAGTGAACGGATCGATAATCCGATCTTGATATTTGTGGAAGGTATCACCTCGTTGTTCACGCCACAGTCACCCGATAAATCAAACGTTGAACAGCTGCGTAGCATAATCGACCAAGCATCAGCCATCTTTAGGTGGTTGGAGTCGAACATCGCACAAGCAATTTTAACCTCCTTTGTAATGGGCAACTGTGATCAACAAACTCGGAATAAGTCGAACGAATCACTCGACTACAAATCATTTCCAACCTGGTCTCAATGTACACAATCCTAGGAATGCCATTGTTAGTTCTTCCATTCATCCGAGGCATCATTGCAACAGAAACATTAGTTTGGAAAACAAAGTCGGTCAACTAACCACAGTCAAAGTTCATCTTTATTTGTTATCACCAAGTCAAGTTATGTTTTTTGTTCTAGCTCCAAACATAAAAATATTGCTTGTTTAAGGAAATGAACGCCATTCAACCTTTAATATCACCAAGAGGCATGATCTGTGCATCAACTCTTTAAACAACGGTCATAGAATGGCTCAATGGCCATTGAAGAATCCCTGACGTACCTGCAACTGAGTACATCACACGCTGTCTTATCAGGAGAATCCGTCACAGAATGAGTCAATAACGCAACCAGCGAATTCCATATTCCAGCCCTCCGGATCTATTCGACCGGCATGGCAAACCTCATCGCAGGAATCGACTGGTAGAACACAAGAATTCAATCAACTCCAATAATCACAATCAACTCCATTAATCACTCAATTCTGGCAACGCCTATGGTGTTAGTCAAAGAAGTTACTTGACTCATGCTCCCAACTCAATTTCATCACTGACGACTTCGAACAAAAACTTCACCTTCGTCTTGAAAAACGTCATGTTGGAATTCGTAGCACTGGTGAATCATTAACCAACCATAAAACCCGTACAGCTATGACCTTCTGTTGAAATGTATTAAAGAATTACACATTTCATCACACTGTAGATATAGAAGAGCATGTATTATGAATATACACACATGCATACATGTATACATGAACACAATATAGAAAGAAATTACAATAAACTTTAGTCCATGCTGAATGTTTAAATCGGACGGACGCATTTTATTTAAGTCGCTGATTTTAGGTGCGCGTTTACGATCAAACTCATTTTCCTACGGTTTTTCGGTTATTAGGTTATGGGCCTTATGCCACATATTGAGTTTTGATTTGGTGATTTAAAATGTCGAACAAATTGACTAGTTTCCCGGTTTTCCCGTTCGAGAGGCTGCGTGGGCGCGAAAATTTCGACACATGGAAGTGTCAGGCAAGGTCTACGTTGGTCATCAAGGGCTGCTGGAAGATCGTACAATTCGGAATTGTAGCGACCTCGACTGCGGCAGACAAAGATGCAGACGAAAGGGCATTAGCTGAGATCTTTTTGATGTTGGAGCCAAACAACTTTGGCCACATCACGTCGGCAAAAACAGCTAAAGAAGCATGGGATGCTTTAATGGCAGCATACGAGGACAGTGGGCTGACCAGAAAGGTGGAATTGCTGAAGCAATTAGTACATCTAAATTTGAGCGATTTTGACTGTATGCAGGATTTCGTGAACGCTATGGTGATGACATCGGTGAAAGTGAAAAATGCTGGACTGAACTTGGATGAGGAGCTGATAGCATCACTAATGTTAGCAGGTCTTTCAGAGGAGTTCCGACCATTGGTGTTGGCAGTCGAAAATTCTAAAGCAAAATTAACATTGGACAATGTCAAAAATTTGCTATTGCAAGACGCGAAATTCGATAACGTTTCGGTTAAAGAAGAAAAAACGGCGCTATATTCTAAGTATAACAAAAAAGAAAAAGTTAAAGCAAACGAAAAAACAATTACATGCTATTCGTGTAATAAAATCGGTCATTATGCGCGGAATTGTAGAAAAAGCAAAAATAACAACGAACAAAACAAAGGTGAAAAGAGAAATAAAGACAGTGTTCTCTTCGCGTCGCTACTCACACAGAATAAAGGCTCGTCGGTGGGGTATGTTGACTCAGGTGCAACAACACATATGACAAACGAGGACCGGTTATTAAGAAATAAACAGTCAGTTTTTAATAAAGAAATTGTTGTTGCGAACAGCAGTAGGCTGAAAGTAAAAAGTGCCGGTGAAGTATGCGTTGTATGTAAAAATAATGACAATGAGAGAAAAGCAATAATAAAAAATGTTGACTATATACCAGAATTGTGTGCAAACTTACTCTCAGTTAGACAATTAACGCGAAACGGTATCAAAGTGGTGTTTGAAGCAAACACATGTAAAATTTTTGATAAACAGAAACAATTATTAGCAACAGCAAAAGCTGAAAATGACTTATATAGTTTGAATTGCAATGTCTCAAAGCAAAATGAGAGTGCGTTTATATGTGACAGAAATGCAATGTTGTGGCATAAAAGACTTGCACACGTAGGTAATGACGGATTACAAAATGTGAAAAATTCGTGTTACGGGTTAAAGAACAATATAGGCAAAATTGAAAATTGCTCCGTCTGTGTACGCGGAAAACAAACGCGAAAACCGTATAAAGAAAAGGGTCAACGCGCGACAAAATTGTTAGAATTGGTACATTCTGATATAGTCGGACCATTCAATAATAAAACATTTTCGGGCGCGGTTTACCTATTAACGTCTGTGGATGATTATTCGCGAAAGGTTTTTATCATTCCGATTAAGAGAAAATCAGATGTATTCGACGAATTCGTTAAATTCAAAAATACTGCTGAAAACGCGTGTAATCGAAAAACTAAAATTTTACGTACCGACAATGGAACCGAGTACGTAAATAAACGCTTTGAAAGTTTTCTACAAATGCATGGAATAAGCCATCAGAAAACGTTTCCATATGCTCCTGAGCAAAAAGGAGTTGCAGAGCGTATGAATCGCACGTTGGTCGAAAGAATGCGCTGTATGCTGATCGAAAGCAAACTCGATGCAAAGTTTTGGGCTGAGGCAGCAGTGACGGCTACTTACTTAATTAATCGTGTGCCGTGTAGAAATCAGGAAATTTGTCCTGAAGAAATTTGGTCCAATAAAAAACCAACATTAAAATACTTGCGTGTATTTGGATGCAAGGCGTATGTCCATGTACCCAAAGCAAAACGGTACAAACTTGATCCAAAATCAGTAGAATGTATTTTTTTGGGCTATAGTGCTGAGTCTAAAGCATATCGTTGCTTTAATCCCAATAACCAACAAATTGTCATTAGTCGTGATGTTGTTTTTATGGAAGATGTAACTATAATCGGTTACAATACAAAGACGGATGACATGTACTATCCAAAGCTATATGAATTTAACGAAGAAGTTGTCACTTCAGGGAAGGAAGAGAGTGCCGAAGATTTGCCAACTGTGAGCATGCCGAATAATGAAATCGTTGATGAGAGTGTCGAAGAATTGCCAACTCTGAGCATGCCGAATAATGAAATTGTTGATGAATATAATAACAGCGACGATTATGAATTGTTTGAAGACGTAAGTGATGAAACCTACGTGCCATCTGATGAGGTAACCATACATTCAGATATTGATGATACAGAAGTGCGACGATCAGAGAGAATTGCCAATAAACAAAATATGGCATATAATTTTTGTGCCGTAGATTTTGTTTCACATGATCCGTCCACAGTAACTGAAGCAAAGGCATCAACTGAGGCAGACGAATGGAAAGCTGCAATGGATAGCGAGATCCAAGCTTTGAAGTCAAACGAGACATGGTCGTTGACAGATTTGCTGAAAAATAAGAAAGCGATATCATCGAAATGGGTGTTCAAAACCAAAACTGATGAAAGTAAAAATACAATACGTCGAAAAGCAAGGCTTGTAGCAAGAGGATTTAGTCAAGAAGAGGGTATTGACTATAATGAAACTTTTTCTCCTGTCGTCAGATATGAATCTTTAAGATTTCTCATAGCGTTAGCAGCCAAGCATGGACTGTTGATGCATTTAATGGATGCGGTTACAGCGTTCTTAAATGGTTTTCTAAAAGAAGACATTTATATGAAGCAGCCAGAGTGCTTCAATGACGGTTCTGGTAGAGTATGCAAACTCACCAAGTCTATTTATGGTCTGAAGCAATCGAGTCGAGTATGGAACGAAACATTGAATCAAGTATTGATCAATATGGGACTCAAGCGCAGTGACGTGGATCAGTGCGTATACTTCAAGGTAGATAAAGAGAATATGCTGTACGTAGCAATTTATGTAGACTATGTGTTAATTATGTCAAATAAATTGAAGTCCATTAACAATGTTAAAATGGAGCTCGCAAGCCGTTTCAAGATGAAAGACATCATCAGTGCTGGGCATAAACATTAGCAGATCAAGCAATGCAATTAAAATTGATCAAAGCCAATATGTTTCCGATGTTTTACGACGTTTTAATATGAGCGATTGCAATGCCGTTGCAACACCGTTGGACTGTAACCAGAAAATATCAGCACAGATGTGTCCAACAAATGATTCAGAGAAGAAAATATCCCATATATGTAGGCCATTGGGTGTTTGTTATTTGCAGCTCAAATAACTCGGCCTGATATATGTTACGCAGTCTACTTGCTGAGCAGATATGGCAAGAACCCAGGAAAGGCGCACTGGGAGGCTGTAAAGCGTGTGATGCGATATCTAAAAGGTAGAATTAATAAAGGTATCGTATATTCCAATGCACCAGGTATGCTAGAAGCCTATTGTGATGCAGATTGGGCTGATGACGTCGACGAAAGGCGGTCAACCACAGGCTACGTGTTCACTCTGCAGTCTGGAGCTGTTTCATGGGCAACAAAGCGACAAAAGACTGTAGCTTTATCGTCGACGGAAGCTGAACTGATGTCTCTCGTAGCAGCAATTCAAGAGCTAGTATGGTTGAGACGACTAGATGCTGAATTGGTTCTGGATAGCAGTGGATCAGTTGTCATCCATTGCGACAACAAGAGTGCTGTTCATATTATACGTAATAATAGTTATTCCGCTAGAACTAAACATGCTGATGTAAAGGCAAAATTTATTCGTGAGAAGCTTGATAGCGGTCAACTTATAATAAAGTATCTTCCGAGCGGTGAAATGTTGGCAGATGTATTTACAAAAGCAGTTATCACTCAGAAGCTAGAAAATCTTACGAATAAGTTTGGCTTCAAATAATGCAATCAAGTAATTAATTTTGTTTGAATTTATGAATTACAATTAATTATATTTTATGAAATTACAATGTACGATTACAATTTAAGAAAAGCAATAAAATGTATAATTCAGGAAAGGTGTTGAAATGTATTAAAGAATTACACATTTCATCACACTGTAGAATAAGAAGAGCATGTATTATGAATATACACACATGCATACATGTATACATGAACACAATATAGAAAGAAATTACAATAAACTTTAGTCCATGCTGAATGTTTAAATCGGACGGACGCGTTTAATTTAAGTCGCTGATTTTAGGTGCGCGTTTACGATCAAACTCATTTTCCTACGGTTTTTCGGTTATTACCTTCGGATTGCGTACATCATCATTTGAACTATCAATTCAATTTGGAATCACTTCGCACATTGCATACTAGCCAGATACGGAAATCGACATGTCTAATTCGATTCGAATTTGCCAGCCAATACCAAATTCGCAGATGAAACGTCCAAACCTCGGCGTATCGACCTTCTTTAACGCTGTCAGTTAAATTCGACTGGGTTGTAATCTATCTATGCTTCACAAAACGTTGTTTGGATGGGTCGACATCATCTTGCCTGTTCACAAGCGAAAGCTCGATCGACGAAAACTTGCAATGCCTTTGGAAATTTAAATCCGTTGACACACCAACATAAGCGATTCAGCGTTACCATCGGACGTGTCAAGAATATTTTTTTAGTACTACTCATCAAAATAGCATTGGACGTATAGTTGTGAGTTTTCCATTTACAGACGATCTCATTTGTCTCTGAGACTCTTTTGATATCGGTTGCCGTGGATTCCTCGCGCTGAGAGACACCTGTTGCACTCGCCTGAAATTAATTTGCAGTTCATTTCATTCAAGGAGGAATACGAGAACCTTGGTCACATGTCTGTAGTTGCAAAGCCCAACTGGGACGAACCACACTACTACATACCACATCACTGCGTGCTAAAGCCATGCAGATTTCCAACGAAGCATCGAGAAGTTTTTGGTGCCTTATGCCGCACCTCAACCCAACCGTCATTAAACGATCTATTATTAGTGGGGTCCACAATGCAACAAGAGCTATAGATGTTGCTACTTCCATTCCGTTTGTACCGTTACTCTATTTCCGCAGATGTTACCAAAATGTACAGGCAAGTACTTTGTTCCATAGCTCGCAATACGCAGTGTTCATTATCTGACAGACCAGTATATGACAAAGATTCCGATCGGCGCTCCGACTATAAAGTCATCGTTTTATGTTGACGATTTGCTGTGCGGTATAGACGCGTTACATGTACTAAAGCATGAAATCGTACTTCATCGTGGTCAGTTTTCGTTGTCGAAATGGCACTCTAATCATCCGGAGTTTATGGAAAGTCAATCTACAAAAGAGCTTAACATCACCGACGACTTTGTGACTAGCGCATCAGGGGTTCATTGGTATCAGCGCACCGACGTTCTCTCGTTCTCCTTTAAACCGAAAGAGCTATACATCTCGATCACTAATCGCACTCTATTGCCTCCTCGTTATTAGACCCGCTGGGCTTGCTATCACCGTTGGTGATTGTAGCCAAGATCATTTTGCAAGAGTTATGGTCGTTGAAGGTCGATTGGGATGAGTCCGTACCGCAACACCAGTAACTAGCCTGGACAAACTGCTTAGCATTACTGAACTTGGTTTCATCACTTGCCGTACCTCTCTATTGTTTACAACGTTCTCACTATACAAATACATGGGTTTTGGGATCAATTCGCACGTACGGTTGTTCCGTATACGTTTGTACGGAAGACTTCAGTGGAAATGTAGCAGTTCAGTAGCTCACATCAAAGTCGAAAGTCGCTCCCCAAGCTTAAAGTTTGCGATGCGCCTATTTTTGCTCGTCTGCACGCAAAAATAAAGGATATATTCACCAACAAGCCCATAAGCAGTTACTTTTGGACCAATTCGCAACTAGTGTTACAGTAGCTTCAACAACATTCAGTCGCACTGCCAACCATTGTGGGCAAGAGATTGTTCGACATACAAGAGTTAACCACAGATGGGCACTGGAGGTATGTACCAACGCGTGAGAATCCTGTTGGCCTTGTGTCTCAAGGCTGCTCTGTTACCGAGCTCAAATCTTCGTACTGGTTTTCCGGCCCAGACTTTTTAGTGGAACATGATAAAATGGCCAAGCAACAATGTTCATGCCAATCTCTAGATGGACGTCATGAGAATGCAAAGAAGCGTAAAATGACTTTATCTCTAATCAAGGAGACAAACTACATTCTCGATACCATCGACGGCATCAGCTCATACCTAAACTGTTTAAGCCTCGTCGCCTGGGTACTTCGATTCTATGACTCATGCAAAAAGAGACGAGAAATTACTACAGCATCACCGCAGCCTCAAGAGTTCCGACGTGCTTCACATTTCATAATATTGAATCTTTATCAGCAGCACTTCCTTGTTGATTTTAAGTTGCTCCAGAGAAATCTACCATTGAAAAGCGACTTGAAATTTGCAACTCCATTTATAGATACATCAAATGTGTTTGAGCTAATTAAAGTTGGTGGCCTCCTGAATTATACCCATTTACCAGACTGTCAAAAGCATCCAATTCTTTTGCCCAGCAACTAACAATTTGTATATAAATATCGACATTTGCATCTGCGCAATTATCATGCTGGCACCAAAACACTAGTTGCCTTGATCCGTCTCGAATATTGGTTCGTCAACGGCAGAAATTTGGCTCGTCGAGTCGTTTGTCCGTGTATGAATTGCGTTCATTACACTCCTGCACTGCTGCAGCAAGTCATGCGACCGCTTCCGACTGCACGTCTCTAACCAGCTGGACCATTTGAAAGCTGCGGGATCGATTTTTATGGACCAATAAATACATATTTGCGAATCCGAGGAAAGTTCCTATCAATGCATACTTGGCTATAGCATGGCATCCGCTATAAAACAACGATTTTCGACAGTCATGTTCGAGTTGTACACCTCCGCACTGCCAATGGCTGTGTGGTCGATTTACAAACATGCTATCGTTCCAGTGTCTTAAAAGTGCATCCTTTCAACGGGGCCGGAATGTGTGATCACTCTATTAGCATTATTAGCATTGATTTAAAAATATCAACTGGCTCTATTGGATTGGGCACTCAGGCTCTGGATTTAAGTATGCACTCTTGTAAATATATACATGCACACTCACGGACTCAATGGTACTCACTATTACACTCAGTACAACTTCCACTAATTCTTTTTGCACTATTTTTGCTTGTACGTTATTAGCATGACTTTTAAAAATCTGTTGAGTTCAATCTCTCTAATAAACTCGTTGTTTTGCTTGCTTATTTGTACTCTCCCACATTCGCGCTAGCAGGAGAAAAGCTTCCTGTTACAACACATTCATAAATTAAGTGATTATTTTAAATAACTTTCATATATGGTGTCAGCCAGGATTTAAAATAAATTTTTTCTCATCTCAACTCAACTCATTGGTGTGGTTTCCTAGTTTCAAAGGTAAACTTTATTTAGTCTTACTATTTTATCTTGTGTATTTGGTATTTGAAGATTATTATGAATATTTAAATTTTTTATGCACTAAGGTGCTTCAGTAATTTTCCAAAGTATCCTAGATTGCATTTTCCGTAGTTTTCCATGTTGGAAAGTGTTGCATTATCCCACATTTGTATTCCGTAGATCCAAATCGGTTTAATTATTGGTTTAGATAATAATAGGCATACTCGATTCTCCACCCCATTGAAGATAGGACAGACTTTTGTATGGAGAAATTTGTCAAGTAAATTATACTCAGATGAAACGAGCGAGTTTTTCTATCCTCGATAGAAAGTGCTTTTGAAAATTGTTTGAAAACAAGCGAGATTAAAAATTACCCATGAAAATTTCCGTGGGTTTTTTATTTTTCAGCTGATAAAATTTAAAGAACACAAAAATTAATCTTTGGATTTTGGTTTTGGGTTTTGTGTTGTGTCGTAAAAACTTTAGCCTTGAATTATGAAGAAGTTCTTTGGGTCAGATGTTTCTCGGAGAACAGGATTGTGTCTATCAGGTTTCTATTGAAGAAGCATTCAATTTCCTGTTTATGTTGGCGAAGGCTGTTTGCATTCCACTGGCAAAGTTTAATAGTATTCATGATTTCGACAGGAGCGCTTCCATTATAATCATTTTTTGCATTATGCTTTGCATTCCAGACATAAACTAGTTCATATTATTAACAATGATTTGGAGAGTTTGCTCAAATCTATTTTTCAATGAATCATTTTGATTTTGTTGTGGTAGGGTAGACTTTCCTATATCTGCGTATGTTGTTTGTTGTGGTTGCATATTAAAGTGTGTAATGTTTGGGTGTGAATGTGAGGAAGTCAATTTGCGCTGAGGTATACATTTTTGTTTCAATGCTGTGGAAACCGGGCAAACCTTTATAATTTGCAGTATGGTTACATTTATTTACTCTTGCTACAAGTAGAAGATGCGTTAAATCTCCACAGATTATGCAAACGCTTGGTAATGTGCCGTAAATTTTTGTATGCCCATATTCTTGGCAGTTAAAGCACTGTTTGGGTCCCCTTCGCTTGTGAATTTCCTCAACCGTGATCTTTCTATGCAAAAGGTACCGAAGAGGTTGAGGTATTATATTTTTATTTTTAATATTGTAGACTGATCTAGCAAAAAATCCATTGTTCTTAAGACCGTCTTTGATTTTAGTAGGATAAACATTGCTTTCGATGCCTTTGATAATCACTATAACACCTTTGCTACTTTTATGTGGGTATATGTGGTATATGTGTTGGTTGCCATCTACTTCTTTACGCACTTTTCTATAATTTGGCTCGTCATAAATGTGGAATTTAGTTGCATGGATTTTGCCTTTTATTAAATCACATACAAATGATTTTCACCAGCAATACTAGTTCATTTTTTAACTAAAGCGCTATTATTCCTTTTTCATCAATAAATTGAAGGTGGTTTATATATTTGTTTCAGTGATTATACCTGAATATCATTATATAAATGTGCAAAGGTATTTTCGTTCGACTCACCAATATTTTTAATTGTTGTTGATTAGTCCTGTTGTTGAGTTTCTTTTATGTTTCACTACTATTATATATTTATATTCATGTTTATGTTGGATTATTCAATTTAATTGGAGTACAAACTTGCTGTTGCTTTGCATCGGTATTTACCTATTTTCTGACATCTACTAAAAGCATTGATTTTGATAGTAGAGCTGTTTTGGTGTTCTCCATTTTTTGTATGTCTGGTGTCAAAGAAATACGGAGCTGTGACCAAAGGATCGGAAAGAGAATTGTTTAGTTGCCAACAACCTTCCAGTAGGGCTTTCCACAAAGAGGTCGATTGAGGGAAAATTGAGAATAGTGTTAAGGGCAGCCGTTGGTATAGTCCTTAAGGCCCCCGTCATACACAATGTATGTATGAAAATTCTGTGACTTCAGTCCAGATAACACGTTACACGACGCTATCCATGGTTCTTGAACAAGAGCCACATCGTACCTGCCCTACTTTAGAGTGAGGAGAAGCTCGGCCGAAGAGATTTTACTGTGATGGAATGTTATTTGCAGAACACTCAGCTATCGCTTCCGGCTCTTTCTCTGGATTGGCTGTAGTCAGCATCTCTTCAGTGTCCGTTATTTCGTTCAGCTTGAGGGAGGTTGCGAGGATCTTTTCTATACCGACTTCCTTTTCCATCTCACCCGTCTCGGGTGTGTTGGTGTTTTCGACATTCGGGTGAAGCTTTTTCATGCGCAGGTACACACTCCCTACACCCCACGCAATTTTTCCGAATCGTGCGTACAATATATCCTCGGCCAACTTGTTTGGAGGATATAGTTTTGTTCTTTGGTCGTACTTGGCGGCTTCTGGACATGCAACGCTGTCCAGTAAACGGTTGTTATCTCCGGATTTGCCGTGAAGTAGCTGAAGAGCATCCTCTGGCTTTACCACCCCAGGGATGAGTAACTTCGCTTTGGGTAAAGATGAAATGCTACTTCGGATACTACTTGTACTATTTGTCTCTGCAATGACAGAAATACTGCGATGACGGTGTTGGTCAGCCCATTACTATTTCCAAGCTAGTGATGTTGTGTAAATACAGATTTATTTATATTGGACTGCATAATGGTCTGATGCTAACATTTTATCCAGGATACATGGGTGTCAAAGTGAATAAAGTAATGGATAAGCTTGCAAATATAGGATCTGAGACCAGTATTACTACCCCAAAACCAACAACTTTTGCTACCATTAGGGTCACTATTTCTGATTGGCTTACCTGTGCACAGAATCGCGAATGGGGGGGCTGTGAGAGGCAGCATATGGGCCTGTATTTGCAGATAGAACTTGCAGTTTTTTTCTTTTTCACTTGTTAGGAGAGAATGCAGACTTCTTGTTGAACTGATGATGAGTTATTTTGCGTGGGTTAAGGATTTCCACATGAGAGGCATTGCAGACAGTGCGCTTTGTCAAACTTGTAGAGAGGAACATGAGACGGTTGACCAATTTTTGTGGGATTGCCCCACTTTCGCTAGAATCAGCATCGAGGTGTTTGCCACTGACATCCTAAGTAGTGCAAACTTTGGCTACTACACCGCATCTACTGCGGTTCTTTCGCAAATCATGTAGTTTCGATATATGAAAAAAATAAGAAGAATGGTATACGCTCGTGGCGGCACAGCATTTTCTATTGAAAATAGAGTAAAACATTTCCCAATGCAAAATTTTAGCAATTGATTATATACAACCATCAACCATTATACTAGACGAATATGTAATTGGACTAATAATATAAGGGGACAACTGCCCACCTATATACATTATAGATTAAGGGCAATATCAAAACTTGCTTAGTACTTCCGGTACTAAATTTATTGCCGCTGGAAATTTCAATAACAAAACATTCGCATTGTGTTTCACGCCTAGTGATTCACTCAATATTCACTCCAAAATATAACCTTCGGTCCAGTTTAACTCGGATCTTACGTCCACATTAATGGCACCACTAAACCACTAGCCACATCAGAGGTTTCACATCACTGGCGGAATCCGAATTATTTCCTGCGGGTGTGCATGAGAGCAGGACATTATATCAGCCCATGCAAAGACGTCTCCTCTTCCTCCATATAGAATCTGCAAGAGCCTGCCGAAGGGACCCCCATCCTCACCATATGTGAGGTCCGTTTATAGTGTCCTGTGAGTTGGCCTGTCATCATCCTAAGATTATTTTTAGATAGATTGATGAGTGATTCGAATCATTTTAGGTGGTATGTCCCTAGCATACTCTTTGATACCCTTATGCCTGGTGTGTTAAACCAGTGTTTGTGCCTATGGTGTCCCTCACCGATCCTAAACTGGTTGAACAGCTTGCACTTGCCTACACCACAGAAGGGTTCTGGGCCAATAAAGGGTGCTGCTGCCACCTTCCTTGCAAGTTAGTCGGCAATCTCGTTATCTTCTATGCCAGTATGTCGTGGAACCCATAGCATGGTAACTTTGTTGCATGCGCCAATAGCATTTAATTTTTTGATGCACTTCCATACCAGTTTCGAATTTACCTGATAAGAGGTAAGAGCCCCAAGGGCCGCTTGGCTATCCGATAAGATGGCAATATTCTTGCACTCGTAACCTTTTTCGATGTTGAAATGTGCACATCTCTCTATAGCGTGGATTTCCGCCTGGAGGATCTAGTATATTTGCCTAAAGATTCATAGTAGTTGTATCTAGATTTAAATACTCCCGCGCCGGAACCCTCTTCTATGAGAGTGACTGCGCAAAGTTTAGTTGTCTTGCTTTCTTAGCCCACAGAACCGCTCCATAAGTGATCATTGGGCGTACTATTATGATATAAATCCATCGCAGGATCTAGGGATTGCATCCCCAATTTTCCCCGCGTTTGATCCGCATATCATGAGAGATCTATCCGCTTTACTGATTGTCTCATTTATGTGAGACCTCCATGATCGTTTTCTATCTAGTGTGATACCTTCAAATTTTATTTCAGATAACAAATTGATCTCCACTTCATTTAGTTTTATGGATGTAAGGTTGTTGAGTTTGCATTTAATCGTGAAAGGGACAACAGTATTTTTCATAGGGTTTATTTTAAGCCCCATCCTGTTGCACCAATCACCTGTAATTCTTAAATCACATTGGAGTAGTTCATATAGTGTATTCACTAATTTTTCCATGCATGTAAATATGGTAGATGAGATAGTGTGTCCATTTGCTTTGTGCATCCGGCTAACTTCCAGAGTTTCAGTGATACCTACACAGTATTTCTAATTATTTGTTGTAGTTAGTGAGAGCCACCGTATATTTCTCCTATTTACCTATGCTTTTAGCCCGGTTGAGTAATCTACGTACATTTACCCTGTCACGAACTTTTCTCTGCCGGGTTAAGCTCAGCGTTGTCCGGGTTCGTCGACAGAATATCTACGTTTCTTTTTCCAACTTATATTTATTCTAAGTCTTCAGCTGTTACAATTTCTTTTATTGGTTTAAAGCATGGAGTCAATCCTTGGATAAAAATGTTTGAAGCGGGTTCTTGAACACGCGTCCGGATTTTGAGTATCCTCAAAGCATGTCCTTGCACACGTCTAAGCTCTGAATGTATCCGAAGTGAGTCCTTGCAGACATCTAAGTTATGGATATGTTCACTTCGAGACCTAGACGTATAGGTTCTGAAGATATTCGAATCGAGTCCTTGCAAACGTCTAAGTCATGAAGATATTCGAAGCGAGTCCTTGCAAACCTCGAAGTCCTGGATATATTCGCAGGGACTCCTTATGCTCATTTAGGTCTTGAGTATATTCGCAGCGAGTCGTTGCAAATGTCTTCTTAGTATGTTTTTAATCTATTCCAGCTCTCCCTCTTTTTCTCCGCATTTTCCTAGGCGTTAAATCTTTTTTGTCGAATGCTTCTTTTCTTTTAAAATTTGGAACAAGTAAAATGTTTTGTGTGAGTGAAATTTGTCAGTGGAAAAATTTCATCTTCAAAACCCTAAGATTTAAAAGCGTATCAGTCCAACAGGACGAGTCCTTGGTGGATTTAACTTTGTTCGTATAGCTGCTAGATTCATATGTGTTTATTAAGTGTTTTTGTAGCTCCTCAGCGGCTATCTGAAGTTCGAGTATGGATTTGGCCAAATTTACCTGGTTGATAATGTACATAAGTTTAAAAGAAAAGGACCCCCAGTTTGTTTTCCTGGGACTTCTTGTGTTAACGATTCTTAACTGATGGACCCAAATGTCGAATCTAATAATTCGGTGACTAGACATGTAAGGCTCAGACACAGTCCAGTTTTTGACTGACAGTCCAGTTTTCAAATAAGAGTCCCCCATTGTTAAATCTTATAAAATTGGTGTCACATCCTATCAGCAGCGGCAGTTTTTTGGTGTTGCAGTACTCCACCAATTTAATGACTGCGTCCGGAGGAGCGTAGGGTGCACCTCCTGGGAAGTATGATGATGCCACCACCAGTTCCTTCGTACTTGCATTGATGGATACGGGCACCTGAAGAGCGACTAAGTCTCCGGATAGGTATTCTGAAATATATATACAGTTAGAGGTATTTCGTAGGATAATACGAGCCCTAGGGCAAGTGGATCGAACATCATACGTTACCCGTATGTCTTTTCTTGTCAGGGACATCACCTGACTCCTGTGCACCCAGGGTTCCTGAACCAGCACCAGCCCAAGTTGTTGGTTCGTGAAGCATCTCGTAAGAACCGCGGATGCGGCCTTAGCGTGATGTAGATTTATTTGTGCCACCCTGGTGCTGTTCATTACATCTACTGCAATGGTTCAACCTCCTTCGTCAGAGTTTGGTAGTCCTCTGACGTAGATTCTACAGACTTACAGCTGGACTCCAGCTGTATTTGGGCTAAACCCTCTTCACCACCCTCACGTTCATGAGGTAGATGGCTGATTTATTCGGTGGCATTAGACACTGCCATCTCCTCACCCACCGCAGGTAAAACTGGTTGTATTGTCCCAGTTGGCGCGCTTAGGATTGCGAGAATATCTACTTTTGCCATTCATTTCAAGCAAGTTCTTATTTCAAGCGTTGTTATTCATGGACAAATATAGAAATTAAAAGAAAATAACTTGTATACGCTATTAAATAATTGGATATAAAAAAAGCTCTAGGGTGTGCCTTACTAACAGGACAGAAGTAGTAGTCTCCAATAGTAGCCAACATACATCTTCTACATATTTTTAATGCAATAATACGCATTGGCTCATTCTCTCAATTATGGAATATATCTCAAATAACGGTCAAAGACCGCACGTAGGTGAAACCTTATAGACCTATAAACGTTCTATCAATTCTTTCAAAACGCTTCGAATATCGAATCGATTGATAACAAAGAGGATTAAAATTGCCATCGATGGAAAAATGTAATACCAGATCACCAGCGAAACGCACGGAATGATTGAACAAGTTCACCATATTAAAAGCATAAGTAAAAAAACTTACGAACATAAAGAATATGGTTCTGTTGTGTAACGAACCTTTCAAGAGTCGAGGTATGCTCAGCGGAGTGCGAGGTTCGCAACCGAATATTAATGTATCGTACTTAATATATTTTATCTTGTATTTTGTATTAGGAACGCGGGGCTATAGCCAGTGGTTTCTGATACGCTGGTATTGATGGCCAGGATTAACAATAAGTCATCCCACTTTCGTTGCTGTTTGCCGGCGTATTGGGCGACCATTGTTTTGACTGTGCGGTTGGCGCGTTCCTGTGGTGTGTAGGGTGCGGTAAACTGGTGCTTGATACCGTAGTATTCGACAAAGCGCTGAAAGGACTTGCTTGTGAACTGCGAACCATTGTCCGTCACCTGGACCTTTGGGACTCCGAAACTGGCTAAGATGTGCTCCCGAAAGGCCCGTTGTAGAGTTCATTTTGAAAACTTATCATGGAAAACCAGTACCATTGTGTTTCCATGCTTTGAGCGGGGTAGGGGGCCCAACAAAATCCGCGCACAATATGGCACACGGCTTTAAGGGTATTTGCGTCAGCATTTCCCCAGTAGGTTGTTGTTGGCTGGGCTTGTACTTCTGGCATAGTGTACACTGACGAACGTTGTGACTGGTATCCCTGAACACTCTTCGCCAATAGTACCTGTTTGCAATTCGGGCTATTGTTTTCCGGATGCCTGCTGTCCTGCGGTTGGCGCGTCGTGGTTCTCTTGTAAAATGCGTATCCTCAGAGGCCTAGGTACGCATAGCTTCCATGGTGTACAGTCCTCATCACCCGTCAATTTTGTATATGGCGATACAACTGCCCGTTTTCCAAGGTATAGTCGGAGAATTTATCCGGGTTGGCAACTACTTCTCCTTTCCGCTTGAACCACCACTTGCAGTGCATGCAGCTCGACCGCCCGCTAGTACATTTAGTTTCCCCTTCCGATACTGTACCTCAAATGAATGCTGCTGGAGTTCTAGTGCCCACCATGCTATGCGTCCTGAAGGACTCTCTATGGAATTTAACCACTTCAGCGAAAGGTGGTCGATGATCACAGTGAAGAAGTAGCCTTCCAGATACGACCGCATCTTCCGGATGTCCCATATTATGCTACACACTCCTTCTCAGTTGGAGATTAGTTTAGCTCAGCTCCATTCAGATGTCTGCTAGCATATGCTATTACTCGCTCAGGCCCCTCGATCTCCTGCGTAAGCACAGCTCCCAACCCGTAGTCACTGGCGTCGGTCTGGAGCGTGAACCATTGGGCAGGCAAGGATAGGTGCTTCCGTCAACCGTTGTTTCAGTAATTCAAAAGCCTAATGTTGTTCGGTACCACATCGGATATGTTTTCCTTTCTTTACCAGCGCCGTTAAAGGGTGAACTGCTTTTGCAAAGTCGGGTACAAAACGGAGGTAACACGATGCAATGCCCAAGCAGCTCCCGTATCCAGGTTGCAGCTCCCGTATGGCAGCGATTTTATTTGGGTCAGTATGTATGCCCTTGTCGCTGACCACATGTCCAGAGATATTATCGCTCCTTCCGCAAGAATGCACACTTCTCCAGGTTTAGTTTTAAGCTTGCCTCCTTCAACTGTCTGGGTGTCTCCCTGTGACAATGATGTCATCAAGGTACGCAAACTCATGTGGCTCCTTGTCATGGCCAATAACTTGATCCAGTGCTCTCTGAAACGTTGCCGTTGCGGAGTGTAGTCCGAAAGGCATAACACGCCACTGGAAGAGGTACGGTAGGTGCTAGGTACCTTGAATGCGGTATACGGCTTGCTGTGTTCCTCCAGTGGTATCTTCCAAAGCCCGTTTTTCAGATCGAGACTACTGATGAATGTACCCTCACACATCGGTTTCAGATGTGGTGGATTCGCGGCAGTGAATATACGTCGGATATGAGTCTGGCGTTGAGTTACCGATAGTCGATGCACAGACGCCATTTCCCAACCCATTTCGTTACTAGCACAATCGGTACACTATGTGGGCTATGCGAGGGTTCGATACAGCCGTTAGCTATCAAATCGTCCGTTTCCGCGTTAATGATTTCTTGCTGCGCTGGATTTCTTGGATAGTATCTTTGTTTGATGGGCCGGTCATCGCGCATCAGTATCTTGTTGCTTATGAGATTGGTTCTGCTTGGCCCGTCTGTGTATTTAGCCAACTCCGTGGCCAGAAGCAATTCTATCTTTTCTTCGTCCGTAGTGGTTTCTTGTCGTATGGTTGTGCACGATGCGGTGACTTGTGATTGCACACCATCCGTCTTGGGGCCTAGCTGGATTTCCTGGCGTCCACATGTCAGGGACAGGCCTTACTGTGTCATGAAGTCCAGGCCGAGCAGTAGAGTAGGGCATGATAAATAGCTCCAGCTGACATACCTTCCCTCCAAGCTTGACGCACTTCACAAACGCTTGAGTAATATCTCTCGTTCGCCCATCCGCCATCCGTGCTCTAGTGTATGTAGAGTTTACTCTACCGGTGGTAGCAACAAAATGGGAGATGAGTCGCTCGCTGACAAAACCCCTTGTGGAGCCTATGTCCAGTGTGACCGTAATGTTTTCTGTGCCAATGGTGAAGGCGGCACAGATACGCTGTCCATCGTAGCGTAGTGTACTTTCTGCGTTTGAGGCTTGTTGTCGGTGGGCTGCTCCTACCGTCCTACAGCATTCAATTGTTCTAATTCCTCTCTTTCCGCACACCCAACAGAAAAGTTCTTGGGCTTTGCGGCAGTATCACGCTAAGTGGTCAGATTGACCTCATCGTCTGCATGCTGTTCGTGGATTTAGAGGTACCACATTGTTGGTACAGTTGCCCGGTGCAACCTATCGGTTCCTGGCTTCGCGTGGTTACGTGCGCTCGACCCGTGGTGGTAATGCTCGTGAAGTTTCGCAGTCACCACGTATACCTTCGAGGTCTTCTGCCATCTCTACTAGCTCCTCCAGCGTATCGAAAGTCTTTCGCCAGACATATCACTGGAATTCCTCCAAGCTATTGCGAAAGATTCGTAATAACTTTTGAGCCTCCGTGTATCCCACGCGACGATTCAGATCTTGAAGTTCTACCACATACTCTTTGAACTGTTCATGTGGGTTTTGCCGTCGTTGGCGAATTTCATCCTCCAACTTCTCGAAATAGAGTGTCGGCAAGAAAAACTTCAAAAAGTCCCTCTTGAATGAAGTCCACTCGGCCCAGGCGCGGTTATTATTGCGGAACAAGAGGAGTGCATGAACCTTCAGGAGTTCCGGCATTGTACGTGGAAGCATGTCTCGATTAAGGCCATACACTTCTGACAGCTCTTCCACTCGTTCAAGGAACCCCAGTGGATCAAAACCGCTGTCGAACTTGATCGACCAGTTCCGTACATGGTCTATGAGAGTCGTATAGTGATTGGCGATGATGGGAATCGGGAAGTGTCGTCTGCAGGTTATCCCGCGATGCACTTGGCTCTTCTTGGCAAAAATTTACAAAGTTGGCCGATAGACGACGATGTTTGTCGTGTGTATTGAGACATTGGGATTTCCTCTCTATTGATTCTAGTCTGGCATTTTTTTATCCGTTTTCCATTTCAGCTAGCCGACGCTCCTGTTCATCGCTCGCGCTGTTTGCCAGCGAAGTTCGTCCATTGTTCCCGTGGAGTCTACACCGAACTCGATGGTGTATGCCACTATTTTTTCTTTTCGGAGTGTGTTGGATCCAGCTGGTTTTTTCCATTTATTATTTTAAACAATCCTTACGGCCTTCGGAAGTCCTTGATTCCTGATCTCCTTGACCTATGATATCCTGGACCCTTGATGTTCTGGTTTTTTTTTTAATATTTTTTTTTTAAACTAGAGTCCCTGCTCGGGCGCCACTGTAACGAACCTTTCAATAGCCGGGGTATGCTCAGCGGTGTCCGCAGTTCGTCAACAGAATATTAATGTCTCGTACTTAATATATTTTATTTGAAATATTTCACTTCATACAATCCTTGCTATAGAATCCTTCTGGTTTGTCGTTTCATACAATTCTTGCTATTGAATTCCTCGGGTTTATCGCTTCATACAATTCTTGCTATTGTATCCTTCGGGTTTGTCGCTTCATACAATTCTTGCTATTGAATCCTTCGGGTTTGTCGTTTCATACGATTCTTGCAATTGAATCCGTCGGGTTTGTCGCTTCATACAATTCTAGCTATTGAATCCTTCGGGTTTGTCGCTTCATACAATTCTTGCAATTGAATCTTTCGGGTTTGTCGCTTCATACAATTCTTGCTATTGAATCCTTCGGGCTTATCGCTTCATACAAATCTTGCTAAGGAATCCTTCGGGTTTGTTGCTTCATACAATTCTTGCTATTGTATCCTTCGGGTTTGTCGCTTCATACAATTCTTGCTATTGAATCCTTCGGTTTTGTCGTTTCATACGATTCTTGCAATTGAATCCTTCGGGTTTGTCGCTTCGTACAATTCTTGCTATTGAATCCTTCGGGTTTGTAGCTTCATACAATTCTTGCATTGAATCCTTCGGGTTTGTCGCTTCATACAATTCTTGCTATTGAATCCGTCGGGTTTGTTGCTTCATACAATTGTTGCTATTGAATCCTTCCGGTTTGTCGCTTCATACAATTCTTGCTATTGAATCTTTCGGGTTTCTCGCTTCATACAATTATTGCTATTGAATCCTTCGGGTTTGTCGCTTCATACAATTCTTGCTATTGAATCCTTCGGGTTTATTGCTTCATACAATTCTTGGTATTGAATGAAATTCTCAATCCAAATTTAACCTCGTGATAGTTTGACGTCATGGAGAATTATTTTATACAAAAGAACGTAACAAACGAAGCCAAAATCTGGTTCGCCTACTTTTGTTCTTTTATATTTTTAACAAAAGATTTAGTGTGGCTGAAATTTGTCAGTGGATAATATAGGGTTGGTTGTTTAAGCACATGGCCCCTATGTTAAATATTACGTTTGGGCGCGTTATGACAACAATAAATATGGAGGAGGAAATTTATATCTAAAATTTGTTCGTCACAGTTGTATTCTTCGCCATTACAGAAAGCATTCGACAAAGTTTGTCAAGCATGGATTTTACTTGAGTTAAAAGTCTTTGAATATATTTATGTTACCATTAAGCTAAGTTTCGTGTAGAAAATTCGTTATAAAGCACAAATAAACGTTGCTTTTGTCCAAAGTAGCTTCGCCGTAGGCAACGGTCAATGTTCGGAATACTTCCGCGCACTTTATGTTGTTTCACACAAAATTTGATTCAAATTCTTTGAGCCATTTTTCGGGATAGGCGATAATCGAAGACAAGCTAAAACACGTCCACGCACAATAGCTTTAAAAAACTAACTGAACATTCAAAATGGCCGAGATTGTCAACATAATTGAGGGTCATGAGTACCAGCATAAGCAATTCTGGACTCTCTCACCAGGGTAGGGGTTGAGGAAGTTCTTAGGGAGTGGATAGTTACAATGTCATTCAGTCTGAGCTGGGTAACACGGTTCTCGTCAAACACGTCAGTAGAGGAACACCACAAGGGGGGGTGATTTCACCCTTATTGTGGCTATTGGTAATTGACAACATCCTCGGCATACTAGATTCAATGGGGGTTAAGACGGTAGCATACGCGGACGATGTAGTGATAGCTGTATAAGGCATGTTCCCCTGTGTTATAAGTGATATTATGCAAAAGGGGCTGGACAAACTGAATTCTTGGGCCACAGGATGTGGACTAGGTGTGAATCCAGAAAAGACAGAACTGATACTTTTCACTAACAAGACCAAGATTCCGATCTTTAAGCTTCCGACACTTAACGGACAACAGCTAAAGCTAGCGAAGAAAGCGAAATACTTAGGAGTTATCCTGGACCCCAAGCTAAATTGGAGAACCAATATAGAGTTACGGGTCAGGAAAGCCCACGTAGTTTTCTACGCATGCAAGAAAATGTTTGGGAAAAAATGGGGCTACGCCCCCATATCACTCGCTGGATGTACAAAGCAATCGTGCGTCCAATACTAACTTACGGTTCAATAGTCTGGTGGCCAGCTCTAGACAAGGGCTATAACGTTCAGAGACTTAGTAGAGTTCAAAGAACAGCTGCCGCTTGCATTGTAGGGAGCCTGAGAACATGTCCAGCGGAGGCACTCAACGTATTGCTACACATCCTCACCTGTACATTAAGAACGTAGCCTGCACCAGTGCTCTAAGGTTAAAAGCGATACACTGCTGGTCTGAGTGAACGTACGGTCATGGTAAGGTGCTATACGCAGTGCCGAGGGAATTAACACAAATGACGACAGATTACATAGTACCACAACAGGACTTCAAAAAGGACTTCAAGGTTAGATTTCCCTCAAGAAAATTGTGGTCGAAAAGGAAACTCCAAATGGAGTACGATATACCCATTTATACGGACGGGTCAAAAATGGACCTGGGGGGCGGGGGTCTTTTCTCCGCACGCTAACACTAACTACTGTACACGCCTACCCGATACAGCTCGAGTTTTTCAGGCGGAAGTACTCGCCATCAGAGAGGCATATCGACAGATCACCCACCACATTAGAGAAGGGCAGAGGAGCACGGTTGCTATTTTTGTGGACAGCCTGGCTGCCATAAAAGCCCTACAATCAAACACCATCAACTCTAAACTGGTCAGACAGTGCAGGAAGGAACTTAGGGCGCTAGGTCACCATGCTGACATCACAATCATCTGGGTCCCCGGACACAGGAATATTGATGGAAATGAGAAGGCTGATGAATTGGCGTGCAGAGGAGCCTCTCTCGATCTAACCCATGTGGAACTAGTACCTGTTTCCATGGGTGCGATTAAGAGGGGCATGTACATGCACTGTCTTACCTTAGCGGGCAATAGATGGAGGACACTTACAACATGTAATACATCCCGGGCGACCTGGCCAGTCTTTAACACAGCGAAATCTAGGGATCTCATAAACAGGGACCGCATGGACACCAGCCGCCTCATGGCGGCCTTTACGGGTCACTGGCTCGTGGGTACTCATGCAGAGACATTGCAGAGACCGTACAATACCCATTGTAGAAGTTGTGGAAATTCAGAAGAGAAGGAAACCTTAATCCATTTTCTTTGCGAATGCCCGGCTCTGGCGGCCGCAAGAAATAGAACACTAGGAAACTATTTCCTAGCGAGTTTATCCGATCTCTCGGGTAAAGAAAGATCTTTTAAGATACCTAAACTCCACTAAGTGGATTTAGTGAACAACCCATCGTTTTCTCCGGCGTTAGGAGAGGTTGTGGTATCAAAACGTCGCTAAAGCGATAATTGTGATCCATGTGAGGACCGACTTGGATCAGCCACTGAAACCAACCAACCAACCAACATAACGCCACAAAAATATCGCAAATCGAACAGCCGTATCCCGCGAAAATTCAAAATTCGCGATTCGTTTTGAAAAAACCTCGTATATAAAAGACAATTTCTAGTTGCTCGTTCGCACTGCGACAAGTGAAACTTTTCAAGTATTTATACATGTTTATTCAAAATAGTACCACAAATTAAAGGAAGGTTAATGTCCTTATTCCACATAGGCTGCTGTTATACTACTGCCGCAGTATAAAAGCTTTGGGAAAAGTTGGTACCAAGTAGTATTCCATGCACAAATTAACCGTTAACGATAAGTTCGCAGCAAGATAGGTGGTAACGACGCGGTAACAAGCAAAAACTTTGAAACCGTTACCGCTCTGCGCGAATACCATTTTACTGCAAGCAGCGAGACCCTAAACGCAAATTATTAATGTGAAATCTACGTAAACAATAGCGCAAAGCCACTCTTCGAAAGGAAACTCCCACAACGATAAATTCTACCAACAGCTATGTTAGCGCCGGTTGCCATCATTTTACCGAAGTTAGGGCGCGAAATCAGGGCACGAGCATACAAACAAAAGTATAATTAGATGATCGCACCAATCAGCACAGTTCTGCTTCGGGGGAACAGAAGTATAAGCAACGAAAGCAATCGATATGGCGAAACTCCCGTGATTGGCAAACGCTGCAGTGAGATGCTTAAGCAATTGTAACGAAGACAACCACGGAAAGTAAAGAGGCAAACAATTACACTAACAATTCCGACTGGCTGCAGTATGTAAACCGCCATATTTATAAACACGTTTTAACAACAACAATCAGTAAGGAATTGATAATAACAATGGACCGCGATTTTACAACAGCAGTCAATTAGGAATTGATAGCAATAATGAACAAGGTAGCCGCCGAAGGCTAAATAAAACAACACTAGATATTGAGCAACAGAAAGCGCTGATTGTCGCTCAAGGGGAAAATAATGCACCAATAACAAGAACGAGGAACAGGAACAGCAAGCATCAGCATAATTGCAGGCGGCAGCTAAAGGTTGAAGCTGACTACAACTAACTAGCCCCTGAATACCAAGAAATTGACCTTAGGGCGAATAGCAACAACAACAGTAATGCAGAATAAAACAAGCATCTGCATAGCAATAGGCGCTAGCTTGAAGATGGAACTGTCTATAACTGCCTAGCGACTGAAAGCGTTGAAGGTGATCTAAGGGCGAACTTATACAACAATAATAATGCAGAAAAACAGTAACATACATAAGAATAAGCGATATTGGAACCTATGAAATTGGGACAATATGAATGAGTTAAAAGTGATTCAACTGCAAATCTCCGGCCTTTAGAAATAGCATCAGCCCCAGAATTCATTCTCTTGTGACACCAGCAATCAACGTAGAACCCTCTTGTGATGCCAGAAATCAAAGAAGGCACATCGACAAAGTACTATTTCTATTTACACCAGGAGTCTTAATATCCAGCACGCAGACTCATTGATTTAAATCGCTTCTTGGACTCCAACATTCAAGTCTAAATATATTGATAAGAACATCTTCTCAAATACGATTACTCCTCTGAGACTTTCAAATATGAAGGCCAGAAAAGCAGTCTAAAGTCTACAGCGATTCTGCTGAGATATATACAAACGAAGGACAGAACAGTAATCTAAGGTTTTCACGGATCATACTGAGACTTACACATACCTAGGACAGAACAGCAGTCTAAGGTTTTCACCGATTCAACTGAGACTCGTACATACGAAGGACAGAACAGCAGTCTAAGATTATCACCGATTCTGCTGAGACGATGTCACGTAAACAAAATATGGAGCAAAATCTCAAGTACACCAACTAGGACGTACACGGGATCTAAGTTACATTTTCAATTAATCATCGTTAACAGTTTTTATTGTGATAATAAATAGTTTTGTAATAGAATAAAATGTCAAAATAAAAAGATAATTGCAAATTACTTTAATTAAATTCAGTTAACACTTTTCAACAATTGTAATAAAATTAAAGGACAAGATAAAGATATCATTGTAAACTCATTTTGCATCTTTGAAAATTTGTCTGTAACCGACCCCTGGAACCCGCTGAGCTTTTCCCAGCAATTTGCGCCGTTACACTACAAATGGGTTACGATATACGAATTTATATTCATTCATATAGATTCTCCAACAATCCATCTCGTCCTGCATTATTCAAGTTCTCTTGGAGTACCTTGGATGAAATGTTTGGGTCCGAGTGGGAAAATAGAACTGCAGAGTTATTTGCAAACTTCTAGGTGACAGCTTTGTCATTGGTTGGCATATGAGCAGCGTATAACATGTAGAGTAATGGGTCAAACAGACTCCCTCGGGAACTCAAGCTTGATTGGGGTATTCCGCTAAAATGAAGCTTTTGTGCTTTATAACGAATTTTCTGCACGAAACTTAGCTTAATGGTAACATAAATATATTCAAAGACTTTCAACTCAAGTAAAATCCATGCATGACATACTGTGTCGAATGCTTTCTGTAATGGCGAAGAATACAACTGTGACGAACAAATTTTAGATATAAATTTCCTCCTACATATTTATTGTTGTCATAACGCGCCCAAACGTAATATTTAACATAGGGGCCATGTGCTTAAACAACCAACCCTATATTATCCAATGACAAATTTCAGCCACACTAAATCTTTTGTTAAAAATATAAAAGAACAAAAGTAGGCGAACCAGATTTTGGCTTCGTTTGTTACGTTCTTTTGTATAAAATAATTCTCCATGACGTCAAACTATCAGGAGGTTAAATTTGGATTGAGAATTTCATTCAATACCAAGAATTGTATGAAGCAATAAACCCGAAGGATTCAATAGCAAAAAATTGTATGCAGCGAGAAACCCGAAAGATTCAATAGCAAGAATTGTATGAAGTGACAAACCCGAAGGATTCAATAGCAGGAATTGTATGAAGCGACAAACCCGAAAGATTCAATTGCAAGAATCGTATGAAACGACAAACCCGAAGGATTCAATAGCAAGAATTGTATGAAGCGACAAGCCCGAAGGATACAATAGCAAGAATTGTATGAAGCGATAAACCCGAGGGATTCAATAGCAAGAATTGTATGAAACGACAAACCAGAAGGATTCAATAGCAAGAATTGTATGAAGTGAAATATTTCAAATAAAATATATTAAGTACGAGACATTAATATTCTGTTGACGAACCCCGGACACCGCTGAGCATACCCCGGCTATTGAAAGGTTCGTTACAGTGGCACCCGATCAGGGACTCTAGTTTAAAAAAAAAATATTTAAAAAAAATACCAGAACATCAAGGGTCCAGGATATCATAGGTCAAGGAGATCAGGAATCAAGGACTTCCGAAGACCGCAAGGATTGTTTAAAAGAAGAAATGGAAAAAACCAGCTGGATCAACACACTCCGAAAAGATAAAATAGTGGCATACACCATCGAGTTCGGTGTAGACTCCACGGGAATAATGGACGAACTTCGCTGGCAAACAGCGCGAGCGACGAACAGGAGCGTCGGCTTGCTGAAATGGAAAACGGATAAAAAAAATTCCAGACTAGAATCAGTAGAGAGGAAATCCCAATGTCTCAATACACACGATAAACATCGTCGTCTATCGGCCAACTTTGTAAATTTTTGCCAAGAAGAACCAAGTGCTTCGCGGGATAACCTGCAGATGACACTACCCGATTCCCATCATCGAGAAGCCAATCACTATACGACTGTCATAGACCATGTACAGAACTGGACGATCAAGTTCGACAGCGGCTTTGATCCACTGGGGTTCCTTGAACGAGTGGAAGAGCTGTCAGAGGTGTATGGTCTTAATCGAGACATGCTTCCACGTACAATGTCGGAACTCCTGAAGGTTCACGCGAAACTTCACGAGCAGCACCACCACGACCACCACCAATACGCCACGAGATACAACCACGGGTCGAGCGCACGTAACCACGCGAAGCCAGGAACCGATAGGTAGCACCGGGCAACTGTACCAACAATGTGGTACCTATAAATCCACGAACAGCATGCAGACGATGAGGTCAATCTGACCAAATAGCGCGACACTGCCGCAAAGCCCAAGAACTTTTCTGTTGGGTGTGCGGAAAGAGAGGAACTAGAACAATTAAATGCTGTAGGACGGTAATATGATACGAGAGGGTCCGCAGCCAGCAACGAGGCATGGATCAGCCTACCGACAACAAGCCTCAAACGCAGTAATGGCACTACGCTACGATAGACAGCGTATCTGTGCCGCATTCACCATTGGCACAGAAAACATTACGGTCACACTGGACACAGGCGCCACAAGGGGTTTTGTCAGCGAGCGACTCATCTCCCATTTTGTTGCTACCACCGGTAGAGTAAACTCTACATACACTAGAGCACGGATGGCGGATGGGCGAACGAGAGATATTACTCAAGCGTTTGTGAAGTGCGTCAAGCTTGGAGGGAAGGTATGTCAGCTGGAGCTATTTATCATGCCCTACTCTACTGCTCGGCCTGGACTTCATGACACAGTAAGGCCTGTCCCTGACATGTGGACGCCAGGAAATCCAGCTAGGCCCCAAGACGGATGGTGTGCAATCACAAGTTCTCTGCCGCGAATCCACCACATCTGAAACCGATGCGTGAGGGTACATTCATCAGTAGTCTCGATCTGAAAAACGGGCATTGGAAGATACCAATGGAGGAGCACAGCAAGCAGTATACCGCATTCAAGGTGCCTAGCAGAGACCTCTTCCAGTAGCGTGTTATGCCTTTCGGCAACGTAGGCCATGGGCCTTATATACTTTTTCTCTAAGTATTCGTCTAGTAATTTCTGTAATTCGTTTTTTTCTGCAAAGGAAATGCATCTGGGGTGACAACTGAAAGGCTTTTCGATATGTAACACTAATCGCATTTCGCATTCTAGATCAGGAGAATTTGGTCGCTCTGGAAATAAATAATTATTTCTAAAAAGATCCAAGAATCGTTTTTTCATATGCCAGTCGACCACATCACCAACTTTTAAGTAATTATCTTTTCTACTCCTATACTCTAAATCTATTGCAATAATATCCATTTCAACATTTTTTAGTCTAACATTTTACTTGCACATAGTTTTATAATTTAGAATTTATTTTAAAACGTTCACATATAAGACAGTGTCTTTTAAATGCGGCAAGAAGTATCCCAATAACAATCAATTATATACAACAAAAATTACTTAAAACTAAGACTAAGAATGTAAATTAAATTAAACTAAATTATTAGATCAGACAAATAAATAAGTTAAGATCAGATAAATAAATAATTAAACATATAAATAATATGAATAAATAAATATTAGTGAAATTGTTGGTATATCAGAGGAAGGGTAACCAGACTTGGAAATCGGGAGGACATATGATTTTTGGGTGTTGAGCTTCAACCTATTAGCTATAGCCCATTGTGCTATTATGATCAAGTCTTCGTTTACCCTAGCACATAAATCAGACCAATAGGTGTGGACAAATACAATTGAAGGTCATCAGCATATGCATGCATGGTAATATGACGACTACTGAAAATGTCATCTATGAACAGTGTAAATAAAAGTGGACTAAGCACTGAGCCCAGGACTCAGACACACTCTTTCCCACCCTACCTCCCGTCCAAGAGCCCGATTATCAGCATCCATCTCCTCCACGACAGCAACCCGCTTCTCCATTTTTGCCACAGCAGACCTGACATTGATTAGCTCATCAGATAACTCACTCATTCTCTGCATAACTTTCTCTTCAGCTAGTTTGACAGCTTCAGTTATGCTTTGTGTCACCTGCTTAACAATGCACTCCTGTTGTAGTTGAAGCAAAGACAATATACAGAAAGACCTTTCATTGCTCTCTTGAGTGAGAATCAACATATTGAAATTGCTGGCAACCACATTGGAATTCAGATCGGTAATTTCACCAAGCAGTCGTGAATATGCATCCTCGGCAGTCACACACATGGCTATTGTTGTTCACACATTCGTATGAATAATTTAGTGTGTGTGTGTTTTTGTGTGTGCTCACAGCAGAAGCGACTAATTTGAAATCAAATTTTTATTTTCTGTTCTGTGTGGCTGGGGTAAAATACACAAGAATGAATTTTCTGTATGGCAAAGGTTTCTTATTCGGAAAGTGGGGCTTAAAATAAAGCATTTGTGGTTTTGCGTATAAGAAAGATTTGCCATGTCATGTCGAAGCATAATGTGTGCATATTGGAACACTTGACAATATTAAAGAAATATGCATGCATAGGATCTTTTATAAAGATCGATACAGCAAGTGGTAAAGGGTTGGACTATCAATTTTATGATGCCGGGTTCAAGTCCGCTGAGAAATATGTTTATTTTTATATTTTTTTAATTGTTCATCCTTTTTTTGAAAGCAAACTAATAATTATTTTTATAAAAAATATTAAGAATAGTTTCTACTTTAGCATAAATTATACAGTATTAAATAAATTTGCAAAACCACATTGAATTGCTGCTGCTATAGCAGATCATTACAGCAAAGAAATTTATACATACATATCTTCTAAAAATAGTTATAACGGTGTTTCTTAACTCACATACATATGTACATAAATTCATGTGGGCATGAAATTGTGTTAGTTTTGTACGATTTCAATACCTTTGTTTATGTTAGTTTTTTGATGCTTTGCGCAATTCGTCTGAAGAAGGTCATAAATTCCACAAAATCTAATCCAATCCAACATTACGTTCGTCAATCAATATATGCAATTTTAGGAAGTTTTTGTTTTTTCGTATATGGTATATTAAGTAAATTGTTAGATTGGTTTTTATTCTTATGGTAGGAAAAGGAAGAATTTTGCAGATGTATTAAAATTTTTGATATTTCTTTTATATTAATACATTATTTACAAAATAAAGATTAACTTAAATTAATATAATTAAATTAATAGCATTATAATATATAAAAAAACATGCAGTTGCATAGAAGAACTTAGACGGCAAATAATTAAAAAATAAAACTGAAAAGAAGTCCCAACTATTCACGAATATAGGTCAAGACAGATTATTTGATTTATATATATATATATATAGATATATTTTCTATATATGTATATATGTAAGTGGATACACAAGACAAGTGTAAGTGGACAAAGACAAGTTCACACGCATAAAGAAGAACGAAGTAGTAAGAAGTTTTTGCACATTTTTATTAGTTTCCATAACTCAAGTCTCCACGTCAAAGAGAATGTGTTGCCGGTTGTAGTATTTCGAATGGGAATTGTGAGTAAACATGGAAGCAAGTCGACTTGGGTAAGCCCTGCAGACATCATGTGTACATTTTTTGAGGTAAATGTCAAATGTAATGGGCAAAAAGACGCACCTTATATTACAAATTCTTTTACTAAACATTATTTATCCTAATATAAATTTAAAATTTCTTGGATTTTTAAATACTTCAAATAATTTTTTATAGATTTTTGATTATAATAATTTTCGATTATGAAGTGGAACACAATCATGGTTGAACTACATTTTTCCATAAAAAATAAATGTTTATAGATAGGTTATTGCATTATATACGGTTTTATTTACAAAACTTTTTAAATCAATTTATAACAAGAAGATATGCACTTAATACTAGATATTGAAGTTCATAAAATTTACTTCAAACCTGAACATCATATACTATGTAAATGCGGAGAATCAGTGTTCATAGATATGTATGCACATATTCATGTACGTACAAGTGGTTTAATTTGTTATAAAATGCGATTACAGTATTTCAAGCTGATCTGATAAAGAAAAAAAAGGTTTAAAACCTTGTACACTCATATGCATGTATGGATGTATATGATTTGCCAAGGTTGATTTTCATAATATACATCTTCTATAACAGGCATGAAATAATTCTGCTCTAGTTTTGGTCCAGTAAAATGATATAATACTGGTTAATTTATGGAAGATAATAAAATACTTTTACTACTATTTATAAAAATGATTATTAATATAAAAGAAAATCCGATAAAACACAGCATTTTGCTGGGGCTCGAATCCTAAAAGCCACAAAAACTATAGACCAACCCGTGCACCATTGAGCTAAAGACAACTATACTATATTTGTTGATTTTGGAGTACATTAGAGAGTCAAAGTATTTGCTGGTGCAATTCTGAATTAACTAAAATTTCTATAATTCTGTACATAACATTCCCCAAAAAATAACTTTTAGTTTTCTGCTGGTGCAGCCATGAAGTTTTGCTGTGCAATTCGATGGTGGCTTTTTTGGGGATAAAACAATAAATTAAATAAATACATATTATTTATTAACTTTATACACCAATTTTTTCTTTTTTTACTAATTTACAATATAAATTTTAAAAATTTTCCCATAATTAGTTATAATGCCTCGTCTTCGATTGCTATGATTGAAATTCGTTTTCATTCCAATTCCAACAAGTAAATAAATTGCATTCTTGCATTCATATCCGTACTCACATATGCATGCCGTAAACATGAAAGCAAGCATACACACGCACATGGAGTAAACACACACGCTCATATAGAACGCAAACACCAGAATGTGTATCGACATGTTTTCCCTTTGCATTGCCGAGCACACTTCGGGTTTTGGTCCAATAGGCAGCCACGGTTTTTTAACTCATTTCGCTGAGTGAAGAGAGCGATGTAATGTCTTTATAGTATATTGTCTTTGGTTGAAGCTTCTCTTCAAGCAGCTGTAACCAATTTCGTGGTAGTGGTGAATCACCAAGTTTCTCTTGTAGTTGAGTAGGATTCAAATACTGCGGCGAAGAGACGGACGTCAATTTTTTTGGCGCGGCTCTTCGATTGGTAGGCATTACTTTCAAACCACAAAACATTCAACTTGAAAGTCTTTAAAAACAAACAATCACTTCAAGAAAAAAACAATTCCGGCTCTCCAATTTCCAACGTCTATTCGGCAATCATTACACACATATTGTATTTTATCATTTCGTTTGTTTTCTAATTTTATTACATTGTTAGATTTGTTCACATAAATTTTTTCTAATGATGGTACATCTAAATTTATGACATCGCTAAAATTGTTTACTTCTAAACTTGAGTTATTCGAAAATGTATTGTTTAAAAATTTTCTGTCTGCGTTACTAAATTCTTCACAAATTTGTTCATAATTATTTTGTTCTTGGATCAAACTATTTTTAATATCGAAACCGAGTATTAATTTCGAATGAGATACAAAAACGCTGCCCAAAATGGCATCGTGACTCATAGTATCATTATGAACCCCCATCAAATCGAAGGGTACTTCAAAATTTTCAACAGCTATTACACAAGATATTTTTCCAAACCCCTGTAATTTACTTTTATTTATTCCGTAAAATTCACTTTCATATTCGTTACAACATAAAATGTTAAATTCATTTGATGACGGTAGGTCCTCACGAAACTAATGGGGCTGCCGGTATCTACCAGTGTCTGAAAATCAAAGTTTATTTTCTTATTATCTACAATATGTTATAGATAACCTTAACTAAACTCATGTAATGATTTTGCTCCAAATTCGCATCGATGGGCGTTCAGGGCAGTCACACACTCCATGGTATTTGCTGCCACACTCATAGCAAGTACCTGGCTCGCTTTTTGGTTTTCGGCATTCCGATTTCCAGTGCCCCAAGCTGTTGCAATTGAAACACCTGATCTTCTTCTTGTTGACACCCACTATTAGCTGCTGCTGTTTTTGGGCTACCTTACGCTGTTGCTTAAGCTGTACCTTGGAAAACGCTTGCATGAGTTGTGCACGAGTTTTAAAGCACTGTATAAACGCTTGCATTTGCAGCTGTTCATCGGGGATACCCTCAACCAGCTCCTGTTCCTCCAACTGTAATGCATTGGCCAAAGCAATTTTACCATTAAAATAGTCGGCAAAAGTTTCACCGACATTCCATTTACGCGCCTTGAAGCGCTGGCACAGCATCAACTTGCTCTCCTTATTACCGAAAACACTTTCCATGAGCGACAACAGCTGATCCACCTCATTAGTGGCACAATTTACGTTGCTGTGTAACCAATTTAATGCCTATCCTTTAAGCTTGCTTAAGATTAGAAAACGCATTATATGGTCGCTTAAACGAGTGTATAGCTGATGCATACACTGCGTACTTGTTTCATCCAGAACTCAAAAGAGGAGCTTTCGTCAAAATTTGGTACTAACTCTTTCACAAGGCTCAAAGGCGTTGACTGCTCAACCTCTAAATTGACAGGCGCGTTCTTGGTTCTTGGCTGCGCGTTCAACTGCAGCTCTCGTTTTAGTAACTCATTTTCGCGTTTCAGGAGTTCTCGCTCACGTGTTATTAGTTTAGTTCATAGTTTTCATTAATCTTCACTTTCGTTGTCAGACTCATGGCTGGCTACGTCACCGCCACTTTCTGGTTCAGCATCAACACCAATTGCGTCCGATTCAGGACACTCGCCACGTTCTTCGGTAGAGAACGCATTTAGACATAGCAAAAGCGACGCCTTATTGCCACTCATTGGCAACTCCAACCGACGCAGCCACTGGCGCAGCTGGATGATGGTGTAATATTCACTATTTACAGTGGTCCCACTGTACCATCATTTCTAACCACGTTAGGATCTGTGTTATCCATTATCCGGAAAAATATTTGCAGTATTCCATTCGAATTAAAATTTGAGTTGAATTTTGATAAATTTATAAGTTCACAAAATAAAACGAACCGGTGTCTTCGACTTTAAATAGGTATATTCTGTCTCTTTATTTTTCACATTCCTTAAAATATTTCTTTAAAAAAACGAAGCAGCGTGTAAAGCAAAACAAATGAATATCGGTTGCCGTTATCGTTACCGACATTGTTCTGCCCTTTACAAGTTGAAGTAAATAAAGTACATATGTATATATTAAATATTATGAAGTTCATAAACATTTAAAGTATATAGAAACCACAAAATTGTACAAACTTAAATAAGTACAGTAAACGACAATGTACCAGAGTTAACGGGGGTTCTTAGTCTACTTTGATAAATGATGTTGGTGTGTGATCGTCATACAGTAGGCACTGAATATAACAACCTTACAGAGTATGGTACCATCCACTGATTATCAATTTAAATTTGATTTGGCTCGTGTGTGCACATTTGGTTCGTATTTACTCATTTTTCGGCTCGTCATTTGCGTGTTGTTGAATGTCCGTAACTCCAAACGAACATGCGGTTTCAAAAGAAGAAACACCGTAAAATATTAAATTTTGGTTCGATTGATACAATATGATCATGTATGAAGCGACCAAAAACGGTGTAAATAAGAACCACGTGTATGTATGTACACGCATACAAGTTAACACCATTTATGCTATTTCCCACACTCCCGCATTAAATACCAAGAATGATCCAACAGCTGCAAGCATAGTGATGAGATCTACCCGCACATTAAATACCAACAACGATCCAACACCTGCAAGCATATTAATGATGACGACAAGTCGATGCAACACCTGCAACCATAATAATGCTGACGACAGGTGTACGCTATTTCCCGTGGGAAACCTATAACAATTTCGACATGATAACAACGGTAGCAAGGTTTAGAGCTAAGTAGGATAGAATTAAGTTGACTGTTGTAAATTAGGATTTTAAGAATAAGATGTGGCCTGCCACCAATTAAAAATATAAATTGTGTTTTGTTTTTGTCTTTACTGCAAAACATAATTTAATTTACATATCAGAGGTACATTCGATTAATCCTCAAACATTCATTGCTTCGTGTGCACCGCATGTTCGTTTCGAGTTCGGATATGAAGATGTGTATGAGTTCGCATTTAAAGTGTTCGTAACAGCTACAAAATAAAAATTACAAGAAAGTTTTGGTTTCGAGTCTTTCGGGTATGAACATGTAGACGCTAAAACACTGCAAGAATATATTCTATTTGATAATTGCATTGCTGCACTTACTGTATTAATACCCTGTAGTCGAAGAATATCAACAACGAAACGAATAGAGACGAGAGGGAAAGCTTACTTATTCCAATAAAACATTGTTCTCTCTTCTCACAGCGTACACTGCACGTACGTTCGGTAAGCATGAATACTGCAGTGTTTATGTTCAGTGTTCGATAACTTCACAAAGTATTCAAAGTATTCGGAAATTAACAGTTACAGCGAATATTGAGATGAAGTGCAAATTATTTTGTATGTAGTTTGCAAATATTGTAGATGTGTTTGTAATTTGGTTAGTTATATATATATATATATATATATATATATATATATATATATATATATATATATATATATATATATATATATATATATATATATATATATATATATATATATATATATATATATATATATATATATATATATATATATATATATATATATATATATATATATATATATATATATATATATATATATATATATATATATATATATATATATATATATATATATATATATATATATATATATATATATATATATATATATATATATATATATATATATATATATATATATATATATATATATATATATATATATATATATATATATATATATATATATATATATATATATATATATATATATATATATATATATATATATATATATATATATATATATATATATATATATATATATATATATATATATATATATATATATATATATATATATATATATATATATATATATATATATATATATATATATATATATATATATATATATATATATATATATATATATATATATATATAGACACACGTTTGAATCACTCAATCACTATATTTATCAGTGCTTTAAAGCAGCTTTCTGCGCCTCCAAAAACTTTTTCAAACCATATATACACGTTTGAATCACTCAATCACTATATTTATCAGTGCTTTAAAGCAGCTTTCTGCGCCTCCAAAAACTTTTTCAAACCATCCTATCATGTTTCCTTCGCCAACTAAAACTAACATTATAGATTCAATCCATTCAATCTCAATGAATTTGAAGCCAACTTAAAACACCTTACTGGCACTTACTGGCACTGGCCTACGATAAAATCACTTGCCCAAAGCTCAAAAATTCTCCGAGACCCAACAAAGATATTTCACTATTAGACTCCTAGCGTCCTAAATCGCTACTCCCCTGCATAAGCAAGCTATTAGAAAAAATGGTTTCACTTTCACAATTGACACTTTATATTATTTAGATCACCTGATATCAAACAACTTATCTAATAAGAACCATATTAATTTTGAGGAGGCATTCGATTGAGTTGGTATTTACATGGTTCTAAAAAATCTACACGAGCTAAAAATCGGTCCAAAACTATATAATTATATAAAAATATTTTTATTGAATTGGACACTATTTTGCCGAGTCAACAATGTTCACTCCTCAACTTATCCACTCCAAGCTGGTATACTACAAGGTTCCCCATTGTCGGTAACATTATTTTTATTAGCTTTTGATGACTTAAGTCGGCTTCTTCTAAGGCAGAAAAACATCAGTCACTGCGTTTACGCAGGTGACCTATACTTGCTATGCCACAAAAAAAATCCAAATGAAATTCTTACCAACTTCGATATTGCATTAGCAACAATCGATAATTGGTCCCAGAATTCTGGCGCTAAAATTGCAATAAATAAGTACAAGCACTTGTACATTTGTCAGAAACATAACTGCAGTCCCATTAACAGTAAACATAATACCCACATTATTGTAAATGTAAATATTCTTAAAATATTAGGTTTAGTATTTGAATGTAAAAATAATTTCAGAGAACGTTGTAATAGCTTAAGAAAAAGCCTAGTTGCCAGGTTAAATATTGTTAAGTATTTTTCATCCTATAAAAGTCGTGTACATACAAACACACTACTTAAAATAACAAAACTGACAATACTATCCAAAATCGACTATGAACTTTCCATACACGGAAAATAAGCTAAAAGCTCATTAATACGAATTCAATTACCATTCCGCCATCATACGAACTCTTCGTGCGTTTAAAACTACACGGACTGTCAAGTTTCTTGCTGAAGGAGGATTCACCTGTATTGAAGATAGAATACTGTTTATTAGATGCCGCCAAACTCCTAATCCTCATAGTAACAAAAACTCAGTGCTCTCCAAACAGATTCAATAGCTGAAGTCACGAAAGCGGCCTGCGGTAGTGGACGCAAATGGTATCACGAGGAGCCATGGATTACTCCCACCTGCTGGCAGCGCATTTGACACAGAAGTACAAACTATAACAGCCCTGCTTCTAACCAAAGCCTCAAAAACAGACATAATATGCACTGACAGCCTATTAGTATTTGAAGGCGCAAAAAACATGACTAACTGCTCTGAACCAATTATGGCTATAAAGCAATTGCTAATTGAACTAAACAAGAAGGTGAGATTAATTTGGATACCAAGTCATGCAGGGATATCCACATTAATACGAATACTCAGAAAAAGCAGCGAAATTAGCAGTGAAGTCTCCACCGCGCACGTTTATGCCGTTCGCAAACACGTTTGTAGCAAAGGTCGCATCACCCTATGCCATCAAGAAAACTATCATAAACTGGCAGAACTACAATCATGAATACAAGTCCTTCAACACTAACCATACTGCCGTTATACTTCAATCATCGACCACTGCTGCAATGAACAGATGCTTCGTTAGACTTCGGTTAGGACATACAAACATCACACACGGACACCTACTAAAAAAGGAATCGCCACCTATATGCCAGTTTTGCCGTATTTCCCAACTCACAGTCTCCCACATCCTCGCAGATTGCCAACTCATCACCCGCTCCTGAAATTCTAACCAAAGAACGATCAATTTACTTTGTGAACCTTCCAAACTATTTTTAATTTGCATAATTTGAAGAAAAAAAAACTGTATCCACTATTTAATTTAATAAATTTAACATTTATCTTTTATCTAAAATTAATTTAAACAAAAGCCGATATCTCTGGCAGGCTATTGCTTTCTTAATTATAATTTTAATTAATAATAATAATAATAATATATATATATATATATATATATATATATATATATATATATATATATATATATATATATATATATATATATATATATATATATATATATATATATATATATATATATATATATATATATATATATATATATATATATATATATATATATATATATATATATATATATATATATATATATATATATATATATATATATATATATATATATATATATATATATATATATATATATATATATATATATATATATATATATATATATATATATATATATATATATATATATATATATATATATATATATAAATATATTTATATATATATATATATATATATATATATATATATATATATATATATATATATATATATATATAGTAAGTTGGCTCACCCGTTGATAGGTGGGACAGGCTATTTTGTTGCATAGCTTTATGTAGTTGGAGTTGGAGTTGTTATTCTAGACACCCATTGCGGAAGCTTAGAATTATAATCACCCCCAGCGATGGATCTTGATCTTAGGGAGTTATACAGTTATTGGAACTGTTCGCAGTTAACTGGATGGTTGGGAGGACAATATACCGCTGCAATTGTTATGGAGCTTTCATAATCGTCAATTGTTATAACCGTTGATTGCATGTATTTCTTGTTATAAGATTAGTACTCTACATGTGCAATACTGTTACGAAAATTACAGCAGTTCCTCCACACCGCAGTGCTGCTGGGTGGTTTGTAGAGTATACGAATAAGTCATATCGCGGAATTTTTGAGAAACTTTTTTCAGTGAAATGGGTTTCAAATATCAGCATAATGTCAGCTAGGAAAGCTGATATTTCATGGATATGATGACTGAGCCCATTGCCATTCCAGATTGGTATTTTTAATGATTTATTTATTTGGACATATTTGCTACGACTGTGGTTAGTACATTAAGTAATGTAATCGTTTGACCCATTAATATTTTAAGCATGCTAGCATGATTTGTGTATTTTGATTGTTGAGCGGAATGGTTTGGTTAGTATTGGTTTCGTACTATATTTGCATACGACGTTGTTGTGGAGCAGATCTTTGTAGCGCTTCCTGGTTAATGTTCCTCGCTTCTCTGTTTCTGAATGCTGGCAACGACTTTTGTTGCAGTTCTTTGTAGACAGTGCAACCTTTATTGTTAGCGGGATGATTGCCTTCGCAGAGCACACATCGAACGTCTTGTCCGACGAGTTTACAGGAACATTCGGAAGTAAGCTGGTTTCCTGTACATTTAACGCATCGTCGGCTACGGATGCAGTATCGCTTGATGTGTCCGTAACGTTGGCATCTGACATATTAAGGAATTTGACGTACTTTTCTATGTGGCTCAATTTTAATTCGTGTGATTAAAAGTGTATTACATTCGTATATGTGTTTGTTATTGCTGCATTGCTTCAGACTGATGTAAAAAGCGGAAGCGGCTTTTTGTAGTTCTTTGCCTATTATTGCAAACGTTAACAACTTTATAACCCAACTCCTCAATTGCTTCGATTGGAGTTGAACAGTGCATATCTTTTAGTACTACATTAAAGTATCTTTCCTGCTTCAATTTAAAAGTATGAAATTAAGTGTTCTTTTCGTTTAAGGCTTTTGTAATGACTGAGTATTTTTTAGCAGACTTTGGATGTATTTTGACAACGTCTTCGTTTATAACTCTGAGTTCAAATTCTTTCTGATAAAGTACTTGAAGTAATTATTTTAGGGGAATTTTATTACTCACGCCTAAAAAAAAATTGGGATGAGGTATGGGTTCTCTTCGGACGTCAGTACAATCCCAAGAATCAGAAACGCGAAGCGCCCATTAAGATTTTTTTCCTTCCATACTTATCGCCCCACCCTAATATATATATATATATATATATATATATATATATATATATATATGGTGATTGAAAGCTACAACAAATTATTATTTATTAAAACGTTAATACTTTTGCGTACCTGTAGTGAGACCTGCCCCGTTGACTGCTGCTCCAGGTGGCGGTGTTCCTGGTGGTAACCAGGGTCTTCCTCGGGTGCTAAAAATTGAAATTTTATTTATTTCCACTCAATCTAAAAACAGTTAAAATAAGAGAGAGATCAGCAAATAAATACAACAGCATCTGCCTCACAGCTGCTATCTCATTGACAAAATCAGTTCAATATATTACTTTGTAAAAGTTGTGTATGCACTAAGGGAGTGTGTTCTTCGCTCCCCCGAAGGGGTTTCCAAAAATATTAACACACAAGCGGAAACAATCGCCACAAATACTGGTTGTGATCAATGCAGTACGCTAGAATCCAGAAAAAAATATAAGCTAGGGTAATCGATGTAAAAATATCACTGGTATGGTGACTTCAACGAGCCTTAAACTCCCACAATTATGAGTGGAGGCCTCTGGAATATGGCAGAAAGCACCTAGCTCAAAGAGGAATACATCCAGCCCAAGCGTAGCATCGCGTCCCACTCCAAAACAATCCAAATTGGATAACTACTGGCACGTAAAGATGCAAGTACTGACGTCCGAAGAGAACCCATACCTCATCCCAATTTTTTTTTAGGCGTGAGTAATAAAATTCCCCTAAAATAATTACTTCAAGTAATTTATCAGAAAGAATTTGAACTCAGAGTTATAAACGAAGACGTTGTCAAAATACATCCAAAGTCTGCTAAAAAATACTCAGTCATTACAAAAGCCTTAAACGAAAAGAACACTTAATTTCATACTTTTAAATTGAAGCAGGAAAGATACTTTAATGTAGTACTAAAAGATATGCACTGTTCAACTCCAATCGAAGCAATTGAGGAGTTGGGTTATAAAGTTGTTAACGTTTGCAATAATAGGCAAAGAACTACAAAAAGCCGCTTCCGCTTTTTACATCAGTCTGAAGCAATGCAGCAATAACAAACACATATACGAATGTAATACACTTTTAATCACACGAATTAAAATTGAGCCACATAGAAAAGTATGTCAAATTCCTTAATATGTCAGATGCCAACGTTACGGACACATCAAGCGATACTGCATCCGTAGCCGACGATGCGTTAAATGTACAGGAAACCAGCTTACTTCCGAATGTTCACGCAAACTCGTCGGACAAGACGTTCGATGTGTGCTCTGCGAAGGCAATCATCCCGCTAACAATAAAGGTTGCACTGTCTACAAAGAACTGCAACAAAAGTCGTTGCCAGCATTCAGAAACAGAGAAGCGAGGAACATTAACCAGGAAGCGCTACAAAGATCTGCTCCACAACAACGTCGTATGCAAATATAGTACGAAACCAATACTAACCAAACCATTCCGCTCAACAATCAAAATACACAAATCATGCTAGCATGCTTAAAATATTAATGGGTCAAGCGATTACATGTACTAACCACAGTCTTAATGTACTAACCACAGTCGTAGCAAATATGTCCAAATAAATAAATCATTAAAAATACCAATCTGGAATGGCAATGGGCTCAGTCGTCATATCCATGAAATATCAGCTTTCCTAGCTGACATTATGCTGATATTTGAAACCCATTTCACTGAAAAAAGTTTCTCAAAAATTCCGCGATATGACTTATTCGTATACTCTACAAACCACCCAGCAGCACTGCGGTGTGGAGGAACTGCTGTAATTTTCGTAACAGTATTGCACATGTAGAGTACGAATCTTATAAAAAGAAATACATACAATCAACGGTTATAACAATTGACGATTTTGAAAGCCCCATAACAATTGCAGCGGTATATTGTCCTCCCAACCATCCAGTTAACTGTGAACAGTTCCAATAACTGTATAACTCCCTAAGATCAAGATCCATCGCTGGGGGTGATTATAATGCTAAGCTTCCGCAATGGGTGTCTAGAATAACAACTCCTACTACATAAAGCTATGCAACAAAATAGCCTGTCCCACCTATCAACGGGTGAGCCAACTTACTGGCCAACAGACAATAACAAGCTTCAAGACGTTATCAATTTTTTTATGTCCAAAAGTGTACCAAAAACAAACACTTCCCTGGAGTCGTGCCTGGACTTGTCATCACATCACTCACCGATAGTTCAGATCACTATGAGGTTCAGATCAGAGCAAGCACAATCTGTTTGCACAACAAAAGCACAAATTGGGAGTTGTTTATACAAACCATTATCGAGAATCTAGTCACCAATATTCCTTTAAAAAACAACACCAATATAGATGATGCAGTAGAAAAGTTTAACTCAACCATTCAGCATGCTGCATGGACTTCCACATTGGAATCCAGCTATATAAGTAAACATCGTGATATAAGCCAGATTGTTAAGGAGCAACTAAAAGAAAAGCGTAGACTGCGTCGAATTTGGCAAATGACCAGACGCCCCTATGACAAAAACCGGTACAATTGCGCTACAAAGCAACTCAAAAACGCCCTCAAATGCAGAAATAGTCGCCTTCCCAGGCTTCAAGTTATTTTCTATGGAAAGCTTCAAAAAACTAAAGCAACCAACATCACATGTTGCACTTATTAAATGAAAGATGGCGGATGGGCAGATCTGTTCATTTATTGCAGGTATTTGAACCATTTCCAAGCAAATACCCACACGAAGACATAATAATAGCTGGATTACTAGATGCCCCCTATCAAATGGATATTCCGATCCAGCATTTTAATATAAAATAAGTTAGAGGAACTATCAACAAAACGCAAAAAGACAAAAAAGCGCCGGGATATGGCCTTATTATGAACAGAATGATGAAGAAGCTACCAGATTGAGAATATAAATTCATTGCCCAATTATTCAATGCGATTATCCGAAGTAAACACTTCCCAAGCCAATGGAAAGTAATTCAAATTGTCCTTGTTCCCAAACCTGGGAAACCGGCAGAAGTGGTCACCTCATAGAGACCAATAAGCTTGCTTCCGATACTATCTAAAGTGTTTGAGAAACTGTTTTTGAAGCGACTCCTCCCAACCATCGAGCCAAAATAGCTTATACTTCCCATCAATTTGGATTCCGAAAGCATCACGCTACGATAGAGCAAATAAACCTGGTAAATGCATTTGCACAGAATGCACTAGAAAATTGAGAATACTGTTCAGCCGCATTCTTGGATATCACCCAAGCATTCGACAAGGTGTGGCACCAAGGGTTACTGTACAAATTGAAAATCCATTTTCCCTATCACTACTTTGCCATATTAAAGTCCTACTTAGAAAGCAAATTCTTCATGGTCAAAGTTAACAGCGGCGTAACTTCCCTCTACCCAATCCAAGCTATTGGATCGCACAAGGGAGCGTTTTAAAACCTGTGCTCTACACACTATACACGACTGATCTGCCTCTGACTGATACCACATACACTGCAACTTTTGCAGATAATATTGTTGTAATGGCAATAAAAATCTTGAGATAGCTTCGTAGGATTTGCAGGGGAGCCTGAATCAAATCGACTTATGGCTAGACACGTGGCAAATAAAAGCAAATGCAATCAAATCAGTGCAAACGACTTCTACCATATCTGCAGTTTCTTCCCTACCAGTGACACTAAATAACTGCACATTGCCACAAGCAGACCATGCAAAATACCTTGAGCTTTACCTGAATCGTCGCCTTACGTGCCGTTGTCACATCTTCTCCAACCGGAAACGACTTGGACTAACATTTAGGGCATTGTTCTTGCTTCTTTGACAAAGGTCGGCCCTAGCATTGAAAATAAAGTCCTTATAGATAAGGTAATGCTGAAACCCATATGGATTTATGGTATTCAAATTTGAATTTGGAGATCATCATCCAAGTCAAACCTGGACATCCGAACCACACATACGCAATTGCAACTACTGTTGTAACTTATCTTGTCAAAAAATTCGTTACAAAAATAATCTTCATATTCACAGAATTGACGACTATTGACTTACTCACATTTACAGAATGAATACGGTAAAAAAGGTGACAACTATGTCTACTGACGAATATTCACAAGAAATTGTAAACTTTATAGAATGTATCCTAGAAGGTTAGTGTGATCAGGCTTAATTAGCCTGCCACTAACAAAAGCAATTTACTATGGCACCACTGAAATGTAACAGAGAGAGAGAGACCTAACGGAACAAAAGAGGGGTAATAATGAGACAGAGTTGATTAGAGTATGTGGTGGAATGAGACAGTACATGGACAGAATTTGATCAGTCAGTTCACCACCTGCAGTTAGCGTAGTTGTCTGGCTGGACAGATTACAACAGCTATAGACCCAGGATAAATTCCTGGGAGGGTTCATAATTGGTGTGCTGTTAATTTCTGAGACATAATAAAAAATGCTTGGGGAAAAATTGCCTTTCATTGAAAGATATATGATGAGGACAAGTGGCGTGTCCGAAATAGCTATAAGATCTACCAAAAAATGTTTCAATAATTCTTCTTCTTCTTCTGAAAAATTATTACGGTGGCATAACCACACATACGCAATTGCAACTACTGTTGTAACTTGTCTTGTCATTCAATTCGTTATAAAAATAATCTACATATTCACAGAATTGACGAGTATCGACTTATTCACATTTAAATAATAATATTAAAATTCAAAATAGACGAATAATATTTTGCATTCAACTAGAAATAAAGAAAAAATAATTTGTACATTTTATTTAATTACATTAAATGATGATATAGAAATGTCAATAGAGCACGCACGAAATACACCGAGTATAAAATACAGAAACAGATATGTCATAGTAAAATAACATTGTTAAAATTGTTACACTAAATATAATTTCACTTACAAACAGTTCTATCTTAATTTGGCTTCCATTGATTATTATTATTTTAACAAAAAGAATATATTCAATGCGCACAGCTTAACTACATAAAATGCTGATATTGAAAACAACTTGACGTTGAATGATTTGTAAAAAAATTGGTTTAGTGCACTGTTTATCAACTTCACGACGAAAATTAGTGCATTGTACCTTTAGCAACTTCACGCTGAAAAATACTAAATACTATATCAATTCTCAATGAATCCTCATCAAAAATTTACCGCTGATAGTATGCAAAATTAGAAAGGAATGTACGATTTTCTCAGAAGTGTAAATTTATTCCGCTTTTTTTATAACTGAGACGAGCTGCATTGTATGTAGATGCAGATACATACAACAACACCGACCACACCAACAACAATAACAACAACACCGACAATAACAATAACAAAATGGACAAAAAAACATTTTCGTAAATATCTCGGCGCCAGGGGTACCTACGGGGTCCAAATTTTATCAATGACTTTAATTTTCTTTAAATATTAAATATTATATGCTATGAATTTGAAAAAAATCGGTCCATAAATAACGGCTGTATAAAAAAGTGGTCGCTGGCGCCACCTATGGGCAACAATCGGAAGAAAACGGAAGAGACACCTTCCTGCAGACCAAACTAACATATGGACGTCCCAGAAGCAAAACCGGCCAACTCCACTTTTCTGAAATTTCCATGTTTTAGCTTTATGGAGTTCAGAAAAGCATAATCTCGCATTATTTCAAATCCCCTTTCAATACATTAAGAAGAAGCATTATTAAAATGCAAGTTTGTTTTTGCTTCCAAAAAAAAAAACAATTTTTTCTTGGAAGCAAAACCGTCCAACTCCAGTTGAAGCTGTACTATATACTGCATTAAGGTACCTTTATCCACAAATACTCTTTAATTGTGATATTAAAGAGTGCATTTATGATAGGTCATAATTAAAGAAACTCTAATGAAGCTTCTTTACTTAAGGTTGTCAGCCCATAGCAAATAAAAAGGCAAACTCATTAGACCAGAGTATTTCAGTTTTTTCTTGTTGTTTGTTTCTATAAAATTTAAAGGTTATGCTAAACAAAAACAAAAAGTGTGTTGTTGTAGAGGAGAATTACAACAAAGTATTCTGCGATGAACTATACGGTTTGGTTAATGCATTAGGAAAAATAACGGTATTTTTCTGTTCTGTTTAAGCATTTTCGTTACTCTTTCAAATCGATGAGTTGTAAATGTTTTTACAAAGTCTACAGTTTAGTGTGAATCATTAAGCGGATCTTTAATGACGTTTTTGTTTTTCTAAAAAATTCAATATAAAAAAAATGGAAGTGGATAGATGTGGTTGTAGTGTTGTGCAAAGTGATAACTCTGATGATTCTCCTATACGTATTGTAGGTAGAAGCACACAATTAATTCTTCTCTCACAGTTTTCAATTGAATCTAATAATGAAATTAGTATAACAAAAACTACAGTTGGACGAAAAAAAATAAAAAAATCTTCAAATTGGATTCGAAATTCTAATAGGCGTAAAAAAATATATGGGCAATTTTATAAAAGTATTTCTGGAAATCGTATGAGTGCAAAAACATTTGCAGACGTGTCATGTCGTTGTAAAAAGGAATGCAATAACAAAATCTCCACAAATCAAAGAAAAATGGCGATGAAAGAGTTTTATAAATTGAAGACCCAACAAGCACAGAATTTATTTATAAGAGGTTGCATTAAAGTAAAAAAAATTGAAAGAAGACGTCCTGTGGACAACAGCAAAAATAAAGTTAGGTTACATTCACGTGAATATTTTATTCGAAATATAAATCTATATGACATTTCTGTGTGCAAAGCATATTTTAAACAAACGTATCAAATAAGTAATCATCGAATTCATAAGGCATCTTTGAATGATCAACGAGGAAAACATTTCCCAGCCAATAAAATTGATGATACTCATGTACGCTAACACATAAGTTCATATCCAGCATACACCAGTCATTATGCCAGACTATATAATCCAAACCGTAAATATTTGTGTCCCGGACTAACGGTATTTAAAATGTATCAAATGTACAAAGAACAATATGTGGAAGAAAATATAAATCCAGTTAAAGAATCATACTATCGGAACATATTCTGCACTAAATTCAACTTGCATTTTAAACCACCATACAAAGATACATGCCAAACTTGTGATTCCCTTCAAATAAGAATTAAAACATCGGATATTGAAGACATTGAGGTGTCAAAATTAGAAAAGGATGCTCATCTAAAACACGCAGAAAATGCTCGGAATCAAATGTCTACTGATAAAACTATATCATCTGAAGATGTTTTTGTATTTTCATTTGACTTAGAGAAAGCGCTAGCGTTTCCAAAACTTACTACATCTGCTGCGTACTATAAACGTAATTTATATGTATATAATTTTGGTTGTCATGATTTAAAACAAAATAATATTCACATGTTTGTTTGGCCAGAAACTGAAGGTTAGCGAGATTCTCAAGAAATTTCATCATGCCTTATAAAATTTATAAAAAGTTGTGCCCGAAGTTGCAAACAAATAATTACATACTCAGATTCATGTACCGGCTAGAACAGAAATATCAAAACTGTTTTAAGCTTGTTGAAATTGGTTCAAAGTTCTGAAACAAAGGCTGAAATAATTGAAATGAAATTTTTAGAAAGTGGTCATAGCTATTTACCGAATGATTCAGATTTCGCTGTAATAGAGTCAAGTTCTAAAAAAGTGTAAAATATCTATTCACCAAAGGATTGGTGAAACATTATAAAATCCTGTATAAAGAAAACCCCGTTTCATGTTGTAGAAATGACACGTAATGACTTTTTTCTACAAAACAGCTAGAAGATGCAATAAATAATAGAAAAAAAAACTATTGACGGTATACCACTAAATTGACTAAAAATGCGATGGATTAAATTGGAAAGATCAAAACCCTACAATATACAATTTAAATACAATTTTGTAGAAGATTTGCCATTCAGCATCATAGATATTAAAAAAAAAGAAACTGGAAGGCCACAACATTTTGGAAATATCGTGCAGTCAAAACTATACCCAGCTGGAAGATGTATTTCCAAAGAAAAATTAAAAGACATAATGGGTCTGATAAAATTTATACCACCTATTCATCACTCATATTATAGAAATTTAAGGATAGATCGCCATCTAAAGGAAAATGAATCGGATAACGAGGACATAATTTATAATGAATGAAGAAGAAATTAAATTCAAGTATAAAAATATCATATCTCTTTAAAAAATATCTTACCTCATTAAAAATTTTAAAAAGTATGTCAAATGGTGTAATAAAATTTATTAAAAGTTGAATACAAACACACTTTTTCTTTCGAGTCTTGTTCATTATTTTATTAGTGTTTGTAAAAAAAAAATATAAAAATTTGGAGGCAAAACCGTTCAACTCCAGTTTTTACCCGTAAACTAACGTTTCCTTAGTCATTACCCGAAGCACATCATACATTATACCAAACAAATACCCATGATTGGAAGGTACTATTGCACACTTAAGATCTGTCATGTCCGTTTAAAAATTCAACTTACGTAGAATTTTAAAAACTAAGTCAAACGACTTTGTCGATTTTCTCGAAAAGGGTTTTGATGGAGTTGGCCGGTTTTGCTTCTAGGCCGTCCATATGTTGAAAATTTGGTGTTATTTGGTTGGCGGTTTTCGAGTTTTCGGATTACAAACCCTGCACCAACGTTTTTATATATTAAGATATATATAAATATATATATATATATATATATATATATATATATATATATATATATATATATATATATATATATATATGCATATATATATATATATATATATATATATATATATATATAAAAATATATAAATATATATATATATATATATATATATATATATATATATATATATATATATATATATATATATATAATGACATCGCAATAGAGCGAACTTACAGCTCAGTGTAAAAGATATCAAAGTTTTGCAAAGAAGTGTTAATTTATATTAAGTATTTTAAGTTAAGTTTGAATAGATGAAATATTAAATAAAACAAAATCTGAAAAGAAAACTATAATTCGGTAACTAACGTCACCGGCGAACCTACAAACAAAAAACTTTTTAATAAACATATACGAGTATTAATTGGTACACCACTTATAACTGTTAATCGCAGCTAACTGTGCATTTTTCCAAGACCAACGAATTTGCAACTTAATCAACTGACGAAAACGAATGTGGAAGCAACATAGCAGGAGACAACAACAACAGCCACATCGCAGATGAAATCTAAGTCGAAGCAATAGAGCAAAATTAATAAAATGTAAGTAGAGCACATGACAAAAAATTTAAAACGAATTGAAATTGTGGTAGAAATATACTGCAAATGTCATAGTGAATCTTTGCAAGGGTTTCGGAACTAGAATCATATTTACAAAAAAAAAAGAAATAAGCTATCGTGAATGAATAACGACGAATCAGACCTTGATAGTCTTTTTTTAACAAACTACTCGTAGCTAGTAAAAAGGTAAACAGCAGTAATAGTGACGTTTTCAATTGGTGATCAGGAATAGAAAAACCTATTAATAAAATTAAAATGGATCCAGAACAGTTGAGAGCCTTGGTAGAAGGTGCAGTTCAGCGCTCTCGTTGAACAAAGAGCTAGTTTTGAAGAAACCATAACGGACTTAAACCAACGTTTGAGGACTATGATAGTGATAACCCCTGAAGTAGAAACATACAAAGACGTAGAAATAATTCCGGGGAAACATTGTGACGAATCATTAGATATTATAAAATCACTGCCAGACTTCGACGGCAGACACGTAACTTACGTCTCGTGGAAGCAGGCGGCGCACACCGCATATAAATTATTCGAGATTTTCAATAGCAGTTCTAAGCATTACCAGGCAGTAGCGATTATAAGAAACAAAATCAAAGGCTCTGCCGATATGGTATTGTCCTCCTTCAACACAGTTCTTAGCTTTAAGGCAATTATCAATCGCCTTGATTTTACATATTCGGACAAGCGACCAACTTATTTAATAGAGCAAGAGCTGTCAACTCTTCGCCAGGGCAATATGACACTTTTGCAGTATTACGATAAAGTCGAACGAAAACTGACCCTCCTCATGAACAAGACAATTATGACGTACGATCAAAATATCGCCGCATCTTTAAATGAAAAATATAGAATGGACGCACTCAGAGTGTTCATTTCAGGAACCAGGTGGGCATTGAGTGATATACTCTTCGCGGCAAGACCGACTGATTTGCCAACAGCGTTAGCTTTAGCCCAAGAGGTAGAGTCCAACCACGAACGATACATGTTCGCAAGTAACTATGCAAGAAGTCTAGAAGACAGAGCACAGCGTGGGGAACAAAGGCAGCAAAATAAGGCAAGGAACACTGCAGGTGACCACCAGGCGAGCAATATGCATCAGAGAAAAAACCCACATTTTTCCAGGCAACAAAATACTGAAGCTAGGGCTTCAATGAAGTATGACCCGGTGCAGAAAATGGACATCGACTCTTCCCAACGTTTCAGACAGCCTACTCAATTCCAACCGGACAATGTCGGCTCATCCCAGGCTCTCAAACAAAACCAAAGCCAGTTTTACAACCAGGCTTCGGCCCAGTTCTTTAACAATCAGAATCAGGGACGTGTTTTTGTACGCTCAGTGTTTGATTGGATTTACATATTTCTCAAATATTATTTTGTTGTATTAATATTATCAATTAAATCAAAATAATCTCGAGAAATTTAACAGTTCAAAAACACTTAAAATATAAACATAAACATATACATAAAGCTATGAGTGTCGCTCACTCTCCTCATAGAGAACGTCGGCACTCGGTGCATATACCCGTTGCACCAAGCAATAACACTACAACAATACAATACGGCATATTATCGGCAACAACAATGCCACTAGCAGAGTCATCATCTGTGTCAGTAGCAGCGTCGGCAACAGCAGCGACCTCAACAGAAAAGTCGATCCCAGCAACTGGCGCTACAGGAAAGAGCGCGATGACTTTCGTTGAAACAACAACGAAGGCAAGGCAGTCCAGCATAGCGCCGTCACCAAACTCAGCAGCAGTAAGGAGTACAGCAACAATGCCTCTGCAGGCGGTAATAAACGGTGAGGTAAAGAAAATAAAAAGTGGGGGTAGTGCAGACTGGTATTGACCGCTACATAAACATTAATATTAAAAGAAAGATAAGTCCACAAAAGGTCATGGGCGTCGCCAAAAGGGCAAATACAACAAACTCAGGTGCTCCTCTGGAGAATAACAGATTTGCACTTCTTAGTGTAGAAAATTCTACTAATAAATCGAAAGGTGAACCTGTAGTCAGTAACGCCAGACCGCCACCAATTTTCTTGCTTGAGCGTAGTTCTAATCAATTATTATTGAACATCGCAAATATTATAGGCACAAATAATTTTCACATTGTGCCTCTTAGAAAAGGTAGTATTGAAGAGACAAAGATACAGGCATATGGTGAAAAGCACTATAGTGATATTATAAATTTTTTAACGGGGAACAAGAAAAATTATTATTCCTATCAGCTAAAGAGCTCAAAAGGCCTTGTTATTGTTTTGAAAGGAATCGAAGCCACAGTAGATTCTGGCGATACTAAAGAGGCTCTTGAAGAGCAAGGGTTCCCCGTTAGGGTTGTGATAAATATTGTGAATAGAAATAAGGTTCCACAACCTATATTTAAAGTTGAAATGCTCCCTAACTCAACCCAGCTTAAAAAGAACGAGACGCACCCAATATATAACCTAAGATATCTTTTACACCGCAGAATTACGGTTGAAGAACCGCACAAACGTGACGGCCCAATACAATGTATGAATTGTCAAGAATTCAGCCACTCTAAATCGTACTGCACTTTGCGCAGTGTTTGTGTAGTTTGCGGTGATCTCCACCCTACAAGTACTTGCACCTTAGCTAAAGCTGACACATCCGCAAAGAAATGTAGTAACTGTGGTGGTAGCCACACGGCAAATTACAGAGGTTGCCCTGTATATAAAGATCTAAAATCAAAGCTGTCGCAGAGTATACAATTAAAACGTAACCCCAAATCCTATTTATATCCAGCCTGCCACCTCAAATCCTCAGATAGGTGACCCTATTATGCAAAAACCTAATTCTGGTCAAGCAACCTACGCAACTGTTCTGCAGGGTAACGTACGGCAAGTTAACAATAACAATGCATCTAATAGTGGAGTAGAAGCCATGATCCTAAATCTTACTCAGTGTATGACTCAATTCATGTCTACAGTGCAAAATATGCTACAAGATTTGATTAAAGCTCAAAATCAGATGATCCAAACTCTTGTAAATAAAAAATGAGTTTGTTAAAAATATGTTTCTGGAACGCAAACGGTGTTAACCAGCATAAACTAGCCCTTAATAAGTTTCTACATGACCACGAAATTTATGTTATGCTTTTGTCTGAAACACATCTCACAAACAAATACAACTTTCATCTCCCAGGCTTCAAATTTTATAACACAAATCATCCTGATGGTAAGGCACATGGCGGTACGGCTATTCTAATCAGAAATGGGCTTAAGCATCATCTTATGCAATCGCATTCGATGCAATGGATGCAAGCTACATCAGTATCTATTAAAAATCGTAGCAAAGACCTGACGCTTTCAGCTATATACTGCCCACCCCGTTTTACTGTACCAGAAACTCAATTTAAAGAACTTTTTGATTCCCTTGGTGATAGATTTCTAGCTGGCGGTGATTATAATGCGAAACATAAACACTGGGGCTCTCGCCTAATTAATCCAAAAGGCCGACAATTGTACAATGCAATAACTAACAGACATAGTAAATTCGATTTTGTCTCACCAGGACAGCCCACTTATTGGCCAACAGACCCAAAGAAAATTCCTGATCTTATTGATTTTGCTATTTATAAAAATATAGATAGGTCTTTAGTATCAGCGGAAACCTGTGTCGATCTGTCCTCTGATCACTCGCCTGTAATAATCAACCTTTATGAACAACCAGAATATACAAGCCCACAGTTTCGCCTAGTGACCAACCAAACCGATTCGTTAAAATACAAAAAGGATATTAGTAGTCATATCTCTACAAGAGTTGAGGTAAAACATGCAGATGATATAGATAATAATATTGATATTTTCAACTCCATGCTAGCGACTACAGCCGTAGTGGCAACGCCAAAAAATACTTCTAGAAAGTGCAAGTATGCCTGTCCAAATAGACAAATTGAAAAACTTGTAACACAGAAACGACGGCTGCGCCGAGAATGGCAGAAATATCGCTCACCCATCTCTAAATACAATCTTAAAGCAGCCGAAAGGGCGCTGAAAGATGCTCTTACAAAGGAGGAGGATAAAAACCTAAAAGAATACCTGAAGAAGGTAACCCCAAATTCTACCGAAAGGTATTCCCTTTGGAAGGCATCTAAAAACTTGAAGCCTCCAATTGAAGTTGTAAAACCTCTAAGAAACCCGTACGGCGAGTGGGCTCAAAGCGATCAAGAAAAAGCACTCTGCTTTGCACAACATCTATGCAACGTGTTCCAGCCGAATATGGCTACAAACTCCTTTGCACTGCCTGCCTTACCTTGCAGTACCGAGATTGCTCAGCCTATTAAAATTTCCCTTCCAGAAATAGCCAAACAAATTAAACAACTGAATCCAAAAAATCACCTGGATTCGATAATATTACCCCGAGAATGTTAAAACAGTTACCAGATTCTGCATCAGCATTTCTCTGTAAGCTTTTTTACGCAATCTTGGGCATCGGTTACTATCCGAATGCATGGAAGAAGTCTCAGATATGTATGATAACTAAACCTGGAAAAGACGCAACGCTACCGTCATCATATAGACCTATCAGCCTGTTGCCTTGCCTTTCCAAATTGTTTGATAAACTACTATTAAATAAACTATCTGCTTTTCTTCACGAACATAGCGTAATACCGCAACACTAATTCGGTTTTCGCGAAAAGCACAGCACTATTGAGCAAGTCAATCGAATTTCAAATGAAATAAGAAAAGCATTTGAACTCGGGGAGTTTTGCTCTGCAATATTCCTTGACGTGGCTCAAGCATTTGATAAGGTATGGCATCAAGGACTGATGTTCAAAATCAAAACATTTCTCCCAAAAAGCTATCATAAAATTCTTGAGTCTTATTTATCCAATAGACGTTTCAGGGTAAAAGTAAACGAATTCATTTCCGAAGATTTTCCAATTTTAGCCGGTGTGCCCCAAGGCAGTTGCAATAAATGTTCGATAAAGGCGTCGAGAGATCTACAATAGCACTTAGTTAGGGTAGAAGAAAGTTAGGAATGTGGCGTATAAAGGTCAATGAGCAAAAAAGAAAACACGTAACATTCTCTTTGAGGCCTGGTACGTGTCCAGCCATTCGGCTCAATAATATTGAGATTCCGCAAGCTAATGAAGTCACCTATCTCGGCATTCATTTAGACAGGCGCTTAACTTGGCGTACGCACATTTCAACTAAAATTTTAAATATGAAGTTGAAGGCCGCCAAGCTGCATTGGCTAATAAACCACAAATCTACCTTAAGCCTAGAATACAAAAGCCTCCTATACAATGCAGTTATTAAGCCGATATGGTTGTATGGGATTCAACTGTGGGGTAATTCATCCGCTTCTAACATTGTCATCATTCAAAGGTTTCAGTCGGAGATACTTAAGTTAATAACAGATGCTCCATTGTACATGTGTAACGATAATATTCACAAAGGCCTGAAAATACCAACAGTTATCACAGAAATAAATGCTAGAAAGCAGATATACATAACAAAACTGGAAAATCACCCGAATCCACTAGCTAAATCCCTCGCAAAACCGATAAGCCGATCCCGCCTGCAGAGAAGAGACCTTCCGGCCTTTTGAAGAGCGAAGCAGAACCGTAATTTTGATGGCCAAATACAATTTGGGTTAAAATTATTTTTTAATGACAAGTTTTAAGATTTGATATACTTATTGTTAGGCTTAATTTAAGCAAAATAAATTCTTGTAATAAAAAAAAAAAAGAATCAGGGACAAGCAATGAAAAGACCACTTATTAGCTCTGCTAGATTTACTGGCCCCAAACATCAGAGGGTGAATACTCTTTCCACAGATCAAAGGGAATCCGACTACCAAAACTTAGCCGATTCAGAAATGTCGGCAGTTTTCGAAGACCTTCCGGAGCATGACCAGCTCAATTTTTTAGACAAAACTCCCTGCTTCCGTTCATAATTAGAAACATAGCAGAACACTTAAGCTTTTACTAGATACCGGAGCTTCCAAAAATTACATTAAGCCATTAACAGAACTTAAATATAAGATGCCTGTGGAAGAAACTTTCATAGTAAAGTCTATTCACGGATTCGCTAATATTAAGGAGAAGTGCATGGTCTGGGTGTTCAACACCAATAGCACATTTTTTATTTTGCCCACACTATCAACATTTGATGGCATAATTGGCCTCGATCTGTTAACACAGACAGGGTCAACATTCGATTTTAAGAATAAAACTCTCACAACCAATACTGGATCTGAAGAAATACAATTTTTCCAATGTCTCAACGTTAACTTCACACAGGTCGAAGATTTAGAAGCACCCCAAGCAAGTTTTAGAAAATGGTACGGACATGGTTTAGAGTCTTTGCAGACCCCAATGAATCTCTACCTTTCAATACAAACATTGTCGCTACTATCCGAACAGATAACGACGACCCGGTTTACTCAAAATTATACCCCTACCCTATGGGCGTTGCTGTCTTTGTCAATAATAAAATAAATGACTTATTAAATAACGGGATAAGACGCCCATCCAGTTCACCTTACAACAATCCAATCTGGGTTGTAGATAAAAAAGGAAAGACGAGAATGGCAACAACAAAAAACGTCTCGTCATAGATTTCAGAAAACTAAATCAAAAAAACATAGATGATAGATACCCTATCCCAAACATTTCAGTAATACTTTCAAACCTAGGTAAGGCTAAGTTTTTTACAACTCTTGATCTGAAATCAGGATTCCACCAAATATCCTTCGCTGAACGAGACAGGGAGAAAACAGCTTTTTCGGTAGAAAATGGGAAATACGAGTTTTGCAGGCTCCCTTTTGGGTTGAAGAACGCGCCCAGTATCTTTCAACGTGCCATCGACGATGTGCTAAGAGAACAAATCGGGAAAACATGCTACGTATACGTAGATGACGTAATCATATTTTCTGAAAACGCAGAAGACCACGTCCGACTTATAGAATGGGTTTTGAAAGAATTATATCAAGCAAATATGAGGGTTGCCCGTGAAAAATCACACTTCTTTAAGGAAAGTGTAGAGTACTTAGGCTTTGTTGTGTCTGGCGATGGCATAAAAACAAGCCCCAACAAAGTAGAAGCGATTCGCAACTATGTGTTGCCATCAACACTTTTTAATATTAGGTCGTTCCTCGGCCTAGCGAGTTACTATTGCTGTTTCATCAAAGACTTCGCCTCCTTGGCGAAGCCTTTAACCGTCATCCTTAAGGGAGATAACGGTAAGGTCAGTGCCAACCAGTCCAAAAAGATAGCAGTAAATCTCGATGGAATCCAAATTAGAGCCTTTGACAACCTCAAAGGCTTTAAAAAGCCATTCGATCTTACGACGGATACTTCAGCGTCAGGTCTAGGGGCGGTCCTCTCTCAAGGAGGAATACCAATTACTATGATTTCCAGAACCCTCAAAGATAAAGAATTGAATCTCGCCTCCAACGAGCGTGAATTATTAGCAATTGTATGGACTCTTAAAAACCTAAGGAACCAGCTTTACGGCGTTACAGACTTAAACATCTACACCGACCATCAGCCGCTTACTTTTGCGTTTCAGAACGAAACCCAAACCCTAAGTTTAAGCGATGGAAAGCATTTGTTGAAGACCACAATGCTAAAACCTTCTACAAACCAGGCGAAGAAAACTATGTTGCCGACGCACTGTCACGTCACCACATTCACGCTTTGGAACAAGAAGCTCATTCAGACCACGCAACGATCCACAGCGAGGAATCGCTAACCTACACGGTTGAAGCATCTGACAAACCAGTTAATTGCTTTAGAAACCAGATAATTCTGGAAGAAGCCCAATTTAGTTCCAAACGCCACTTTATACTTTTCGGCGAGAAAACTCGTCACCTAATCCATTTCACAGACAAAAACACCCTCCCGGACGAAATTAAGGTGATCATAAACCCGAACGTAGTAAATGCGATTCATTGCGAGCTACCAGTACTCTCCAGCATTCAGCACGAATTGGTCAGACAATTTCCATCCACAAAATTTTGGCACTGTAGGAAATGATGTCAGATATTGTTGAGAAAAATGAACAGAGGGAGATAGTTCAGGCTGAGCATAATAGGGCTCATAGAGCCGCCCAGGGAAACATTAAGCAAATCCTTTATGATTATTACTTCCCCAAAATGACGAAATTAGCCAATGAAACTGACGCAAATTGTAAAATTTGCACAAAGGACAAATACGACAGACATCCGCGAAAACAGGAGCTTGGGGTAACACCCATACCATCCTACGAAGGTGAAATTTTACACATTGACATTTTTTCGACACACAAAAAGTATTTCCTCACGTGCGTTGACAAGTTTTCTAAATTCGCTGTAGTCCAGCCTATATTATCACGTACGATAATCGATATTAAAGGACCAATTTTGCAATTAATGAACATCTTCTCGAATACCAAAATAATCTATTGCGATAACGAAGCAGCTTTCAAATCGGAAACTATTACTTCTCTACTAAAAAACAAATTCGATTTTTACATCGTAAATGCCCCTCCACTTCACAGCACTTCAAATGGACAGGTCGAACGGCTCCATAGCATTCTTCTGGAGATTGCAAGGTGCTTGAAATTGGAGAACAAAGTAGACGACACAGTTCATCTAAATTTGATAGCCACAGTTGAGTACAATCGGACGATTCACTCTGTAACCGGCAAGAGACGTATAGACATAATCCAAGCCACTCCCCCAGAGACTAAAAAAGAGATAAGGGAAAGAATAACGAAGGCTCAACAAGAACAGCTCGAGAGGAATAATCCTTCCCGACAAAACAGAGTCTTCGAGGTGGGGGACCATGTTCTTGTAAAATCAAACAGAAGATTAGGACACAAATTAACCCCTTTATATGCTGAAGAAAAAATAGAACAGATTTAGGAACCATGGTTCTTATTAAAGGGAGGGTGGTCCATAAGCACAATCTAAGATCAATATTTCTGTCTTGTTTTTAAATTTCTTTTCTAGTCATATTTTTAGAAATGAAAATTTAAGGAGAAAAAAACTACATTAATCATATAAGATTTTATATTTTTTAAATTTTTTTTTCATTCAATTGGTAAAGGCAAAAATAAAATTCAGTTAACAAGAACTTATAAACTCCGAAAATAGACAAGTAATTATCAATTCAAAGACAAAACAAATTGAAACTGGCAGTTTATAAGATTCACTCTTAGCTAGAAACAGATAAATGATTTCCGAACTGAAAAATTTAATACTGACTCTCACCCTTGCAAAGAAAAAATAGTAAATTCCACTTTTTAGATTCAGAAGATATTAATAAAGTAATTGTCATGCGTTCTACCAATACTAGTAGAGTTGATCTTATAGAAATATCTTATATCAAAGTTTTGTTAGACAATAAATTTTCACATTTTCTTATCTAATATCCTCTACCTAAGTTAGAATGTAAAAAACCAAGTTCAACGAAATGGAATCATCTTGTCCCTCGCCGAAGACAGCAATGTTGCTGAAGGCGGCAATCAAGTACATGGAATTGAAAGTTGTACCGCGACGCTCGCGACAACATTTTGTAAAGAGCTGCCACAGCGCTCAACAACTACCAGTTGCAACACCAGATCATGTCACCTCGAACCTGTGATAGTCGTCCATGATGGCATCATAATAATCAAGAAAAAACTACACCGTTATAACACCAGCCATCGCGCGACAGGACGATTACTGGAACCTTTCTCCTTATTTTCAATAAGGAGATTCGTATCCGAGAGGTCGAGAAGAAACTCCCAACAATATCCTTCTTATTCGGCCTAGCTACAGTTGCCATTATAATCTGTTGCTAGGTACTATTCCCGCTGCACCGTGATCGACAGCTTCAGGAAGTCCGAGGACGAACTTTACTTAAGCGGGGGAGGAGTTAACACTATCGCTTGGTGAGAGCGGCGATTGACATCGTCGCGCCCGCTCTGCGTGGTCGTCGGTACTTGCGATCGATGTTCTGCGCTTGACTGAAGCAATGCGCTCGGCTGCTGTCGGATGAAAGAGCGGGGCGCGCGAGGCGCGGGATCGACGGCTTACGAGCTCTGCTTGCTTCAGCCGTGGGCGGAGTGTGCATTTTGACCTTTAGTCTGGTAATGACATCGCAATAGAGCGAACTTACATTTCAGTGTAAAAGATATCAAAGATTTGCAAAGAAGTATTAATTTATATTAAGTATTTTAAATTAAGTATGAATTGATGAAATATTATATAAAACATAATCTGAAAAGAAAACTTATATATTCTTCGGCTCTAAATTTAGCTTGATTGAAGCGGATGAATCGTAATCGCTCACTTTCTATCTTCGCACATATGTCTACAATATATTGATGGTATAAATGGCGATATTGTTGAATATGGTTAGCTTGATTAGTGCGAATCATAATTCGGTATGCATAAAAGTTCATGCCACTCGCTTTCTTTTGCAATTCATGACCTGAAAAAAGAAGTTCAATTATTAATTTGTTAGTATTTACTGATTATAGAAATATGATGGTACCTGTCTGTGGATTAAATTGTTTTATATTAATGTGATATCCATCTTCTCCTTCCTAAAAAATTAGTGGATATTGTAAAGCATCATACGATCGATGAGTATCCTCAATAGTTTCAATATTGTGGTCTCTACGCATAATTCGAATATCTCGGCGTTCACAAACATCTCCAACCATGTAACTTCGTTGATTGTTGGGGCATTGAATCGGCGTGCATGTTCTCTCGCAGGAACTTTATCCGCTTTTATAACAATCATATAATTGTCACTAATCATTCTCTCTGATGCATGTTTAAATAATCTCATTAGTTCATTTTTCTCAGCTAGAAATGTTTCCAATGATGCCACGATTGCTCGTTCTTCGGTTCTTTCAATATGATTATATCCGCATCGAATATTGGCTTGTTCCTCTTCATTACACAAAAAATAAATTTGCAAGAATTTAGGATCTTCATTTGTCAATGGATATAATGAACCAAGTTGATGATGCACTTGTCCTTGGATTTTAAATGAGGAATTTAAATTACTGCCTTTTGCATCATTGTTTGAAATAACTTTCGCGTCAAAAGATATCATTTGGAAGCAGGAATAAAATTTTCTAATGTTTTTTAAAAACAGTTTAGAATCAGCACTTTGTCCTAATAGCAATATTTTTAACGGCTCCGGTGGCGAATTTAGTGGTGGTAATACAACTTTTCCGGAACAACATTCTTGAATTTTAATGCTAGGCAATGATTGCATTCAACGGACAGTTCACCAATAGAAATTTTGGAATGAGCACTGTAATTTCTGTCAGAGCCCAACGTTAAAGAGCGATTTAATTGCATTCTTTCTCTATTAACGCTTCTATTTGCATCAGTAATGCACTAACTCACCGTATCTGATGACCTGCAGCTCTATCGGCAGGTGTATGTTGTGAACGTAATGTAGCCATGCGAATTCCGGCATTCGCATTATTTTACAAACTTTGTTCCGTTGTTAAATTGTTACAGTGGTCTCTAACATTTCGGCTATTTCGAGTACTTCTTCCAATGTTTCCTCCTCTGGAATGTCTCAGCATTGTACTATACAAAAGTTTATTATTATTATACCCTGTACCTTTAAAATAGGTAAATCGGGTATACTAACTTTGTGCTTTTGAGAGGGGTTGCAATTTCGAGAAGGAGGCATAGTAGGTATGGACATACGAGGTGTGATAAAAAAATAGCCGTTATTTTCATCTTTTTGTGAGTTACGTACGAGGTGTGATCAAAAAATAACCGTTATTGTGTGATCAAAAAATAAAGTCTTTGTTCACCCGAGAGAGGACTACGCTGACTTAGCCAGCAAAAAGAGGAATATTAAGCTGAGGATATATTTTAATTTACTTTGTTGACATATTTGTGTTTCGCTTTTTTAATATATTGTCACTCTGTCTGCACATGTTTTCTTGCTCGATTCTGTACGAGTATATACTCGTATACAGATATGATCAGAATAACTTTCTAAGCAATTTTTATTTTGTCCGTCCGTCTGTCCGTCTGTGCGTCTGTGGCCACTTTTTTTCTACACCGTTAAAGCTATCTTCATGAAATTTTGCAAAAGTATAGTCTGGACAAAGATACAGAACCAGATTGCTATATGGGCTGATTTGGACAAAGACCACGCCTACCTCCCATATAAGGAACTTTTGTCACCTTTTTTAAAATAGCTATAACTTCGGTCCAATTGACGGCATCGTGACGTTATTTGGCAGTTATGGAGATGCCGGTTCCCCTAAACACTGTGCAAAAAGTGGCCGGTATATATTAACTGCCACGCCCACTATTAACATATATTAATAACTGAAGATGTGGTAGAGATTTACGGACGAAATTTTACGGGAAGGAACTTGTGGACATTACAAAGCTATCTGCAACAAATGGTTCTGATCAGAGAGAAGACACGCCCACTTTTGATATAGCGAACTTTCGGGTCTAAAATTAATATTAGCCTACATGCTCTATTGATGCTACTATGCTCGTATTGATCCCTGACATGGGGTCCATTATAATGTGTGTGCAGAATATGGAGATCATAATAGAACTGCCACGCCCACAATTAGCCAAAAATCATTACTGTGTTACTATTAAAGATTTATCAACGAAGTTTCACAGGAAGGTGGCGGATACTAACATTAAACACCACACAAAAAATGGCCGTGTTATTTGTACAGCCACGCCCACTATTGACATATTATTATAACTTACGACCTATAAAATATTTTTGGACAAAATTATATATTAGTACGTATATGGACCCTGCAAAGCCATATACAAGATTCGGGGTCGATCAGATGAAGTATACGCCTCCCTCCCATATAATGAACTTTGGGCACTCCACTTAAAGACAATTACCCTATCTATGCTTCTAGCGATGATATATAAAAACAAATTGATAGGTGCATACAATGGGTCTGCACTAACATGCATTCCAAATATGGGCAGATTATTACTACTGCCACGCCCACAATTAACCAAAAATCGTTACTAGGTTCCTATTAAAGATTTATCAACGAAATTTCACTGGAAGGTGGCGGGTACTAACATTAAAGACCACACAAAAAATGGGCGTGTTATTTCTACAGCCACGTCTACTATTGACATATTATTATAACTTACGACCTATACAATATTTTTGGACGAAATTATGTATTAGTACGTATATGGACCCTATAAAGCCATATACAAGAATTTGGGTCTATCAGATAAAGGATACGCCTCCGTTCCATATAATGAACTTTGGGGACCCCACTTAAAGACAATTACCCTATCTATGCATCTAGTAATGATATATGAGTGCAAATTGATAGTTGTATACAGTACTAACATGCATTCCAAATATGGGCAGATTATTATTACTGCCACGCCCACAATAATAAACTCGTTACTAGGTTCCTGTGAAAGATTTATCAACGAAATTTCACAGGAATGTTGCGGGTACTAACATTAAACAGCACACAAAAAATGGGCGTGTTATTTATACAGCCACGCCCACTATTGACATATTATTATATCTTACGACCTATACAAAAATTTTGGACGAAATTTTATATTAGTGGTTATATTGACACTACAAAGCCATAAAATTACAGTGAATATGCTCCTAATGATGATTTATGAAGAAAACATCCCAATTGTTGAACTGGCGTGTTATTTATACAGCCACGCCCACTATTGACATATTATTATATCTTACGACCAATACAAAAATTTTGGACGAAATTTTATATTAGTGGTTATATTGACACTACAAAGCCATAAAATTACAGTGAATATGCTCCAAATGATGATTTATGAAGAAAACATCCCAATTGTTGAACTGGCACGCACAACAAAAGGTAAAGGGTATTTCGAAGTCGGTCTAACCCGACCTTAGACTTCTGTACTCGTTTTTATTATGATATGAACAAAACTAAGCTAGCAAGTACACACTCCGTTTCTGCGAAAAGTGATTTATCGTTACTCAATCAGCTGTCAAACGCGAGGCTTGACAATAAGATTGCAATTAGCATTTGTGCGCAATAAATTGAATGCGAAGTTTGAGAGCGAATATTTAAAAACATAAGTCAAGTATTTGAAAAGCAAAAAAATGGATATAAATAGTAAAAATAATAAGTTTGGCAAAATCATTAATTATTGTAAATAAATCCAGATTATTAAAATGGCCTTTAAATGAAATCATATAATTTTTAAGTTCGATATTATTTGGACATCTAAAAATCAACATAACTATTTAAAATCAACATAATTGTTTAAAATCAACATAACTGTTTAAGGCAATCAGTTATGTATTAATATTAAATAATTTCATTTTGCGATTTTGTGCGCATTTTCAAAATTCCATGTTTCCTTCCGATCTACCGAATTTCGAATCATGATTTGTTTGAAATATGGCGAAATGAACACTACAGTACAAAACACCAGCTGCTGTTCACACCTACAAATTATCGCAGAAGAAATATTTCCAAGTCATTTAATGACTATTTGCAGGAAAAGTCTAGGAGTGGGAGAAATGCCATAGGAAGTTTAGTGTATTTCAAAATCAAAATGATGTATGACTTAGCGCTGAAATGACAGTGGAAAGTCCAGAATTGGCCTAGCACATTGAAAGCTGGACGACCTCCTCTACCATTTTCCATTAAATCCAACCGAGCTAAGAGATAAGATGCAGCAGCACTAGCCACAGAAAAGGATAACAAATGCGAGTTGATAGTTCATGCAGCAACTATGGCAGCTCGTCTTAAAAGAGACTACTCAGACTCCAACTAGATCTTCGAAGATTAGAAAACTAATTAACATATTAAACCCGATTCGATTCCCTGCTGTTGACGCATTAGCATTTCTTTTGGAAAACAATTTGACTAAAGAACAATATTGTAATGTAGATTCCACCATGCAGCCGAATTCATAACCTTACAGATGTTTACATGCGACCCTTTGATTTCGAGCATTTGTTTCAAAAACGTATAAAACTACGTAAGAAATTACAGCTTATACCTGAGGTTATTGAAATGTTGTGCTCCGACGACCAACCCTTGTCAAGGATTGTCGAAGAGCAAACAGACAACGTCGAATCTGAAAATGAAGAAGAACACTCAAACTCAGCAACACAATCCAACTTATATAAATACAATTGAAATTTGGAACTTTACAATGAAACATATGTTAAAACGCATTCAGTAAAAAGAAAAAAAAATTAAATTTTTCCATTTATCTATATATATAAAACAGGATGTGTGTATGTATGTAACGTATGGACTCCAAAACGGCTGGGCCGATTTTGATGAAATTTTCAGGGAATCTTCAGAATATTCAGGCGGGTGACTCTGTGAAGTCTGATTTTTGATTTTCGGTCTGTGGGCGGAGGGACGTGGCAAAATCTAATTTTCATATTGTACCACCAATGACATGTACATATATTTATTTTACACTTCCTTCAAAATATCCGAAAGTACATCGTTGTTCCTTTTGCACGATTACAGTTTACTAAAATGCCACAAAAAAACAGCCATTGCTAAAAAAAACCACCGCAAACGGAAGCAGAGGGAAAGAAGAGCCGCTGAATCAGCTGAGGAACGCCAATCACGTCTTCAGGAAAATCGCGAAAGGGCATCTACGTCTAGAGCCGCAGAAACGGAAAGAGAACGCGAATCACGGCTTCAGCAAATGCGTGACAGTGCATCTTCATCTAGACTTGCTGAGACACCCCAACAGCATGTCGAAAGACTTGGCAGCAAGTCGCTCCCGAATGGCTCGATCAAGAGCAAGAATCGATTTAATGTTGGCGGCATTTCACTACAATAGGGACGATGACTTCCGCAATCACAAGGACGTAGTGATTGGCGCAATGGACAAAGTTTGCTTACATTGTCGTGCTCTGAAGTTCACTAAGGAATCCTCGGGAATGTGTTGTTCGAACGGTAAAGTTGTTTTGCCACCAATGATTGAGGCGCCTGAACCCCTACAAAGTTACATTTCTAGAGCCAATCCGATTTCCAAGCACTTCCTTCAAAACATCCGAAAGTACAACTCATGCTTTCAAATGACGTCCTTCGGAGCAACTAATATCATCAACAACGCCGGTTACATGCCCACCTTCAAAGTGCAAGGCCAAATCTACCACAGAATTGGATCGTTGGTCCCACTTCCCAATGATGATGCCAAGTTATTTCACTGGCAATGAAGCTACAGAAGTTGAACAGCGTTGCGCAATCAGTACTGAAGTCAGACGGGAAATCGTTTCGAGTCTTCAAGCTATGTTACACGAACGCAACAGCCTCATCCGTCAGATGTCGGCAGATGATTATACGGTTGTGATAAGAGCTGACATGACACCGGCTGGTGAGCATGAGCGGCGCTTCAATGCACCGGTGATAGGTGACGTCGCAGTTGTTATGTTGCGATATCATCATCCATCGCCGGAATGCAAGTGTTCAACGCATTGCAGAAACTCATCGATCGTATGATGCACTACAATATCCAGTACTTTTTCCACGGGGTAAGGATGGGTATCATTTCAACGTAATGCAGATGAACCCCAGCTCAAATGGAGAGTCGACAAAAAAAGTTTCCTGTATGGACTTTTATGCCTATCGCCTTATGATCAGGCCAAATGAATGTAATTATTTGTTGAAATGTCGTGAAGTCTTCCATCAATTCATTGTCGACATGTATGCGAAAATTGAAAGTGAACGCCTGCTCTTCATTCGGTTGAATCAGCAAAAGCTACGCGTCGAAGAATATGTCCACTTGCGTGATGCGATCACCAATGATGGAAACGCTGCGAATATCGGCCAAATGGTGATCTTGCCAGCGACATACACAGGTAGTCTGCGACACATGCATCAGTACGCTCAAGATGCTATGACATACGTGCGCAAGTATGGACGGCCAGACCTCTTCATCACTTTCGCATGCAACCCAGCATGGAAAGACATCACCGACCTTTTATTTACAGGCCAAAGACACGATATCCTCGCCCGAGTTTTCAAACAAAAGTTGACAAGGCTGATGGATGTCATCACCAAAAATCACATATTTGGCGAAACTCAGTGCTGGATGTACTCGGTTGAATGGCAGAAGTGAGGCCTGCCACATGCCCATATTTTAGTCTGGCTAAAACAAAAAATCATGCCAACACAAATTGATCACGTGATTTCCGCAGAACTCCCGAATACCACAGCAGATCCGGTTCTATTTGAATCAATCCGAAAACACATGATCCACGGGCCTTGCGGTGAACTGAACACAAATTCACCATGCATGAAAGAAGGCAAGTGTACAAAGCGCTATCCACGCGAGCTGCTCCAAGAAATTCAAACAATTAAAATGCGCAATGGAGATGTTGACGTCGATAACAGTTGGATCGTGCCCTACTCACCGCTGCTTTCAAAAATGTTTGATGCCCACATCAATGTTGAGTACTGTAATTCGGTGAAATCGTATCCGGTCTTGCCAATCAAACTGACGAAATCACGCAATTCCAGATGGGGCGTTACATCAGCAGCAATGAAGCAGTTTGGCGCATACTTTCATTGAACATCCACGAGCGATATCCAACAGTTCAATATCTAGCTGTTCATTTGGAAAATGGCCAGCGTCTTTTTTTCACCGAACGAAATGCTGAAAATAGAGCCGAACAGCCGCCACACACCACTCTCACCGCTTTCTTTGAATTGTCTGCAACCGACAATTTCGCCAAGACTTTAATATATCCTGAAATTCCCAAATATAACACTTGGAACACGTCGTCGAAGAAGTTCATAAGAAGAAAGTATGGTGCGATTGTCGCAGAATATGCTGGTGTGCATTCTTCTCATGCTTTGGGACGTGTCTACACCGTTCATCCGAATAATGCTGAATGCTATTATTTGCGATTGTTATTGCATACGATCAAAGGTCCAACATCATTCGCCGCCTTGGAAACCATCCATGGAAATGAATGTCAGACTTATAGAGAAGCCTTGTTTCCGATTGGGCCGGCTTGAAAGTGATCAGCACTGGAACACAACGCTAACAGAGGCGTCACTCACGTGTCACCCAAAACAAATACGCACTTTGTTTGCGATAATTTTAACATGTTCACCATCTAATCCACGAGAACTGTGGGAAACACATCGCGAAAGCTTAGGTGAAGACATTCTCAGGCAATCACGCGCAACTTATGCTAACCAGGAGTATTCGGACGAGATTTTCAACCAAACTCTACTGCTGATTGAGGACATGTGCATATCCATCAACAACAAAGTCCTTATTCAACTTGGAATGCCGGCACTGATACGGGACATAAACAGTGTTTAAGACAGAGACCTGGTGCGAGAACAGCACTTCGATGTCAACCAGCAACAACAATATGTGGAAACTCAAACAAGACGGTTGGTTGATGATCAAAAAACTGCTTCCGCAAAAATCATGCAACGGGTAACAAACGGAAATGGCGGACTTTTTTTCTCGATGCTCCAGGAGGAACAGGCAAAACATTCCTCATCAATTTAATATTGGCGTCGGTTCGAATGCAGAATTGGATTGCACTCGCAGTGGCATCATCGGGAATTGCATCAACGCTATTGGACGGCGGACACACTGCACACTCAGCACTGAAACTTCCATTGAATTTGAACAAGGCAGAAACACCAACTTGCAATATCAGACAAAACTCCGGCATGGCCACAATCCTTAAAACGTGCAAAATTATCATTTGGGACGAATGCACAATGGCCCATAAGAAATTGCTCGAAGCACTTGACCGGACTCTACGTCATTTTCGACGAAACAACCAACCGATGGGAGGCGCCCTTATTCTTCTTGCTGGTGATTTCCGCCAAACTTTGCCCGTTATTCCAAGATGAATGCTCGTAGATGAGCTGAACGCATGTTTGAAAGCTTCATATCTTTGAAACAGAGTCGAGAAAATCACGCTATCGACGAACATGCGTGTGCATTTGTTGCAAGACCCGTCTGCCCAAACATTCTCAAAACAACTTTTGGACATCGAAAATGGAAAAATTCCAATTGATCGTGCCACGAACGAGATTTCGTTCCCGCCTAACTTCTGTCAAATGCAAATGAATATTCAAGCCGTTGTCGACAAGGTATTCCCAAGTCTAACAACCTCCTACAAAAATCCAGATTGGCTGTGCGAACGTGCAATTTTGGCACCAAAAAATGATGATGTCAACAAGCTCAATGAGCAAATTCAATTGAAACTGCCCGGCAAAATAATCAAATACAAATCAATCGACACAGTAATGGATGAAGAACAAGCCGTCAATTATCCCACTAAATTTTTGAATTCATTAGAACCACCCGGAATGCCACCGCATGTACTAACATTAAAGGTTGGATCACCGGTAATTCTTATTCGCAACTTAAACGCACCAAAGTTATGCAACGGAACCAGATTGACCATCAAAAACTGTTCACCAAATTTAATCGCGGCAACAATCATTGGTGGCAAATTCAATGGCGTAGAGGTACTTATTCCACGAATGTATGATTTCCAACGATTTACCATTCAAATTCAAGCGGCTCCAATTCCCTTTGCGTCTTGCTCTTGCTATTACCATAAACAAAGCACAAGGCCAATCATTGACTATTGCTGGCTTAATTTGGGAAAATTCATCTTTTTCACACGGCCAGTTGTATGTGGCTTGCTCCCGAGTTGGCACGCCAAAAAATTTATACGTTTTTACACCAAATAAAAAAACAAAAACATTGTTTATCCGCTGGCCTTAAGATGAAGTAATAAATAAATATAATTTCCAATTTGCCTTAAATACATGTGCTTCTTTTTTGATTGAGCCCATATCTACACCATATGTAAGTTATTCTGTGAAAAAACTTTATGATAGGTATTCCATGGATTTTTATTTAAAGGCCGTAAATTTCGTAAAAGCTCTATTTAAATCGTGTGGTAATACAACACTAATGTTTGCTTAGGGCCAGCAAGGCGGACCGGGTCAGCTAGTATTTCATATAGTTTAACAGTCTTTCAGAACACTCCCTTACATTTTGAGATGGCGCAGAAAGCCCACTTTTGTGTAAGAAAATGGCAATCGTCAAATAAACTCCTGGACAAAATTTCAAGTCGATATTTCCGTTGTTGGAATTTTGGCCAATAAATGGGGTAAAGTTTCCTATATTGCGCTGGTCTGGTAATGATGGATGAAACAACTCTCAATATATTTTTCATATAGATATATACGCTTTTTAATTTTGTGGTGCAGATAAAGTCTCAGTGTGACTGTTTTTCTATGAAAATTAATTATTGACCTGTCTTGATTAACAATTCTAGCCGTATTTGAACTATTCTCTCTCGTGCTAACAATTACATATGTAACAATTTGTGGAATTTTATGTATTCCCTATCCGGATTCAAATTCAATTGCAAATTCGTGCTATGTATGTCCTGCTGCATCATTTATATATAACCCAGTAACAATAATTCTTTCAGCGCAGATCTCCCAGATGTTAGGCTGAAAGTAAGACTTTTTTTCTGAGCGTGGATGTAATCTGTATTTTAGCTCATGTCAGGTTGAGTACTGTCTTCACAGATGTCAAGCTTTTGGTTTGATATGGTAGTAGTAAAGTGTGATAAGATAAGAAGAGCTAAGGCTGTATTTTTTCTATTTAGTGCCATCGATACCAATTGATTTATCTGAATTGGGAGATAATAAAAGATCTGTTGAATTTTCTCTAATACATCCGAATAAAGATATAGTACAGATCGGTCTATTGTTTCATTCTTAAAATTAAGTAATTTAATTATCACGACAATGATGAGAATAATAACATGAATAAAAAGAGTAACAAATCATTTAGTTTATAAGACGTTTACAAGGCTGGAGGCAAAAGAAGCATTTAGACAAGAATTAATAAAAAAGAAGCATTCACAGTTGGAATAATTGAAATTCAACATCCGTCTTATAGCTAACTTAAATTACATTATAATCAGATACAACTAAGAATACGATGCACTTATAAGAGTAATTATATTAAACGCATGCGGAATATGAACTGATTGAGATACCGAGAATACGATAAAGAACAATGTGTATGTTGAAAATTGAAGTATGTTTTAAAAGCAACCCTGCAACACATATGTTTACAACACTGTTTTTTCGCTTCCACATGAATTATCTTTTTGTAACTTTTTCTTTTTTACACTTTTGAATAAACCGCGAAACTGCTTAGACTTAGATTAAAACTGTGTGTTTTTAATAAATCAAAAAGACCAACAGGTTATAGGCCCAGGCACTCTGTGTTTGCCTAAAAAAAAATGCGAATAAAAGTTCTTACTTAATAGGTATAGCTTGTGTAGCTAAATAAGTAAAAAAAAGTAATTAGCGAAGAATATATATAAAACTAAACAATGAAGATGAGTTCTCCCATGTTTAATATTGAAAAATTAAATGAAACAAACTACGACTCATGGAGCCTGCAGATGGGAAGCGTGCTAGTTTATCAAGAGTTGAGGAGTGTTACATCTGGTGAAGTCGAAAAGCCAGAGTTAAACAACGAAAGAGGCCGAACAGCAGCAATTTCTTGGACCAGAAAATATGACAAGGCTACAGCAACAATTATATTGAGCGCGACGCCATTACAAATAGCGCTCATAAAGGGTTACGCGACATCAAATGAAGTGTGGGACACTTCAAAGGAGATTCATCGTCCAAAAGAGCCAGTGTGTAAAGTCAAGTTATTCAAGCAACTGCTTGCTATGCGCATGGACGACAATGAATGCGTGCAGCAGTACTTTTGCAAATTTACAACAACAGTTGACAAATTGGCAGAAATCGGGGTTACTCTTCAGGACGAGCTGTTCATAATAATGCTATTGGCGCGTTTACCAAAAAGCCATGAAAACTTTGTATTAGCGCTGGAAAGTTAAAGTTAAAGTTAACCGAAGAAGATGAGTGGCGTAAAGCAAGCAGTAACGACGTCGCTAATGCTGAATGTAGCGCAGAAGCATTTCTGGCGGGAACGAATAACGGACAGCGCCAGAATTTTTTAAAAAAGAACAACAACAAAGAAAATAGGAAGAAAGCAAGCGTTCGAAAAGCACCGAATTTCAATTGCAACAACTGCGGTCGCAAAGGGCACTAAGCTGCGTAGTGCAAGGAGAAAAAGAAGAAAAGAGATCAAACGCAAATTTCGTTCTCTGTGTATGCAGCTTCTAACTCCAACATATTTAACGAAAGTATTTGGTGCGTTGACAGCGGCGCTTCTGCACATCTATGCAGAAAGCGTGAAATGTTTAGATCGTTCAAAGCATATGGCGAAAATATTTGCATGGCAGACAACAAAAAGGAGCGGAAGCAATGGGCAAAATATGCATAAAGAACGCTACGGTCAATATTGAGCTGAAAGATGTTCTTTACGTTCCGGGTTTGCAGTGTAATTTCATTTCTGTTGGAATTTACTTCAAAGGCAGCACCGATTAGCAGTAGTACTGGTGAGATTATCCTTCAAGATAATAAGGTCGGATACCTTTTTCTTTTTAATGCATCTTGGAACCAACTCTTTTTTACATGCAACGAAAACGCTATCAAATGACAATCGTTTTGGCCATATGAATTGTGCGAGTTTGAACGAGCTGGTTAACAATGACATGGTACGTGGTCTCAGCGTCAAGTTTCCAGATGTTATCAACTGCAAAGTGTGCATGAAGAGCAAATGCACGGTGAATCCGTTTCCGCATTCCGAGAACCAAGCCAACGAAGGTTTAGAAATAATTCACACCGACTTATGCGGACCGATAAATAAACGTCGAATGGTGGAAAACGTTATTTTTTAACGTTTTTCGACGTTAAATCCCGCTATGTGTTCGTATATTTCATCAAGTCGAAGGATGAGGTATCTGAAAACTTTCGCGAATTCAAGGCTATGGTCGAGCGGCAGTGCGACAAGAAAATCAAAAAACTACGCAGCGACAATGGCACTGAATTTGTCAGTTACCACAAGGTAAAAAAGCGATAGGTTCCGAGTGGGTATTTTCTCTAAAGACGAACAAGGAGGTGTTGAGAGCTTCAAGGCCAGGCTGGTGGCGAAGGGAATCGCGCAGACATACGCTGTTAATTACACAGAAACGTTTTCACCAGTGGTGCGCTATGAAACTATAAGGATAGTTTTTGCTCTTGCCGCTGAATACCAACTTCATTTGCATCAATTGGATGTATCTACGGCCTATCTGAACAGTGAACTTAACGATGAAGCTTACATGGCTCAGACAGAAAAATTTGTTGATTATTCAAACAATGTACTCAAGGTGAAAAGGGCGCTTTATGGCCTTTAGCAATCAGGTAGACAGTGGAATATAAAAATCGATTCCATATTGAAAGACATTGGTTTTGATCCATGTAAGAACGAGCCATGCCTAAACGTGATGAATATATATGACAACGTCAGCCTAATTGCGGTATATGTAGATTACCTCCTGATTGCCAGATCAGATATAGATGAACTCGAGATAATTAAAAGCAAAATATCGCAAGTTATCAAAGTTGTAGACAAAGGCCTGGTTAATTACTTTCTAGGTATGCAAGTGGAAAGAGAGAGCCCAACGGGTGCAATACACATTTGTCAACGTGCACAAATAAAACAGCTGATACATCAGTACGGAGTGGAAAATTGTTGTACGGTGACAACACCGCTAGAGCCGAAACACCAGGTTAAATGTAACGTAGCCAACTGTAAACGTGTAGATCCGGTTCAATATCAGTCGCTTATTGGGTCGCTGATGTATATCGCTTTCCTATCACACCCGGATATATTGCATTCTGTATGTAAATTATCACACTATGAGCACATGGTTGCAGCAAAACGCGTTATAAATATCTCAGTAATACAGTCGACATGCAGCTAAAGTATCAGAAAACTGAAAAGCCGTTCGAGTGCTATGTAGATGCTGACTGGGGTGGTGATACCACCGATCGCAAATCGTACACAGGGTGCACGATGTACTCGCTGGAGGTGCAGTTTAATGGGAGTGCAAGAAGCAGTCAGCAGTGGCATTGGGTAGTACTGAAGCTGAGTATATGGCATTAGCATCAGCTGCGAAAGAGGCTGTATATTTGAGAAAACTACTTAGCGAAATTAAATTACAGCCAGATGAGCCAATAAAAATACACTGCGATAATTTAAGCGCAATGCATTTGGTGAAATATCCGGTGTATCATAGCCGAAGCAAACACATTGACATTCGGTACCATCAATTAAGAGAGGTTTACAGAAATCGCGAAATTCAATTAGAATATTGTAACACAAGCGACATTCTTCTTTACTTTACACTTTGGAATATACCGTCAAACGGCTTAGATAGATAGATATATTTAAGGGTTTTATACACGGAGACCTGAAAGATTTATTGTGATGCACCTATTTATTTGCAACATGAGGATAGTCTCATCTATAAATCTTCTGTCACGTTAATTTCCGATAGGAATTCATATATTTTGGAAGAATCAAGAAAAGCGATCTTGCTCATATCTAAGATATATTCTCCAAAACACCTGTGTCTTTTGTGTGCCAATGGTCCGCAGTGAGGACTGTGATCAGGTGCAATGAGGTTTCGTCACTTTCTCCACAGAATCGACAGATGGCATCTGAAGATATACCCAACTTGTTCAAATGCTAGTTGAGTCTACAATGTCCGCTTCAAATGCATGTGATGATTTTTAATTTACTCCGAGGCATACTTATTAAGTCCTTAGCTCTTTTAGGATTAAAATCCCGGAAGAGCTTCGGACCATCCTAATCCCGGAAGATTTTCCCAGGTTTGACTTCGTTTTGCATCTGTGCACTTCTTCAGCAGACCTCCAATGGTATTGGATGATAGTCCACAGAAGGGTTCAGGGCCGTTGAAGTGAGAGGCCGCAGCCTTCCTAGCTAGTCAAACGGCTTAGACGCAAATTAAAACTGTGTGTTTTTAATTCATCAAAAAGTCCAACACAAGTTTTGCACATGGGTGGCTGCGGCATGTATTTTCAAAATTGATTTTAACACTTTCTGGCCATTTGGTGGATGCGAAAGTTAAGTTTCGGCATCCTTCATCTTTTCCGTTTTTTCTAACTGGTGATATATGTTAGATTTAAGTTCTTGCCTTCGGGTTTGGTTCTAAGGTCAGGTCGTTAGAATAAATAACGCCTTTAAAGTAACTTAATAATAAATGTCCCGAAATTTTAAGGAGTATCGTCGAGAGAGGGAGAGCAGTGAGAGCAATTAATTGTTGAGCCTGTGTAAAGCTTTTGGTTTGAATGGGAAAATATCTCCAAGTTAACAAGATAATACAGTCAGGGACTAAAGCAAAAGTACACCCTTCAAATTTTGATTTTAAAGAAATGTGAACATTACATTCAAATTTTAAGTATACAGTTTTATTTCATTTCGTGGACGATTAAAAACAAAAACATAAAATGATTTTTATATGGCACATGTAACGGAAAATGCAGGAAAAATAAACATATTCGCTGGACAAAAGCCAAAAATCATTACTGTGTTCCTATTAAAGATTTATCAACGAAGTTTCACAGGAAGGTGGCGGATACTAACATTAAACACCACACAAAAAATGGCCGTGTTATTTCTACAGCCACGCCCACTATTGACATATTAATATATCTTACGACCTATAAAATATTTTTGGACAAAATTATATATTAGTACGTATATGGACCCTGCAAAGCCACATACAAGATTCAGGGTCGATCAGATGAAGTATACGCCTCCCTCCCATATAATGAACTTTGGGGACTCCACTTAAAGACAATTACCCTATCTATGCTTCTAGCGATGATATATAAAAACAAATTGGTAAGTATATACAATGGTTCTGCACTAACATGTATTCCAAATATGGGCAGATTATTACTACTGCCACGCCCACAATGAACAAAAAATCGTTACTAGGATCCTATTAAAGATTTATCAACGAAATTTCATATGAATTTGGCGGGTACTAACATTAAACACCTCACAAAAAATGGGCGTGTTATTTCTACAGCCACGCCCACTATTGACATATTATTATAACTTACGACCTATACAATATTTTTGGACGAAATTATATATTAGTACGTATATGGACCCTATAAAGCCACATACAAGATTCAGGGTCGATCAGATGAAGTATACGCCTCCCTCCCATATAATGAACTTTGGGGACTCCACTTAAAGACAATTACCCTATCTATGCTTCTAGCGATGATATATAAAAACAAATTGGTAAGTATATACAATGGTTCTGCACTAACATGTATTCCAAATATGGGCAGATTATTACTACTGCCACGCCCACAATGAACAAAAAATCGTTACTAGGATCCTATTAAAGATTTATCAACGAAATTTCATATGAAGTTGGCGGGTACTAACATTAAACACCTCACAAAAAATGGGCGTGTTATTTCTACAGCCACGCCCACTATTGACATATTATTATAACTTACGACCTATACAATATTTTTGGACGAAATTATATATTAGTACGTATATGGACCCTATAAAGCCATATACAAGAATTGGGGTCTATCAGATAAAGGATACGCCTCCTTCCCGTATAATGAACTTTGGGGAACCCACTTAAAGACAATTACCCTATCTATGCTTCTAGTAATAATATATGAGTACAAATTGATAGTTGTATACAATACTAACATGCATTCTAAATATGGGCAGATTATTATTACTGCCACACCCACAATTAAAAAAAAATCTTTACTAGTTTCCTGTTAAAGATTTATCAACGAAATTTCACAGGAATGTTGCGGGTACTAACATTAAACAGCACACAAAAAATGGGCGTGTTATCTATACAGCCACGCCCACTCTTGACATATTATTATAACTTTCGACCTACACAATATTTTTGGACGAAATTTTATATTAGTACGTATATGGATCCTACAAAGCCATACACAAGAAATGGGGTCTTTAGAATCAATTCAAGCAAAAATTACCGTGAATATGCTCCTAATGATGATTTATGATGAAAACATCCCAATTGTTGAACTCGCACGCACAAGAAAAGGTAAAGGGTATTTCGTAGTCGGTTTAACCCGACTTCAGACTTCTGTACCGTAAAAATACTTACACGTTAAATAATTTGTAGAGCTATTAAAATTATAATTCTACATTTCAGAAGACACAATTAAATTTTTGTATTAACCTGAGAATGAAGAAAAAATATCTTTCACACTATATTGTGTCTACATCGTCTCGGCATTTTTGTATACAAAAATTGAATGTTAAATTTTTCTTTTAAAAATAAGTTGTATTAAAATACAAATTAGAAACACTTACACGGTCGTTAATTGTTATAACTCTTTAAATAATAATATTAAAATTCAAAATGGACGAATAATAACTTGTATTCAACTGGAAATAAAGAAAAAATAATTTATATATTTTGTTTAACTACATTAAAAGATGTCAATAGAGCACGAACGAAATCGACCGAGTATAAATACAGAAACAGATATGTCATAGTAAAATAACATTGTTAAAATTGTTACACTAAATATAATTTCACTTACAAACAGTTCTGTCTTAATTTGGCTTCGATTATTATTATTTTAACAAAAAGAATATGTTTCAATGCGCACAGCTTAACTACATAAAATGCTGATATTGAAAAGAACTTGACGCTGAATGATTTGTTAAAAAATTGGTTTAGTGCACTGTTTATCAACTTCACGACGAAAATTAGTTCATTGTACCTTTACCAACTTCATGCCGAAAAATACTAAACACTATATCAATTCTCAATGAATCCCCATCAAAGATTTACCGCTGAAAGTATGCAAAATTAGAAATGAATGTACGATTTTCTCAGAAGTGTAACTTTATTCCGCTTTTTTAACGCCCATCAAGCGCGTCGCACGTTCGGTGAATGGGCCCAAAACGAGATGGCCACCGATCCCGATTTTCACAATAAAATTTTGTGATGCGATGAAGCTCACTTTTGATTGAATGGGTACGTTAATAAGCAAAATTGTCGCATTTGGAGTGACGATAATCCAAAAGCCATTGTTGAGACGCCGTTACATCCTCAAAAAGTCACTGTTTGGTGCGCTCTATGGGCAGAGGGAATCATTGGTCCATATTACTTCAAAAATGAAGCCGGCCATACTGTTACAGTCAATGGGCAACGCTATAGAGCCATGATTAATGACTTTTTCGTTCCTGAATTGGAGAATGTTGATGTGGACGACCTTTGGTTCCAACAAGACAGCGCTACATGACATACAGCCAACGAAACAATCAATTTATTAAATGAAACTTTTGGTGAGCGTATTATCTCGCGTCGTGGACCTGTGGCATGGCCTCCAAGATCGTGCGATTTAACACCGCTGGACTATTTTTCGTGGGGTTATGTGAAGTGGCTTGTCTACGCAGATAAGCCCGAGACGATTGACGCCTTGGAAGAGAATATTCTGCGCGTTATTTGCTGGCATACGGCCCCAATTGCTGCAAAAAGTGGTTGAAAATTGGGCTGCAATTTATTCGAGGCAGCCGCGGCGGCCACTTGCCCGAAATCATTTTTAAAACATAATGGCAAACCCTTATCTTAATAATAAAGCTAATTTCTTGGCCATAACATAAATATATATGCATTTTATTCTGCTTGAAAACCACATGTCTAGAAACATTGGTGCAGGGTTTGTAATCCGAAAACTCGAAAACCGCCAACCGAATGACACCAAATTTTCAACATTTCAGTGCAGCAGTTCTCGACGGCAATACTGTGGTTTCTGCAAGATAATGCAAGCGCCATTGAGAGCTCCAGTGTTACTGGAGGTCGTGTCGAATGACATTGCTTCAACTCGATCGGCAATGTTCCAACGAACGAACAGATTGTAAACAGCGTCAGCTATATCTTTTCCGCTTGATTTTATTTGTGGTGCTCCAAGGAACTTCGAAGTCCCATCATAGCTGACCATAACCGCAACTCTCTCAACTTTTGTGCTGCCTACAAGGTCAGCCAACATTTTGCCGTCCCAATGTACGACAAGCGGCTTATTAATACTTAGCTGTTTAGGGGAAGAGACGAATGACTTATAACTACTTATATCGCTAACTATAAATTAAGGGTATGGCTTAAATTAAGAAAGAATACTAAATTACGTTTTCTACGAATTCGGTCTGGATAACTTCTGCTTCCTTCCGGCGGTTTTCTCGACGATATCGATTAATCGTTGTTCGGTTAATAGCCAGCTCGTCTATGGAATAATTCAATGCATCGGCGCAGGCTATCAACACATGAGCTACCATTGGATCGGTTAGCTTGCCGTGGTCAAGCGCAGAAGCAAGTCGTGGCGTTAGAAAATTTCTACGCCCTCTCTTCTGTACACTTTTGTGCGATTCAACGATGTCACCAGTTTCGGCATCGGCAGTGCTCTCCTCAATCGCTTCACCCACGTCCTCAGCTTTTTCATCAATTCCTTCCATAACCTCAACCTCACCTTCATCACTCGATTCTGTATATTGGCCGGCAGCAAAAAGTTTAAAATGTGTTATGTATTACATAAATCAATAAGATAGAAAATGACATAAAGCCAAATACGAACCACTATCTTTCGACTTGGACATTTCTTCAAATTTCCGCTTTCTCTGCTTCTCTTTCTCCTTTCGTTCCGATGCTCTTTTTTCTCGCAGAAATAAAACCATATCGCAGCCAATCATGCATCCCTGGCGTCCTGGTTGTCGTTGTCGAAACTTCTTATCTTCTTCAATTCGAATGGTTTTTAGGGCATCTGCAGTCGCAATATCAAACAAATTGTCCAGATCGTTGGTAAATCCAAGCTCCTTTTGTTTCCAAGCCACAGATCTCTTGCTAGCGGGCACTTTTTGAATATCTTTCCACGTATTGTACAAGTTAAGCAATTTCTCCGCGCATCTTGTTCCGTATCGTGTTGGAATTCGTGCTTGTTGCCAGAAAATATACACTGCATCGAGCGTTAATTTTGCACTTTCCTTTGCGTCGAGTTTCACAAAACGCATGTTATGACAGAAGGCCTGTAGGACTTGCCTATTGGACGGCCGTCTAAGTCTAGAGCGTTGTAGAGCGATTGAATGGTTGGCGCGTTTGTACCGAGGAAATGGCTCATGCAGAAGCCGATGCAGGTTTTGATGTTGATGGTTCTGACATTATAATTGTAACAACCTATAAACTCACCCAAAATAATAACAATTATAATTTGGTTTACAACAATTAACTTTGGTACTTTATTATTTTGGTTTACTTCTTTAGCACAATTAAGTAACACACTGGTTGGCTGTTCTCATACGACTGACTCAAAACGTCTACTCATTCGTTTGACAGTTGTTCTCTGGTTCTTGGCCTGGTTGTGTGTGTGTGTGTCTCGACACGGGTTGCCACAATAATTAAATGAGATCACGGTATTTTGCAGGAAAATGTAATAACTAATTCAGAAGTAAGCAGCAACGCAGTTATGCTAAATAACAATGCCACTAGAGATGTGCGCGTGACGTGATTTTTCCGCGTCACGCGTGTTTCACGTGTAATTTATTGGAGAATAACATAAAAATACGAAGTCCTTCAGCGAAGTGCTGAAAGGACACCAGGTCATGGCGGTCATAGATCGTAATGACCCGGATGGCAGTATCGCTCCTGAGTGCTGGAAAAAGGTAGAAGTAAGCCTTTCAAGGCTGTACCTCCAGCTTTTGAAGGAATTCCCAGATGGTTTTCCCTCTTTTCGCGACAACGGATGGCATCAGGGCCACGTGAACTGATTGCCTGCGCGGATCAAAGGTCAGTCGACTTTTATAAGATTGCGATCTCCAGGATAGGGGAAGCATGGCCAGGCGCAAGGCTCGAAGTCGTACCTAGGGAGTTGATCCCTAGTAGACCTAGAGCGCGCGCGTGGATCCCTGCCGAACCGTCTGACCCTGAGGCTATCCTGGAGATTTTTAGGTTGAGCAACCAGCAGCTCCCGACTAATAATTGGAAGGTTACTAAGGTAGAGGAACCAAGAGGGGATTACAGGTCAATAACCCTTGTGGTGAACGCCGAATCTCTGGCGACTCTAGCGAAATCCAATTGGCTCGTGGGGTATGGCTTCTCATCCACAAGCCTCAAGGTCTACAAAAAGGACGGGCAACCGTCTGACACGGATCAAGCGATAGTGAATCCTTCAGGGGGAACTGCTGATCCTGCTGCTGCTGAGGACTCCGCCATGCACCCGAAACGCAGTGACTCTATGTCAACTGTGGGGGGTTTGGAGAGTCTCCTAGGGACAACCAAACTCAGTGAGGAGGAAGTCCTTCTGGAGTCAGACTCGGAGTCTGAGGCTGATGTCACGGTGGTGGAGGTGACCAGCGCTACAAGTAGCAGAGATGCTACGAATAGTGCAGATTAACCTCCATCACTCGAAGGCGGCGTCTGCCAGCCTTCAGCTCCGTCTTGCAAAAGGCGGAGTAGACGTTGTCCTGATCCAAGAACCCTGGACACACGGGGACTTGGTATGTGGTCTCAGGACTGAAAATTACAGCTTGCTGTATACCGTAAGTGAAGGAAGACCTAGGTCTTGTATCCTCATTACAGCAACAAAGATTTAACGGCCGTCTGCCTGGAAACTGGCAAGGGACGGTACTGGTTGGTCTCGGCCTATATGGCGCATGACCATGAGATCCTTCCAGAAGCCAACCTACAGAAGCTTGTTGTGGATGCAAAGGCTCAACGGTTGGCTGTTATTATTGGATGCGATGCCAATGCGCACCACGACATCTGGGTAAGCACGGATGTCAATGAACGAGGTGAGTCATTATATGAATATATTGTAACGACTGAACTTTCTGTATGCAATAAGGGGTCAGAACCCACTTTCATTACTGTTAATAGGCAATAAGTCCTTGACTTAACCCTTGCCTCCGAATCAATTTTTGATCGGATATCAAATTGGAGAGTTCTAGAGAAACATTCCTTTTCGGATCATAGGTTAATTCAGTTTGATATTCTCGATAGTCTACCTAGCCCTGAGGCTTTTAGAAATGTCAGCAAAGCAAACTGGGACCTCTACAAGGTGACTGTAGCTAGACTACTACCTCAGAACTCCACAAGCACAAGAGCGTGTGACGCAATTGATAGGTATATGGCGTTTCTAATGGTTGCTCTTAATAAGGCTCTATTGGTCTCTTGCCCCCTCAGTAGACCCAGGGGGAAAGAAAAACCCACATGGTGGGGGGAGGAAATTAGGGGACGCAGACAAAACTGTAGGAGACTTTTCAACAGCGCAAAGAAGTCTAGATATAGTGCAGACTGGGCTTTATATAAGGCAGCACTCAGAGCCTTCAAAAGTAAGCTTAGGAAGGCACAGAGAGAATCGTGGAGAAACTTTTGCGGTGACGTAGAAGATATCTCTGAGACGACCAGGTTGAGGAAGATCCTATCAACTGCTCCAATGGTACCTGGATACCTGAGGAGGGAGGATGGATCCTGGACTTCTAATAGTAATGAGACTCTAGAGCTTCTTCTGGAGACTCACTTCCCTGGTTGCTCGAGTACCATTCCGCGGAGAACGAATACCAGCAAGAATGTAGTTGAAGTCAACTCAGACATAGTCACGAAGCCAAAATTGCAATGGGCTATCCATAGCTTCAAACCATTTAAAGCATCTGGCCCAGATGGTGTAGCTCCAGTTGAAATTCAGCAGTCAAAGAATCTTATAATAGAGTGGCTGTTAAAGATCTATAATAGTTGTCTTGAATTAGCGTATATTCCAGACTCATGGAAGCATGTGAGGGTAATTTTTATACCCAAGGCCGGCAAAAGCTCACACACAGCTCCAGGGGACTTAAGACCCATTAGTCTGTCCTCCTTCTGTCTAAAAATCCTGGAAAGGTTGTTAGATATTCATCTGAGGCTCACTATAGACAGACAGAAGCTGTCAGTCTCTCAGCATGCCTACGTTAAGGGTAAATCGGTGGAGACCGCTTTACACTCCTTAGTCTCTAGGATTGAGTGCTCCCTGCACAACAAGGAGTTCTCCCTAGTGGCTTTCCTGGACATTGAGGGAGCTTTTAACAATATCAAATCAGACGCAATAGTCGGTGCGATGCGAGACTTGGAGGTGGAACCCGCCATTAGCAGGTGGATTGAAAACATGCTTAGTAGCAGGATAATCAATTCACAGCTGGGGGCGGCGTCGGCCAAGAAGTCCGTGTGCAGAGGCACACCTCAAGGTGGAGTTCTTTCACCCCTACTCTGGAATCTTGCGGTAAATCAGCTGCTTGTTCGACTGGAGAGGGAAGGGTGCAAGGTGGTTGCGTATGCGGATGATGTTGTTATTAGTATCTCGGGTAAATATATATCTACTTTGAGGGACTTGATGCAAAACATGCTGAACATTCTCTCTAAATGGACTACTGACTGTGGGTTGGGGGTTAATCCGACCAAGACTAAGCTGGTACTCTTCACTAGGAAGTATAAAATTCCTCAATTTATTGCTCCAAAACTAATGGGTGTAGATATTGACCTTGTCGAGGAGGCTAAATATCTGGGCGTGATCCTAGATAGGAAGCTGAATTGGAAGGCCAATATAAACGAGCGCATTAGGAAGGCTCAGGTAGCTCTGTACTCTTACAAAAGAGTCATAGGCAAAAAATGGGGGTTACAGCCTAAGGTAGCCTATTGGATATATACAGCTGTGGTACGACCAGTCCTTTTCTATGGGGTGCTTTCTTGGTGGACAGCCCTAAGTAAGTCCACATACAATAGGCTGATAACAAAGGTACAAAGAACGGCAGAGGTATTCATAAGTAGTGCCATTAGAACGACTCCAACGGCAGCATTGGATATTATGCTCAATCTGCTGCCTGTTAGGCTTTTTGGCGAAAAAATGGCTGGAAACTCAGCTATCAGACTAAAAGCTCCGCATCAATGGGATGCCAGGAATATAGGCCATGCGTCCATTTTAAGACATTTTGAGGGTATTCCTGACTCTTTCGACTACATCACACCAATGTACGCCTTCAATGGTATGTGCAAGATCTCCATTCCCTCCAGAGACGAATGGAAGGATGGCATCCCCACTCATGTAGAAGGGGTTCACATCTACACAGATGGATCCAAACTACAGAGTAGGGTGGGAGGTGGTGTATTCTCAGAAGATTTGGATATTAACATGTCCTTTAGGATGCCCGACCACTGCAGTGTTTTTCAGGCAGAGGTCGTGGCTATAGAGGCAGCACTGTCTTGGCTAAGGAAGAAGAAGATATCTGGACTTGATATTTGCATTCTGTCCGACAGCCAAGCTGCTTTGCGCTCCCTGGATTCGGTTATTATCACCTCAAAAGCCGTCAAGAGCTGCCGCAAATCTTTAGACGAGATAGCTAAGCAGACCCGTCTGCATCTGTGCTGGGTTCCCGGTCACAGAGATATTCCAGGGAACTGCAAGGCGGATGAACTTGCCCGTGAGGGTACTACCATACCGATGGAACCAGATAGGTCGCAATTCGGTATTCCTATTGCCACATGTAAGCTCTTAGTAAATACAATATCCTTAGGAACAGCGGGCAGGCGCTGGTCTGAACTTTCAGGATGTAAAATAGCTAGACAAACCTGGCCAGAGATAAATGTCAAGCGCTCTAAGGACCTACTGGCTCTAAATAGACAAAACATAGGTCCCGTGATTAGCGTCTTAACGGGACACTGGACTGTAGGCTGGGGATAGCCTCTAATGACTTCTGCAGGAGTTGCATGGACGAGGAGGAGGAAGATTTTACTGCTCACCTGTTGTGCACGTGTCCAGCTTTGTCCAGAAGGAGGCGCACTTTCCGCTTTACCTACATTACCTACCTAAGATAAAAATAAGAAAATTACAAAATATTGACAAAACTGTTACCAAAATTGAGTTTTTTCCAAAAATGCCGATTAAAGTTCCTAATTTCTTATAATAAAACCTTGTCTTATTATTCAACTCAATTTTGGGTCCACTTAGAGTCGTCGGATCGAGCCCAAATTTTATATGGAGCATTGTGGCATAAAATGGAAACTTTTTGGACGCTACTCTCCTATGCGCCGCCATTTTGAAAAATAAGGGCAGGTCTAATATATATATATATATATATATATATATATATATATATATATATATATATATATATATATATATATATATGGCAACACTGATCCATGTCGGGGAAATTGAGAATGGGTGGCAACATAGTTGTAAACGTTTAGTTATTATAAAAGTAAACAAACGATAAGCAGCGTGGTACTGAGAAATAAAATAAATTAATTGCAAACAAATATTCTGTGGTTCGGAGTGCTTTATTTGGATTTCGGTAGAGTATTACATTGGCGACGAGTGGTAAATAATATTTATGGATAATGTCTATAGACGAAAAATACTCGGCAGCAAATGCCCAAATTGTGCCAGTGTCCGTCCATGAAACAGATAAAAGCAAATTCCATGTTAATGCAATGGCACATTAAATTGTGTGTGTGCGTTTTTTTTTTTGTTTTTCTGCCAGGCGTTTACATTAAATTGTATATTTGGCTAACACACAGAATTGTGTGGTAAGAAATATTAGCGCATTGAATTGTGCCACTGAAAAGTGCATTAAATTGCTAAACCGGCAGCACATTCAATTGTGCAGGTGGCGACACAATAAATTGTGCAGGTGACAACACATTAAATTGTGAAATTGGCGGCACATTCAATTGGGGCATTGTCGGAGGGCATTAAATTGCGAAAACTAAACATTCAATTGTGCGTGTTAATTTTTGTTGAAGCACATTAAATTGTGGCATTGGTGGAGCGCACCAAATTGTACTTGCAGCATATTAAATTGTGCGTGGACACATACCCCAAGGTTGGAGACTTCTTATCGGAAGAGCGACAATGTCCGACATAAAACCATTTTTGTGCGACGCAATAGATAAAGCGTTGCTGCGTTCGGAGTGGGAAAAATGGTTTCGGTCGTTCAAGTTGTACCTCGCATCGGAGGAAATAGTCGCTCCAATTAAAAAGAAGAACAAGCTTCTTCATTTGGGAGGCCCGCAACTGCAAGAGGTCATCTTCAATATCCCTGGCGCTTTGGTCACATACGACGAGAAATGCAATAACGATGTGTTCACTATATTGGTCTCAAAATTAAACGAATATTTTTCGCCGAAGAGAAATTCCACATTTCAGAGGCATTTGTACAGGAGCATAACACCAGCTGAGGGAGAGCCCTTTAACAAATTTGTATTGCGCTTGAGGCAACAAGTTGCAAAATGCCATTTTGGATCCACAAAAGCGGAAATAGAAGAAATTTGCATAAAGGACAAGCTAATCGACACGTGGGCCCCCCCTTGAGCTGAAAAAGAGGCTATTGGAAAAAGAGCATAGCTTGAATGAAATCATGGAAGCTTGTCAAATTTACGAGCAGATTAACAAGCAGTCTCAAGGTTTGCTGACAAAGGCCGGTGGGGAGATAGTGAACAAAATTTCGTCGAAAAAACGTTTTGCTCAAAACCCAGACGCTGAGTGTTTTAGATGTGGGCGAAAGGGCCATACCGGCACCTCCATGAACTGCCCGGCCCGAAATGCAAAATGCAACAAATGCTCGCTTATTGGTCATTTTGCTCTAAAATGCAAAACCAAAAGCTTCAAGAGGAAATTTGACAGAGGGAGTGACGAAAAGCAGCGCTACACTAGGCCGACGAAGGTACGTTGTATACAAAATGGAGGAGGAATGGACCCAGATGATGGTAACGCATTGCGCGAATTTGACTGTTTCAAAATCAATGACAATTGCAAAGGTGACGAAATCATAGAGTGTCGTATTGGAGGACAACCATTGCTAATGGTTATTGATTCCGGCTCGCGGTTTAATCTCGTGAGTGAGAAAGACTGGACGATGCTGAAGAACAATAATGCGGTCCTATGGAATATACGATCGAGCTCGTCAAACCAATTCAAGGCATATGCTTCGGACCAGGTCCTGAAAGTCATCTGTGTGTTCGACGCCCCAATTGCAGTAAACAACGAGTCTGAAATGATTGATACATTTTATGTAATTGAAAATGGAAGTCAGTCATTACTAGGGCGCGAAACATCGGTGAGACTCAACGTACTGCGGCTTGGATTGGATATTAATCGTATCGAAAGCGCTAAGCCATTCCCTAAAATGAAGAGCGTACAAGTTAAACTGTCAATTGATCCCTCTGTGAAGCCTGTACAACAACCACTTCGACGCATACCAATAGCCCTTGAGGAAAAAGTGGCTAATAAGCTTGAGGAGGCAATCAGTCTGGACATAATCGAACCGGTGGTCGGTCCAAGTCCATGGATTTCGCCGATGGTGATAGTATTTAAGGGAAATGGTGAAATGAGGTTATGCATTGAAATGCGGCGAGCGAACAAAGCTATCCTGCGAGAAAACTACCCGTTACCGACTTTTGACTCTTTTATGACGAAACTAAGAAGCGCAAAATATTTTTCAAGACTAGACCTTAAAAGCGCATATCACCAGCTTGAGCTACACGAAGGCAGCCGCGAAATAACCACCTTTATAACGCACAAGGGTCTATTAAGATATAAAAGGCTAATGTTCGGCGTAAATTCTGCGCCTGAAATTTTTCAACGGACAATAGAAGGACTCTTGGCAACATGTAGTAATTGCCTTAATTATATAGACGATGCCATTATATATGGGAACACGGAAGAAGAGCACGACAAAGCCGTCAAAGAAGTACTTAATGTAGTTAAAGAACATAATCTGGTACTCAACGAAGAAAAATGCGTTTGGAAAGCTCAAAAATTAAAGTTTTTGGGACACATCCTCTCAGACAAGGGCTTCACTGCAGATCCAGAAAAAATTAAGACCATCACAGAATTTCGAGCTCCAAATTCTAGAGAAGAGACCAGAAGTTTCTTGGGCCTGATCACGTACGTAGGTAAATTCATCCCTGACTTGGCAGATGTTACTGAACCATTGAGGATCCTGTTAAAAGCGGACGCAAAATTTGTTTGGGGCCCGGATCAGGCAAACGCTTTTCAAACTCTCAAAACGCAACTAGCCCATATTCCAAACTTATCATACTTCGATCCCAAGAAAAGAACTCGCGTAGTGGCAGACGCCAGTCCAGTGGCCTTGGGCGCGGTATTGATCCAGTTTGAGTCTAACAGTGATCCAAAGATTATAACTTTCGCTAGCAAGAGCTTGTCTGACGTTGAAAAGCGATACTCGCAGACGGAAAAAGAAAGTTTGGCTCTAGTTTGGTCAGTTGAAAAATTTTATTATTACCTAGCGGGCTTGGAATTTGAATTAGTGACAGACCACAAGCCATTGGAGACCATTTTTAAGCCAACATCTAAGCCTCCGGCCAGAATAGAACGATGGTTATTACGATTACAATCATTTAAGTTTAAGGTAATCTATCGTACAGGAAGAGAAAATATAGCGGATTCGTTATCGAGGCTTTGCAAAATCGATGACGCGGGCTCATTCGACAGGAATTGCGAGGAGAACATATTTCGTATTGTGGCAAGCTCGATCCCTAGATCGCTTACGATCACTGTCATAGCTGAAAGAAGTGCGGACGATGAAGAAATCTCTAACAATATTGCTCACATCAGAAACGACTCTTGGGATTCTGACAAATCAAGTACCTACTACCCATTCCGGTTTGAGCTCTCGGCGATTGGATGTATCCTCCTGCGGGGTACTCGCATCGTAATACCGAAGTCGCTGCGGAGTGAAATACTTCAGTTAGCTCATGAAGGACACCCAGGAGAGTCAGCTATGAAACGCAGACTAAGAGCTAAAGTCTGGTGGCCGGATATAGATAAAGAAGCAGAAAACTTTGTCAAGAGCTGTCGCGACTGTCTGCTAGTCTCCCAAGTATCAAATCCGGCGCCGATGCAGAGGCACACGTTTCCGAATGGCCCCTGGCAATACGTGGCAACAGACTTATTAGGGCCACTTCCCAACAACGAGCACGTCTTAGTACTGATAGACTACTACTCGCGGTATCAGGAGGTAGTGTTTCTGAAGAACATATCCTCTGAAAGAATCATAAAGGCCATGGAGGAGATATTTTGTAGACTGGGATTGCCAAAATCGTTGAGAACAGATAATGGCCGTCAATACATTAGCGCAGAATTCAAAAACTTTTGCACCCGGAACGGCATCACACAAATCACGACACCACCGTACTGGCCACAGGCCAATGGAGAGGTCGAGAACATGAACAGGTCCCTGGTAAAAAGGTTAAAAATTGCCAACGTAAACAAGGGCAACTATAAACAGGAGATACAGAAGTTAATTTTAATGTATAACGTTACACCGCATGGCACGACAGGATCACCTCCATCTGAACTAATGTTTAACCGAGCTATACGGGACAAGATCCCAAGCATTCAGGACATTACAGAGGATATGATCGACTCATCTGCAAGAGACTTGGATTGCATAAACAAACAAAAAGGAAAGGAAAGAGGGGATAAAAGACGGAAAGCAAAAGAATCGGAAATAGCTGTTGGAGACAAAGTGCTGCTCAAGAATGTAGTTTTTCCGCATAAGCTCACAACCAACTTTGATGTTACCGAATACGAAGTGGTAAACAGAAGTGGAAACGACGTAGAAGTCAGGGGTAATGGAAAAACATTCAAGAGAAACATCAGCCATGTTAAAAAGATACCGTCATCCACAGTCCCGCAAAAACCATCATCACCAGTTACGGACTCTTCACAGGCATCGCCATCAACACCGAATAATACCTTGCCACCAAGACATGTGGATGATTCATCACCAGCCTTTACTTCGCCACCAAGTCATGTGGACGATTTATCACCAGCCTTTACTTCGCCACCAAGTCATGTGGATGATTCACCACCAGCCTTGCCGGGATCAGGAGACCAAGGAATAAAGTTAAAGCTAAAAAGGATAGAAGGGATGTGGCAACACTGATCCATGTCGGGGGAATTGAGAACGGGTGGCAACATAGTTGTAAAAGTTTAGTTATTATAAAAGTAAACAAACGATAAGCAGCGTGGTACTGAGAAATAAAATAAATTAATTGCAAACAAATATTCTGTGGTTCTGAGTGCTTTATTTGGATTTCGGTAGAGTATTACAATATATATATACATATATATACACAGGAAGGTTTTGGGTACTAACTATTGACACATTTTTATAAATTATGACCTAAGTAATAATTTGAAAAGAATTTTTATATATAAATATGTATATTGAAGCTACAAAGTCACGCAAAAGAAATGGATATGACTCCCTCCCATATAATAAACTTTGTGGACCTCACTTCAAATTTCCATATATATGCTTCTAACGACAAAATTTGAGTACAAAGTGCTATCAGTATACGAGTCTAATAGGTCCGTAGTAGAGACCGTGCCAAATATGGGCAGATTATTACTACAGTCACGCCCACAATTAAACAATATTAGTTTTTGTGGCCTTCTGCAAGTTTCATAAACGAAACTTTATACGAAGGTTAAGAGTGCAAAATGTATAGAACATTAAATTGACATATCCAAAAAAATAATTTGTACTTATTCAATCAATCAAAAATAAAAACATGTATTTTAGATTATTGGTGGAGGCGTAGCAACGCTCCCCAGGTTCAGATAGTATATATATATATATATATATATATATATATATATATATATATATATATATATATAGATATATATATATATATATATATATAGATATATATATATATATATATATATATATATATATATATATATATATATATATATATATATATATTTTTGCATCTACTTTATCAAATGTGATTTATTAAAATTCTGTTGATTTCAGGCAAAGGTCTCACGCAACTTGATGTATCACTCAATCAAATGAAAAGTGTACCATCGCAAGGTTTAAAACATTTGTACCATCTTCTGATCTTGAATCTAAACCACAACAAAATTACTATTATTCACAACAGCGCATTTGAGGGATTGGACACTTTAGAAATTCTCACCCTATACGAAAATAAAAAAAAATATATATAAAAAAAAAAAAAAAATATATATATATATATATATATATATATATATATATATATATATATATATATATATATATATATATATATATATATTATATATATATATATATATATATATATTTTTTTTTTTTAATTTATTTATTTTCTTTTTTATTTTTTTAATTTTTTTTTTTTAAATATGTGATTTTTTTTATTATGTTCTAAGCACCCTTCTTACTTGGTTACAATTTTAATAGTTTCAAACAATGTTATTCTTGTTGTTTTCGCTGAAATATTCCGTTGCTTCTGCTAATGTTGTTCTTGTTGTTTTCGCTGAAATTTTCCGTTGCTTCTGTTAATTTTATTGTTGCTACATACTTGCATTTTAATTGTTTTTACATGTGTAATTCAGGTCTACTTAGTTTTCTTAACTCTTCCGCTGTTATATTCAAACGTCCTTGTTTGATGTGTTTCGTTGAAGAGTTTATTTAGAACTTGTGGACGCTGAACTGTATTATTGGCAGTGGCGTGTGGATGTTTGTCAAATTTTTGTTAAATTAGGTATGAGGTATTACTTATATTTACAATATTGTCATAAGGACAAATTGATAACATATTATAGGTTTTACAATAACTTTTTTTTATTATTATTATTATTTATTTTTATTATTATTATTATATCTTACACCATAATTAATTATGATTGCAAGGTGTTAGGGGAATGAGTACTAGCTGCAGAGGCTTTCGACTCGAAGAGAAAACTTTTTTTAGATTTCATGAACTTTTTTACCATTATTATAATTCCAAATGTGTTTTTCAAATATGATTTTATTAATGCTAATTGATATTAATTATTGGCTGAAATATAATGTGGGATAGGAAGGGTTATAAGGTATGATTTTTTTCTGTTATTTCAAGACGGCTTGTCAATTTCGTATTAGACCTTTATGTATAATTTTTCATTTCTCTATAACTACCGTAGACTGTCTGTCTTCTTTTACGACTTCCTTTTTAAATCTTTTAGTAAGTTCCTAATATTTTGTTCTGTCCAATAAAAATATTTTTTCTCCTGGTAATTATTGTGTTAATTCATGCTTGTCTTGGTTATGATACTGTAAGTCCTTTTGTTGTTTCTGAACAAGTTTTTCGAAATTACTAAGTCTCGTTTTTTTATAATCTTCAGGTGTAAATGTCACTGTTCGTCCAAAAATTAGGTCTATCGGTTTCTTTCTTGTTACTGAATGTATTGAGTGATTCTATTCAGACACTGTGCGTTCTAGTAGTTCATCGAAATTTATCTGTCTTTTGTCTTCTTTAAGTCGCATTATTTCAACAAGAGTTGAGTGGAAATTTTGCACTTGGCTTTTAGCTTAGCTTCGATGTAAAATTTAATTCTTAATTCATCCTTCATCATAAATTTCATTCAATTTGAATTGAGGGGTAGCTCATTATCAATGACTATAGACTTTGGTACGCCAAAAAAAAAATATTTGTTGGGGCATATTTTGTAAATTTATCAATTACTGTCATTATAATTTATCCTTCTGTTAAAAATATGTCAATGTGTACGCTTTGTCCTGAGAAAGTATGTAGTGGAGTTTCATTTATCTTTGGTTGATTAGGATGCCTTTCGTATTTATTCTCTTTACATGTCGCACAAATTGAAGTCACCCTTTTGATCTTAGTTGTCATACCTGGGAAATAGTACTTCTCAAGAATTTTTATTTTATTTTCTGTTATGTTTCGATGTGCGCGGTTATGTTCTTCTAAAATAATATTTTCCTGTCATTGTTCATTCTCTACAAATTTTTGGGTGTATCTGATTTTATAGTTTTTAAAATGAGATGGATAGAAATTTTGTATAATTCCCATAATTCGTTCTTCAGTATGAAGACCGTTTATAACGCATGGATTGAGCTATTTTTTAAGGTGAGATGTGAGTTTTTGTTCTATCATTTCTGGTTCCGTAATTATATTTCTACGGATGGTTGGAAATATGATTTCAAATTGATAGGTTTAAGTTTCTCCGTGTTTAAAAAAAATTTAGTTCCTAAAGACGTTGATTGGTGCTTCTACATCAGGTATTCAATTTTGGTTAGAACTTTCATCGCCCTGGACAGTAGGCGTGAGTGAATTGGTTTCAATAAGCATCTGCGACGATATTGGCTTTTCTGGGTTTATAAAACAGTTCATAGTTATATTCCTCTAAGATGGCTTTCCACCTTTTCATTTCACTATTTGTATTTTTTGTACTTAAGCGGCATGTCAGTGATTGGTGATCCGTGAATATTGTTAACTTTTTCGAGCCGTATAAATAGTTTCTTAATGAATTGAATGACCAAATGATTGGCGAGCATTTCTTTCTCATTTGTCGAGTCATTTTCTTCCGTTCCAGAGAGCGTCCTTGAAATGGATGCGATTGGTCTATTATCTTGTGACAGAACAGCACCGATTGCATAACCAGATGCGTCTGTGGTTATCGCAATGTCTCTTTAAAATTTTGGATGAGACAGAATGACTTTCTTGGATTCTAATGAACTTTGAATTGCATTAAAAGAGTCAATGGCCGCATTGTCGCCGGTTTATTCTTAGATGCATTTTTTGTAACACGTCCCGCTCGCCGCTTAGCAGGTTTGTTAATGGTTTGGTTATTTTGGCATAATCCCTTATAAATTTGCGGTAATAACCCTACATACCAACAAATTATCGAAGTTTTTTCAGAGTCTTAGGTACTGACATTACAAATACTGCATCTACCTTTATGCTTTTTGTTTTTATTCCGTCTATTCCTACTACATATCCCAGAAATTCGACTGCCTTTTGTAAAAACTCTCACTTATCTAACTGTTTTTTCATATTTGCAGATTCCAGTGTTCTAAATATCCTTTCTAAATTTTTAAAATACTCCTCTTCAGTTTTCCCGAATACAATAATATCGTCTATGTACACATAGCACCTTTTCCCCAATGTATTGTATTAAAATGTCTTCTAAGGCTCTGGAAGGTGGAGGGAGCAATTTTTAGCCCAAAAGGCAGACGGACGAACTCAAATTTTCCATTATTTATGGAAAATGCAGTCTTCTCGATATCGGATTCCTTTAGAGGAATCTGATGGAAGTCACTTTTAAGATCAATTACGGTGAAATATTCATTTTTGCCGAGGATAGAAACGGCTTCATTTATTTCTGGAATTGGATATCTATCTGCGATGGTAACAGTATTAAGCTTACGGTAATCAATTACCATAGGAAACTTATTCTCACCAGATGCGTCCAATTATTTTGGAAAAATCCAAACAGGTGAATTATTCGGTAATTTTGGTGGTCTTATGATGCCATCTGCGAAGAGTTCTTCGACTTGTTTTTAAACTTCTTCTTTTAACGCCATGGAGTACTTATATTATTTCGAATAGATTGGAGTCCCATTTGTAGTTCGTATTTCGCCTTTAATCATGGTGGTGTATGTTAATTTTTTGTCATGGTCAGAAAATAATTGAGGGTATCTTTGTATTATATTTATTAGTTTTGTTTTTTGTTCAAGTAGAGATGTGGTGTACGTAAAGAAAGTCCTGTGTGACCTGTTTTTTAAGAGCTATTTTTAGATTTGGAAAACTGGCCATATTGCTTTTCTCTGTGTGAATTGTTGCTTTTAGTTGTCTCAGCGTATCATTGCCTATGATACCATGAAAAGTTTTTAGCGGAGGTAAAATGAGGAATTTAGTTTTTTATTTCCGCTCCGACGATGTTTACAAACGTGTGGTGAGTTATTTGAATTTTTCCAGCAACTGAATTTACGAAAAAGAATTTTTCGTTAGCGATAGGATTTTTTATTCGCGTGGATTGAATGTAGTTTTTATTCGAACCTGTGTCTATTAGTATTTTGAGAATATCTCCATCCCTGACTTTAAATTCAAAATATGGGAGTGAAGATTTTCCTAATCTAAAAAAAAAGATATCATCAATTTCCTCCGCTTCGAAGATATCATTCTCGTCGTAATATCCTTGGTAGTTTAGATATTCAGAAAAATTTTGATTGGAGTCCGAAGTGACGTCTTGCACATTTTCCTCAGTTTCTTCAGGAAGACTTTCATTAATGTGGAAATTTCATTGCATTTTATTTGGACTGTAGGCTTGCTGTGAAGCAGAGCATTTTTGGGAGAATTGACTGGGCTGTTGACAAGGTCTGTTTTGATAATTGACCTGTCGCGTCTAAATAGAGGAATCAATTTCCATAGGTACTGGAGGTTAAGGTGGAATATATGGCCTATTTTATGCTGGCTGATTGTTCCGCTGATATTCTGGCTGTTTATTGAATTGTAGTTGGATACTAAATCTTGATTGGTAGTTTAATTTTGGTCGGAATGAATTAGAAAAATTTATATGATTAGGATGCTGAAATTGTATAGAATGTTGAGGTCTGGAAAGATCGTGATTATTTCGAAATTGTTGAGGAATATGTGCTAACTCTGGATAAAATCTGCTGTCCGGTGTTTGCAAGGAAGGTGGTCTAGATGACGGTGCTGTATTATGAACCTTCTTAAAACTGTTGTGAGCGTGGTTCATTCTAAACGTCATATTGTCCAATTTTTGCCATAAATTTAGGGCTTGTGACAAAGTTGAAGGTACTCTAATGCTAAGTAGTCACGGTAGGTCACCGTTTAGTCCCCGAATAAATGTGTCTAATGATTTATATATATATATATATAAATTGGTCAATGCTCGAATTGAATCTTCCGAAATGATTAATGATAAATGCTGATCAACTTTTTGGGAAAAGTTGGATATGGTATCGTTATATTACGTCAATATAGTCATTTGGTACTCTAACTGAGCAGCCTTTATAGTTTGCCGTATGATTACCTCCGCAATTACTGCATTTTTCTACTGTGTGATCTCCTCCTTTTATCACAATCTTTAGATGCATGTATCACACACACCGCACGTATAGTACAGTATGCTTTTGTGTGCCCATATTCCTGGCAGTTATAGCACTTTACCGGTCCAGTTTTCTCTCTAGGCTCTTCTATTCTAATTTTGCCGTGCATCAGATATTTAATGCGCAGATGGGGTGAGATTCACCTTTTTTCAATTTAATTTTCTCTGATTCAAGTTCTACCTTAAATAAGGGCTGCTGCACTTTGATTCGATTGCGTAGGGTGAAACCGGATTTGACCGCATATCCCTCATCATTTAGAGAAGCTGTAATTTCTTCATTGCCAACAGAATGCTCTATGCATTTGACAACTGTTATCCCTTTGGCAGACTTCATTTGATACGTGTTTTTTTATTGTTGCCGGGCAATATTGATTTCGGGCTTCTCTGCCTTTTTGTGACTGTGATGTAAGGATCGGTTTGAATTTTATTTTTGCTCGTGTTATATACTCGTATAAAGCAGTTGCTCAGTGAATGTGATTGACTGCGTACAATATTTAAAGGTATAGCAGGTAAAGAGGAGTTATATATAGGCTCTTTTAATATCTCTGGGCAAAGATACAGAACCAGATTGCTATATGGGCCGATTTGGACAAAGACCACGCCTACCTTCCATATAAGGAAGTTTTTTCACCATTTTTAAAATGACTATAACTTTAGCCCGAGTGATGGAATGGAGACGGAATTTGGTAGTTATGGAGATGTGGGTCCTACTAAACACTATGCAAAAAGTGGGCGGTATTTAGTAACTGCCACGCCCACTATTAACAAATATTAATAACTTAAGATTTGGATTATACAGCTATCTGCAACAAATGGTTGATCAGGGAAAAGACACGCCCACTTTTGATATAAGGAAGTTTCGGCTCTAAAATTAAAATTAACCTACCTATTGATGCCAGCGGATGAAAAATATGCCGAAATATACATGGGGTCCAGAATATGGAGATCCGAATACAACTGCCACGCCCACAATTAGCAAAAAATAATTACTAGGTTTCTATTAAAGATTTATCAACGAAATTTCACAGGAATGTTGCGGGTTCTAACATTAAATACCACACAAAAAATGGGCGTGTTATTTTTCCAGCCACGCCCACTATTGACCTATTATAAAAACTTACGATCTATACAATATTTTTGGATGAAATTTATAAATTATATTAGTAGGTATATGGAATTATATTAGTACGTTATAAGGAACCTTCCTGCCTACGCTTAAGGTAGGACCAAAATAGACGAGACGTGACGATAGCGATTGGACGAACATCTGCACTCGTTACGTCGATTTTGACATTTAACCCAAAATGTGACGCTATCAAACGCATCGATGGATGGCTTTTTACATAAATTCCAAACTCATCCCTCATCGGCGATTAAATTGTAGCAAAATTCCGTCATTCTAATTCAAATTTTTTGATAAAATAACAGTCTTGTCAACAAAGTAGCCGCTGTGACGAGTAGCAGACGTTTGCAGTTCGGTTCTTACGGAACCTATCGTCACGTCTAAATGTTTCGTTCAGTTTCGATCAAATACGTATGGCCATTTGGCTATTAGTATTGATTCACATATGCTCGAACTTACTCGTCACGTTTCGTCTCGTCTATTTTGGTCGGCCCTTTATGCTGAGGTGACGCTCGCCGTTGTCCAGGGTCCATACAAAATTTATTCATTTGCAGAGTTGATTATAACTATTATTTATTATTGGAAAAAACTTAACCTATCTAACATGGATATATACTTAATTCTAATACAGAGTGTTTTCCTGAAGTACGGCCGTGGTTTACAATATTTTACCAGACCGTAGCTTTTACAATTATATGATATTTCAATATACTTACGTGCGGTGGCGAGGAATCCCACGTTTCGGCGAAATAGTCCGTGGTGTTGACCTATTTCCTGTACATAGGTCTCGAGCGTATGAGTTAGCACCGAGAAAGGCAGACGTATCCCGGAATTCTCGGTGTAACGAAAGCGTCAGTGTTCAGTGAATACTCGCTAGGTGCTGCTTTGGACAAGAGCTGAGAAAGGCAGACGAATCACGAAATTCTCAGTCTTGCAAAAGTCAGGATCTCAAGCTTGTATCCTATGTCTAGGATAGCACTGAGAAAAGCAGACGAATCCCGAATTTCTCAGAGTAACGAAAGCGTCAGTGTTCAGTGAATACTCGCTAGGTGCTGCTTTGGACAAGAACTGAGAAAAGCAGACGAATCCCGAAATTCTCAGTCTTGCAAAAGTCAGGATCTCAAGCGAGTATCCTATGTCTTGGTTAGCACTGAGAAAAGCAGACGAATCCCGAATTTCTCAGTGTAACGATGCGTCAGTGTCCTAGGATAGCTACCTGTATGTTGTCACTCTGCTGGCTCGCCGAAGGAGAAGGGCTGAGTTACGCTCTGTACGCGTTTTTATAACCCCTTCTCAGCTGTTTGTGGTGTGAGGTGTTCGGGCGCTTTTCCATGTGGCCACCAAGTGTGCTGCGTTCGATCCTGCAATTGTGTAGCCTCAGTGGCCGCTAGATGACGGTGATAGTTTTTTCCGGTGTGGGCAACTCGCATGCGCGCGTGCGTGCCCACGTTGTGAGACCAAAATACGAGGGTGTTCAGCATTTTGGTTCCTCACAACGTGTATGGACCCTAAAAAGCCGCATATAAAATTCGAGGTCATTCCGAGAAAGGATAAGCCTCCCTCCCATATAATAAACTTTTGGGACCCCACTTAAAAGCAATTACCCTATTTATGCCTCTTATGACTATAGTATAAAACACAAAACAAAAATAAGAAAATTAAAGATGCACTTTATTAGCTACGCCCTATATAGCTAGGTTCTTAAAACTTTGGACCTATATCAAATTTAAAAAAAAAGTTTATTGACTATATAAAGTCATACAAAAGAAATGGGGTGTTCCAGATAAAAGACGGTTTTTCTGTTTTTTCAAAATATTTTTTGAAGCTCGGGTCATTTATTCTTATGTATAATCTTCTGATGGCATTCAAAGGGTATTATTATATATCTGAAAATTGAGCTAGCAGATTCAGTTCAGTATTTATATAGCAAGAAATTAGATGAAGGTAAATTCACTTTTGAAATCATTGTATATAAATATAGAGATATCCATATAAAAGTACTTTATAGAAATAAATATTTTCCGTCAGGATTACTAAAAATAGAACTACAAAATATTTTAAGCACCGATTGTTCTGTCAATAAGAGAATTGTTCTATTAGGAGATTTTAATATGTCGTCGCAGTGACTGTGAACAAGTAGAACACATCCTAACGGAAAACGGCTTAATATCTCTTCTATGTAGAGATAAGAGTGCCACTTCAGGAAATACTCAAATAGATTGGGCTTTCTCTAATATGGACAGTAATTCAATCAAGGCGAAAACTTAGGAAACGATTTACAGTTACCATGATGCAGTTTGTGTTACAATTTCATCATAATAGGTTTCTTTATTTTTTCTGCATTCTTTATTTATTTAATGTATGCTAACTTAGTTGATTTAGGTGTAGTAATAGGTACAATTAGGTAGGTTCCTCGGGAGAATTTTGTAACTCCTAGAGGACGCATCCCCAAGTAGCATATATTGGAGGTAGGAGCTGTATCAACTACCTCCCGCGGACCAACAAGCAGTAGTATTCATACCTTCAAACTTTTACTATCAAAAATGTTTAACTAATTTTGTGCCGTAGAACTTTTTTTTTATAAATACCATAATGGCCGTAGCACGTATGGATATGTACAAATGAAAATGTGAAGTATTTACTATACCAAATTAACTATATTCATTACTCAAAATCTCTACAAAATATGTATATCAACAAATGTGTCTATAGGATTATAGAATTCAACTATGAAGCTTAGTGATCATTATAGGTCTAACATTTCAACCGACATGGAGAAAACGTTTTCTTGATCCCATATCGCCATGGTTTAACTCTCACATACAACTTATTTGTATGAGCGTGGTTTTATTAACTATAAAGGTAAAGGGTATTTCGTAGTCGGTCAAACCCGACTTCAGACTTCTTTACTCGTTTTTTTGTTTGTTTTGTTTTTATAACTCAATTTTATTTCATTGCAATCTATCCTAGAACATTAAGCAATTATATCTTAAAACTAGATTTAAATCTAAAATTATCTTAAACATAAATTTAAATTTAAACAATTAGAATATTAATTTATGCTAAAATTCACAAAAACGTTTACTTAGTAGGTAATCATTGGTTCTTTTATTTTTATTTATTGATTATAAATTTTTTTTTGAAATTTTTATTTTTTTGTTACTTTTACTTTTAGTTTAATTTTAATTACAATTATCATTTATATCATCTATTTAATTCAAATTTTAATTAATAGATGGAGTCATCTGTTTCTAAAGCAAATCGTATTTTAAGTCTGTGATTGATTGGGTTACTATTTAGAAGGACTGAAGCAAGTATGTTAGGGTGCATTGAAAAGCGTTCACTATATCTTGTGTTAAATCGAACTTATATTTCTAATCTCTAGATCTCTATGTAAGAGTTGGTTGGTTACATACCAAGGGGCGTTTGCTATCAGACGTAGTGCCTTTGATTGGTATTTTTGCAGAACCTCAATATTAGATTTCGACGCTGATCCCCATAACTGGATGCCATAGGCTCATATAGGCTTCAGTATGACTTTATAAACCAGATCTTTATTTTCAATTGTAAGCTGCTAGTTGCGACCCATGAGCCAGTTCATCGTGTTTAATTTTAGGCCCAATTGTTTTATTTTAACAAAGATTATGCTTCTGCCAGGACATTCGACAATCTAAATGAAAACCAAGGTACTTAGTATCTGATGACTGTGGTAGTTCCTCGTTATTAAAAAAGGGGACACGTGTTCTTTTTGAGAGTGAAAGTAACTTGGGTACAGTTGGTCCCATTTGCTTTCATTCGCCACTTCTGTATCCATGCTTCTATATTGAAGAGGCTTAATTGCAGATCAGCCAATGCTGTCAGATCGTCGTAGTTGCTATTGTTGGCAAATCAGATTTAAATAGTATGTAGAGCACAGGACCCAGAACGCTTCCTTCTGGCACTCCGGACTTGATTAGATATAATTTTGTTACTTCGTCGTAGAATTTGATCACGAAATGTCTCTCTCAAGATATGATTTCAGGATACAGTAATAGTTAGAATGAAAAACTTGTTTTAGTGTGTAAAGTAATCCATGGTGCCAGACTTTGTCAAACGCCTGAGTGATGTCCAGATATGTGGTATTATAAAACATTTTACTTGCAATAGCTTATCGAATAGCCTTGTATATTTGATGTACCTGTTCCGTGGTCGCGTTTTGTTTTGTAAGCCCAAACTGATGGATAGGTATTAGGTGGTTTTCATGAAGAATGGCCATTCGTTTTTTGAGGAGGAGGTTTCTAGCACCTTGGAGGCAATGGGCAGCAAACTAATGAGTCTGTGGGATGTTACTTCCTCCTTTGGTGTTCCAGATTTTGTGCCGAGTTGATATTCACAGATTTTATGCTTACACATTTAGCAACAGCAGCAATAGCTTGAGTTGTCAATTGATATACCAATATCAGCAACTTTGTTCCAAAATATGCGTACAAGATCCAAATAAAATTTTTTCAACATGCACACTTGTTACTGCAATACGACATCCACATTGGAAAACTGTTTTGAATATTTCTAAACGTACCGTAGATATGATACTATATAATAACAATTAATCTAAAAAGAAACCACTTAACCTGGCCTAACCTAAATTTATAAACTGTGTGTACAATATATAGAAGTAAAAAATATGTAAATGAATAATATAAATTTGCCAAAACGAAAGTAATGTTGGCTAAATATGAAATGACTACTGTATTTAAAATTAAAAGAATATGTGCAAACATTAACATTTCAATCCATATGGCTAATCTAATCTGTCTTGAAGAAGTGTGGAAATGGCATATCTATCTCGCTACTTTTTGGATGTTACACTGGTATTCCCATTTCAATAAGCGAATAGTTATTTATAGAATATAATTCTATAAATAACTACTTTCAGATTATTATTAGTGTTACACTTAAAGTAAATTGTTTTATAAATCAAGTCGTACAGAAAACTAGTTGCAAAGAACGGACCCCACGATTGTGAGCCTGGAATGTTTACAACTGGTCCATGAAGGCCAGGATTTTAATATGAAAAATAGATACAACCATAATATTATTTTATCACAAAATTATATCGTTTTTGCTCCTATTGTATTAAAAATATTAATCTAAAATGAATAACAGGTTTCACTTCCTACATCTAAAAAGTCAGTAAAGGAATGGACTCTTCGAGTATATGCCCATGTTGAAAGGAATTTTTAGGAAAAAGTTTTCACCAATCTCATACCATTCTGGATCTATTCTTAAATGTTTCAATTATCGACAGTTTTACTGCATATACGAATACGAATATGCAATAAAAACAAAATAGTAACAGTTACTAGTACACAAAATATAATATATAGAGGTTATAATTTAGAAATCAGACTTTTTTTATTTGAGAGGTGGTACATCTGGTGTACATATGTCAAAAACCTCTGCGTCAGCAATAGTCACACTTTATTCAATTGGTTCAAAGCAGTTTTATGTGAAAACGTTAGATATAGTATATGTACGTGAATAAAAACCCAATTAATCCAATTAAGTGAATTCATTTATTTATAGTTGTGCTTTTTCAAATGCATTGAGATGTCGAATGATGTTCTGGCTGTTTCTTAACTATCACCACTTTGCAGAGAGTGAAATAGAAGCGTAAATAGAAGCATTTACTTACGGCAGAAATGGTTTTCAATATGGAAGTAATGTGTAAATTGTTTTGCGGCGTGGGTTTTGTAATGCTGCTGGTGATATTTTTGACAGAGACTGAAGCTCAGAATGCGCCTCAACAACAAGTTTGTCCTGAACAAAACGACATATCGCCCTGTATCTGCACTGTGAAGAAAAATGGTTTGGATATACTTTGTGAGACTACGGACTTGATGCATATCACAAAATCAATGGGCACATTAAAAGGCAAAAGTCCAATTATCTTCTACCTGAAACTTCGCCATAACAATCTGCCGAAACTACAAGGCTTTGTTTTTCTTTCGCTGGATATACGTCATTTGACGATTCACAACAGCAGCCTGGCTGCAATAGAGGAAAACGCACTCAGCTCACTTGGTTGGTGCATCTCTCTCTCTCTCTTTTAATATATATATATATATATATATATATATATATATATATATATATATATATATATATATATATATATATATATATATATATATATATATGTATATATATATATATATATATATATATATATATATATATATATATATATATATATATATATATATATATATATATTGCATCTACTTTATCAAATGTGATTTATTAAAATTCTGTTGATTTCAGGCAATGGTCTCACGCAACTTGATGTATCACTCAATCAAATGAAAAGTGTACCATCGCAAGGTTTAAAACATTTGTACCATCTTCTGATCTTGAATCTAAACCACAACAAAATTACTATTATTCACAACAGCGCATTTGAGGGATTGGACACTTTAGAAATTCTCACCCTATACGAAAATAAAATTAATTTAATCGAACCAGAAGCTTTTCGAGGTCTAGAAAAGTAATTATAAACTCATATCTTTCCCATGGTTAATGAGTGTATTTTTATATATAAGTCTAAATTATTGCTTGCTTATGATTATAGGAAATTGAAACGATTGAATCTTGGTGGCAATGAGCTTATTTCAGTTCCTCAGAAAGCGCTTTCTATCCTGGACACCCTTAAGAAACTGGAAATTCAGGAAAATAAAATAAAGAACATACGTGAGGGAGATTTCGCTGGTAATATCTGATTAGTTATAATTAACTTAAATATAGTAAAAAGTCATTACTTTCTGGCTTGCTTTTAAGGATTGGAAAATTTAGATTCCTTAATATTAGCTCACAACGTCATTAATACTATCCCTGCAAATGTGTTTTCACACCTAAATCTCCTGAATTCACTGGAGTTGGAAGGAAATAAAATAAATCAGATAGATAAAGATGCTTTTAAAGGACTAGAAGGTACGTAAATTATCAGTCCTAAAAATAAATATAGGAGTGTTCCTTATTTGATTTAAATTTTTTTTTTTGGTTTGATAAAAACGCATACCCGTCAATTCTTTTACATTTACTAAGGGCTAGTTAAATATAAAATCTTAAGTTCCTACGTTCATGTTTAACCGTGCAGACTAATCCCCAAATTTGGAGCAAAAATTTATTCTCAAATTTATGACTAGACCAATGTAAAAATGCTTCTTTTTGCTCAATATAAAAAGAAATAAAGAATTGATTACTTACTTGAAACAAAATAAAAATATAAGAACATATTAAAATTCTTAATACTTATTAAGAAAATAATCAGAATTTAAAATATCAGATAAAAGGAAACCCTCACAGTACAAAGATACAGGCAACTCTTCCTTTGATGGACGATATTTCTTCCCGATATCATATAAAATTCCTTTTTCCAAGTTCGCTACAATATTCACTTTTGTTTTCTCATCAACTTCATCATCAAAGTGTGATGATAGCGCTGCTATTTCTTCTGATAAATACCACAGATGTTGACTGAACTTGCTGAGAGCCGCTTTAGAAATCAATTTATTAACTGCTTCATATTCCTTTAACGTCTTCAAAAAACGCAAATCCTGACTTGGAGCCTTCACCGCCAAATTACAACCAAGCCAGGGTTTCACATAGACCGCCACAATGAATAAACAAACATCTTTCAAAGCTCTTTTGTCATTCATTCTTATTTTTAACTGAGAGTGTAGCAAACATATTTTCAAAGAGTAAATAGCTCTTGCCACGCATCGTGCTTGATGCATTGCGCAAGGAGGTCTAATTTTAAATTGTCGCTGATTGTTTCCTCCCAAGAAAATAATAGACAGTTCGATTAGTTCCCGATAGTCGCCACGTATAATCGACTTCTGCAATTCTTGTTTATAAAACTTTATTAGTTCGTTAATGGTTGCATAACAAAGGTGCTGTTTGACAAAATCAGTACATATTTCGATAGCGTTGAGTTCCAAGTATCTCTTAAATTTTTAAACAGTGGTATGTCAGGACTGCTAGTGACTTCATGGATTTTTGATTAGAATACACTTTAAAGTACCAGCTCATAAATATGATGGCGGCAAGCAAAAAGCAACAATTCTCTTTTTAAATTTTGTTCTAAAAGGAAACAAGCTCCATTCAAGCGGCCTGTGTTAGACGCTGTCGTATCGCAGCACATTATTTGTACATTATCCATAAGGTTCCAATCATAAAGCGAGTTTGAAACTGCATTAGCTTGCTCTTGCCCGGAAGAGCTTTCCAGTCTTGGTACCGCAAGTAGTTGCTCCTTCTCCTCATATGTATAACAATCGGCAGCCGTTCTTCCTTAGAACTTCTGACATCCAAGCCAGGTAGCAGTTTTCCATCCCAATGAACAGTTACTATTTCGGGCACATTATTCTGAAAATCGGTTTAAATGGACTCCGCTCTAGCCTTTCTCATTTGTTTTCGAATACGTTGTATGGAGGACTTATTGATTGCATATAAGTCACAATGCTTCCACTACTGCTTGAATTATATAAACTGAGTCTCGAATGCTTAGTTGGCACCTATCTAACGCAGAAATTAGCTTACAAGTCATAAAATCTTTTCTTTCTCTGTTTAAAACAGGCACAGAACTTATGCATTGAGATGTGGAAGGCAAAGTTTCGTTCGAGTTTCCTTCAGAATCGCTAGATTGGCCTTGAAGTGACATAGTAAGGAACGGTAACAAGCTCTCTGAAGACTTTTTGTTCAGTCTTCTATTCTCTTCCTCTTGCCTTTTCTGCTGTACCCTTTTTTCCTTCTCAGCTAACAGCTTGTCAACACCCGCCAAGCAACCCGAACGCCCTGGTTGTCTTTTTTGTTGCAGAAAAATTTTATCTTCGTCTACTTTCATTTTTCCAAAGCATCAGCGTGTGCGATATCAAATAAATTATCCAAATCTTTTTCAAATTTCTCGTCACGGCTTCGATAAACATTTTGAGCTTTCTGGCAGTTTTTTTGCAATTCACGCCAATCTTGATAGAGATTCACAAGTTTTTTACACAGTTAGGAACAGCTTTGGTTGGTATTCTAGCTTTTTCGCAGAATATTACACATTCCCGAATGACAAGATTTGCGCTTTCACTTACAGTCAATTTTAATTCGCGAATGTTGAAAAATAAAACTGAGAGAACTTGACGATTTGGTGGTAGTTTTGCACCCATTATTTGGTGTGTTGCCTCTCCAATCAAAAATATACCCTTTTTTGCACTACGCAGTTGCAGTGGCATATTTTAAAAGTAAAACGATGCGTTCGAATTAGACGACAAACCGCGATCAACTGAAAAACAGACTAAGCACATGCCAGAGTCACAGTTGCCAGATTAAACGACTTTACGTTCCATTGTTCAATTGGGACCTTTTTTCATTTCCTCGTGCGAAAAAAATATATAATAGTAAAAATCAGACTTTTCAGAGCACAGGCATCACACTTTTTCAGAGCACACAGGAAAATTGGCAATCACTTTGATGTTTAGTCGGCACAGATTGCAGTGCTCTAAATAAACTAAAAACTTCTTTTTGGTTGTTTTAGGGTCAAACGAAAAAAATTAGACTATGCGTTTTAATATAATGACTTTGAAAAATAATGTACACCAATTCGAATATATATATATATATATATATATATATATATATATATATATATATATATATATATATATATATATATATATGTATATATATATATATATACTCGAATTTAATCAAAAATATTAGGATATATTATATATTAATAATATATAATAATAATAATTCTTAGTCGAAATATTTGGGTGCAATCTAAATCAATAGTCAGTTCACTTAATCAAAAATATTAGCGTACAATTCAAATTATTAATTAATTCAATTAATCAAAAAATATAAAAGTACTGCTCCACTTAAATCACTACTGCTCTTTCTTCAGACTAATCAGACCAACATATGATGCCCGACTGGCTCCTCTCGCACAACGTGCACCCGCGCTCTTGCTCTTAAACTTGGGAAACCTGCTTGTCAATCGACCCGGATGGCAAAAGATCTACGTTGCCGGCGACAAGTCTCCATAGCTTCATGTTGTCGGTACCTGACATGGTTTTGGTCGGACTCTCCCCATCTGTCCACTTTTGAACATCATACCTGCAATTGTATTTAACTTTGACCACCTTATATGGCTCCAAGTTTTCGCCCACCAGTTTTCGGCCTGAAACGAACTGTGCCTTCTTTATGGCCACCAGGTCACCCAGATTATACAGGCATTCTCACCGTCTTTATTTATCGTACTTCGCATTGCATGTTTCCTGCGCCTTAAAAATATTAATTTTTACCCTCTTCGTCAAATGGCCATTGCAACTACCCTTTCAATTCTTTAATAATATTCATATATACTCGTACGTTAACCTACATCTTTGCTTCAAAAATCAGCTCGAATGTTGGCCACTTCGTAGCGCTGTGTACAAGGGAATTCATCGTCTGTTGTAAACGGCCCACTTACCAAATAGACGGATCATCTGCATATAACTTCTACAATATGGACAATACCACCTGGTTAGCTCTTTCGATTTCACCATTGTCCCTAGCCATACAGTTGTATTAGAATGTGTTCCACATTGTTTTCGTTGAAGAATATTGTGAACACGTTCGACGTGAATGCTGCCCTTCTGACGCTTTTTATTCTCTCAGGATTCCCGAATACGTTATTCCACTCCCTTAGTTTGCAAATGGCTTCAGCAGTCGTTGTGACTTTTGTATCAAATAGCCAAATAAATTTGGAAAATCCATCTATCATAAAAATATGTATTTGTATCGTATCGTGGGCGCACCGATCAGACCTATTTGGTCGACTAGTAGAGTATCCACTGGTTTGTCCCAATTCTCGATGTGGTTCAAAAACCCTTTTTTGCCCAGTTTTTTATTTTAAATGATGCACTAAATACAACAAGCAATAAAATCTTTGGTTTTTCTTGCAAATTCGATATAAATAGCAATGTTACTGCTCAACTTTTTGCCTCGTCTTTTATACAGCAAAGTATTCTATGTCATGCGCATTTATTGTTACTTCCGTTTCCAATGACTGTAGCACCGCTAATAAGTCATTCCAATTGACATTTTTGTAGAGTGGATCGCCCTTGATTTTATAAAGTCTAGATTTTAATATTTGTACACCTGCCATGATGTGATCATCTTGCGTCTGAGGTTTTTTCATTCTAACTGCCAATTCTTCAACTTTTGCCATTACCCCGCATGGGTTACTGTTCATAGAATCTACATGATTCATCCGTGTTCTGAGTTCTATTACGAATTTGTAGTCCTGAAAGTACATTGTCCACTGTACCACTTTGCATGGCACATCTTTCATCGGATTTCTGCATCAAAATTCCTACAAAGCCATCTTTGACGCATATGAAGTACCTTCGTAAAATATCTGTTATAAATTTACAGAACCGGGAATTTTGTCAAATATCCTTTTAGCTTATTGACTGCATCAACTTCGATTTCCGACAATTTAAATGCAATATCCTTCTTTAACAAATCGGTCAACGGGCGAGCTTTACTGTATACCACGATACCGTCGACGTACATTTCCTTCAGATTTTCGTTCAATTAATTTTTTTGAAAAATATGCGTCCCAAACCGATTGAACGGCGTTTTAGTTATAAGCCCGATAAATCACTTACTTTTATACTTTTTTCGTTTGGCACGTGAAAGAATCAATTTTCTAAATATAACACTGTAAAATATTGAGCACTTTCAAGTTTCCCAAATATGACGTCAATCAGTGGTACAGGAAACGAGTATTTTCAAACCATTGTATTGGAGTCTATGCATTCTATATAAATTCATTCTTATTTAGAATTCTGCTCGCATAATCAGATCTTGATTTTCTTATAATTCCTTGCTGCAGCCAAATGTCGATTTGATCTTTTACTGCTTGTTGTTGGTTATGTGATAATCGGCTGGAGAATGCCAAAATGAAGCTTCACTAGTCTTCCACGTAATTGGGGTAATGTTTTCTTTTTATTTTTAAGCTGTGAGACTATCTCTCTGATTTCTTTTTCATGGTCCAGATGAAAATTCAGTTCTAGTTGATTATCTGTAATTTGAAAAACGTTTAACAAATTTTCCACTTTATCTGCAATAACATATATGAGAAGTGTATCCGTTTGTATTGTATGTGAAAGAGAGTTTATTTACACAATCATTTCCCAATAAAGAGGAATGTCTTAGCTTACCGTCTAGAAGAACTAAAAACTTTTGACTACTTTGTAGTCCGTCAATCACAATGTCAGCTTCTATACAACCTTTTTTCGTTGGTACGTTTCCTAATCCATATATAATTATATTCTGAAGTTTCTTTCTATAAATACCTTCTTGCATAATCGACACATCCGAGCCAATATCAATAAATTCATTTATCTTGACGCCGTTTACTAAAATATTTTTAACACGATTCTGTAACGCTGTGTGGTTTCTCTGCGTGTACCACATTTTTTTGACATATGCCGAAGCCATTGCGTTTGTAGCACTTAACCTCCGAAGTATAATGTGAACTTCTGTGTTCGGGTGATCCGCAATTAAAGCAGTGGTCTTTTATGTCTCTTTCCAGTCTACCCATTTTGCTGCTTTTGTTTCTGTATTTTTGTATACTCTTGCTCCACGATCGGCCCTTTTATCGGCACACACCATTTCAAAATTTGCATACTTCTCTCTTAACTCATTAATTGTTTTGCTTCATAAAATGACCTCTCTTCATGTTAAGTCCGTCGATAATAATGGAAATCGCATCAATGTTTCCCATTGCAGCAATTTGGTTCAGATTGAGCGATTCACATAAAAGAGTAGACAAAATGATATTAGTTTCGATAGTTGAAATTTTTATTTAAACAATGAATTAACAGAGATGTATCAAAAGAAATTTAAAATTAAATGGAATAATTCAGTTCAGAATCGACTCTTCTTCTCGTATAACCATCACTAGACTGGCTTTTTGCTGTCTTCAAGCTCGCTACTCGGTACACTAATCGATCGCGCAGGGTTGTGTTTCGTTTCTTTATTTAAATACTATTTAAATAATATTTAGCCAATCTTATAGTCGGCCAAACCTACATATGGGAGGCGACCTCGTCTCCATCGTCATCACTTGCGAAACCTTCAAAATTCGGCAGATTGCACCACGGTTTGAGCTTATCAGAAGCGTGCACCGAAGTGGAATGTCGTTGTTTACGTTTAGACCCTGCCACATCTTCGATGCCATACCTGTCGTTCCCAAGTATCTTCGTTACGTTTCATCTTGAAGTTGCATATTGTACACCCAAATGTCTGTCTCTTTATTAATCTTCGCCACTTTTAAAGATGCAGTGTCCGTTTCACAACTTCTTTCCATCTAAGTTCCGGGTCGATGCTCTAGTCTAATATCAAAGTATTGTATGCGCAACAACCAGCGCGCTATTCTAAGTTTTAATTCTCTTTTATGCATTGCCATCGTAATTCCATTACAGTCGATTACGACCGTAATCTCTTTACCTTGAACGTAGAATTGAATACACTCCAAGTAGATCGTTGATCTACTGTAATACGCTTCCAGTTTCCAATCGCCATTGTCTTTCTTCATTAACACGCCGGGAAGGCCGATCCCGCTCGCGTCGTTATGTATCTGATGATCTGCGGCTTTTCGATATGGTGTCATAATGTCTTCCGATGTTAGTGCAGTTTTCAATGCATTTAGAGCTTTCTCTTGTTTATCAGTTGACTCGAAAGGTTGTTCTTTAAGTATAAGCTTGCGCAGCGATTCGTTGATCATTGAAAAGCTAGGCACAAACCGTCGAAAATACCTGCTTAGCCTTAGAAATTTACGATCCTCTATTGTAGATACTGGTGTAGCAGAGTCTTTTACCGCTGCCGGTTTAACATTTCCCGGGCTCACACCGTTAGGATTAAGCTGATGCCCTAAGAATTGGAACGTTTGTTTTCAAAATTCGCATTTGTTTTTATTCAATGTTAAATGTAATTGTAGTAGAGCCTGGAAGACACACTCTAGTTTCTCGTAAATTTCAGGTATACTATTGCTGCCTACCAAGATGTCGACCATGTAATGGATCATATCTCCCGATTGTGTTTATCTTTGATACGCTGCATTAACCTCTGAAATTCCGCTGGAGTATTTTTAAGCCTAAACGGTATCCGCTTAAATTCATACAGCCCCTCTGTTGTAATGAAGGCTGTATATTTCCGGCTAGTACTCTTGATTGGCACTTCATAATAACCTACTATTTAAGTCTAAAATGGAAATATATGTGTATTTCATCGCTTCACTCAGGCACTTTCCAATGTTTGAAGTAGGATGTATTTCCATTACTACTTGCTGATTCAGTCAGTTCTTCGCTCCGATCATCGGGATTGCGCAATTTGACTTCCATTTCGTTATGATGTCATTTTCCAAAAGTTCATTAAGCATCTTTTCTACCACGGATCTGGTACACGATATGGCTTTTGGGTAATTGGTGTGTTCGCCGTCACCTAAATTTCCACAAAAATATCAGTATATTCAGCCACAATACCTTTCAGATCTTTCCTTACCTTTTCATCAATTTTATTACATACAATGTTCTTCAAGTTCTTCTTGGTTCTACACTTGCCTTTGCCACTTTCGAGAAAGAAACTATTAAATTGTCGTTCCCGATTACTGCCGTCACACCTTGTTTGCAGAATACATCCTACCCCTAAAGTACATGGGTAGTTATTGTGTCATCGTCGACAACATATAACTCTAATTTTACATTCACCACATCAAGGTGAACGGCTACCTCTAGTTTAGACGAATTTCCTGTTCACCGCCACATATGCCTGTACGTTTTCAAGTTTCTTAGCGTTTGTTTGTCGAATTATAGTGCACTCACTCCCCGTATCAATATAAGCTGTAAACAATGTATCATCCGCCGGTATACATTTTCCCCCAAACTTTGTTTGCACACGACAATGTTTGACATTTGCCTTTTTCCCACAATTCTGTGGCTCGTACAATGCAATTGCAATCGATGCACCGTTTTGTCGTTTTCGGTTTTTTACACTCTCTTGATATGTGCCCGTTTTCTTAGAAGTTATAACATTGAATTGATTTGTCTATCTTCAGTAAGTCGGAATAATTGCGTACTTTCGTCACCGTTGTTTTGCTTTATTCTCATTGCTATGTGTATTTTTTTTCCCTAATACCGGTAGATTTTTTTCAGATTCTTCTAATGTTTCGCGTAACTGTATTCCCGTATCAAAGCTTTGAGTCGCGATGGCAACTTGGATATCACTATTATTCAATCCTTCTCGAATATGTTTCATAATAGCTTTTTCGCTTCATTTATATTTTCGTCCAAACGCGAACTTACGGAAACAATAGTTTTTCATCTGACGCACGTACCACTCTTAACATCATAGCGCTTATGTCGGCTTCATCGAACGAGTCACCGAATTCTTCCATCATTCGCGAAACTGTTCCAACTGGAATGTACCGATTCCATCGCATCAAACCACAAATGAGCCACGCTTTTCATTCTGCTGTATACGGTCAGCTATAGACACTTTTCATTCCACTTATATGGAATTATCAAATTGTTCACATGTTAAATAAACTGCATCGCTATTATTGTATAGGTACCGTTTCGCTATTTCTTTCACCAATTGTCTCCTATCGGTTTCCAAGAAGTTGGTATCCGTTTACAGAGAAACACACTTTCCACTTTGTTGCACTCTAGCGTCTCTATCGTTTGCGCTTTCATTACTTGTACTAGCTACATTTCGGGGAATATTTTCGATCGCACTCAACGCTATTTGCACCATTCCGCGCAATTCATTAATTTCTTCTTGCATACTCATTTCGTTTCCGTCTTTTGCTATTTCCTCATCACTGAGCTCAATCTCATTCGGTTTATTGCCTCTATCAACCACCGCACTAATTCGCCTTTTGTACTCGATTCCGCAACAAACACTTTAATTTCTCGTTCTTTAATAAAACAATTTCCAACATTCTGCTTTTGACTGTAAAAGTGTTACTCAAGTATACTATATTCGTACAACAACACTAATTATACCACTGCTCGGTGGAATTCATATGTTTATGTACATATTTTTAATACTGTACCCCGCACACGTTTCATTTTAGCACGAAGCGTCAATGGTATTTTTTTTTTTTTGGTTTAGTTCACTTTGGGTTCGTACAACAGCATCAAGCCTACCACCATTCGTTGGCATGCGTATGTATGTATGTACACCATGCTTAATACCATAAGCCACACGCGTCTTACTTTAGCGCGAAGCGTTACTTTTTCTGTATTCCGCACAACTCTTTATATTTTGGATCACATATCCCACTTCTGAGTTAAAAGAGTAGCCAAAATGATAATAGTTACGATAGTTGAAATTTTTATTTAAACAATGAATTAACAAAGATGTAATAAAAGAAATTTAAAATTAGTTCAGATTCGAACCCTCTTCTCGTGTAACCATCATTAGACTGCCTTTTTGCTGTTTTTAAGCTCGCTACTCGTTGCATTATGCGATCGTGCAGGGTTGTGTTTTGTTTTTTTTATTTAAGTACTATTTAAATAATATTTGGCCAATCTTACATGTAGAACGACTCAGTTTAATGTTTTTTCGCTCGCTTAAACTCTTATGCAGGTCAGCACTGTTCCCTGTACACTTTATGAAACTCTCTCTCTAGTACAGCTTTCAAAGTCTTGTAGTAACTAACGGCTACCGTTAACATTTGTGCTCTCTTTGTGGTTTTCTTTCGTGCCTGCACATACTTTTGCTCTTTTATTATATCGCATGTCTCCGCATTTTGCTCAAAATGTTCAAACCAAATATTTGCTGGTATTGTTTCTCTATCAAATTCGGTTACTATACATCTGAATCCGTCTATTGATATGCCGTTACTGCTTTATCTGTTGTCCATCCTTACCGCTAATAATCGAAGTGCCTCACTCAATTCGCTCATGTCACCTGTTGTAGGGATTACTTTTCTTTCTGTGGGTACGGACAACATTATACTGTTGGCTTCCTGCTGAGGTTTCTACGTCTTTTTCTGTTCCTTTAACTTGACTGCTGTTGCTGATTGACTCTTTTTGGGTTATCCCGTATGCTGCTTTCCACAATCCTCTTCACCCTTAAGGTCCTCAGTTGTTGAGTTTGAATTTTGGACTGCTTGTCGCTTTGACCTTCAATATTAATTGGTGCGGTTGAGACCCCAAATGTAATAATAACTCCGTTAGATTTAACAAAATAAGTTACAAAATTTAACCAATATTATCAAGGTTCCATATACATTAATAGTTACTTCATTGAATTTGAAAAATTCTGTACGAGTTAGCATTATATATTTATAAGGGTAAATTGAATGCATACTCGTACATACATACATATACATGCAATTTTTAGTACCTTCGGCAAAACAAGCAATCCGGGTCCCAGAGGAATTTCCTCTTCACGCCTTCCTCTCTATCCATAGAACATATAACTTATCCAGATATTATGTGTTGGTCGTAAAGTATTGATCTACGTTTTTCTAGATAACCTGCAATATTTGCGTTTGGGAGATAACAGCATTCAATCTATTCCAAGTGAAGCTTTGCGCCCTTTGCACCGTTTGCGTCATTTAGATTTGAGAAACAACAACATAACCTTCATTACGGAAGATGCGTTCACGGGATACGGGGACTCCCTCACGTTCCTAAATGTACAGAAAAACGAGTAAGTTAAGACAGAAAGTAACTGGTGTAATATTAATACTATCTTATATTGCAGTATTAAAGTTTTACCCAGTATGATTTTTGAGAACTTGAACTCGTTAGAGACGCTGAACGTACAAAACAATAAATTATCACGTATTCCACAAGATATTATGGAACCGATTATAGACACTTTACGAATAATAGACATTACAGGTAATTGCATTGGAGTAAGATGTACATGAATATATATTTAATTGAATTGAAATTCATAGAAAATCCGCTAGTTTGCTCCTGTGACTTGACTTGGTTCCCTAAACTCCTTCAAGATTTGAAGAACAAGGACGATGAAATGGCGCAGAAGAAGAAACCGCTTTGTCAGATGGCTGTCGAGAATCGGGAATATTATGTACAGGCGATGCCGCTGGAAAAAATGCATTGCGCGGGACAAAATGTAAGTCCTTCACCATCGAGCGGCGTTTTATTTCGTATACTGCAAGTAAACATCATGGCCAATGTAGCACTCAGCTCTATTACATTTCTAATAAGCATTTAACCCGTTCTATTAGAGCAACTCTAAATAACTATGCACAACTGTTACATATTATTGGAGGGTGCAATTGAAATACAGGAAAAAAGGGTATTAACGAAAGCCTGATGAAGACTCTATACTCGTACTGAATGTCATAGATACGTAAACTGAACTTATGCAAATCTGTTTAACACAATTATTTGGAATTATTTTTCTAACGAACAACTTTGCTCCCTGTAGATATAATATTTTTTAATATCCATTTCAAAATTATTCGTAAGAACTTTGTAATTTTATATTTAAGATCGTGTTTATTGTGAAATACAATCATATTAGTTTTATTACATCGGCCACCCTCTGTGGTCTAGTTGTAAGCATACTAGACTCACACCCCGAGAGTCGTAGGTTCAAATCTTGCCACGGGCTTGATCTCCAAAATGCTTCTTTCTATAAAAAATCTTTTTCTCTTCGAGTCGAAAGCCTCTGTAGCTATGCTTCATTCCCTTACTCCTTGCCCTCATAATTAAATATGGTGTAAGATATAATAATAATAATAGTTTTATTACATGAATACGTATGATTTAAGAAGCTTATCATTTTTTTTAATATGTTGAAAAATGCTAAATTTATTTATGGTACATACATATACATTATACTACAAGTAAATATACATTATTAAAATTTTTAACATACACATTTATGTATGTATTTATAAATAAAAATTACATATTTAAAATGTTAGGCGGAACAGAAATCACAAGAACTGATTACAAATAAGTAGTTTCTGCTTATAATTTACACAATCATTTATACAAAATAATGTTATTAAAGTCTTAATATATGCAATTTCCAAGCATTAAGAGAACATGCTGCAATAATATAAAATTGATTAATTTATTCACAAAACATATCCAAAATTATGTAACGACACATATCATGTGCCATAAGAGGGGCTGAAAACTATTTTATACTTCTATATATAGTTTATTACCAACTATATACAAATTTTGTTTGAATATGACAATTACTTTATTGGAATTAAATTATATATACAGCATATAAACTAACATCAGGCAAACATATGATTTTACAAATTGGGTCTGAGTGTAAATGATTTGTGCATGTTGTTAAATTTATAAATATTTATATATGTATATACATATATGTATATATATATATATATATATATATATATATATATATATATATATATATATATATATATATATATATATATATATATATATATATATATATATTTATATATATATGGTATAATAAATATATATAAATAACACTAGTTTACACCGAAATTGTACATTTGATGAGAGGTGACTTTTCTTATGTATTTTCATCTGCTGAATTCGAAAATCAAGGCTAAATTATTTTTCATGGAATAGTTTTTGAGATATTGTAATTTTTGTATTTTTTCGACCTTTCTTCACGTCTCATCAAATGTACATGAAAAAAATTTTATTTTGTAAACTAGTGTAATAAGTGCAAATATTCCCAAAATCAAAGCTGTTTTATTTGGGTCAGAGATTCAACAGTTATTATTCTGGAAATTATTGGCATGCCATTTTTTTTTTTTTATTAATTGAAATTCAGTATCTATATATATATATATATATATATATATATATATATATATATATATATATATATATATACATATATATATATATATATATATATATATATATATATATATATATATATATATATATATATATATATATATATATATATATATATATATATATATATATATATATATATATATATATATATATATATATATATATATATATATATATATATATATATATATATATATATATATATATATATATATATATATATATATATATATATATATATATATATATATATATATATAACTTTAATTCCAAAGAATTTGCAAAGCTCGAAATAAACTACTTCAAATCAAGATTTTGTTCTTTTATTAAAATTATAAATGGTTCTCACTTAAAAAATCATTTAAAGTCTGAGAAAATATGTTTAATAAAGGTATTTTTTGGGGGATGGTAAGAGTTTTTACCAACCACTTTAAACAATATAATATTTAAAAAAAAAATAAGGTTTGCATTCAACAGACAGAGTTTATTTTATTCAAATACCTTCAGAAATAAAATATACTAATGAGTTAGGAGGTTAACTGTTATATTAAAATGTATAATGAATAAATTTAATAAGATATAAGAAAGTAAGAAAAGTAGGAAATAAAGTAGATAAATTAAATTAAAAAACGAGAAATTAAATAGAGAGAAATTAAAACTATTTACGCTGTTACGCACATCCTCGCCGCTTTGGAAGGGTCAAGCGTTCAACCGAATCAGCATCTATAGGAAGCTTGTATAATTTGGTCATAGCTAGTTTGAGTAAGCCACTGGATGTGCGGAGGGCTGCTATACGAACCACGCTGTCCTTCCCCTATATCACTTCACCCACTCTCTCCATTTGCCATTTTAGCGGCGGAGTTCCTACTTGTATATTCGCAGAAGAGCAATCCCATTTGATTCTTTGCTGCAGATGGGTTAGATACTCCGACCTCCATTTTTGCCAAAATTGATAATGTGTACAGCCAATTTAAATTTATTTCAGCAAACAACATAGTTGTAAAAGTGGTCCTGCATGCAGTAATTTGCAATGAATATGGTATATTAAAACATTTGTAACTGGATGCTCCTGAGGCAGGATGCTGTGATGCTTCGATTCAAATTCAAGCTGCAGCTCTTTCTGCTTTAAGCCAGAATCATCTAAAAATGGAGTAATAGAGCAAAGGGAGCTCTTTATCGAGCGATATGAATTTGTATATATAACCGATTACTCGTTGCAGTTTTCGAAACAGCTGACAAACTTGGATTGCAACGATAAATTCAAGTTTGAGGCCAAAAATAAAATATTTTTCTCTTTTTCTTAACATAATATGGGCATCATAGTCAATGATCCGGACATCTTTGATGAAATGGAAGATCATGCTTCCAAAGTGTAGAATTTAATAATTACCGTTGTGTATCCTCTTTACAGAATATCTGCCGGATTCATTGATGACGGTACATACTGCCATTTCTTGCTTGGATCAAAATCTCACCCTTTTTTACTCGATTAGAAATAAATACTGTGTAGTTTGATGGCTCATTTTGTAGCCAGGATAGTATGGCATCTGACTAAAAATCGCCTCCAAATATTTTTAATTTCACAATTGAACTGCAGATAATTCTAATTTTGGAACTGTCAGGGTTTTTAGCGCTGCAACTTATGAATTTGAACACAGCAAATCAACCTAAAATTAATAAAGTTAGCTACTGAAATAAGATGATAATAGGTAAATATAAAAAAATTATTATGGTGGCAGATCTGCTCTCCGCTACTTCTTGCCACAAAGCTGAATTCCATATGTTGTCATTTTAGGGCTCCTTCTTGAGTTGCAGGATGCTCTGAATGCTTCAGAGACGTCTTCCTGCCCACTGGGTTTCCTCCTGTAGGCTGCTGAAGCCAAAATATTGATCCTGAAAAATGTTGTACAAATTGCATTGGCAATCCCGCGCTAAGTCTTCGACAGTGGTGTTCTCTAAGGCGCTAACCAGCTGCCAAAAGTTCCAGTCCTGATACTAGGCGCGGCTGAGCTGCCAAATAAATCACACTACACGCTTTCAATACAACATGAAATCTCTTGATTAATTATTTTTCCCTGCTTTACACACTATTTGCATTGCTGTCTTACTTCCTAGGCAATAGCCAAGTCAAACTATCAAGCTACAACACTGATCACATATACAAGGACTGCAGCTGGCAGATCCCGATTACTATCAAATTCGCCGAGTAGATTTAATTATCGGGGAGACATGTTCGCCCACATTTTATTTCCAGACACACGTATTGGAAGGTTTGACGAACCTGTTCCCCAAAAACACACATTTTGGATGGATCCTGTCCGGGAATACTAAACCCATAAGGAATAATTCTGCCAGAATTATTTGCAATCATACCACACTTGAACTAGAGTCATTTGTCCAACGATTTTAGGAACTCGATCAAGTACACTACGAGCGATCTCTCACAGACGAATAATCATGGTGTGGGTCACATTCTCAACAAACGTACCCGCGTGAAACATATGAGAAGTATATAGCTAGACTTCGATTAAAGTGGTTATTTGATGGATCTCAAACCCTTGGGGGGTCCAAAAAAATTGCACTAAATCGTTTTTATTATCTAGAACGAAAGCTCTAATGTAACGAAGATTTACGTAAACGCTACGAAGATGGGATTATTGAATATTTTTCCCTCAATCAAATCACTCATGGAAGGAAAACGGAGGTTCAGCAATGCATCAAAACTTCAGCAAACAAACCAACAGTCACCTCATGTGTCTTGCCTCACAACGCTGTTCTCAAAGAAGATAGCTTAAGCACAAAACTTCTTATAGTATTTGATGCATCTTGCAAAACGACCAATAGGAAATCGCTTAACGACATATTGTGTGTAGGCTCAGCTTTGCAGAATGATTTGCCAGCAGTCATTTTGATTTGGAGGAAACATAAACTTGCGTTTACGGCCGAGATACAAAAAATGTATCGGCGCATAGTAATGCAAGACATAACTTGGTGTAAACCGACATTTAGTTATAATTGTTTTTTGTGTTCACCCTGTGTTTTCATTATGACTTTCGACAGATGGCGATTTCCGAAATGGCCGTTCATTCGTTATCTGTGGGAAGGGAGGGTAAGAACACTGCGGTAAGAATTGGGTTTTATTTTTATGTACGAGTATATTGACTTTGTAATTGAAAATTTGATTCTCCTAGAAATAAACACACCATAACTCAAGTAAAGCCCGCCGTGCATTAATATTCGACAGGTAACAATGCCTGATAACTTAGTGAAACATAGGCTCGAGAGCCCCATAAAAATGGGCTGCGGGGTGTGACACTACCGGCACCATTATGAAAGACCTCCGCCACCTGGAGTGGCGAAGACGCGCTATGGGAAATAACTAGGAGGGGTCCGCTGACCAAACATCCCCACAACCCACACTACTGGTGCCGTCATGCTAACAGTGTCTTTTTGAAGATTTCCACCTCTATCCCAATATTGGGAAAAAAACACAATGGCACCTATAAGCGCACAATATCAAAGTTTTGCCTCTTACCCTCATACACTCAAGAAAATTAAATTAAATTAAGGTAATAAGCAAACGCCCAATAGCATTTAGCACACTTTCCTTCATCACTCTTCCACTGCGACTTTGAGTTCCTATGCATAAGTTTCCATTGATATTTTCTTTTGAGGAATGAAGCGGGAAATACTACTTCAGATTTCGTCATAATGCTGGTCCCAGCATTGGGGGCGGCATGTGCGGTGTTGGGGACCGTATTTGCTGATGTCCTCGGGGAGCGTCCTCTTGCTGCCTGTCCTAAGTGCGCGTGTAGCTGCAAATCTAACACTTACTCACAGTATAAACAACACTCACTATATTAGTTTCAAAACATGAATTCTCTTTATTCTTAAAATCATAATCTTCTACGAGTATACTATTTACAACGAGCACTTTCAGTCTACGTACTGACCTTTCTGGTGTTCCAGTTTCGCACCTGCTAATTGGTGTCAGTTGGTAAAGCCAACTTGTCTACTTTACTGTAAAAATGTCGATGGTGCATTCTAAATCTATTTAACTCTATAGTACAAATATATACATTGTTTTATTATTATTTTTTTTTAAATCGCCTAATTTGGGTTCTATCACGGTTTTTTTGTATTCTTTTCCATATATAAAGGGTTTTTCAATAAGAGGTGTTATTTTGATATTCAAAGAAATGTGCCACTTTTTGAGATAAATGATCGGATGTTTATTTCATTATAAAGAGGAAGGTATGCCGTTAATAATGAAGAACAACATCAGCCAAATGGCCACCATGACCACGCTTACAGGACCATATCCTTTTCATGAAATTTTCCATAACCAAATCACAAAGTGGCTGCCCTATGTCCTCGAAAGCCTCACGAATTCTATTTCTGAGGTCTTAAATCGACGCTGGGCTGTTGGCGTAGACCTTATCTTTCACGTGGCCCCAAAGGAAGAAGTCGCAAGGTGTTAAATCACAAGATCTCGCTGGCCAATTGTGATCACCTCCTCGAGAGATAACACGGTCCGGAAACTTTTCCCGTAAAAGAGCAATGGTTTCGTTGCTTGTGTGGCACGTAGCGCCGTCTTGTTGAAAGTAAAAGTTGTCCAGATCAATTTGTCCAAGAAAAGTTATCCAACTCCGACCATAAAAATCATTAATCATCTCTCGATAACGCAATCCATTCACCGTAACTGTTGATCCAACCTCATTTTCGAAAAAGTAAGGTCCAATGACCCCGCCGGACCATAAACCGCACCAAACAGTCACACGTTGAGGATGGAGAGGCTTCTCAACAATTTTGCTTTTTGACGTAGCCACTGAGGTGGAAATGGGCCACATCAGTCAAGATGATTTTTCGATGGAATTCCGGATCATTTTCATGCATTTCTAGGACCCAATCAGCAAAGACACGACGTTGTTGATGATCGGCCGGCTTGAGTTCTTGTGTCAACTGAACTTTATGAGCCTTAAGACCCAAGTTTTTATGCAAAATACGGTGTAATGACGTTTGTGGAATGCCCAAGTCCAAAGAACGACGAGGAATGGACAAACCTGGGTTTTCTTCAACACTTTGGGCTACAGCAACAATATTCTCAGTTGTTCTTGAGCGAAGTGCACGGGTTTTATTCTTCACATCACTCACTTGTCCCAACAGCTCCAATTTTTCCACCAATTTCTGTATTGCGGTCTGTATTGCGAACTGTGACTGCAAGATTTTCACCATTTTTGTAGTGAATCTTAATAATTGCAATTCATTGTTGAAGAGTGTATCGTTCTATTTTTAGTAATGGCATAGTTTCTACTTGTCAAATGTCAAAGAATAAAAGCTTCAAAAGTGACATCTACCGAAATACCGGGTGATTCAAATAACACCTCTTGTTGGAAAACCCTTTATTTTTTTTTCTCTAGCTTTTGTTTTCTTTTGTGGTTTTTTTCTCTTTTACTTTATTTTTGTTCTTTTATTTTTATCTATCATTTTTTTTCCACTTTTTATATTCTGGTTCTTCATTGACTTTTTTCTCATTGGCGTTTGTCCGGTTGCAGGCGCTTTTATAGACACCTTTTGAAACTCTTGTTGTTGCTTAAGTCCCGCTGGCCTTTGCTTCGACTACCGCTTCCTGTTGCTAAGACCAAGGTATTGTTGTTGTCATTCCTCATGACCTTAGGCGACCTTCAACGTTTTGCGGGAAAAGTCCGGCTGCCGTCAAGCACGTAGTAGTTGCAGCGTCACGTTGTTGTTGTTGGATGTCCTGTTGTTGTTGCAACCATGGTTCTTTTCCGTTGGCGGTTAATAATATTCAAATCACGACCTGCGTTTGAATTAGCACACGCGTAATTAATAGTATAGTCTTCCTCTTGTGTTGTTGTTTTTTAGAGCAAACAGCTAGCTTGGGTTCGCTAAGTCTGTCGTTGCATACTTGTTGGTGTAATCCACATGCATTTTATTGCCTTTGTCTTATGCAAGCGGCTGGCTTGGCTTTGCTAATGCTGTTGCTGAGATTGCGCTTGCATAGTTGTTGTTGTAATCTGCATGTGGTTTGTTGACAATCATTTACCACTGCAAACCTTTCATGCGCTGACGCCTTCGCCGTAGTTCTAATTGGACCGACCGATGTGGCCGATGGTATTCTTTTATTTATATCAATGCTGGTGGGGTCGCGCAAGCTAATTGGCTACGGCAATTTAATATCTTTATTCGCCAGTGATGTTCCCGCGCCATTATCGGTGTGACAATTGCTTTATGGGATTTTATTGTGTGAGCAAAATTAGTAAATAATATTGCTCGTGACAATGAATAAGCAGTTCAGTCTGCCTGTACTTAACAAAGAGCGCTCCGAAGACAGCAGATCCTTATTAAATATTGCCAATGTGTGCATTAACGAGTTTAAGCGTTTGAAGATACCAACATCTGAGTGCAACCATTGGACTGCGTACTTTTTGACGACAAAATTACCCAAAGAGACACATCAAGCATGGAAACACCACTTAGGTAGTGACACTAGCATGTTTCATCGAACAAACGCCACATTCGAAATGCTAGAGGATATTGTCGTAGTAAGAACAGTTTCCACACCGTTACACAACCGATAAACGCCAACTCATGTTATCTATGTGGTGACGCACATATCTTGCTTCGTTGCTCAACCTACCTCTCAAAAGATTGCTTTGAGAGAAAGTCTTTTGTTGACAGAGCGAACTTTGTTTAAATTGCCTGAGCAGGTCCCATGCAGTTTTGCAATGCACCAGCACGAAGAACTGCCTAAACTGCGGCCAATGGCACCACACACTTTTACATTTTCCAATTTCAAGGCCCTCTCCACAAAACGAGGTCACTACATCAGTATCTGATTCGTTTCCCATTGGAAGCTCTCAAACAAAATTAAATCAGTTGGCTCCACCCTTTCAGTGTGAGAACACACCCAAATCACGCCATGGCTCATAAAATGCTCGTAACTTCAATGTCAGCGCATACTACTCAACTTCGAACAGCAAATTCGACGAAATATGCTCCTCGTACAGTTAGCAACCGCTCTCGTCTCACTTGTGAATGACATCACCTGGTAGACAATAGTAGTTCGCGCTCTCTTAGACCAAGGCTCCGAATGCACAATCATTTCGGAGCACGCAGTTCAAGCAATTAGTTTGCAACATCACCGTGCTTCAGCAGATATATCAGGTGTGGGCAGCAACGCAGCACATCGATGCAACTGTCAGCTTCAGTGTGCACTAATGTGTGAACCCTACATTTAATGTAGTGGTCGACATGGACTTCGATTTAAATGCGCTCACCACCTAACAGCCAAGTCAAACTATCAAACTACAACAGTGGTCACATATTCAACGACTGCAGCTGGCAGATCCCAATTACTATCAAACTCGCCTAGTAGATTTACTTATCGGGGAGAGATGTTCGCCCACATTTTATTGCCAAACACACGTATTGGAAGGTTTGACGAACATGTTGCCCAAAACACACATTTTTGATGGATCCTGTCTGGCAATACTACACCCATAAGCAATAATTATGCCAGAATTATTTGCAATCATAACACACTTGAAGTAGAGTGACTTGTCCAACGATTTTATGAACTCGATCAAGTACCCAAAGAGCGGTCTCTCACAGACGAAGAATCCTGGTGTGGGACACATTCTCAACAAACGCGTCAACCAAATGAAAAGTATATGGTTAGACTTCGATTAAAGTGGTCATTTGATGAATCTCAAACCCTTGGGGTTCCAAACAAATTGCACTAAATCTTTTTTATTATCTAGAGCAAAAGTTCAAATCATTCATGCAAGGACAACGAAGGTTGAGCATTGCATCAAAGCCTTAGCAAACAAACAAACAGTCACTTCATGAGTTTTGTCGCACCAAGCAGTGCTTAAAGGTGACAGTTTACCAGCAAAACTGCGTATAGTATTTGATGCGTCTTGCAAAACGATCAATAGGAAATCGATTGACATATACTGTGTAGACCCTGCTCTGCAGAATGATTTGCCAGCAGTAATTTTGAATTGGAGGAAACATAAACTTGCGTTCACTGCCGATATACAAAAAATATATCGGTGAATTGATATGCATATCGATGACTCCCAATATCAACATTTCTTATGGTGGAATAAACCGGACGAAATTCTAGAATTCTGTCTCACCAAACTTACATTCTGAACAGCTCCCTAAACGCCAATACATCTCGCCGAAGACGAAAAGGCGTATTATCCGCTCGCTGCACCTGTTCTCCAAAATGAAATCTATGTAGATCTTGTAGTTATTCGACAAGCTACAACAATTCGCAAACCAGATACCAGTGCTCTGAGCACAGCAGTTATGCAGTAGTAGTTCATCCGCTTTGCTCTACGGTATCCCAACCGAACATATGTCAAATAGCAATCTTTTAGAATTGAATAGCAGTGGTATCGTAAAAAATCTCGGTTTATGTTCGCAAGACAATTAGGATAGATTTCGAAATTGATTTTTCAGCTACAAAACGGTTAATGTTATCGACTAAAGCTCGTGTCTTCGATCCAGTTGGATTTATTGCACCAGTTGTTGAGGCAGACCAAATAATCCTCAAATCGATTTGGTAGTAAAAATACAATGTGATGGTAAAACGTGTACATCTTTAGGATGGGATGAATTGCTACCCACGGATTTGAATCACCGATGGCAACAATTGCTAGTTTGTTTATTTGCTAAAACTCTGCTATTTTAGAGTACTCTTCACTGAACCAAACGTTATGCGTCTGCGCATACACGCAGAAAACGCGGCCAGGCCCGTCTATGCGGGCTTCTTACTGTAATATCAGTAAAACAGAGCTTAGCTAAAGTAATCTATTTTGTGCTACAGGAAGCATTTACCAAAGAAATTCACAGCGTTCGCAATGAGAAGTTAAACGATAGTAAATTGACAAACTTCACACCCTTTCTTGACGACCAAGAAAAACTGCGAGTGTGCGGCCGAATTCAGCGTTCAAATCTGCCATTTAATCAGAAACACCCAATCATCTAATTGAATAGTCATCATTTTATTAGCCTGGTTATTGACAATGCTCATGCAACAACATCACATGGCGGTGCACAATTAACAATATCATACTTATGCGAACTGTTATGGACTGTGAATGCAAGGCGTGATGTTAAGCAACATCTTCGAAAATGCATCAAATACTTTCGCAACAAACCAGAGGTGGCTTAGCAACTTATGGGTTATCTCCCATTCCATCGAGTTAATGCAACCCCAGCGTCTGTTCCGTAGAAACACTACATACAAAGTTTATATTTCAATCATCATCTGTTTAGCGACCAAGTGCATTTATCTTGAAGCTGCTACAGGAATGTCAACAGAAAACTTTCTGTGTACTTTTCAAAGGTTCATCGGATGCCGAGGCACCTGCAAGAACATTTATGACGATAGTGAAACAAAGTGTTTAGGCGCTGAAACGGTACTACAAGCAACTCAACGCGAATTCACTGAAACTGTAGAACTTTTCTGCTCTGCCGCAATTGTCATGCCAGGGTATTCAATGCCACCTCAATCTGCCCCGTTCGCCAAACTTTGGTGGTTTGTGGGAGGTTAATTTCAAATCCGTTAAATACGACCTCAAACGAGTTTACGTCAGATCCGGACTACTCAATTGTGGTTTCGTCCGGAAAATTCCTTGTTGGTGACTGATTGCTTTCACCACCAGCAGTACCACCAGCCGCTAAAGTATCGTTAAGCCAAAAGTTCATTCAAACACACCGAATATAGCAATTTTGGAAGTAGTGGACATCAGAGCAGAGGATCAAGTGACGCTATGTATAGCGGGAATTTAGTGTGTAGGCCAAAATTGTATTGAACCCAACAATATGCCGACCACAAGCAATTGAAGACCAATGCAAGTGTGCTGTATAGGGTTAGGATATATCCCATATAATTTAGGATAAGTTATTGAACATAAATAATAATGTTTAGGGAAACATAATTAGACTAAGATTTTAAAATATAATAAATGGGTTCCTTTTGAACAAAGATCACATTGCTTGACGTTCACGCCTCAAAATTAAGGAAACGTTTCGGCAAACGAAAGTTACCTTACAGCCTTCATAATAACATAACGTAAATGTCTGTTTGTAATTCGGGGCTCGTCAGAATATTGTCATATCAGTTAGTTACTAACACTCGCAAAGTTCGATTGTGTACAATTTTCGATTAGAAATTTTATTTTATTTATATATATATATATGCTGAGGTTTGTAAATTGCTTTTATTTATAAAGGTATAGGTTACAAAATAAAAACCTCTGTGCAGTGCATCCTGCACACGTAGAAAAGGCAGAAACTTATGAGTATCAGAATCCCTGGTTGTTCCTCGCAGTAGCGTCTGATGATTTAGCAACGTTTCCTATGAATTTTCTTTAGACCGTCTCGAGTGGTGTGCACAAGGAAAAGGCAAACGCGTGGGTGCAATCGCTTTCATATCCACTATTTCATGCTTGTTGTTATACGAGTCCCGCGGGCCATTTCTTTTGTTACCGCTTCTTGTTGCTAAGGTTATGATGTTGGTGTTGCCCTATCTCGACCTTAATCGACTTGAAACAATATTGAGGACTTCCGCCTGTTGTCAAGCGTGTAGTAAGGCCTTGTCGTTATTGCACTCCCTGCTGTTGTTGCAAGTATTTGCGCTTGGCCTTCCCTGAAAAATAATTTGCCCCTGATTTGTTGTTGCTGCTTAGTTGTTTTCAGTACGGTTAATAATATTGAAATTGGAGAACTGTGTTTGAATATTTTTTCTTGCATTCTTCTTGGTGCTATGTTCTGGCCGGTTGTTCTGTCCCAGTTCTTATAGCTGTGACTCCGTTTTCAGCTTATGGAAAATGTGAGCACACATTTGCTCCCTCCTCCCTTATACTGGCTTTGCCGGTTTCCTGCTCGGGTTTGGTTTTAGTTTGTGGGTGGCTCGAGTGTGCTTGCGAATTGTGGTCCATCCGCCCATAACCATCTTCTGCGCTACGCTCTATTTAGGTTTAGTCATTTTCCTAGCGACTAGCACTGACCAAGAAGCTGCTCCCCCTAATTACGGTGTAGTTGCTAACTGTGGGCTGGAACATGGCACATGAAACACGGTGACATGGTCCAGTACACAAACTAAGAACTACCTTCAACGCAAAGGTTGAAAGTAGTCTTCTAGGATTCCTGTTCAGTCGATAAGGCTACTTAGTCCCACTGGGCCATAAGGAACGTCTCGTTGAAACCGCCGGATTGCCTTGACACTAATGACTTGGTCATCACTTCGTGGAAGTGCGGCAATTGTTTCAGACCAATGGCCCACTTTCAGTGCGGTCATTTCTCTGCTGGACTGGGGTCGCTGAGAAGGAGAAGGAGAACTCCCTGGGGGCAGGATTCGTCAGCCCTATTTTCCCAAAAAAAAACACCCTAAACTCACAGAAGAATAGCTAAGCCAGTGAGTGTGCTTGACGAGGTAGAGCCAAGCTTAATAGCGAACTCCGTACGAGGTCCGTAGAACCGACGGTTTCAATTAGACTTACCATAGGGCCCGTGGTGACCAAAATGCAAAAAAAATAAAAGAAAAATATATGGGTAAAAAAATGTATATGAAAGAATGGACTGCACACCTGTAAAATGTGGCTACAAAGAGCCAACAACCATTATTGGTCGCGGGGGCACCTGGTCCAATCGCCGATGAAAGTATGGAACACGATATATTAGAGGGGCACCCAGTCCCTTCTCCGACAAGCCGGAGGAGATGGATATCGCACTTAACCAGGAGTCTCCTGGAATGTCTATCTCCTAGCAAGAAAGAAATTTAATTGAACCTGTTCCAGAGAAGAAGACTCCAAAACGTAGGTTGAAGCTTTCCCAGGTGAAGCTTGGCAGAATGACCGAATTTTGGGGCAAGTGAAGTCGCAGAGTTCGGGCATTAGTGTCAGTGAGTGGCTGGTGCTCCATTGTCATCAAAAATTCGACTATGTCGAGCTGGCAATGCTCTGGACCCCATCTCGTCTGAAAGAGTCGAGAAACTGGGCAACAAGGTCTACTATGGCTTTGGCAGTGCCAGCTTTGAAATTGGGAACGAAAAACCCGGAGGCTGCGAAAACTGTGCGTAGCACGAAGAATGGTAAGATCCGCCAGGATCGGTCTGGGAAATAATGTTCCAGGACCCATTACAGACGCAAAAATCATTCTAGATCTAACTAGCGCATTTATATCAAATAACATTTCAAATTCGACACAGATGGCGCGGTATCACGCGAGCTCCAGCAGCTTACGGAGTACTGTCGCACTCGTAACATACAGTGGGTGATGGGCTGCGGTGCAAACGCGCACCACACGGTATGGCGAAGTACGGACCCAAACGTACGAGGTGAGTCAACTTTTTGATTTTATTACTACCAACAATCTGGTGGTGGTAAATAGGGGTGACGAGCCTACCTTTATGAATGCGATAAGGGGGGAGGTGTTAGATCTCACCCTACTAGCGCATTCATGTCAAATAACATTTCTAATTGGTGGGTGCTTAATGAGGGGGGGGGGGGGGAATTGGAGGCACCTTCGAAATAAGAATTTTTAGTAAGACCAACTGGTCGATATTTAACTTTTACTTAGAGCAAAATATTACGTGCCTCAGTGAAAAACTAAGTAACTCTCAGGAACTAGATCGTGAAGTTAACAAATTAAATAATATAATAATTGAGGCTTTTGAAAGTAGTTGCAATTTAGTTGTGAAAAAACGTTCTAGGAACTTGCCCTGGTGGAGTGGGGAGCTAAATATTTTGCACAAAAAAGCCCGTCAACTCTTTAATAGAGCCAAGTCAAATGGTGATTGGGCATCCTATAGAAGTGGCTTAACGGCCTATAATAATTAGTTGCGAAGATGTAAGAGACTCATGGAAAAAATACTGTGAGGAGATTGAAACTCTCATAGCAGCTACCCGACTCCAGAAATCACTCAATAAAGATCACTCAAATAGCCTTCCTACACTCAAAAAGCCTAACGGAAATTTTACGGAGAGCCTGGAAGAGACGGGATAGCTTTTGCTGGACACTCACTTTCCAGGCTGTGCCACTAGTGGAGAGGATAGTGAAATCATCGAGAATACTCGTTTCTTGATGCCTATATGGAGGGAACTCTCACTGGCTCGCAGAATCTTTACCGTCAACAAAACCAAATGGGCTATCTCCACTTTTAGACTATTCAAATCCCCCGTTGTCGATAATATACAACCGTGCCTACTTCGGCAAGGTGTGGATGTATTGGCACCTCTGCTAACAAACATTTTCAGGATAAGTCTGGAACTAGGCACAGTGCCTAAACCTTGGACGAAGGCTAGGGTGGCTTTCTATCGAAAGCAGGCAAAAAGGCGGACCACACGCCAAAAGCCTATCGGACCTCCTAATGTCTAACGTCATTCCTGCAAAGAGTTATGGAAACATTTCTGGATTCGCCTCATCATATTGAACAATATGCTTACCAATCTGGCAAATCGACTGAGAGAGCCATACATAGCTTAACGAGCAAAATTGAAAAGGCATTTGAAGGTAAAGAAATAGCTCTCTGCACATCGGTTGACATTACGGGGGCTTTTAAAAATGCTTTCAAATCAATTGAAAAGGGGATGAGCAGGAAAGGTATACAAAGACTGATCATAACATGGGTTCTCAATATGCTGAACAACAGAACAACAATCTTTGAGACAGGGACACCAAAGCTAATTGTCAGGTCAACCAAAGGATGTCCCCAGGGGGGCATCCTATCGCCACTCCTATGGTTATTGGTTTTCGTCGAGCTCTTACAAACTCTCAATGATCTCGGACACTAAGTTCGGGGTTTGCGGATGATTTGGTAATTATGGTCAGAGGCAACTAGCTCTTAACATCACGCAAAACTGATGTAAGGAGAAAGGACTATCAATAAATCCGAACAAGACAATCGTGGTACCCTTCACCAGAAGAAGGAAACTGAATCTGGGAATTTAGGGACCACGAACTTAACAATATCCAATGAAAGAAATATCTGGGAGGAATCCTACACAAAACTCTAACTTGGAAAAACCATTTATCATACGTAACTAGTAAGGGCTTAAGAGCAACCTACGCCTGCCGGAGGCTGTACGGTAAAGCATGGGGACTATGACAAAAGATGAAAGCCTTGGTCATATAAAACAATAATAGTACCAATGTTCATATATGCTTCTTTGGTATGGTGGCCAAAAATAATTCAAGCTAAGGCTCAGATGACCCTTAACAAGATTCCCCGTATACCCTGTGTCAGTATGACGGGAGCCATGAGAACGTGCCCCACACTAGATTTAGGAATGATCACTGGACTGACTCCCCTTCACCTTGTAGTTAAGAGGATGGCAACCAGCGAGGCCTAATCTTGCCCATCTTGAAGAAGGCAACCTAACGGGGCACGCAAAGATTATGGACTTTGACAAGATGGACAGAAAATTAGACTTCTCCAAGAACTTCAAAGTGGTCATCAGGGACCGTTCAACTTTGAGAAACAATGAAGTAATGATAAAACAGGACTTACAGTTATACAGATGGGTCCAAAGTGACAGATGGCAGTGCTGGAGGAGGAATTGTAGGGCAAAATTTCCAAAAAGCAATTGCAATGGGAAAAACAGCTTCCATTTTTCAAGCGGAGGTGCACTCATAAGTATTTTGTGCTAGAGAATGTCTACGCAAGGGTACAGGCAGCACTAAAATATGCATTCTCTCAGATAGCCAATCATTAATAAACTTCTCATTCCAATCAAAGCTGGTCTGGGAATGCTCTAAACTCCTCAATACCCTAGCAGCGAGAAAATCTGTTACGCTAATGTGGGTACCGGGACATGAGAGACATGAAGGCAGTGGAATAGCGGGCTATTTGGCAAAGGGGCGCAGGCACTGCCTTCATAGGTCCAGAACCCTTCTATGGGGTAAACAGTAGCTTCACAAATAACTTGTTGTGCGAACAGGCAAAACGAGGTCTGCCAAACTACTGGAGAGCCCAAAAAGGCATGCGGCAGTCGAGACTACTCCTTGATCCTGAACACATCAGGGTAGATGCTTCTTTAAACCTCAGCAGAAATGACATCAAACTCAATACTGAACTTTTAACAGGACACTGTAGACTAAATTACCATCTGAAAAAAATAGGCGTGGTAGAAGACGATTCCTGTCGACTCTTTAAGAGCAGCAGGAAGCAGCAGAACATCTTCTATGCACTTGCCCAGCGGTGGCAAGACGCAGACATAATTACCTAGGCAGTGGGTTCATATCTCCAAATCACCTAGTTAAAATTAAGCCCACAGCAGTTACGAGATTTCTAAATAATCTAGGATTGTTTAAGTTGGGTGCGAGGGTGCGCAATAGGTCTCTTAGGTCGCGGTGTTCTTTTAGCCTATTAAATAATAATTATAAGAAGCTGCTCACTAAATCTCAGGCTCCCTGAGATTTTTGACAACCACACGTTGGTCCCCATTGGTCCTATATCGGTCCCAAGTTTACCCCATATGCCCCCTTGGGTCTCAGTTTGATCCCACGTTGTCCATCTGCCCACCGGGGTCATCGCCATTGGCCGTCACATGAATACAGTGTGTCTTCTTGAAAGGTATGCCACACAAGGATCGCACTATCCCCCCCAAATGACAAGAAGCTTTGTCGGATCCCTCCTGGCCCCTGTGTGCGTCTTTTTTTCAACGATGAGAGCTGCAAATCTCCTTGAGATACTATGTGTCTCACACCCCATATTATTCCGGATTCCTGACGACTAAAACCCCCTCCTACGCTTTTTGCTATCCGCGGAAACACCGCAAAATATTATTTCGCGGGAGAGGTTATAGTAATAGGGCACCTTCTATTCGTGATTTGCGCGACGTTGCTGCTCCTTTTAGCGAAGGTCATTCTGCAGCTGTAGCATTACACACCGTATCCCATTTCTCTGGATATTCGAGCATGTTCTGCACTATGTGCAATCCGATGATTCTGGTTTTTCAGCACATTTCCTGCAGTGCATCTCTAGCACTCGGAAAACAAAAGAACGCATGTACTAGTACTCTAGTACTGTCCATTCACAGGTTGTACACATGTGCTGCAACCTGTACAGGTATTCCCAAAAAACTTCATGCCCGGTCAGCAGTTGTGTGGTGTGATAATTTGTAAGGAAATTATTTAATTTTGGGCCCCAGATCCTATAATAGTCTATCCGCCCCTGTTTAGTGCAGTTTACAAAAAAGAAATGTACAAGTGCACATAAATATAATAGGAATTAGGAAGCTTAAAATAATGTCTTGAATAAAGAAATATATATGTTTATTATATAAAAACGTATTGTCATGGCTGCACGCAACGGTAAACAGGATGAAAACTGGTTTGCCAAATAATAATAAGAGGCAAAGTTAGCCGAACAATGAAGGCAAACTGATTAACAACCGGTGCACCAAAGCATTCAATATCTATCTCCCATCGAGCCAGCGACCGGACAGCATCAGCAGTAACATACAAGTATGTCCCCCTGACTATTGAGAGATATTCATTGTGAGTGTTTGCACGGCAACTTTGATTATTTCTTTAATTGGCTGAAAATACGGCCAGTATAACCAATACAACGTTTTATAATCACAAATTAATGTGGGTGAGTTGTTAAATCGGTGCTTGTACCAATATAGCAAGAGTACAAAGATGATTGTTTTTGATGAGGCCAATTGTTGTACTAAATGCTTTATTGAAGAAACTTATGAACTTTTATACTAATTGAAAATGATAATTACAAAACAATTGAATGTACTATTGCAGAAACTTAAAGAAATATTGTGTTTCATTGAAGCCTATCCAGAATTCACTTGACCGAACATCATACTAGTCTAAGCATAACACAGAAGTCTCCTTAGAATTATTCCAAGGTTACAATTTCTATATTATAAAATTCTACATATCCACAGTTGAGGATTCCAGAATATTACTGGAGAATTCGGCTCGATAGTTCTTGGAAGTCTGTTCTACAATTGAATGCGATAATATAACATTAACGAAACCGTTATGAAATCAGGATATACTGATATACATGCATGCATATGCACTTTGACATTGTTGAAGTCAAATAAGTTACATTGTGTGTGGACAATCAATTAAATGTATGAGTATATATCCTTGAACTTAAAAATTTATTAAATTCAACATAAGCTACACCTGATGACATAGTTCCGATTCCTGGTCGTTTGGTAGGATTTGTACCATCGATTGGCGTTTCTTTCGAAGTAGCACTGAAATCAATAGCACGATTTGTCATGGTTTCTGCTGGAAATTCTTCCTCATCTATGATAGGAAGTAGGATCAATTTGTGAAGTGGTCGCCTCAGAAAGCTTGTGGCAGTTGTCACATCTGCTACTCTGATTAATCCGTCATCCCCTCGTATCATCTTGGTAATTCCTCCTAGTGGCCATTTCAGTGGTGGTGCGTTTTCATCCTTCATTATTATCATAAAGCCAGGAGTAGCATAATGACAGGTGCAGTTCAATCGGCAGCGTTGCTGCAATGTGTTCAAATATTTATTCGTCCACCTCCTCCAGAATTCTGCGCGTAAATGAGATGCAATTTGTGATCTCTTATAGTAGTTGGCAGAATTTGCTTGTGCTGCTGACTATCGATGTTAAAGTTCCAGTATCAATAAATGACCGGTTGTGAGTGCTGCGAAGTCATTTGGGTCCGTTGATAAAGGAGTTATTGAGCGAGAATTTAGGATTGCCTCTGCTTCCACTATTACAGTCTCCATTTCTTCATACGTTAATGCTGCTGCAGCTAATCTTGACTGCAGCAAGTTATTAGCGGATTTGACTGCTTCTTCTCCTAAACCACCAAAATGTGGGCACAGGGTGTAATGAAATAAACTTCGATTTGCTGCTCAGCGAATGCGATAATATGCTGCTGGGGGCCCTTGGCTAGGATCACTTGCTGTAATTCATATGTACGATTTTTTTACCAACAAAGTTGGCGCCATTGCCATAGCGGATTTTTCTAGTGTCCTCGATGACCTCTGAAAGCCTCTGTTGTGTTAGATAAATGACTTTTTTCATATGTTTGGCATTGGTAGCGAAACAACTAAAAATAGCTATGTATGCCTTGAGCGGGCCCTTGCCGCACAGTTTGAAATGTGTGTAAAGTGGTCAGAAAAAATCAACGTCGGAGATGAATAATCTAGCAGGATGCGTTTTGTCCTTGGGAAGGTTTCACATTATTTATTGTAGCAGTACATGTTTCATACGGACGCATCTCACGCAGTCTTGCATTACCAATCTGGCTAACACATTTACTTTGATTGGCTGATATCTTACTCTGACGATGGATATTAGTGTTTGTGTGCCTGAATGAAAATTTGGTATATGTAGATCAATTAACAGGAGTTTTGTTAATGGATGACGGTAAGGCAGATATATTTATTTGTGTCTACGAACGGGGCAAGAGAGCTGAATGAGCTGCTGCTGATCACTGTCGAATATTACGCTAATTGTATGAATTCATTGCTGCTGCATTAGCCTTATAATAGTTATAAGCGCAAATTCATGATCGTTTGCAGTGCGGCACGTCGAATCGAACCCTTCATTTCTTTTAAATATTCTGGAGCGTTGTATGTTGTAACGACTCTTCTCTTGCCGGGGTAAAACTCAGCGGAATCCAGGGGTTGTATACAGAATTATTTATTCTTTCTGACTACAGTAGATTCCTAGCGAGTCCTGGAAGTCGCGTGACTTGAGATGATCCGGAACGCGTGACTAGCGAAGGATCTGGGTGAGTACCGGAACACGCATGACTTGAGATGATCCGGAACGAGTGACTAGCAAAGGACCTGGTTGAGTACCGGAACACGCGTGACTTGAGATGATCCGGAACGCGTGACTAGCGAAGGATCTAGGTGAGTACCGAAATACGCGTGACTTGAGGTGATCCGGACCGCGTGATTAGCAAAGGACCTGGGTGAGTACCGGAGCACACGTGACTTGAGATGATCTGGAACGCGGGACAAGGTTCTGGGCGAGTCCTGGAACACGCGTGACTTGAGATGGATATGGTGAGTACCGGACACGCGTGACTTTAGAAGCAGAGTTCTGAGTTGATTGCGGATACGCGTGATTTGAAAAGGATAGTTCTGAGTTGACTGCCGGATACGCGTGACTTGAAAAGGATAGTTCTGAGTTGACTGCCGAATACGCGTGACTTGACGTTTTAACTTTCAAGCGTTTGAATAATCGAAAATCCCATGCTTCCCCGCATTTCTTTTCCGACTTTATACAGTTTTGTGTGAGTGAAATTTGTGAGTGGGTAAATTTCATCTTCACACTCCTTCCTTACTGCGCGGTGGAAAAAGACACTGCGTTTCATCCTTCATCATTCAAGCCATCCGTCTTGGGTCGCCTGAGTTCGGTTACGCTGTGGAAGTGGAGGTCTTCCCTGGGTGTTGGATTCAGTGCTGGCGGTGTCCTCGTGTGGTTACGTTTAGTCTTCCCTCGTTTTAATGTATCCCCCTTGTCGTCGCTTTTGCTGTTACTGGTGCACTTGATTGCACCCTGGTTGTCCCTTGACCTGCCGTTGTGTCTACGTGGTATGTCTCGGCTGTTTCTCACTGGTGCTGACCTAGCGGAATGGGTAGTAGGAACACTGATTGCTCTGATGGTGGGTCTCCTTCGCTGTGCGACCGATGTCCATGTATTAATTCTTGGTAAGTCCTTCTTTCTATGCCTTTGTGGGATACGTTGTCCGCTTTCGCTCGCTATAGTCCGTGGAAGGTGAATTCGTTCGTGCTAGTTGTGTTCTTCCCTGGTGCGAATGAGTTCTTTTTTTCTATATCCTCTGTTGTGTCTCTGTGGTTTACGCATTCTATCGTTGGTGTGTCTATTGGAAGGTGTCGCATTGAAATTTAGGAGATTCTCAACAGGAATTGTCGTGCACGTTGCAATTTCTCGGGGTTGCACGCAACTGGTATGAGGTCCCAAAATGCTCTCCTGATCACCGCATTTCAATGTTGTACCCAGGCTTGTCATGAAGTCTAGTCCCAGGAGTAGATCATCACTGGAGTCCGGCATGACCAGTAGCTCTAGATTGCATGCCTTCCCTCCAAGCTTTACAGTCGTCACACACGTCTCTCTGACTGTCCTACTACTGCCGTCTGCCATACGCACTCTAGTATGGGATTTTCCCAATTTGCTGGTGGGAGCGCGTAGCTTTCGTGCTAGCTCTCTGTTCACAAAACTGTTAGTTGCACCTGTGTCCAATGTAGCGGTGATGGTTTCGGGTCCAATGGAAACGGTGGCGCAGATTCGTTGTCTGACACATTGCAATGTTTTTCCCACTTGTGAGGTCTGATGTCGCTGCTCTGTTCCTGACGGTAGTCTTCGGATGAGTGGTGCTCCCTGTTTGCAGCACTCGATCGTCCTCACTTCCCTACACCCACACTCCCAACAGAACAGCAGTTGTGCATTTCGGCAGTATCGCGCGAAATGCCCTGCCTGTTCGCAGCGCCTGCAAGCTGCGCGTACATCTATGCACGCCTCCACTCCCTCATGAGTAACAGGTGCCACTTGTCGGTGGCGTGCCTCACGTGGTGCTGTCCGTTCGACTCGAGATTTCACAGGTACTTGACGTGTATCAGGATCACCACGAAGGCCTTCGAGATCTTCCGCCATCTAGCAAAGGATTTGGGTGAGTACCGGAACACGCGTGACTTGAGATGATCCGGAATGCGTGACTAGCAAAGAATCTGGGCAAGTCCTGCAACTCGCGTGACTTGAGCTGAACCGGAACGAGTGACTAGCAAAGGATCTGGGCGAGTCCTGGAACTCGCGTGACTTGAGATGGATATGGTGAGTACCGGACACGCGTAACTTGAGCAGGATAGTTCTGAATTGACACCGGATACGCGTGACTTGAAAAGGATAGTTCTGATTTGACTGCCGGATACGCGTGACTTGAAAAGGATAGTTCTGAGTTGACTGCCGGATACGCGTGACTTGAAAAAGGATAGTTCTGAGTTGACTGCCGGATACGCGTGACCTGACGTTTTAACTTTGAAGCGTTTGAATAATTGAAAATCCCATGCTTCCCCGCATTTCTTTTCCGACTTTATACATTTTCTTTTGCCTACTATTTTTTACAGTTTTGTGTGAGTGAAATTTGTCAGTGGGCAAATTTCATCTTCACAATGTACGCCACAGTCTTTTGCAAATGGCGGAAAGAATTGCCATGATTGATGCTCGACAAGAAGTTAAATTCGTTATTGATGGTTGCTGTTGGATGGCCAAAGACGATTGATTCCTTGGCCTGTCTTACCTCGAGTTCGCATTTTCCTAATGCAGCTTGAAGCGGCCAGCTCGTGATTGATAAATGTAAGAAATGTGGCACATAGAAATTATTATTAATTAATTTCCCTGGAGTCAATCTCTGCTGGGATTACGTTTGGGTCCTTGCATCGCTCGTCAGTGCGTTTAGCAGCCGATAGCAGGCGCTGGCGTAAACGAACGTCTGATTTCTGAAGGCGCTCGAAGCAGCCAAATTAAGCAAATTTTCATTGGAGTTCTAAATTCATAACAAGAGATTTATTCTTAAAATAGTTAACCTCATATACTCTTTCCAGTTAATTCTTATAGTCTAGGTAAGCACCTTTCTGGTGTTCCATTTACGCAATTGTTGATTGGTGTCAGCTGCTTAACCTGTTGCTGTTGATTAGTGTCAGCTGCTTAGCCAATGCCCGTCGTCAACTCGATTGCGGAAATGTGATATCCTAAAAGTTCACATAATGATTATTAATCATAACTATTTATTTATAGTACTTGCACCCTAAAAATAAGTGCTTGTTTAATTATTTAATAACTATACTACTTCTTCAATGCTACCTACACCAAATGCGTACTGTCTATTAGTTATTGGTGCTGCGAGTCAACTATTAGCAGGTAGCTTGATTTTGACTCACAATATCCCTCCCTTCTTTCTAGAAGAAGGTAGTGCAACTACATTCCAGTAAGTAGTTTTATAACATTTTTCGTGCACCATGAACAATTTTGTGCATTTAAAAAATCTTATAATACGAGTATATACATTTTTTAAGATATCCATATTTTGGGTATTATAATTTTTTTATTTCGTTTTGTTCTCTTTATATGTTTTTAATTTTTTTATTATTTTTTTATATTTTTATACTTTTACATCTGTATAGTTTTGTTTCCCCTTTTATTATATTTTGATACTTAATTGACTCTTTTCTTACTGGCTTATACACAAACAAAATTACAAAAAAAATTTTAAATTTATTTATTTACTGCTCATTCAGTCATCATTCATTATTCATCTGCTCAAAATACGTTAAAAATACCTGAGTACTTTATAATGCCCCTCTTTATTATTTACTTCATCACATTGTATATATATGGTGGAAGTGTTTCTCTTGAGCTTGATATAATCGGTTTAATTTTTGTTAGTTTGTAAAGAACGTTTACTGAAATAATTCACGTACTTATACCAGTCTCCGTGTTCTTATAGTGAATCTATTTCAAGTGTGCATCATATTCCACGAATGTCAACCTCTAGATTGGACATATGCACCGTAATGAATCAATTTATGTCCGTGGGCCAACATTTATTTTACATATTGTATGCAGTAGTAGTTCTTCAGCTACCCCCTTAAGCTTTTGCTCAATATCTTCAAGATTGTCAAATATTGTATTATTCAAATTGTGATATATTGAGCTTATCAGTTTTTGCCCTGGAGCCATTTGAGCTTTTGATGGGAGAAGCACGGGTGGTGGGTTGCTTCAGCTTTTTTGTCGCCTTCCAAAGTGAGTAATCTGTGGTCTCATTTGCTGATAAAGTGGACAAGTAGTGCTGTATTTCTTCATTTTGCTTCTGCGCCAAGTACCGCTTAAGGTTTTTTGTAGCTCTATTAAAATTATTTTTGTCTTTCGGATGCCTGGAACTTTGCCACGCCCTTCTTAGTTTGCGTTTTTTATCAACCATCTCCCTAATAACAGGATGGGTAGGATGGTTGTTCAGTTGATCTTTAGGCTCCGGAGTAGAGTTCCATGCAGCGTATTGGACAGTTTTGTTAAAATTTTCAACGGCAAACTCAATATTTATCCAATTATTGATTTAATTATTTCTAATATATTTATTACTCTATTATATGGAAATATATTTACTGAATAAAATGTACCATATACGAGTATATGCTCTGTATTGATTATTATGTATGATTTTGTTCATAGTTTTTAAGTAATTTTTAGATTTCCGTACATTATAAGTTACAACATTGTGTTTTTAAAATGCCAGGTAAGCGATTATCATTCGAGGGGCTTCAGTTAATATACTATAATCCCTATTTGAGAAAAAATGTATAGGAGTTGTCAGCTATGTTTTCTGTAACACGGAAAACAATCTACAATATTTTAAATCGGGCCGAAAACAAGGGTAGATTGGAGTCAAAGTATGGAGGTGCCCCCAAGTTTAAATTAAATGCACGTGTAGAGCGCGTAATGTTGAGTACAAAAACAAGCAAATTTCGACCAGGACGCTTGGAAGGGAGATCAAAGAAGAATGTGATGTTGCTGTCTCTCATGAAACAGTACTACAGACGATAATACGGAACAAATACTCATCAAGAGCTGCTCGTAAGAAACCGCTGCTTTCTACAATAAATGTTGAAAAGCGTTTCTTTTTTTAGGCGTCACATTACCATGCAATAAATGCTGCATGCACATGCATACATTACGTATATATATAATAAACATATACATATACCATACATATACAAATACATATAGATATACATACATATACTCATACATATACATTAGCATATACATATACTGTCACGAACTTTTAGAGCCGGGGTAAGCTCAGCATCTCGGGGGTTCGTCAACAGAATAAAACTTCATGGTTCACAATAGTTCTCGGATTTGTTTAATTATATTATTATGTATTATATATTTAATTATCTTTGTTTCGTATTTTACCCGATGATCCAAGACAAATTGGTTGATTTCAACTTTCATACAAATTGTGGCCTACTTGATGACCTTTATGATGCCTCTGCCTGTCAGTTGATCCTGTCGCTGATGTAGTCCAAGTTGCTGATGTTGCTTAACAAACTTCGAATACTTATTTTCGACTTTGAAAGTTTGTTATTCCACTTTGAACGCTGTTATTCCACGTTGAAATCTTGTTATTCCATACTGTGAAAGATTCTCAATCATTATTTAACCTACTGAAAGTTTAACGTGATTGAGAATTGGTATCATACAAAAGACAATCGAATCAGAATCTGAGTTTGAGTTTCTTCTCATATTTGGAACAACCAAGATTGTTTGTGGGTGAAATTTATCAGTGGACAAATTTCATCTTTGCAATACACACATATATATATATATATATATATATATATATATATATATATATATATATATATATATATATATATATATATATATATATATATATATATATATATATATATATATATATATATATATATATATATATATATATATATATATATATATATATACATATACAATGTATATATATATGTGTGAGGACAAAGCATTGTTATTTGACAAGGCATGTTAATTTTCAAAATAAATATTGAACAAAACAAAAAAAAACATTATATTTTTGGATAAAAAACGTGGAAAAAACTAAGAAATAGAACATTTTTATGATTTTGCGCTATGAACAACTGAAAATGGTAATTTATCAATATTTTCACGAAAAATTTGCACTTTCACAAGACCAAAACTGCCTGAAGGAGCGTTCCAATGCTTTTGCGATGTACTAGAGAGTTCTTAACTATTGTCTTGGCTACAATTTTTGTCTTAGTATTGGATCGAAAATCTCAATGGTTTGGCTGTTATAGGCCAAAATATAAAAAAAAACCTGAGAAAAAGTGGTGAATTTTCTACATTTCCGACTTTTCGACCATGAAAACGAAGTTTTTTCTAAGTAATATGTTCAGAGAAATTGTAGCCCGAGACAAAATAAGTCAAAATTTCAAATACTTTACGAAATATGAGTCCAAGAAAATTTGCAAATTTTCCAAAAAAATAAAGTCTGAGAAAAAACTGCAAGTCAAAATCTGGAAGCTCCATTTTCACCGTAGACGTATGGTCTAGTAGACTTTTTTGCTCCGTACAATCCCAAGAATCAGGAACGCGAAGCGCCCATTAAGATGTTCAAAGCGCCCCACCCTAATATACATATACATGTGGGATTTATTTAAAATATATATAGTAGGATTTATTTAGAATATATAAAGTGGAATTTGGTTAATGAATTATATATCGTTGTTTGGCTGGAGCTCTCGCAACCTTTCCTTCGCAAAGGCCGAACTACAACTGCTCTCGTTGCGATCGCTGCCGTCGTTGCTTCTGTAATTGTTGTTGTTGTTATCGTTGTTGTTGCTGTTGTTGTCGTTAATGGGTTTGCAGTGCTGTGGAATTGGCATGCTTCGACGTATGCCAACCCACATTCGGCCATCCTGCTTATGCATTCTCCTCGAATGCATCGTCGTTGTCGTCTTTCGGGGTGGACCACGGCTTCAGATACTCTGCACATGTGGAAATTTTCTTTGGGCCATCAGGATTGCCAACTTTTTCGACGTCATATGCATTATTATGCTTGGCCCTACAATCTGGTATGGGCCCAAAAACTTTGGTTTTCATTTGAGACCGCTACCAAATTGCATCCACTTTATGGCAACCAAGTCGCCAACGGTATACTGCCTGGCTGCTTTGCGTCTTAGGTTATAGGTCTTTTTGTTCTCGGCTTGTAGATTCAGGATTTGAAATTTTGCTTTAGATCGTAGTTCGTTACGGCCTTCAGTAAATGTAACGATAGACTCTTCTTTGATTAGATCCTGTAGCTGTTGGTCGTCTTTGGTGCGCATCTTGACTCCACAAAGAAGTTCGAACGGCGTGGTAACGATACTTCTGGTAGGTGTCGAATTTATTGCTCGCTGAACTCGTTCTACATGTTTATACCACTTCGTGGGGTCGGCAATGCAGAGCTTAGACAGTACAGAGATGATTACTGCGTTGAGCCTTTCCACCTGTCCGTTTACACGGGGAAGCCCAGTTGTCGTCTTTATTAGCTTGATGTTTTCGTCTTCGCAATACTGTACAAAATCTTGAGCAGTGAAAACTGAGCCTCTATCTGAAATGATACAAGGGGGATTACCAAATATTACGCTCTGGCTGCGTAACTTCGTAATGACTTCATTGACTGTGGTAGACTTTGTCGGATATAACCAGCAAAACTTTGTGAAGGCATCTACCACGGCTAGTATGTGTTTATAATTCTTGCTGGTTTATTCTAACGGCCCCAAAAAGTCAAAATGAAAGGTCTGCAACGGCACGCCTTCTTTTTGCAGCGGATGCAACAGTCCTTCCTGTTTAACCCTTTTGCGGTTTGCAAGTATGCAGGGTATGCAGCAATCGATGTAACTCTTGATTCTTTCATCTATATTTGGTATGAAATACTTCTTGCAGATAAGATCCTTTGTTTTCTTTACGGCGAAATGGCCTCTGTCGCGAGCATTGCGAATGATTTGTTTCTGCGTGTTTTTGGGAATCACGATCAGTTCTGCGTCTTGAACCAACTTGTATAGGATGCCTGATTTAACAAAGTAATCTTCATAATGTTGCTTTTCGTCGTAGATGCTCGTCTTGCTTCTGCGCTTGCTCTATGCCCGTTGAGATGCTCTCGCCGCTTATTTTCATGATGGGGTATCGCGACAATGCATCTACATGGCGCATCCGTGAGCCTGAGCAGTGCTCGACTTCATAGCTGTACTCCTGCAATACCCATCATGCCACTCGAGTGCATAGATTCTGTTTTTCTGAAGTTTTGGTGAAGGCATTGCAGTCCGTGATTATTTTGAATGGTATACCTAATAGGAAAACTCTGAATTTGGTAATCGCTTCGATGACTGCCAATATCTCTAATTCATAACTCGTATATTTGCGCTGGGCATCTGTTGTCTTTTTGCTCATAAAATCTGTCTATGGATGCATCAGTGTGTACTTCGGTTTCATATTTCACGTTGTATATAGCCAATACTGGGTCTGATATTAAATATTTCTTTAGGGTATCTATAGCGCTCTCTTCGTTTGGACCTATTATGAACTTTGTGCTGCTCTTCGTTAGATCAGTCAAGCGCTTTGAGATAACAGCGTAATTGCATATAAATTTCCTAAAATACCCTGTAAGACCCAGAAAACTTTCCAGTTGTTTGAGTATCCATCTTCCCTGTTGTTGGATGCAGCTTTTTATTTTCAACGATGTGACCCAGAAACAGAATACGTGTTTTTAAAAAGTGATACTTCTTCAGATTGAGCTCAAGCCCGTACTCTTTGCAGGTGATAAAATTTAATATAATTTTCAGCTCGATGTTAGTATATTTAGATTTTTCCGGCCTATAATTTGCGATTAACTCACGAACTTCGTTTTTGGCAGACTCGCTTACTGCCTCGTTAATGTCTGGCTGGGCATTATCGGACACCACATCAATCTTCATTATATTCATTTCATCGGCAGCCAAATCGTTCTCACTTGGCATGTTCCGCACGTTGACACCATTGCGATTGAACGATATTTCCGCGTACGAACATAGCTCTTCACCGATTAGTAGCTTAATGTCCATACAGTTTGCGGCTACCACAATAAAATTCAGAGCATACTCGTTCTCATCAATACACACATTTTGCTCAAACTGTCAAATCGGCTTTATTTTACTGGTATTACTATCGTTGCCAAATAGGATCAAACACACGTTGCAGTCTTTCAATTTTGACATGCACAGTTCGTTGTATAAGTCGTCACGAATTATATTAAATTTGCTGCCTGTGTCAAATAACGCCAAGTACATCTTGGTTGTTTTTTACAACACGCACGTTTGTTTTTTTCATTATTTTCACCAGTTTCTTTACAGTTCTTAGATATGTGGCCATATTGGTTGCATTTAAAGCATTTTCTACCTTTCTCTTTGTTAGTACACTTGTTTGCCACATGATCCTTGCCAGCACAATTATAACAACTGATTTATTTTTTTCCACTGGGTAAAAACATATGAAATCAACCAATGAGTTGACCGCACCGATTTCGAATCGGCTGAGATTTGGTACGAAGGGAAAGTTAAACAAATTAATAGCGTTTGCCAACTTTCAGTGTCCTAGCTCTCGTACTTTCAGAATTATGGCCATTCCAAATTGGCAAAAATCAATAAATATGCACTCAGATGCCTTAACACAATTTTTAATATCTCGAAAAGTATTTATTGTACGTTAATAATCAAGTGCTAATTTTACAGACAAAAACATGCGCCATTCAAAAAAACATTTTTTTTAAATTTTCGATCAAGGATAATGTAAATAAAAAAAGGACTAAAGTTTCCAAAGGATATGTCTCGAAAATCAATATTTTTAAAAATTTCAAAAAAATATATGTTAATTCTTATTATGTTTTGTACAAGTCTGCCAAAAGAAAAAAGCAGGCGAAGGTTCATGTATTTCATGAAATGTACCAAAATACAAAAAGGTGACAAATTACAAAAAGAAGGACAAATCAAATGTAACGGAACTTTTTCGACTTTTCTTTGCTTAAACGCTTTTTCTCCATTGCTAAACCTTTAATAAAAAGTACAACATAATGTATTATCATTATTAAACACTTTATTACAGCATATTTATTTATTTCTGAAGGATTTCAATTACAAAATCTGCATCTGCCGAGTAACGCTTGACTTTCATTTTTTTTTTATCTACAGGTTCAATAGAATGCAGCTTTTGAGTTCCAGGAATAGTACGCAAATCTTGAAAACGAATTTGAAGGAACCGTGCTTCTTCTTCGTGGTCTTTTAGAGTTAAAAACTCGAAATTACAGTTCAAAAGATTTTGCAGGCACCATTCATATAATTGTTTTGGAGTAGTTATTTGACCTTGTAATGGACGCTGTAAACTAGCTCGACGTGCCTCTCTCTTTACGGTACCTCCAAGACCGTCACTTCGGCCTTTTCCATGGCTTGTTGCAAAAAATGCCACTCAGCATTACATCCAAAATCTTCCATATGATAACATAAATTGATAAAGTTCTTTTTATTTTTAAACTGGGCAGCACTACCGTCTGAAAAATACGTGATTTTCTTCGGGGTTGTTTTAAACTTTTTTCTCAAAAATACATTCAGGTGGCGATGGAACAGGTGAACAGCTACAGAATCGTGTACAAGACAATCAGATATTATTATGAAGTTTGTATGTTGTGTTTTTCCATCTGATTTAAAATAAATAGCAATTGGGTATAAAGTGGCCTGGGAGTTGTCCCAGTGATATCCCTGGACTGCATCCTGAATAGTAAAAGAAGCATTTTCTGAAAAATCGTAAACTGCTATATACTCATTTTCTTCCAAATTTGATTTTCTTTCGCTCAGATATGCTGCCTGCTGTTTTGCAATAAATGAATGAGGTAATAGAATTTCAAGCTTTTCACATAGGGAATCCACAAAAACGTCGGCTTGGCCAATCATGGTCTCCAAATTATCCCTATCTACACTTACCCATTGTTTATATGTTATTTAATCAATATCATTTTGCTCTAGTAATTGATTTAGTTTTGCTTTTAAATTTTCAATTCCGGGACACTTGTTACATTTACGTAGGTGACACTTTGAAGACGATGGAATGCATGTCATTTGTTTCAAACAATCTTTGTAACATTCAAGCTGACAATTCGGAACACCAGCAGTTAATTTTTTTAAATTTATAGCATCAACCATCAGCTTCACATTTTGATGCTTTGTACAAACACACACGTTATGAGATCCACTCGCATTTGCTAGAATTATATTCCTCGGACGAAGTTGGCAAAACTTGGAAATACCTATTTTTATTCCATCATGTCGTTCCTTGAATAAGGCGTACATTTCTCTTAAGTTTCCAAGCAGAAGTCTTTTATTTTTCCTCACTTTTGTACCATTTTCAAAAACAGACACGAAATCTTTCTGTCCGGGCATACACCTGCTGACGTCATCGGATTCATAAAAGGATGTTACTAAACTGCTTGTCACTGGTGAAATTGGACTTCCCAGTTTTGGGTTAGGCGTACTCATCACACCCTTTGTTTCAACCAAATGCTTAACTTTTCGCGCGATATAGTTTGTAACCAGGAATTATTCCTCAATTTTATGTATTGTCCAGCTTTTTGGTAAAATTGTTAGCAGTTGGTTTTCTCACTATTTTTTGTTAATGTTTTAAACTTTTCTTTTAATTGTTCTATTATTTCGGATTGTGGGCACATATGCGAAGTTGATTGTGCTGAACCGTGGAAAATTTTGTCTTGAATCGAATCACTTATTTTCCTGCATTTTGCATCTCTGTACCGTTTTTGATGTAACTTCTTCTTTTTTATCGGAGATTGTTCCAGATACGGTAAAGATTGGTTTAATTTTGAAATAGCAACTTCTTCCGTGCCTGACGCAATGTCATCTTCTTCCGTGCCTGACGCAATGTCATCGAAAGTATCTACATTTTCGTTTATGTCTGAACCTTCTTCCAAATTAGATTTATTAGATTTTTTCAGATGCGAAAATTTTATTCTACATGTCCCACAAATTTTATTTGAGATCGTAATGTTTTTATCCTTAGTATACTGTAGCATCCATTCTTGGACTTGTCTTAAACTTTTATTGCACCCAGTGTGACCGGATTTTTTAAAAGGGTTACAGCAAAATGTTGAATTGAATGGCATATTTTTTATTTAAATACCACAACCGAATGAATTTTATGACCGTACCGTTCGGGCTCAATATCACGACTCTCCATTCTCTCGCACTTTCCCTTGCTCATCAACTCGCATAGTTCAATTAAGAAGAAGAAAATAGGAGCTCGTTCTTCATTGGTCAATTAAGCAGACGACGCATGTGGAATGTCTGCAAAAGCAAAACCCGACTGGCGCCACTACGCAGTTGCCACGAAAACAAAACAACAAAATATAACATGCGTACACTGTTTTTTTTGGTACAAAAAATAGATTTCAGGTAAAAAAATAAACGCCTTGCTTTTCTTGAATTGGAAAATTTGCGTGAAGTACGGGTCATCAAATATTTTTTAAATAGGGACTGAATTTGCTACTGCCAATAAGCCGACCACAGGTCATAAAATATTTCTACATTTTTTGTGTGAACAGGCAATAAATATTTCGCCTAGGTTGAAAAGTCGAAAAAGTTCCGTTACATTTGATTTGTCCTTCTTTTTGTAATTTGTCACCTTTTTGTATTTTGGTACATTTCATGAAATTTCTTTTTTCTTAATAACTCATGTTGTAATAAAGACTCCACATTGAAATTTGGCAGATATGTACAAAACATAATAAGAATTAACATATATTTTTTTGAAATTTTTAAAAATATTGATTTTCGAGATATATCCTTTGGAAATGTTAGTCCTTTTTTTATTTACATTATCCTTGATCGAAAATTTTAAAAAAAATGTTTTTTTGAATGGCGCATGTTTTTGTCTGTAAAATGAGCCCTTGATTATTATCGTACAATGAATAATTTTCGAGATATTAAAAATTGTGTTAAGGCATCTGAGTGCATTTTTATTGATTTTTGCCAACTTGGAATGGCCATAATTCTGAAAGTTTGAAGGCTATATGTCTGAAAGTTGGAAAATATTATTGTGCCGATCCATAGATCATGTGTACAAAATCTTATCAAATTTGGAGGTGATGAGGTCAGAAATGTTAATATTTTCGGTTGATTTCATAGGTTTTTACCTCACTGGCACTGTTTTGAGCCACTTGCATCTTTTTGTCTTTTCCGGCTTTTTTACATATTTTTATTTTGCCACTCGTGATTTGGTAGTCTTTCAACTTATTTTTAAAATCACAAACATTTCGATCGCCATACAGGATTGAGTTATTTTTTGTTAGTTCGTCAATACCGTCGATCACATATTGAATGAGTACGTCCTCTTCAATATTGCCACTCGATGCCATTTCTCCCATGCGATAGAAATATTCTTGCACGCTTTCATCACTACGGCGCTTGCTCTCACTTAACTGCGTGAGTATTTGGTTGGTATTCACTAGAGACTTGAACTCACTCACTAGTGCATTCGTCAGCGCACTCCAGGAATTTAAATGTTTTTCACTCAACTCAAACAGCTTGGCAATACCCTTCAGAGACTTTTTCGCGAACATAAGTTTTTGCAGGTCACTCCACTGCAGCGTAGCTTGCTCTTCAAATTCTGCTACCCATACTTCTACATCAATTGTGTTACTGCCATCAAAGCTCCTAATAGACTCCTCAATGTCGCGAAAACTCATAGCGAAAAATATGTAACGGCAAATTTTCTACGTCGTGATTGATATTTAAGACTACGTATATAGACACAAGATCAAGTGCCGTTAAGTTTTCGTTTATGTATGCTACTTTAGCTAGGAATCTTGCGTCTCCTTCGACAAACTCGAATCCCATAAACTCGCGTAATCGTTTGCAGTTGTTCCTATCTCCTTCTGCCTCGAAGATAAATTTATGTAAATTGCAATTGCTTGCCTTCATTGCAGCGCGCAGGCTTGTTGGAATCAATTCGTTTAAACACGTAATTTTGCATGGAAAAAATATGTTTCTGATACCTATTTTTCACACACTTTTGTTTAAATTTCTTTTTAATTCACACGTTGTTCGTCGTTCTAGTTTTTCCACTTTAAAACTTTTTGTGTCGTAATTATCACTGCTTTTTGGTTTTTAAATTTTCAGGAAAGAAAGATCCAAATCCCGATTGAGCCCCCAAATATGTGCGATTTATTTAAAAGTAAATATAAATTAGGATTTATTTAAAATATATAAAATAGGATTTATTTAGAATATATAAAGTGGAACTTGTTTAATGAATTATATATCGTCGTTTGCCTGGAGCTCTCGCAACCTTTCTGTAGTGTATAAGATTGAGTTCATTTTATGACTACTTTATTATCTTCAATTGCTTATGGCTCTAACATTTCTTAATACTAGTATAGGGTTACCAAGTTAATGGTTTAAGTAGACATGCCATATTGGCTAAATACCTAACACTTTTCTTCGCAAAGGCCGAACTACAACAGCTCTCGTTGCGATCGCTACTGTCATTGCTACTGTAATTGTTGTAGTTCTTATCGTTGTTGTTGCTGTCGTTGTCGTTAAAGGATTTGCAGTGCTGTGGAATTGGCATGCTTCGACTTATGCCAACCCACATATATATATATATATATATATATATATATATATATATTAATATATATATATATATATATATATATTTATATATATATATATATATATATATATAAATATATATATATATTAATATATATATATATATTTATATATATATATATATATATATATATATATATATATATATATATATATATATATATATTAATATATATATATATATATATATATATATATATATATATATATATATATATATTATATATTAAATTCGACGGACCCATCTGGCAACGCCATAACTTTTGACAGAAATGTCAGATCGCTTAATGACATACCGCGTTTGAAGCGTCAGTCCAAGCAGATTTTTACCAGGGAACAATACACGCCACGCGAGCGCTCTGAAATAGTTGAAATTTACATTCAACAGAAGAAGTCAAGTGCTTTTAAAAACTTAAAAAATGTGAGAAGTGCGCCTTCTAAGAACACCATTAAGCGTTTATACGAAAAATTTTCGACTGGTGAGGCTCTTTCTAATCCGAAGAGGCCAAATAAAAGTCGACCAAGGCGATCGGCCGAGAATATCGCTGCCGTACGAGCCAGTGTTGAGAGGTCCCCAAGAACATCCCAAAAACGCCGTTCTCAGCAGTAGGGCATGGCTCGGTCCACTTTACAACGGATTATTCGTGTTGATTTGCATTTGTTCCCGTACAAAATTCAATTGACGCAAAGATTGTTGCCTGCGGACAAGCCTCGTCGATTGGAATGGGCCCAAAGAGTCATCGAAATGGCCGAAGATGACGAGCAATTTTGGAACAAAATTATCATGTCCGATGAAAAAAATGAAAATGTTCTGGAAGTCATACAGCAAACTATAGAGGTTGCCCAGTGTATGCTGAGCTGAAAAATAAAATGCGCCAACAGAAGGCTAGAGGTCGACACGAAGTTACTTACGTAGCGCCTCTACACCAAATCCCGACTACGTTCAACGACAAACATGCTCCACCTGTTATGAGTTACTCGGATGCACTGAAATCAAATTTAGCAGAAAATTCAAATACCAACAAACAATCGCAAAATCTAGAGGCAGTGCTCTTAAACTTAACGCAATGTATGACACAGTTCATGTCCTCAATGCAATCAATGATGCAAGAACTAATAAATAATCAAAATCAACTTCTGAAATGCATTCTTGCAAACAAATGAATACGTTAAAAATTTGTCATTGGAACGCGAACTGTATTAGCCAGCACCAACTTGAAGTGCAAAATTTTCTTATTAACAGCAAAATAGACATACTACTCATTTCTGAAACCCACCTTACTCTGAATCACAATTTTAAAATAAAAGGTTATAAGTTCGACAAAACATTGCATCCGGATGGCAAAGCTCGAGGTGGGACAGGCATACTCATAAAAGACCGCATAAAACACCACTCACTAGAAAACTACGACAAGGAATATCTCCAAGCGACCTCCATCTGCCTGCAATGTTGGGACGCCAACATAACGGTATCATCTGTTTATTGCCCACCTAGACACACTGTCACAACAGCTCAGTTTGATTACAACGCTAAACATACGCATTGGGGTTCACGCCTTATAAATCCCAAGGGTAAACAGTTATATTACGCCTTGACGAATCGGCGTAACAAAATTGACTACGTGTCTTCTGGTAAACCCACTTACTGGCCTACGGATCATCGGAAGATCCCGGACTTACTAGATTTTGGAATAACGAAAGGACTCCACCAAAAACTTCTGTCTACGGAATCATGCTTTGAGCTGAGTTCAGATCATTCCGCCATTATAATGCACCTAAGGAAATACCCAAAAGACATAAACCAACTTTTTCGATTAGTAACAGGTAAAACAAATTGGTTAGAATTCCGTAAATATATTTGCAGTCACCTTCCTGAAAAATGTAGTCTTAAGAGCCCGGATGAAGTAGATTCCGCAGTACAATCATTCAACCCACGCTACACCCCCAAACGGCCAAATCCCACGCATATCAATGTGCTCAACATCATTCGAAATTGAAAGACTGATAACTGCAAAGAGACGGCTCAGACGACTGTGGCAAAAGCACAGGTCACCAGCGCTAAAGCAAAAATTCACGACAGCCAAAAACAAACTGCGAAACGCATTGCGCGATGAAACTGAAAGAGGTATACAGGCCTACATCTCGTACCTGAACCCCATTGAATCCACAAACTACGCTTTATGGAAGGCAGTCAACAACACGAATAAACTTACAGAATCGGACTCGCCTATAAGACTTATAGACGGAAGATGGGCAAGAAGCAATGAGGAGAAGGGGCAAGCTTTTGCTCAACATCTTAAAATCACATTCCAACCAAATCCTAATAGTAACAACTATAAAATACCAACACTAAACAACCTAATTCCCCAAATGGACCTACGGTTGCGGCCGAAAGAAGTGTGGCATTTTATCTCAACTCATTTAGATAAAAAGAAAGCGGCAGGCCACGATCTGATAACCACAAAGATGTTGATGGAGCTACCTCCGCTTGCAGTAAAGCATTTAACAACATTATTTAACACAATTCTTAAACAAAGTTACTTTCCTCAAGTTTGGAAACTGTCCCACGTAATCATGAACCAAAACCTGGCAAAACTCCAACGCAAGTCTCGTCATACAGACCAATAAGCCTGTTATCCATCGTCTCGAAACTATTCGAGAAATTATTGCTATCAAAATTATCCCCAATATCTGGTACAGAATAAAGTAATACTTATCCACCAGTTTGGCTTTCGAAAAAATCATGGCACTATTGAACAAGTACACCGACTAGTGTCCCAAATCAGAAAGGCGTTCGAGGAGAAACAATACTGCTCTGCAGTGTTCCTCGATGTCGCACAAGCCTTTGACAAAGTGTGGCACGAGGGCCTCGTATACAAAATAAGAAAACTTCTGCCTTCAAATATCCATAGTATCCTGGAATCATACTTAAAGGGTAGGCGATTTCAAGTCAAATGTGAGGATTACCTTTCACCAGAAATGGATATATTGGCTGGAGTACCTCAAGAAAGTGTTCTTGGACCGATACTGTACACACTATACACCTCAGATTTACCAACAAACAAATATCTGCTCACCTCAACTTTTGCCGATGACACTGCGATTTTATCTTGCCACAAGCACCGTCAAATTGCATCGCGTGATCTCAACGAACATTTACACGTGGTTGAAAATTGGCTTTTGAACTGGCGCATCGAAGTAAATGAACAAAAAAGCAAACACATAACATTTACACTCAACAAACACACGTGTCCTCCAATCATACTCAACAACAAAATTATCCCACAGGAGACGGAAGTGAAATATTTAGGCATTCACCTCGACAGACGCCTTACCAGGAGAACACACATAGAAAAGAAAAGAGCGCATATCAAACTAAAAGCTGCAAGTCTTAACTGGCTTTTAAATTCAAACTCAAAGCTAAGCCTTGACTACAAAGAACTCTTATACAAAGCCATAATAGTACCTATCTGGACATATGGAATTCAGCTGTGGGGAGCAGCAAAAACATCAAACACCGAACTGTTGCAAACGACCCAGTCTAAAATACTACGCACGATTACTGGTGCACCGTGGTTCATGAAAAACCTAAACATTCACCGAGATCTAGGTGTGCCCCTTATAGGTCAGAGGCATTCAGATGTCAAAAAGAAGTACCAACTAAAATGATCGAACCACCCCAATATACTAGCTAGGAATTTACTACAAACAAGCCCACGACCCGCTTAAAGAGAGCAGACTTATCGCCATCGTAAACTATTATTAAATAAGCCATCTTTACTAATTTCTATAATTACTTTTATTTATATTGTTTTTCTAAAATAACAAGTGTTCACTAATATCCTCTCCTTACAGTGGTAAGGAGCAGTGATACATTGTTGTCTAGTTTTAAGATATATTTACTTATTGTTAGTCTCCACCATGAGTTGTTACAATAAATATAAATTACTTTAAAAAAAAAAAAAAAAAACTCTTTTGAGTTTACTCTAGAGTCCAACTTCAGTGATTTTAGTACTCCTTCAATCCTCTTTCCTATATCCACCTGCTTAATCTGGTTAATCGACCGAGGATTCTGCTCCTTTAAATTATGGTAACTAGAAAACAGTGGCCCAAAATCCTTATCTACTAGGTATTCCTTCTCGGAGGCATTCTTTACACAGGCGTCAGCTGTACCTTTGATAACGTTTGATATGGTCTCTCCCATATATACTCCCAGCTAGCTGCTGCTTATGCAGGTCAACAGTCGGAAATTGAGTGTTTATCTGCAGAGTAACTACTCTCGTTCAACCAGTACCTATTGCCTCCATACTACCATTCCTAAACCTATTTATATTCCCTTCTTGCCATGACTTGAATGGGAGAGTAAGGACCCTAAGCTTGTTTTTATCGAAAAACGATAACTCTTTGTCCAGAGCATCCAGTGCGGCGCAGCCCCAAAAATTATCGGCCCAAATATCCCATCCGCCGGGATACCTCCTCACCACTGCGTGGAATCTAAAACTCATGCCCTTAACTTGAATGTGCCGTATTCTGAGTGACCCCAGTATCCTGATGCAACCTCCGAACTCTCCGTTAAGCGTTCTGATATCCTTTGGATTAACATCCAGTCCAAAACCAGTAGGTGCCTCCTCGCAGGGTATCTGCATGAACGCATCACCCACCCTGCATACATTGAAATATTTTGTTTCCAAAATAGACGCGTATATACTCCCTAACTCTCTGAGTCTCTTCCTCCATGCACCACAGTTATCCATTACGATCCTATACTCCCTACAAATTGTCATGACTACATTAAATATAAACTCCCGTACCGCGCTCGCTGCGAATGTCTTACATCTTTTACCCTATTAACACTTAACCTAAGTACTAGAATCACAATAGTTGCCCAAACCAAAACGTAATACAAAAATATTTTCTGGAGACACTCTTCTCTGTATCTCGGGCATAGTCCTCACATTACCCGGCACGGGATATTGGGGAGCCTCTTGCTTTTCCTTTTCTTTGAACGTAGTCTTTACATTACCGGGCATGCGTATCTATGGCCTAAATCTTACTTCTTTTCGCTTGGCTTTCTAGTCCATATGAAAAACACTTCAACCCCTTGTGGTGTTGCTCCTCCTCGCTTCATTTCCGGAACTTACATTGGGGCGCTGCTGATTACTCCCATTGTTGAAATGATTTCTTCCTTGGCTCATTCCTTCTGTTGAATTAACTCGTGGTCGACTAAAGTTACCCCCGCCTTTTCTCCTTCATGGCGGGTCCGGGTGTTGCTGGTTGTCTCATACTCCGATCCCATTCTGCTCGCACTTGGTACTGTCTACTTGCTTCATGACCATATGTTTGGCATTCCGAACAGTAGGACGTGTTTTTGCATACACCTTGTATGCTTGTTGAAATCTCTTGTGCGAAGTTATTGGGTTGATGTCTCCATTATAGAAGAAATCTGGGATATATGCTTCTCTGGATGTATTTGGGTGGTCATTTCTAACTTCTTTATCCAGGTCAGCAGAAGTGAACATGTCTTGCCTGTTTCCCACTACATGTACTTCGCCAAAACCAGACATACTTGGCACCTCCAGAAATAGTGCCCTAATAGGCATTTCTGCTAATTCCTCCAGAGTTCCCGGTCTGCTATTTATGAATCTTCAGAGCGGGGTCGCGGTGAACCACCATGAAAGTTGTTAACACCGAATTGTCTACACCGAATTGTCTACACCGAATTGTCTACACCGAATTGTCTACACCGAATTGTCAACTTCGTACAATAGCTCTCCAACGCTATTATACTTATTTCTTATTATTTCTGTGACCATCATTTGAAGTGGACCTAAACGTCTGGCAACGTATGTCTTCACTTGCCAGCTGATTCCCGACTTTGATTTATTGGGTTAGGTCCTCCAGAGTTCTCTCCTTCAATTAAGTTTTTCTCAGAAGCCCGTAAAGATCGTCCGTACTGCCGAATTGCATTGACCGCACAAAGTTGTATGCATCTCCGAACAACCTCTGCTTTACACAGTCAAAGAAATCCTGTAATTCATCTGGCCTTATGCTCCTCTTTGCTAACTCACAACCCTGAATAAATCTGTTGACCTCTGACTGTGAGTCCTCTTATGTGGCACCAGTGAGAACGGTTACTAGCCTGTCCACTGCCTTTGAGATTTCTTCTATACCCATTTTAGTTTTATATCATTATTACAACGTAATTATATAATAAGTTTTTAGTTTCTTTGTTTAACAATACAAACATTACACAGATTATAAAATATAAAGGTAATGCTGAACAGAAAGCAAAATAGTTTTAACTACATAAGTATACAAATTATACTTATTTAATTGAACAAATTCTGAATGTGACAAACAGTTTATCGAACGATTTAAAAATTTTGGTGATGAGGAGTCCCTGTCGTGGAATATGCAACAAGCGTGCTGCATAACTCCACTTTGTAGCCACACTAGTCCTGGTGATTGTACTCTTGGCACTGGTGTTGTTGCCTTCGGAACAATTTTCCATGAATAAAATATCCAAATAATACAAGTTAATATACGATAACTTAAAATAAATTAATTTTAAAATAATAATATTAATAATAAGTAATTTGCTTAAAAAATTTACTTGGATATAAATTAATTAAATACAGAAGAATTACAAGCAAATAACAATTTGCAACGGACCTTGGAAGACTTCGCCTTACCCTGTCCAGTAGGGTAGTTACAAATTCACCTCACCACGAGAAGTAGCATACTTTGTGCCACTACATATATGCAAATCTGCATCCACAAACAAATGCATATAACTGATTCTCGCTATCTGCCTTGCTCGCAATTTCGTTGTCAGTAGATCTGTCAGCGTAACTCAGGTGCTGCTTGTATGTGCAGCTGTATATGTGCATATTAAATAAACAAGGTCTGAAACTTTTTGTAAAAAACGTTGTTTTGTTTTTATTGTACACGAACGTGTCTTACGGCGGGGACCAATTATTTTTGGTGGGAAAATTGGACCGTTTTTCTGGGACTTGTGCTGAAGACTAACCTTCTCAAGGTCATTTGTAATTCTCCACATGTAGACATTACCCTTGGGGTGACCACAGTGAAGCCATTTCAGCATCTCACTCAAAATTGACCAAAGCGAACATACCGCGACGCCAACACCTTGTTGATTTTGGAGGTTGAAGCTCTCAAGGAGTGCAAAGAGGTTATGTGCTACCAGTTATGATGTTCACCAAAGGTGCAGCAATTGAATAGATGAGCTTTCACAAGTGCTCACACAAGCAGTTCCTACTTAGCACAGTGGAGAACCCACTATCCCCCTCAACTGACAATATTCCTGTGCCCCATTGTGAGAACGAGTGCTTTGGGAGAATTATGCCAAATGGCCCAAGTTTCAGGATATGTTTACCGCACTCTACATCCACAACAACCGGCTCTCCAATGTAGAGAAGCTCTACCACCTGAACTCTAAGACACGAGGTGAAGCAAAGAAATTGTGCTCAAGTCTCCCCTTACTGAAGAAGGATTTTAGGCGCATTTGGGCCCACTCGGTGATTAATTGTCCTACTTTTCAGGACGCCGGCGAGACGATCCCACAATGCGACTCCATGTATCAGCGATGGTGCTGCCAACCTTGACAGGGGCATTACCCCACTTAAACTGACTCAGTCCGAACCTGAACAGTTAGGTGGTACCCAATTAGCTGACGGGAACGTCAGAAATATCGTAAAAGTTGTGTGTTGCTCGATAAATAAAAAATACACATTGTGGGATCTCTACTCGCCCAAGAGACTATATTCGGCTGAATCCTCACAGAGCCACTACCCCATCTTTCACTATGAGAGTAAAAGTTTCTGGTTCCCATTCCCTCGATCGCCTCCTTAAATGGTTCAGGGCAATCGAGGAGATTCCTTCAGAAAGGAAGCTCTCTGAACTGACAAGGCTTGCTTCAAAATTTATACCCAAACGACTCGTCAGGATCGTTCCGAGAAATATATTGTAGCTTGACACTTTAAATCTGAATTTATTTCTAATCCTTTGGTATATCGCGCCATATCGCGTTCATATACAATGACGTGGTAATGGACTATGTCAAACTCAACCCCATGATTAAAGTCACACCTTCATCCGTATCGCCAGTGCCTCTTTATTATATGTCGCACAAGGCGGTGCATAAACTAGAGAGCACCTCCACTAAGATCCGGGTGGTCCTTAATGCAACCGACAATGAACCCCATCAGCTTGAATGATTTACTACACAACGGGCCAGTGCTGCAATGTGACATGACCCGACTCTTCGCTCAGTGGTGTATATTTAGATATTTGCTGAACAGAGACATACACATAATGCATCGACAGATCTTGGTAGACTCTAACCACACTGCGTACCAACGCATTCTATTTTGAGAGAACCGGCTGCTCCAATAGCGGATTTCGAACTGAAAACGGTCACCTTTGAAGTGAATTGCACTCCTTATCCCTTCTACAACTCGCAGACGACTTGAAACACAAATACCCACTCGCTTCACATACTCTGTGTCACTCTGTGGTGGCTCCAATTGTTATTACCGCAAAGATCTTAATGGAACAGATATCACAGAATCAAATCGGATGGGACGACCCATTAAATCCTTATACTTTCTCTAGGTGGGAACTATTCCTATCTTAATATCAAGCGATATCGTAAATCTAAAGAGCCAGTTTGGGTCAGGTCTTCTCTTGATCACAATATTGAATTTCATATCTTCTGCGATGCTTCACAGCTGGTGGTCCCATATGTGTGCTGTCAAGACAAGGATACTACATCAGCTGATTTCTTCATACAGAGTCGCGCGTTGCAACTTTAAAACTCTACTGCTCCCTCGAATTATGCGTGGTAACTCTGCTGGCTGAGCTGGTAGCTGCACTTAAGCTCTCTTGAACATCATCTACACTGCTGTACTGACTTCACCATTGTAGCATAGAACACATTCGTTGCGAATCTTGTATCCGACAAGGTAGATATAAATCACTGACACTATGTTCGATCTGAGGATAAACCAGCAGCTCTCGCAAGCCTAGGGATCACATCTCACGCTCTGGTAAACAAGCACCGAGCTTGCTTCAATTGGGGCGGTCAAACGACAATAAAAACCTTCTGTACAATGCAGAAGCATTGCGATCGATGAATAGCCTTATGGTCTGCGTGTCGCAACAAGACGACCCTACTCTGCGATTCTCTGGCGCGCTGGGAGTCTTGAGCCTCGTGCGCTCTAGGACATCACTTCTGAACGACGGGTATTCGTAAGCAGTCAGGAAATCGAGACAGCGACGCGCCTCCTCATCTTGGTCCAACGAATTTTCTACCCGAAAGAATATTGCGATCGCCAAAAGGAAGATCCAATCCACAACGTTTTCTGCTCTCATTGAAAACCTTCCTGCATTCCAACCCTCCCTCTGTGTGAACGGCCGATTAGCTTTGACTTACCTTTTACGGACAGACACCCTATCATCCTACCTTATGATAGCAATTTTACTGTTATTTTAGTCAAATTCACTCACATCTTCTCGTTACATGGGGTGAATCAACTAATAAAAAGCTGATTCGGACTCAGCATTGGGTTCCCAAAGTTAAATTTTAATCAAAAGCACAATCCTCTAGTGTTAGCCCTGTCTTCTCGAGCAGAAACAACAGCACACTCAGATTATGGCAGCACTTCCTCTCTGGATAACTATGCGCCTTAATCTTTACACACACATACGCATTTCCAATTCCACCTAATGCTTCACATATGGGGGGACTCTGGGAAACAGCCGTGAAAAGTTTCAAACACCATTTCAAACGTAGTGTTTAGTAGGACCCACATCTCCATAACTGCCAAATTGCGTCACTATTCCATCAATTGGGCCGAATTTATAGTCCTTTTAAGAAAGGTGAGAAAAGTTCCTTATTTGGGAGGTAGGCGTGATATTTGTCCAAATCGGCCCATATAGCAATGTGGTTCTGTATCTTTGGCCAGACTATACTTATACAAAGTTTCATTAATATAGGCGTAACGGTGTAGAAAAAAAGTGGCCACAGACGGATAGACGGACGGACAAAATAAAAATTGGTTAGAAAGTGATTCTGATCATATCTGTATATATGTCCATACCTGCCATGCCTCCTTCTTGAATTTGCAACCCCTCTCAAAAGCAGAAAATTCGTATACCCTTTTTACCTTTTTTAAAGGTAAAGGGTATAAAAATTACTCCAGATATATTCTTACCTGTTCATGAGTCCTTTAGTAGACTCCTGAATTTCCTTTACCAGTTTTCTAAGATCTTTGTGTTCTTCTCCTTACGTAGCTCTTAAAAACCGGCTACGCTAAAATGTAGTGCTTACTTTATTTTGTACTTACGTCAATTTGGTGCCTTCTCAGCAGCTACCCAAAATGAATAGTCCGTGGTCTATTTCTGGTACATGAATGCCATCTGCTTTTGTTTGTTTTGCGCACTGATTGTTCAATAATGTAGAAGCAGAGTAATTAATTTCACAATAATTATATTTAATAACTAGTTTCACAATAAATATGTTCAATGATTATTTCACAGTAAGAATATCCAAACAACTTATTTCACAATGAATATAATTTTCCAGGAAACGTGGCGACCGATGTGTCTCGCACGGAGGTTGAACAGCAAGAGCGCGAGCATTCCTTCGTGAGGCAGCTCGTAAGCTGCTAGAGCCGATCGACCACGGACATAGCCGAGACATGGTGACGCTCGCACCTGGTAGCGACCAGCGGTCATGGCTCTGTTTACTAGGTTCACCGCGTGAACAGCTATCTCTATTAAACAAAGATCAGTCTTATATTCGAATCTACATCTTTTAACTTACTTCCTATTCGATGCCCGTCTATTGAGGTTGCACCAGTCACATGTTACTATCAGGTGGCTGTGCTAGTTAGTTAACCGTGACCTACATGAACGGAAAGTTGACCACGTAGGTCACGTCGTGAATTAGCGGAGCTTCACTCACAAAAGTTCACAGCGGAAATAGTTATGGTATCATCCCATCCGACCAAACAAATTGATGTTGCTTGAAAGTACTCTTTGTTGTATTATTCCATAGCAAAATGTTTTATTCTATTTTTGATTAAATTTTCAGTGCCACTTAGCACTTTACCAGCGGTTTGCCTTGTGTCTTAAAATTTATAACCTGGTATACAAAATTGTGCTTTTTGGTTTCTCATCAATCGTGGATCTTGGATGGATTGTATTGAAGTCATGAACTGAGTCATACATTAGGTGAGCGTTGCTATCATTCCTTCAAAGTTCTGATGAATTGTACCACCACTCATCTGCGAGTCGGCCCCTGACGTAAGCATCCCTGCCTACGTTGTCCCTGTGTCGCAATGAACAATTGGCTTCTGTGGTTGTGCAATGACAGGAATATTTGGGCTAACTTGGGCCTTATTCCTCATTTCCTGGCAAACAGAGCAACCTCTGTAGTTGGCTGTATGATTACCGCTACAATTACAGCAATTTATAGTAGGAATGTCAGTTCTGGTCTTGGTACATTTTGAAGTCGGATGTAAATCACCACAGGCAAGAAATACACTACGAAGTGTGCAGTATGATATTTTGTGCCCGCATTCCTGGCAATTAGAATTTTGTGCTGGACCATTCCGTTTGAGGGTCTCCTCCACCGTAATTCTACGAAGCACTATTGTTAGAATAAATTTCTGTTGACGAACCCTGGACACCGCTAAGTATACCCCAGCGTAAGTAAATTCGTTACACAGTATAATCAAGAACAAATAAAAAGTAAAAATATAATATATACTCGTATATATATATATAAATATATAATATATATATATATATATATATATATATATATATATATATATATATATATATATATATATATATATATATATATATATATATATATATATATATATATATATATATATATATATATATATATATATATATATATATATATATATATATATATATATATATATATATATATATATATATATATATATATATATATATATATATATATATATATATATATATATATATATATATATATATATATATATATATATATATATATATATATATATATATATATATATATATATATATATATATATATATATATATATATATATATATATATATATATATATATATATATATATATATATATATATATATATATATATATATATATATATATATATATATATATATATATATATATATATATATATATATATATATATATATATATATATATATATATATATATATATATATATATATATATATATATATATATATATATATATATATATTAGACCGGTCCTTATTCAATTTCCAAGAACGAGTTTAACGAGGGAATCGAGGGCATGGGAAGTGTCAAGTTTCACTCTCGTAGCATTCCGCAGTGCTATGTGATGATCTAGACGAATATGGTCTCTTGGGCAAGTAGAGACCCCACAATATTTCTTTATAATATATCGGACAACACTACTGGGTACAGGTCCCCACCTAATATGACATCGACTTGTCCGGAATTGCTGACGTTAGGGTCAGCTAGTTGGATACCACCAACTCTTCCAGAAGGGTTAATTCCCCTGTCGGGGATGGCAACACACATTGAGTCGCGTTGTATGATCGTATCGCGGTCATATAACCACTTTGCACGCTTTGGTAAAATTAGCAGCTACTATATTATAACTAAGCGTAAGCGAAGTCCACACTCAAGTGCCATCAAAGCTAACATCCTAAAAATTATTAAAGCTGGTCAGACCCAACCAGTATAGTAACAACCGCTTCGCCTTACTTCAAAGTATTGAGAATACAAATGCCCCAAAACCTACATTTAAACCCTTTCCCATATATTTGCGTGAACGAAACTCTAATATGTAAGTCAACAAGCAAACTGAGCTCATAGGTTTAAAAACTTCCCACGTGACCCCGCTCGTTAAAGACAATATACAAAACAGAAACAAAAATTCAAATATATAGGGAGGGAAATTATAGGGTCGTTATAAAAAACTTCGACGCAGAAAGCAAAAACTACCACACTTCTCAGCTCAAAAGTAGCAAGGGGCTTCCAATTGTTATAGAGGGACTAGAATCAGGTATTCGCAGCTCGCTCAATTATTAATATCATTAATCGCAACAATATCCCACAACCACAGTTTCGCGTAGAGCTTCAGCCAGAAACTAAAAACTTAAAAAAGGGGAAGAACGAGGGTGGATTGATATTGAAGCTACCTAAGTAGGAAAAAAACATTTTTTTTTTTTAAACCATTTATTTCTCAACATAGTCTCCTTTTACTTCGACACACGTAGTAAGACGATATTCCAACTTTTTTATACCAACTGAATAATACGATTTCGGGAACCCCTCAAAATACGCGTTAGTTTCGGTTATCACTTCTTCGTTTGAGATGAATCTTTTTACTGCTAGCCATTTTTTCAAGTTTGGAAACAAGAAAAAGTCACTAGGAGCTAAATCTGGACTATAAGGTGGATGATTAGCCAATTCGAAGTGTATTTCACGTAATTTTAGCATCGTATCTAATGCTGTGTGAACCGGTGCGTAGTCTTGAAGAAAGAGCATTTTTTTCTTTTTAAATGTGGTTGTTTTTCCTTGATTGCATCAATCAATTGATCCAATAATGCACGAGAATATTTTCCTGTGATTGTGGATCCTTTTTCAAGATAATCGATGAGCAATATTCCGTGTGCATCCCAAAATACAGTGGCCATAACCTTGCCAGCCGATTTCACTGCCTTCGCCTTCTCCGGAGTACTTCCACCAGCTTCCACCCATTGTTTCGATTGATTTTTGGTTTCAGGCGTGTAGTGGTGGACCCACGTTTCATTCATTCATTCACAGGATTACGCTTTATCATGTCCAAACGTTCGTATCATGTCGTTTTTGTTCGACACTGAGCAAACGCGGCACCCATCTTGCCGATAGCTTTTTCATATGCAAATGTTCATGGAAAATGTTGAACACACGTTCATATGATATGTTTACCATTTCAACAATCTCACGCAACTTGACTCGGCGATCATTCATAACGATATCGAGGATTTTCTTGATATTTTCTTCAGTAACCACCTCTTTTGGCCTTCCTGTTGATGGTATTGTTGCAGTGCTTGTTCGGTCGCGTTTAAATTCAGCAATCCAATATTTTACCATGTAATCTGACGGAGCAGACTCACCGTAATGTTTATCGAGCTTTTCTTTTGTCTCTTTCGCTGTTTTACCTTTCAAATAATAGTGTTTAATCACTGCACGAAAATAGCTTTTTTCCATTTTTCAAGAAACACAAAAGTTGCTTACTTCAAACGACTACAACAAGTAAACTAATCGATGAATTTGGGTGAAATTTTAACAGCTGACGTTTGACAGATCGCAATTTCTAAAAAATTTGTGTTTGTGCTGCCATCTAGCGCTAGGTAACTTCAATATCAATCCGCCCTCGTATATATATATATATATATATATATATATATATATATATATTTATATATATATATATATATATATATATATATATATATATATATATATATATATATATATATATATATTAGACCGGTCCTTATTTCTTTTTTCGAATTCGTATGACGGCAAGCGCTAAAACCATTTTATTTGATCCTAAAAATACACAAAAAAAATTTGAGCTTGATTGGACAATTTTAGCCGTGCCCCCGCCAACAATTGTTTGTCATTCGTGACTATTGTTCTCTCATCCGGAATAGCATTATCTTAGAGCTGTCAAACTAGTGTTTGGTAACCAAAGTTCAAAATCGATTATCGACTAATCAATCAACTATTTAGTTTTCGATTTTTTAATCGATTAATCGGGCATGAAAGTGGATTATATTCGATTAATCGATTATTTTTCTTACCATAAAAGCCACATGTGATTTTTGCTGAAAATCTTAAAAAAAAATTGATTGACCAATCACTATGATATGCAAATTTTTGTGTAAATCGCCGTGTCCACTTAACGTGTTTAACACGTTCAACGTGTTTTGGGATGGAGACCTGCTGATTTTTGCCTCAAAACATGTTAAACGTGTTAAACACCTTTAGTGGAAACACAGCCTAGTTTCTTTGAACTCACAGTAAAAATGAGAAAAAGCACAGTGTTGTACTTCAATAGTAGTTAAAGATAAATGGCAGTCTCTCTCAATATTTCCTCTCTCGCTCTCTCAGATAATTTAGTTTGTTATTTTACTTTGTTAACTTCACGCCGATAAAAACATCTGTTTGCTCATTTTGTATTGCAACTTTCACATGTGGAGATCGACAAATTTTGTGAAATCGTGAAGTTCAAACAAAAAAATTTAAAAGAATATTGTCCAAAAGATTACCTTTATAAAATTGAACAAATAAATTTTAAAATTAAAAATCCAAAGCGATGACAACCAAAAGACTTCGATCGGATGATGACATTATGTTAATTGGCGTAATTGACCACCAAATTACTGGAGCTAAATTACCAGCAAGAAAACAAGTGCTACAAGTTTTATTTTATAATTTAAGAATATTTGGTTTAAATTTAAGAGAAAGTTCTAGATTAGTTGTTGCTGAGGTTAGCACGTTTTGGCAAAAAGCACGAACTTGGTCGCAATTTATTATATATTCCCTGCCGACACCATATTTACGAGTTGTTGATCCGTAAAGTGTTTGAAATTAGAGTGGCTACTACAGCCGGTCCAGAAGTGCTAATTTTTAATCGCTTTAGCAAATACTGGATTAATATTGACAAATTAAATTATAAGAGTTGTTTAGAAGATGAACACATTATTACAGTAGATATATATGTATATATATATATATATATATATATATATATATATATATATATATATATATATATATATATATATATATATATATATATATATATATATATATATATATATATATATATATATATATATATATATATATATATATATATATATATATATATATATATATATATATATATATATATATATATATATATATATATATATATATATATATATATATATATATATATATATATATATATATATATATATATATATATATATATATATATATATATATATATATATATATATATATATATATATATATATATATATATATATATATATATATATATATATATATATATATATATATATATATATATATATATATATATATATATATATATATATATATATATATATATATATATATATATATATATATATATATATATATATATATATATATATATATATATATATATATATATATATATATATATATATATATATATATATATATATATATATATATATATATATATATATATATATATATATATATATATATATATATATATATATATATATATATATATATATATATATATATATATATATATATATATATATATATATATATATATATATATATATATATATATATATATATATATATATATATATATATATATTAGACCGGTCCTTATTTATATGGACAAATTTATTTTCTCGAAAATATGTTACGGCAAGCGCTAAAAATATTCGTTTTAGTCTCAAAAAGCATAAAAAAAATTTGACAACGATTGGATAATTTTTAGCCGTGCCCCAAGCACCTTTTTGTTTTTATTATGAGAAATAATGCAAAAAAAATATATATTTTTTTATTTTATTTACATTTATTTGAAAATTAAGAATAAACTGAAATATTTTTATTAATTACATACTCATATTAACATTAATATTATTTCAATTTAATAGTGAAGTCTTTTTAAATGTGGGATAATTCATGTTATATTCTTTAACCACTTGAAAAAGGAATTGTTTCTCCTCTTCATTGTGGGTTAATTTATTATTATAATCTGTAATGAATTTGGCGCCTCTTTCAGCTGCATCATTCACTACAGATAAGTTTTTACAAATTTGTGATCCGTGAGCGTAGCCAAATCTTTCATTCCAATCCGACGGATCGACTTCCAAAAACTCTTTTGAAATTTCTAAGCGATCAAAGAACGCGTGTGTATTGGAATTTACAAAATCGCTTAAATCTTTTTGTGCAAATGTGTCGATATTTGTTGGACTAGTTATTATTCGCTTGAATTTTTCTGTATTTGCTTTAACATTAATTGCTTGAAGCATTTTTTTTTTAATTGCAACACTTACATTAGGATCGAAGAATGAAAGACCGACTGCTTCTTCCGACAAATACCACAAATGATTGCTTATTTTTTGTAGCAAAGCAAGAGCTATATCCCTTTCAGGATAAGCTATAATATTTTTAATTAAATTTAGGTCTTGATTTGGTGCTTCAATTGCTTTAGTGCATCCAAACCAGGCTTTTACATAAATACGAACTATAAACAGACAGACACTACGTATACCGTTTAGCTCTTGTTTGGTCATATTGAATTCATTACGAAACAAATACATTTTAAGTGCATAAATAGATTTTGACATCCATCGAGCATGAGAAGTTGCACCAGGTATACGAAAGGTGTTAAAATTTGGCACCGTACCACCAAGAAAACTGACAACTAATTGTAATAATTCTTTGTAGTCGCGTCTGCTATGAGCTTGTTTTAAGTTTTCTAGACAGTAATTTAAAATTGTTCCACGTTCTTCAGCAGTCAATACTGTAATAATGTGTTCATCTTCTAAACAACTCTTATAATTTAATTTGTCAATATTAATCCAGTATTTGCTAAAGCGATTAAAAATTAGCACTTCTGGACCGGCTGTAGTAGCCACTCTAATTTCAAACACTTTACGGATCAACAACTCGTAAATATGGTGTCGGCAGGGAATATATAATAAATTGCGACCAAGTTCGTGCTTTTTGCCAAAACGTGCTAACCTCAGCAACAACTAATCTAGAACTTTCTCTTAAATTTAAACCAAATATTCTTAAATTATAAAATAAAACTTGTAGCACTTGTTTTCTTGCTGGTAATTTAGCTCCAGTAATTTGGTGGTCAATTACGCCAATTAACATAATGTCATCATCCGATCGAATTCTTTTGGTTGTCATCGCTTTGGATTTTTAATTTTAAAATTTATTTGTTCAATTTTTTAAAGGTAATCTTTTGGACAATATTCTTTTAAATTTTTTTGTTTGAACTTCACGATTTCACAAAATTTGTCGATCTCCACATGTGAAAGTTGCAATACAAAATGAGCAAACAGATGTTTTTATCGGCGTGAAGTTAACAAAGTAAAATAACAAACTAAATTATCTGAGAGAGCGAGAGAGGAAATATTGAGAGAGACTGCCATTTATCTTTAACTACTATTGAAGTACAACACTGTGCTTTTTCTCATTTTTACTGTGAGTTCAAAGAAACTAGGCTGTGTTTCCACTAAAGGTGTTTAACACGTTTAACATGTTTTGAGGCAAAAATCAGCAGGTCTCCATCCCAAAACACGTTGAACGTGTTAAACACGTTAAGTGGACACGGCGATTTACACAAAAATTTGCATAGCATAGTGATTGGTAAATCAATTTCGTTTTAAGATTTTCAGCAAAAATCACATGTGGCTTTTATGGTAAGAAAAATAATCGATTAATCGAATATAATCCACTTTCATGCCCGATTAATCGATTAAAAAATCGAAAACTAAATAGTTGATTGATTAGTCGATAATCGATTTTGAACTTTGGTTACCAAACACTAGTTTGACAGGTCTAAGATAATGCTATTCCGGATGAGAGAACAATAGTCACGAATGACAAACAATTGTTGGCGGGGGCACGGCTAAAAATTGTCCAATCAAGCTCAAATTTTTTTTGTGTATTTTTAGGATCAAATAAAATGGTTTTAGCGCTTGCCGTCATACGAATTCGAAAAAAGAAATAAGGACCGGTCTAATATATATATATATATATATATATATATATATATATATATATATATATATATATATATATATATATATATATATATATATATATATATATATATATATATATATATATATATATATATATATATATATATATATATATATATATATATATATATATATATATATATATATATATATATATATATATATACGAGGGCGGATTGATATTGAAGTTACCTAGCGCTAGATGGCAGCACAAACACAAATTTTTTAGAAATTGCGATCTGTCAAACGTCAGCTGTTAAAATTTCACCCAAATTCATCGATTAGTTTACTTGTTGTAGTCGTTTGAAGTAAGCAACTTTTGTGTTTCTTGAAAAATGGAAAAAAGCTATTTTCGTTCAGTGATTAAACACTATTATTTGAAAGGTAAAACAGCGAAAGAGACAAAAGAAAAGCTCGATAAACATTACGGTGAGTCTGCTCCGTCAGATTACATGGTAAAATATTGGATTGCTGAATTTAAACGCAACCGAACAAGCACTGCAACAATACCATCAACAGGAAGGCCAAAAGAGGTGGTTACTGAAGAAAATATCAAGAAAATCCTCGATATCGTTATGAATGATCGCCGAGTCAAGTTGCGTGAGATTGTTGAAATGGTAAACATATCATATGAACGTGTGTTCAACATTTTCCATGAACATTTGCATATGAAAAAGCTATCGGCAAGATGGGTGCCGCGTTTGCTCAGTGTCGAACAAAAACGACATGATACGAACGTTTGGACATGATAAAGCGTAATCCTGTGAATGAATGAATGAAACGTGGGTCCACCACTACACGCCTGAAACCAAAAATCAATCGAAACAATGGGTGGAAGCTGGTGGAAGTACTCCGGAGAAGGCGAAGGCAGTGAAATCGGCTGGCAAGGTTATGGCCACTGTATTTTGGGATGCACACGGAATATTGCTCATCGATTATCTTGAAAAAGGATCCACAATCACAGGAAAATATTCTCGTGCATTATTGGATCAATTGATTGATGCAATCAAGGAAAAACAACCACATTTAAAAAGAAAAAAATGCTCTTTCTTCAAGACTACGCACCGGTTCACACAGCATTAGATACGATGCTAAAATTACGTGAAATACACTTCGAATTGGCTAATCATCCACCTTATAGTCCAGATTTAGCTCCTAGTGACTTTTTCTTGTTTCCAAACTTGAAAAAATGGCTAGCAGTAAAAAGATTCATCTCAAACGAAGAAGTGATAACCGAAACTAACGCGTATTTTGAGGGGTTCCCGAAATCGTATTATTCAGTTGGTATAAAAAAGTTGGAATATCGTCTTACTACGTGTGTCGAAGTAAAAGGAGACTATGTTGAGAAATAAATGGTTTAAAAAAAAAAAATGTTTTTTTCCTACTTAGGTAGCTTCAATATCAATCCACCCTCGTTCTTCCCCTTTTTTAAGTTTTTAGTTTCTGGCTGAAGCTCTACGCGAAACTGTGGTTGTGGGATATTGTTGCGATTAATGATATTAATAATTGAGCGAGCTGCGAATACCTGATTCTAGTCCCTCTATAACAATTGGAAGCCCCTTGCTACTTTTGAGCTGAGAAGTGTGGTAGTTTTTGCTTTCTGCGTCGAAGTTTTTTATAACGACCCTATAATTTCCCTCCCTATATATTTGAATTTTTGTTTCTGTTTTGTATATTGTCTTTAACGAGCGGGGTCACGTGGGAAGTTTTTAAACCTATGAGCTCAGTTTGCTTGTTGACTTACATATTAGAGTTTCGTTCACGCAAATATATGGGAAAGGGTTTAAATGTAGGTTTTGGGGCATTTGTATTCTCAATACTTTGAAGTAAGGCGAAGCGGTTGTTACTATACTGGTTGGGTCTGACCAGTTTTAATAATTTTTAGGATGTTAGCTTTGATGGCACTTGAGTGTGGACTTCGCTTACGCTTAGTTATAATATAGTAGCTGCTAATTTTACCAAAGCGTGCAAAGTGGTTATATGACCGCGATACGATCATACAACGCGACTCAATGTGTGTTGCCATCCCCGACAGGGGAATTAACCCTTCTGGAAGAGTTGGTGGTATCCAACTAGCTGACCCTAACGTCAGCAATTCCGGACAAGTCGATGTCATATTAGGTGGGGACCTGTACCCAGTAGTGTTGTCCGATGTATTATAAAGAAATATTGTGGGGTCTCTACTTGCCCAAGAGACCATATTCGTCTAGATCATCACATAGCACTGCGGAATGCTACGAGAGTGAAACTTGACACTTCCCATGCCCTCGATTCCCTCGTTAAACGGTTCTTGGAAATTGAAGAAGCTGCTTCAGAACGGAAAGTCACTCAAACAGATGAGGCTTGCCTCAAACTGTGCATCCAAACGACTCGCCAGGATGCTTCGTATACTCATATTGTTTCTTTGCTCTTTAAACCCGACTTTATTCCAATCAATCCTTAGGTGCTTCGCGCTACATTTCGCTCAAGCAGTTCGAGCGAAACAAACCTCGGCTGGGTAAATACCATGAAGAGAAGCAAAAATGACGTGGTACTAGAGTATGTGGAACTCTAGTACCATTATTATTTGCCGCACCACACGGTGAATATACCAGAGAGCACCTCCACCAAGATCCGGGTGGTGTTTAATGCTTCGCAACAGACCACGAACGCCATCAGCTTGAATGATGTACTACACGTCGTTGCAATCAGACCTGACCCGACTTATCATTCAGTGGCGCATGTTTAAGTATGTGCTCAACGGAGACATACACAAAATGTACCGATAGATTGTGGTGGTCTCTTTCGGGAAAACCCGACTTTCGTTCCATATCCCGCTATAAGGACGACGTGGAACACAAGTACCCCTTCGCTTCACATGCACTGCGTCACTCTATGTATGTCGACGATGGACTGATGGCCTCACATGACATACCCACTGCAATCCGTATGCGGATTGAGCTGATGGGTATCCTTGAATCAGGCGCGTTCTCCATGCGTAAGTGGACTACCAACTATGAGGCCATCTTGTCCGGTGTACCACTGGATCACCTACTCCTCCAACTTGAGGAGTCCAGTACCACTAGTACTTTAGGGATTCGATGGAACGCACGGAGGGACTGGTTTTATTTCCATGTGGCGGCTTTGCCAATCACCACCACCTACACCAAAAGAATAGTGCTATCTACTACAGCACAACTTTTTGATCCAGCGGGGTTTCTTGCTCCCATTGTCATTGGGTTGGGACGACCGACTAAATCCTTCTTTTCTCTCTAGATGTGAACTATTCCTATCCTTATATCAAGTGATATCGAAAAAGCAAGTGTCTCGTTGGGTCAGATCGTCTCCTGATTACAACTAGCATATGCGGAGGCCCTATACGTGCGCTGTCAAGACAAGGATACTACCTCAGCTCATCATGGTAGCAAAGCCGCCCTTAAAAACTCTATCTCTCCCTCGTCTCGAATTATGTGACGCAACTCTGTTGGCTGATCTGGTAGCTCCACTTAAACCTCTCTTGTACATCACCGAACAGAATCTACACTGCTGGACTGACTCCACCATTGTGTTGGAGTGGCTACGCAAGCTGCGGCATGCCAGGAACACATTCATTGCGAATCACGTGACCACGATACTCGACAAGGTAGGTGTAAACAATTGGCACCATGCCCGATCTGAGGATAATCCAGCATATTTCGCAAGCCGAGTTTTCCCACTTCACGCTCTGGGAAACCATGCGCTGTGGTGGACTAGACCGAGCTGGCTTCAACAGGCACTCTCGAACTGGTCTACGAACGACAAGGAGATCCTCCCGTACACTGAAGAACAATTGCGACCGATCAAAAGCCTTATGGTATGCGTAACGCAACATGACGACCCTACTCAACGATTTTCGTCAATACCTGACCGCTCCGAGTCTTGAGCCTCGTGCGAAGATTCATGACGCATAGCCTGTCTAAATTTGAAAATATCACTCCTGAACGAGGGGTATCCCTAAGCAATAGGAGACTGCGACTCGCCTCATCATTCTGGCCCAACACATTTACTACCCGAAATAATATTGCGATCTCCAAAAGGGGATTCAATCCACAACGCGAGCTCCGCAACGGCCGATTAGCTCCGCAACGGCAGATTAGATTTGAAATACACTCTATCATCCTACCTTATTACCGCCATTTTAATCATCTTTAGGTCAATTTTACTCACGTCATCTCGTTACGTAAGGAGAATCAACGAATTTGCGCCTGCTTCGGACCCAGTACTAGATTCCCAAAGCTAAAACTTTAATCAAAAGCACAATCCTCCCGTGCAAACCTTGCCTTCTCGTGAATAAACAACAGCACACTCAGATTATGGAGGCATTTCCTCCCAAAAGAACTACATGCGCCCGAACTTTTACCCACACTGGGGTTGATTTTGCGGGCTATTTGAGATCAAGAACTATCGGGGAAGAGTGCGTTTCCTTACGAAGGGGTATGTCTATATCTTCGTATGCTTTGCAGCGAAGACTGTTCATTTGGAAGCCACCAATAACCTTAGTACCCCCGCATTTCTAGCCGCCTTAACTCGTTTCATTGCCCGCCGCGGAAGCCCCATTTTGATAATGAACGAAACTTTGTGGGTGCAGAAAAGGAATTTCGCCACAATTTTCAACAGATACTCCGAAAAACGCGAGAACGATCAACAGCCGGCTATGCTCAGGTCAAATTAGAATGGCATTCCATTCCACCTAATAGTCCACCTATGAGTTGTAAATATGTTTAATGCATTTTATTTAAGCATATGCCAGGCGTAGCGATCCCATTACTCCACGAACGAATCTGCCCAACAAATTGCAGTTAGTTATATTTGCACATACGTAATGCTCAAATTTGCAAGCTAGCATTTTTATGTGTGTGAATATTTATTGTCAATTTTTTTAATTTTAAGTAACATGATATTTCCGTTTTATTTTGTACGTAAGCATTAGTTAAATTACTTAATTGTTATTGTAATAATATATGTATCAATAAGTATATAAGTTCACACCTTTCTGAAATAAATCAGTCAGTTTTAATAATTGACTCCATCAACCACACGAATTTGTGTTCTTTCTAAGTTATACTGGTTCATGCGCCATATAACAATCGCAACAGCTATATTGGTACAAGCACCGAAATAGCAAACTAACTAATCAATTTGTGATTAACCTACGTTATACTGGTACAATCACCATATAACATTTCATCAGCCATTTTGGTACAAGCACCGAACTGGCAACCATTTAAGGAAAAAGATACTTAAACATTTTTGGTGACCCCGACGTTATCAACAGGACACGGCACATCTGCCATTCCTGAGGACATCAGCTGAATACAGCCTATCAATAATTTATCATGACTTCCGACAACATGTCAATGGAAGAGCTGGTTCGTCAACAAGACGACCGAGCATTGACCATTCAAACACTGATATCAAGCTAGAAGAAAACAGCTCACAACCGAAGGACATTAGCATTCGGGGAAAAAAGGCTGCAAGAACTTGATAATCAATGGAAACAATTCAACCAATCTGAGGTTGTGATCCGGAAAAGCTATGGGGATGACACTTCTCACCCATACTTTGCGAAGGACATACACGCAATGGTGGGTGCCAAATATTGCAAGCTTCGCGAGGAAATGCATGGCACTATCAATACGCTGACGGCATGGAAGATACTCCCGAAGACAACAACTCAGGAAGGTGGGGCTGTGCAACAAAAGTCCCGTTCGCAACCCGTTCTATCGCAAGTTCAACGACAAGGACAACTAACATCTTTAAGACGATTGATTAATTGCTTGCGAACCAGCCAATATACCCAGGCAGTTTCTACACGCGTCAGGCAAGAAATCTAGAGCAATATTGGCAGATAGTAAAAGGTATGCACAAACTACTGTGTGAGCCTGGAGACAACACGTACGACATTGAAGACTTCTTCCAACGCGAACAAAAGTTTCACAACAAATTTGCCCTCCTCTTGGACATGGGCCAACAATCAAGCAGCTGCAATGCAGTGGATAGAAGCACGCCAACAAATGCATCTCCAAAATTACAATTTCCAAAGGTGGAGTTAACAAATTTTGATGGTAATTACCTCCAGTGCCGACAATTCGGAGATTTATTCATAGAACTGGTGGACAAGCAGCCCAAACCACTGTGCCAAAAAATGTGGTACCTGAAATCCAACCTTATAGGAGAAGCAGAAGGCCTCATTCGCCATCTCACATCGGCAGCCAACTACGTGAACGCATGGCAAGTGATCAACGAATGGTACGAAAACTAGAGGCATTTAGTTAACGCAGCATTGTGTCGACTACTAACGCAAACTACATAAAATTTCGAGAGTGCTACGAACGTAAAATTACTGCATGATACAACGCGAGAGTGCATTTTAAGCCTTCAGAATTTGGGTCTAGACCCTTCATCATGGGACCCAATTCTGCTATTCATCCTAGTTCAACAGCTCAGCAAGTCAACGCACGTTTTATGGGAACAATCCATCCAGGACCCAACTAAAATACCATCACTGGAAGAATTCCTGGCCTTTTTGAGGATACGTTTCCAAACCCTGGAATCACTGGGAATCAAGAGCAACAAGCCTAACAGCGGAAGGGGCAAGCACCATGGCAACTACAGCGCCTTAAGTGTCACCACATCAGCTCAAGCGTGTGACATATGTAAGCAGTGACACGAACTCTACCTGTGCCCAAGGTTCCTGAAGATGACTCCAAGTCAACGGTTGAACACAATTCAACGCCTAAAACGATGTGTCAACTGTTTGAAAACTAATCATGGTTCAAAGAATTGCTCATCAAGTGAAAAAAAAACACAATAGGCTTTTGTATTTGCACCTAGCAACAGACCAAGAAAAACAGGAATTCGCCAACACAACCAAGCCATCATTAGCAGCTTCGTTCGTTCGTTCGCTCGTTCTTCATGGACCAGCACTGTTGAGTACCGTATCCATAACGTTAAGATCCAATTGGGGACAGGAAGTCAAATGTCTCGCGCTCCTTGACAGTGGCTCGCAGTTGAATTTCGTAACACAAAGCCTAGCAAGGCAATTAGGATTGCGTAAGCGAAAAGGCGACACTTCCATTGAAGGAATCGGCAATACCAAAAAGCGAACCACAGAGACGGTGATCATCGGATTGGAATCACGACACACATAGAAGCGCAAATTCTTCCTAAAATCGTGTCTGATCAGCCGCAAAAAATATTGACATTTCACAGTGGTCAATTTCGAAAAACATTAAGCTAGCAGATCCATCATTCAATGAATAAGCTCGAGTTGATTTGCTAATAAGCGCAGGGTTTTTTCACCAAACATTATGTGTCGGACAACTATCACTAGGAGAAGGTGGAACAATTTTAGAAAACACACTCTTCGGATGGGTAGTTGGTGGTTCATGTAACAGGCAGGATACATCAAGTCCAATTGCAACTTGTGGAGTTTGCACGGACGATGAAAATCTTGAGAATCATTGGAGAAATTCTGGCGCTTAGAAAAAAATGATTCAACCAAGTCTACTCTCACATTAGCTGAACGACAATGTGAAGAACACTACAACCATCATACCCAACGAGGCACAGATGGCCGCTTCATTCTAAAACTTCCTTTCCAAGGAACCGCTATGCATTTGGGTGTATCAAGGGACATAGCCCTTCAACGGTTCTTCGCAGTCGAACGGAAATTAGAAAGAAATCCCGAGCTTAAGAACCAGAATGTCGCGTTTACGACAGATTATGAATCCCTGGGACATATGGAGGAAGTATCAACTGACACCATCAGAGGTCCGAATTATTTCCTGGTACACCATGCGGTGATGAAACCAGACAGTTCCACAGCAAAATTACGTGTCGACTTTGATGCATCCGCCAAAACTTCAGCTAATATATCGCTCAACGACATTCTGTTAGTTGGCCCCAGTATACAAGATGATTTGTGCTTCAAATACTACTTCGGTTTCGGTTGTCACAATATGCCTTCACCGCTGACATTGAGAAAATGTAGCGGCAAATTTGGGTTGCTAAGGAGGATCGGAAGTACCAGTTTATCTGGTGCAGAGAAGACTCTTCGCAGCAGTTAAAATATTACCAGCTAGCTACAGTCACATATGGCACATCAGTGGCTCCATACCTGGCCATTAAAACATTGCGAACACTAGCAAACCAACAAACTAGCAGCAGCAGCAGTCAATTATAATGTCTATGTTGACGATGCACTGAGTGGAGCCAATACATTATCTGCAGCACTCGACATTCAAACACAGTTACAAAATATGCTTGGATCGGCCGGATTTAAGTTACGGAAGTGGTGCGCACACCACCATCATCTGTTAAAAAATGTTCCAACTAGTAATCAAGAGCTAGCGTTAAACTGTAGTCAACCGGAATGGACAGCATTAAGACAATGGGAATTCACACAATAAGTGATACATTCACTCTCAAGATAGTAACTACAGATGCAAGAAAAGTCACAAAACGCACTACGCTCTCTGACATATCTAGGCTTTTTGACCCTCTTGGATTCATTGCACCAGTCACCGTCACAGCCAAAATATTTCTTCAAACACTCTGGAAGCTCAACGTAGACTGGGATGCATCCTTGCCACAAAATCTTCATACAACGTGGCTACAGTTTCGCACTGAATTAAGGGAACTACAAAAAATCAATGTCTCACGATACATATTTAGTGGAGCATCAAACAAAAATCCTCAAATACATATCTTCGCAGATACATCAGAGCGGGCCTATGGTGCAGTGGCATATATACGATCATCAGATGAACGATACCATCATAGTGCGATTCATTTGTGCAAAATCTAGAGTAGCTCCTACAAAACAAATTACGCTGCCTAGACTAGAACTTTGCGCTGCTAAACTTGCGGTAGAATTAATGCAGAAGCTAAAACAAGGAGCAACATTCCTCGATGCTGAAGTGTGCTATTGGTCAGATTCCACAGCAGTTCTCGGCTGGATCAATGCTGACTCAGCACATTATCATACATTTATCGCCAATCGAATCTCTTCAATTCAACGGTGGTCATCTCCAAGACAATGGCGCCATGTCCGATCACAAGACAACTCAGCGGATCTAGTATCAAGAGGCCTGACTCCAGGGAAGTTGATTAACAAAAGTTTCTGGTTCTGCGGGCCCCGTTTTTTATATGGATCGATCACAATCTGGCCACTTCAACCAGCTCTAGGAAAATGAGAATTAGAACTACTCCAGGCCAAGGAATCAATGGTATCAATAGTCCCTGCAGTAGCAAAGATCAACAAAGAATCTAACCTCTTGTCAAGCATCAGTCATGGCAACTCTTTCCGCCGCTTGCTAGGATTGTAGCATACATACAACGCTTCAAAAAATTCAAAAGGGATGAAAGGTTCGATTCAACTTGCCCCACTGCAGATGAATAGGAAGGTGCTCTAATAGCTATTGTAAGGCTAATGCAGCAGAAAGAATTTAGCAAGGAATTCACACAGTTAGCGGAATATTCGACAGTGAGTAACAATAGCTCATTCATCTCTCTTTCCCCGTTCGTTGACACAAATGGAATTCTCAGAGTAGGGTGGCGGTTACAGTCATCTAGCCTTATCCTTATCATCTAACCTTAATCTCCGGCGTTGACTTCTTTGGACCAATCTACACAGACTTCAAGCTGCGCGGGAAACGGCCGCTTAAGGCATACGTAGCTGAATTCTGTTGCTTCGCTACCAAGGCCGTGCAATATGGAAATATGTACATATGGATAGTCAGTGATTTAACAACATAGGCCTTCATTGGAGCCCTAAGGCGTTTTATAGGACGACGAGGACAGTGCAAGAAAATCTACTGTGACAATTCCACTAACTTTGTTGGCACAAAAAATCTTATATATGAATTACAACAAGTTACCCTAGCTAAGGACGCTAAACAGCACATTATCAACGAATGTAGTAAGCAGCACATCGAATTTTCATTTATTCCACCCCGCGCCCCACATTTTGGCGGTTTATGGGAAGTAGCAGTCAAATCCGCTAAACATTTACTACAGTCAACATTAGCTGCAGCGGCCTAACATATGAAGAAATGGATAGTGGAAGCTGAGGAAATCCTAAATTCTCGCCCAATAACTCCTTTATCAGGAGGAGTCCTCTCCCCCCTGCTCTGGAATTTGGCTGCAAATTCATTACTGCTAGCCTTAGAGAGGGAGGGTTGCCATGTCGTCGCCTATGCTGATGACTTGGCAATTGTGATCAGAGGGAAACACTCTTATGGATATTTTGCGCTCTAGCATGGCCACGCTTACTGGTTGGACGGGAAGAAGGGGATTAGGGTTAAACTCTGAGAAAATGGAATTAATCCTCTTTTCTAAGAAAAATAGATATCCTGAGGTCTCCCCGCTAACATACAAAGGTGTGGAAATTCCGATGAAGGAGACAGTTAGATATTTGGGACTAGTACTAGATAGAAAACTTACCTGGAAACCCAATATTTAAGAAAGAGTCAGGAAGGCCAATATTGCTTTGTACACATGTAAAAAAGCGTTCGTAATCAGGTGGGGGCTATCCCCACGAATTATGCGCTGGCTATACATTTCGGTGGTCAGACCCATATTGTTATATAGAATACTGGTATGGTGGCCAGCCACTCAGAAACAAAGCTATTTGAAGCTTCTGAGCAAGGTCCAAAGAACGGCTTTTTTATGTATCTCTGGTGCCTTAAGGACCACGCCTACTAAAGCTTTAGAAGTAATACTCAACCTACCTACATTAGAGCTGGTAGGGAAACAAGTGGCCGCCACATCAACACTAAGGCTGAAATGTGCGGCGTTATGGCATGATCGGCAGATTGGTCACTCGACTATTGCGCATACCTGGAGTAGTTCTATCCAACACATTGACCACTCTATACCTAATCTCAACTTCGATAGGCACTTCCAGACATATATTCCGTCTAGAAGAGAGTGGCAAACACCAATGCCATGGAGAAGGGGGGAACTTAATTTCTACACTGACGGATCCAATCTTGACGATAGAGTCGGTCTTGGAGTTTTCTCACAAGAATTGGGACTGGAACTTTCTTTCCGTCTCCCCAACTACTGCAGTGTTTATCAAGCAGAGGTCCTGGCCATAAAGGAGGTAGCCTTAAATAGACATATAAGTATCTACTCGGTTGCTCAGGACTGCCGAGCAGCCCTAAATGATATCAGTACCGTTTTCAAGGTACGCCTTAGATGGGTTCCGGGGCATAGAGATATTGCGGGAAACTGTAGGGCTGATGACTTAGCCAGACGGGGTACCAACCTTCCTTTAGGCACGGACAGATGTGAGATTGGAATACCTATTTCCACCTGTAAACTGATGCTGAAGGATAGGGTCGTGCGTGAGACCAATGGGTCTTGGGCACAAGAGGGCACTTGTTTAACGACTAGGCTAATATGGCCGGAACTTAATAGTAGGAAAACTAGAGACTTGCTTGCCCTGTCGAGAGAGAATATCTCAAAGGTCGTGGCATGTATAACTGGTCACTGGCTTTTCGGCAGACATGCTCTCAGGCTGGGAGTATTCTCTCATGAATACTGCAGAAGCTGTGGGGATGAGGAGGAGGAGGAGACTGTGGAACACCTCTTCTGTAGTTGCCCCGCTGTGGCTAGAAGCAGAGCGGGCTCTTTAGGCAAATACGCTTTTAGCTTTCTTACAGAGGTGTCTAGCGCGAAGATCAAACAAATCCTGCGCTTTATTAGGGCTTCAAAATGGTTCGACGAGTGAATCGGAGGTGCGTTGTGGCGCGGTGGTATCACAATGGACCCATGGTGGTCTGAGTGAGCTGGTCCTGGACTATCTGCCACATTAACCTAACCTAACCTAACTCTTTTTTCATCGGATCCAAACGACTTAGCAGCACTCACGCCCGGTCATTTTTTGATAGGGGAACCTTTAATATCAATAGTCGACCCAGGAGCACAAGAAAATCATGCCAATTACCATAAAAGATGGCAAATTGTGTCTCACTTACGTACAGAATTCTGGAGGAGGTGGACAAATGAATATTTGAACACCTTGCAACATCGATACCGATGGAACAGCGCCTGTCACAGTGTCAATCCTGGCATGATGGTGATAATTAAGGACGAAAATGCACCACCACTGAAATGGCCATTAGGAAGAATTACCAAGGTGATAAGAGGAGATGACGGCCTAATCAGAGTGGCAGATGTAAGAACTGCCACAAGCATTCTGAGGCGACCAATTCACAAATTTGCCCCACTTCCCATTATACCTGAGGAAGACAATCCACCAGAAACCACGACAAGTCAGACATACTCCACTGATAATAAACCAGCCTCGAAGGAAACGCCAATCAATGGAGCACCTCCTACCAAACGTACGCGAATCACAGCCACGTCATCAATTGTAGCAGTATTGTTGGTGACTTTCTTTTTGTCTGCTTGTTCGCCTTCATCAATACAAAACAAACCAGTTTCCTCCGATCCCGGAATATACTTCGAAAATATTGGCAAGGCAGATATTGTAACCAGTCAATGGAGTATCATCACCTATGTGGACATGCAATCATATTGGAAGGTGTTTGAAAAACTCAGTTGTTATCCACAAATACTCCAGTGATCGTGTGAAGCAACCCATGACCCAAATGCATGTTTCACTACAATAACAATAATACAGCGGCTGGCAGATGAATTAGACGCCAGAAATCAATTACTGCAGGCCAGTCACATTACCCGTACGAAACGAGGTACATTTGACTTCAGAATATGCAAAAAAAAACGCCGCAGAAACCATTAAAAAAAAATAATTCAACAAAACGAGCAACGATCACGATCCAGCTGAATCAGCAGACCTGGTGTTCGTTATGACTTACGATAGCTCTGGTAGAGCGACTGCCGCTCAAGGCCGGGAGGATGTTAAAGCATATACCAATCGTAGCGATCCCATTGCTCCACGAACGAATATGCCCAACAAATTGCAGTTAGTTATATTTGCACATACGTAATGCTCAAATTTGCAAGCTAGCATTTTTATGTGTGTGAAAATTTATTGTCAATTTCTTTAATTTTAAGTAACATGATATTTCCGTTTTATTTTGTACGTAAGCATTAGTTAAATTACTTAATTCTTATTGTAATAATATATGTATCAATTAGTATATAAGTTCACACCTTTCTGAAATAAATCAGTCAGTTTTAATAATTGACTCCATCAACCACACGAATTTGTGTTCTTTCTAAGTTATACTGGTTCATGCGCCATATAACAATCGCAACAGCTATATTGGTACAAGCACTGAAATAGCAAACTAACTAATCAATTTGTGATTAACCTACGTTATACTGGTCCAAGCACCATATAACATTTAATCAGCCATTTTGGTACAAGCACCGAACTTGCAACCATTTAAGGAAAAATATGCTTAAACACATGACTCGGCGGGAACCACCCCTTTCCAAACAACAACCAGAGGCAATCGTCAGGAGGTCCAACCAGGACCTCGCAAATAGTTCGTATGCATGATGTATCGCCAACCGGGCCAAAGCATAGAGGGATGCGCACGATTTTTGGCGTTGCACGCTGCAGACCGACGGGACCAGGTAATTCCCCATCGACATTGTATGCCATTAGCATATAAAACTTTGTTTTTGAAATGGTTTCGATTTTCTTAATCATATATAGTACTGACTAACTGTTGTGAATGATTGGAAAATATAAAACCAACTGAAAAATATAAAAGTAATAGATTACAAATGAATTAAAATTTGAGTTAGAATTCGAGTTGGAGTCGGAGTGCATTTCAGGCTCTACCTATTGAAAGAAAGGTATTTTACACTATCATCCTCAGTAACGCAAACTTTGACGCGTTAGAGACACATGATATACTACGATTTGTCACAAATCAGGTAGAGTCAAATAAAAATAAAAATGGAACGTCAAATATAGTGCAAATATAGTGTATATTATTGGATCGTCACCAAGGCTGCCTCCCACTAATGCTCCGGTAGTTCTACCCATACGTTTACAACCCATTTCCGACTCTATAAAGTGCCGGAGTCTAAACACTACCGAACGACCTCTACCGAATATCTTCCAGTAAGTATTAATCATATTTCGGCCGGGTAAACGATGGTCTTAATGGCATATAATAATAGCTGACCATTGGGGGAGTCCACTGGTGATATCGTGCCTTTGTATCTCTTTGTCCGAGTCATAATGTAGGATTCTGTTCGTACGCCTCAGGTAGATGGGTACCTTGAATTCTGCTTGTGCTTCGGATTTTTTACATCTAGAGACCACAAGGCAGCACATCTTGCTGCCGCCTCCCTATCTCTTACCACTGATCCCTTCTCTCGTCAATTTGACAAGCTCACTAAGGGTATCCACCATTGACCTCACCTTCCGAAACATATTGCTTCTGCGCCAATCCTCCGTCGGCAGCTAAGGATCGGAGAGTGTCTTGGGAAGAAAATAAAAAAAAGTTGAATGAGATTAAAAAAATGCAGGGTTTATTTAAAAATGCAATTGGCTTAGTTGTAGAAAAGGTAAAAACCGGCTACGGGACTTCTAATAATGCGTTGATTTTTTCAAAATATCAAGTAGAATGACTGGATTCAAAATAAATACATTTAAAAATATAGCTTAATATGTAGAACATTTTCTTCAGGAAAAAATTTAAATATCGCTACGTTCAAAATTTTACTAAATGAAACATTTACCATTTACATGGAAAACTATTCCTGGTAAAACATTCCTGTGAATTTCATAAAAATTTTAGTTCACGGTGAGTATATAATTAGGCATTTTAATATTCTTATCGGAATTCTTTCTGAAGAAGCATTAGAATCTAGACACAAAGTAATTCGCAAATGTAGGTTAAATCATGCACGAAAATCTACTTGCGAAGGCAATAATATCGATATTTTAAAAAATCTAATGTTTTCTTCAGAACCTATTATATCTAACAATTTTAACTAAAAAGAAAATGACGAAAATACGATACAGATATATTTCAATATATAATACAAATTAGTGAAGATTGTAAAGGTGTAGCGGTTGATGTTGAAAGTAGTAGCTCAGCAGAGAATGATGCTCTCGAAAGCAGCGAATAATTTTAACACATATCAATTAGTAACAACTTATTGAATTTAAATGTAATTACTAATGAAAATAAAAAAGCATTACAAATTATAAACATTTCTTTAGCATTATGAAATTATGCCCATACGTCAATACAAAATGCAATGTAAATACTTTGAATTAAAGTATGGGATGTGGGCGACTCCGTTAACCGATTTTCATCATTTTTATAATAGAAGTTTTTTATAATGAAAAAATCATGTGTACCAAGCTTCTTTATTATGCGACGAGTCCTTCTATTTTTGTCCTTCTCTAATATGGACCCGTGACACTGTGCACAGCCATCTTCCCATTCAGAATGACGTGCTGTGGTGGGAATAGCTCCATTCCTTCCGCTGTTGCACCTCTGCTTTTTGTTTTTGTTTTCTTAAGGTGGAAAGCATCATACCGAAGGGTGGGACTCTAACCCAATTAAAACTCAGTCCCGTGAGTCCCCGTGGTACCAACTACCAAGTAAAGGTATTCCTTTTTCTTCATTATCGTTTCTGCTTCGTCCTAGCTTTAGCTCGCTAACCACAAAACCGAAATAGCGGCGGTGATATCTATCCGAAATGCACAGCATATTCTTATTATAGTTAACCTGTATGCCTTTGTGATACCTCTCAAATACGCTTTGCAACTTGTTGCTGGAGCCCATATGGGTGCTGCCTACATTATAATGGATGTATTTACGCTGGCTAGTAGTGTTCTTCTATGCTGCCTTGGACCTCCAAAGTGTGGGATTAACCTTGCCAAGGGTGCTTCCACTCTGCTGGCTTTATCCCTTGCAGATATCAGTTATTCCTTGAAATAGAACCGACGGTCTAGAAGGACTCTCAAGTTTTTATATATGGGCATGACTTTCATATGTAAAGGATTTTCCATGAAGAGGTGTTATTTTGAATCATCCGGTATTTCGGTAGCTGTCACTTTTGAAGCTTTTATTCTTTGATATTTGCCAAATAGAAACTATGCCACTACTAAATATGGAACGAGCCACGCTTCAACAATGCATTGAAATTATTAAAATTCACTACAAAAATGGTGAAAATCTTGCAGTCACAGTTCGCAAAAATAAAGCATTTTTGGGTCGTAGTGAAGCACTTTGTCGGACCGCAATACAGAAATTGGTGGAAAAATTGGAGCTGTTGGGACAAGTTAGTGATGTGAAGAATAAAATCCATGCACATCGCTCAAGAACAACTGAGAATATAGCTGCTGTAGCCCAAAGTGTTGAAGAAAACCCAGGTTTGTCCATTCCTCGTCATTCTTTGGAATTGGGCATTCCACATACGTCATTACACCGTATTTTGCATAAAGACTTGGGTCTTATGGCTTATAAAGCTCAGTTAACACAAGAACTCAAGCCGGCCGATCATCAACAACGTCGTGTCTTTGCTGATTGGGTCCTTGAAATGCATGAAAATGATCCGGAATTCCATGGAAAAATCATCTTGACTGGTGAGGCCCATTTCCACCTCGGTGGCTACGTCAACAAGCAAAATTGTCGCATCTGGGGCTCGGAAAACCCAAGAGTTATTGCTGAGAAGCCTCTCCATCCTCAACGTGTGACTGTTTGGTGCGGTTTATGGTCCGGCGGGGTCATTGGACCTTACTTTTTCGAAAATGAGGTTGGATCAACAGTTACGGTGAATGGATTGCGCTATCGAGAGATGATTAATGATTTTTTATTGTCGAAGTTGGATAGTATTGATCTGGACAACGTTTACTTTCAACAAGACGGCGCTACGTGCCACACAAGCAACGAAACCATTGCTCTTTTACGGGAAAAGTTTCCGGACCGTGTTATCTCTCGAAGAGGTGATCACAATTGGCCACCGAGATCTTGTGATTTAACACCTTGCGACTTCTTCCTTTGGGGCCGCGATAAGGTCTACGCCAACAGCCCAGCGTCGATTCAAGACCTCAAAGATAGAATTCGTGAGGCTATCGAGGACATAGGGCAGCCACTTTGCCATTTGGTTATGGAAAATTTCATGAAAAGGATATGGTCCTATAAGCGTGGTCGTGGTGGCCATTTAGCTGATGTTGTTTTTCATTATTAACGGCATACCTTCCTCTCTATTATGAAATAAACATCTGATCATTTGTCTCAAAAAATGGCAGATAAGGACCCCAAATTGTGTTGGGTGTTCTTCTTTTTTTTCTTTTCTCTTTTGTTATATTTTGTTCTTTTATATTTTTTTTATATATTCCCCTTTTTATATTTGGTCTTTCATCGACTCGTTTCTCACTGGCGTATATACAATTTTCAACAACTAGCGATAATACAATTTAATCCTATACTTATATTCTATACTTATATTCTACTATGATATTTATATCTAAAATATTACGTTATACTTCTGCTAACTGCTTATCCGGTTGACGGCTGCCGTTGACGGAGTGAAATCCCTCGATGAACTCTGCATACCCCTCCCTTCTTTCTGGATCGGTACGTACAAAGATGTTATAGGTTGGTGATCTGGTTTGCCATTAAAACTTTGCTTTTAGTGGCCTTCTTCGTTCCATTTATATAGTGTGCCCCACGGCTGTAGGTGGTACTGCCTTTGCTTATAGTATTCAACGTGTAAAAATCATTTGGAATACATGAGAGACTACAATACACCTTCTTACTTTGCAGCAATGCGTTTTATGGTGGAAGTGTTTCTCTTGAGCTTCCTCATAATGGTATTTGACATCGTTTGGCTTTGATGTGGAGACAATCGGTATTTTTCTGAGATACACGTTTAATGCTGTAATTTGTGTACTCTGGTCGGTTACCAGTCTCTGTGTCCTCTTGTATTTAATCATATGTAAATCACATTTCATATGTTCATACCCTAGATTGGACATATAATTCAATGAAGCAATTAACTTCCGTGAGCCAAATCTCCTCTGCTTATTTTATTTGGTGGTGGTTTCAGTCACCCACCTCAAGCTTTTACCCATCTTCAACTTATCCAAAATCGATTCTGTTGATATTGTGATACAATGGGTGGACATTGTAATATAAAATTGTCCAATTCAAAACAGGACTCCGCAAGGAAACTTGCTTATTTTTCGTTACTTGTCAATTACGCATCCACAACGCGTTCAAATGCTGCGGCCATATGCCGTTTCGCAAAGAAAACCAATCCGTCACCATTCATCCCCAATCCAATATATTGGCATCCTTGCGGTCACAACCGGCTTCCCAAACCTTGGATAGCTGCCAGAAATCCCTGATTTTCCAAAACACATCTTCCCGAATACTATGTTGGTCACTTAGTCCGCACCGTATTCCAATATCCGTTCTTCCCGGAACTTCCTGCTTCGCTTCACATCATCAGAGCTATTTAGAGAACACCTACAATAATTTTCTTAATTTTCTAATATACATTTAGTTTGATATTTCTTCTATGTTTAATTTTTGTCGAACATTTCATAAGTCAATTTAATAGATGAATTTCAAAATTATATAATATTTAAATAAATACACTATATGTACTATATATACTCTTGGGTATAACTTTCCGATTTAGTATGATTTGTATTTTTTTATTATAACACTTATTTCATTATAAAGTTAGATTTTAAATAATTAATCTTTGTAACTCTAATTATTTTCTAAACTACCTTTAATTTTAATCTGAACTTTTACAGAGATTATACCTTTTTTAATCTTTAACTTTTCTTAAACATACGCTATTCCTGAATATATAAACAAAAAACAATGTTTCTACAACATGCTTTTTCTATAATTGAATGCTATATCATTCAATTTTCGTCCACTCGTCTTTTTCCCTTACATTATCCGATTCGCTACCGTATCCTGGAGGAAAAGAGGACTGGACTATGTGTTTTCATAGCCATATAGGGCATCAGTTTTGCTCTGATTAATTTTTCGTGCTCTTTTTCAACACGTGAGCTATCACTCATTTCAGTTTTGAACCAATTCATTGGTCCTCCGACAAAAACCAGATTATATAAAATAATCCCGTTTGTGTCAAACCTCGTCCATTGCATGACTATATCTTTCATCGAAGTCAATCATTGGATCCAAATTTATCCACAACCAGATATGTATATACCCATTAACGATCGTCTACATACACATATTCAAGGCACTATCTTATTCACTAACCTATTCTATTTTCCTAAATTATTCCTTTCTTCATTTATCTATACACTAAATTCCTAACTAATAAACAGAAAAAGCTTTGTATATTTATCTAACCCACTGCAAAGTCTGCAACCTCCTAAATTCTAATTACCCGTCTTCATATACTTGACCACATCATAAAAATACATACTTGTTCAAATATATATCCGAACACCTCAATACCTAGTACCCCATACCTGAAATTTGGTCGTAGGGTGCTCATCCTTCTCTTAGCCGAACCTGTTCACTACATTATAACCCGATTATCGCTGACCGACTTGAGAACATGTCTCAGCACTTTAGCTCAGCTATTTTTGGTTAACTTTTCATGTTATTCTGTTGAAATATTGGTATTTATTCTGTCAGCTAATTTGGTATTTTGTTTTATTTTGTTGTAATGTGCCTTGTTAGCACATTTCCGAAAACAGACCGCTTATTGGTTTACTATAAAACCGTGCTTTTGCACTGAATTTCAGCACAGTTAAACTTCACCAACTACCATGAATTTCACACTTGGACAACGTATGTTGGACTTCAAGCAGATGACCAAAACCCTGCTAGAAGAGTCGACGCCCCTGGTACACCCCGCTTGTGCTGCACTAAGCATTGAAGAACACCGCCGCCTAATGGATCTACCTCGCGGCTCCTACACGCCGACCTACGCCATCCTCAACAACTATCTAAAGGAGATTGACAACCAATGGAATTACCCGGAGGCAGTGGACGCCTGCTGGAAACTCCTGCTTACGTCAAGACTCAATCCAGACGAACCAGAAGTCGAGAGAGTGCTCGGGCAACTCCTAGTTGTGCTGCACCGGGCGCACGAAATGACTGTGCCCGGATTCCCACCCGGGAATCCAATCTTAATCACCAAATTTTTCCCTTAATAAAATAAACTGAATAAATAAAACAAAAATTATAATTAAAAAAAAACAACTCAATACTTGACTACTTATTTTGTAATTACCATTCACAGATATCGTAAGTATGCGCTCTCTCTCCTGATGCCCTTATGCTCCCCATCCATTAGCGGTTCAATCGCCTGGTCATAATGCTTATGCCCCAAACTGCCGTATGTGTGTATGTATTTAACATACATACATACCCATTCTTCATACTCATTTCTCATAATTTTCGTACTTACTTTTTTTTCCTAAATACACATTCGTACTTTCATTCTTTATCCCATACACATATGTATATACACATATATACTTACTCCACCAGCAGTTCCGTTGCTTGGCGTTAACGCTCAAGCGACAAAATTCAGAGCATACACCGCCGTATGTATGTACGTACATATTCGAAGTTTTATATTACTTACCCACGACTGTCTAATTATTTTATTTTATTTTTTTAAATACGTGCAATGAACCCGTTTATTATTATTTAATACGTAAAACAAAAAATATTTTTCTCTACTGTCTTCATTCGGCCATAGTGCATAATAAGCACATTTTTATTACGTCAACTTTACTTGCTCGAGTTTAATTGGCACACTTCTGCTGGTCTTGACTTTGAAAATCGGAGCTGTGTGTGTTATTTGATACACACACGTGCATGTTTACGTTGTTATTCTTGTGTTTACACTTGTAAAACACTGCTAACACATGTCTTTAGTTGTGTGGTCTAATGTGGAATAATTTCAACAAATTATTATGTAGCTTTTTATTTTTTCTCTTAATCGTTACGACTGTTGTAACTGGGCTTCGGATCTCTGCTACTACATACGGACCTATCCACACAGGTGAGAATTTGTTTCTCCTAGCCTGATTCTTCATTAGTACCTGGTCACCCACATGAAAAACTACTGGGTTTAATACCTTGTTATAGGCTTCCCTGGCCACTCGTTTAGCACAATCCTGGTTTTCTCTGACCAATTCGTGCGCTCGCTTTAACTGATACTTTTGCACTTTATTCGGGTCATCAGCATTTTATATAGGCGCACATTTGCGCTTCAATTCGCTGGCATGTTGAAATCAAACCCGGCCAAAGCACGATGACTACGTTCCAATGAGCCATTCGCCTGTGGATGATATGGTGTTATGTGCAACTTATCGATACGAAATTTGAACCATTGTCGGTTATTGTATCGTGCTATAATTTCATCAAAGAATGCTTTGGCTACCGTACCTGCTTCCGCATCGGGTATAGCCACGCACGCCATATACTTTGAGAAATCATCTTGGAACGTCAATATGTACTTGTTTCCCGAAACTGTCTCAGGTAAAATACCTACAATATCCATATGAACTTTATCAAATGGTTGTTTTGGTGTGTCAGTTAACACCATTGGCATCTTTGTTAGCCTTGAACTTTTGTTGACCTGGCACTTTGGGCAACTCTTTACATATTTTTTTATGTCTTTGAGCATACCTTTCTATCCGTCTACTCGCCTAATTCTGTCATGGGTTTTCCAGAATCCCTGGTGTCCACCTAGAGGTGAAACATGGAAACCCTTTAACACAACCTGGATATTCTTCAGCCATTCCACACTACTGGCTCCTTGTTCATTAGCAGCGTCACCCGCATTGCTAACATTTCTTGCTGCATCAATTTTATCCTCTTGCATTCTCTCGGCCTTCTCCTGATCCGACCGTGCTTTAGACCTCGTTTGCACTACTGATACTTTCTGTGCCTGCGGTACTCTGCTGAGTGCGTCCGCATTCAGATTCTTTTTCCCAGGTTTGTAAATGATTTCAAAATCATACTCAGACAATTTGTGTCTGAACCTGGCTAGCCTAGACATTTGGTCTTTCAAATTGGCTATGCCTCTCAACGGCTGGTGATCAGTGTCTATCTTAAATGGGCGTCCTAGCAGATATGCCCTAAAATTCTTTGTAGCCCACACTATGGCTAGGAATTCCTTTTCTATTGTGGAGTATCTTTTCTCCGTATCGCTAAGCGCTCTGCCTGCGAATGCTATTGGTCGGTCATTACCGACTTCCCCTTGTGACAATACTGCCCCTAATGCTTCATTGCTAGCATCAGTGGTCAACAAAAAAGTTTGCTCAAAGTCGGGTATGCCAAAATTGGTGGCGAGCTAATTATTTCTTTTAGCCTCTCGAATGCTTGCTGACAGCTCTCTGTCCATTCGAACTTTGCTTCTTTTCGTAGCAACTTCTTCACTGGCAACGCAACTTCGGCTAGTCCTTCCACGAACTTTCTATAATAGTTCACTAGTCCTAGGAATGCTTGCACTTCCTTTCTGTTTCTCGGAATCGCTAGATTTTCAACGCATTCCACCTTCTGGGGGTCAGACAGTGATCCTGCCTCTGAGCAACGATGGCCTAAATAAACCACCTCTCTTCGCAAAAATTTACACTTCTCCGTGTTCAATTTCAAATTGTGTTCTCGTAATTTCTGGAGCACCTTGCACAAGCGTTGCGAATGCTGCTGCAAGTTCTTCCCATAAATTACAATATCATCCAGATACACAAAACAATCTAACCCTTGTAAGCCTGTTAGCACATGGTTCATTAGCCGTTGGAAGGTAGCCGGTGCTCCTGTTAATCCAAACGGCATTCTATTAAACTCATAATGCCCTAAACCGGTGCTGAACTCGGTTTTCTCCTTATCTTGGGTATCCACCAGAACTTGGTGGTAGCCACTCGCTAAATCAAGCGTAGAAAAATATCTAGTATGGCCCAGTTGATCCAGAATTTCTTCTATCCTTGGAATTGGGAACACTTGCTTGATAGTGGCGTCGTTCAATTTCCTAAAATCGACGATCATTCTCCACTTCTTCTGACCCTGAGCACCTCCCTTCTTTGGTACCAAAATTATTGGTGAGTTCCAAGGCGAGATACTTGGTGAAATTATGTTATCCTTTAACATTCCTTCCACTTGCCTATTCACCTCATCTTTGTGAGCTTGTAGCAACCTGTATTGTTTCTGGTTAATTGGTGGTTGATCCACCCTAGTAGGTATTTCATGCTCTACCTCTGGTGTTTATGTTAACTGGTCTCCTTCTAGCAAAAATATGTCATGGAATGACGCACAAATGGTTTCTATTGATGCCTTCTCTTCTGAGCTTACGCTTGGGTTCAGTGATTCTAGCACTCTCTCCATTCTTTTTCTTATATCAACTTGTTTAATCTGATTTACCGATCTATAATTCGGTTCCTTAAAATTATCGTAACTAGTGAACTTGGGCCTAAAATCCTCATCCATCAGGTAGTCCTTTTCCGATGCGTTGAGTACGCAAGCGTACACCTTACCCTTGTCAACGTGCGTTATGGTTTCTCCCATATATATGCCCTCCGCTAGCTGCTGCTTGTGCAAAACAACAGTCCTAAGTTTCGTATTTACATGCATAGTAACTACTCTGGTAGACCTTGCATTTACTACCTCCATACTATTCTTAACCTTACTCACGGTTCCTTCCTGCCATGACTTTAATGGAAGCGTGAGGATTCTATTCTTATTATTATCATAAAATGATAACTGCTTGTCGAGCGCATCCAGTATGGTACGGCCCCAAAGATTATCGCGGCCAATTATCCCATCAGCCGGGATACCTTTCCTATCCACTTCCACTGCGTGCACTCTAAAACTCATGCCCTTAACTCCACTGTGCCCTATTCTGAGCGACCCCAATGTAATAATGCACCCTCCAAACGCTCCGTTAAGTGTTCTTAAGTCCATTTGATTAATGTCTAGCCCTTTCCGTAAAACACTAGATTTTACGAGGCTGGGTTTCCTTGGCTGGAACCTCTTAACCAGGAATTCCCGGTCTCTTTCTTGCGGAAATTGGTCCATCAATCTACCGACTCCACATCTGTTTTCCCGCTGTACTGTTCCTTCCTCTGCTGGAGCATTCGTCCAGCAGATTCTACCTGTTGTCGTTCGTTGTTGTATTGCTGCTTCAACGGACGAGACCGCTTCCACTAGCTCTGCCATACTCCTCGGCGCGAGAGTAAAAGTATAATTAGCTAAGTCCCTATTTGTCAGACCTGCCTTGAACACAGAAATCATAGTCCGTTCTACTTGAGCCTTGTATGCTGCAACGTTTCCTGGAAACTGCCTGTTGGCTTCTGTCTCAGCAGCGTTCCCCAGAGACTGGAGCCTTCGTCCCCAGGCTCTCAATTCCTCCCCCGGTGTCTGAGTTGATTCCTGAATTTCCCGAACGAGACAGTCATACGACTTTTGTTTTAAATACATCCTATCCAAAAGTGCAAATAATTCTGCCAGGGTACTTACTGAGCTATGCACCAGTAAATCAAACGCATCGCCTGTGGGTCTTTGCCTAATACACTTTATTAAGTGTTCCCCGTCCGCTTCCGGAACACTCTGTTGCGCTAGCTCACAACCTTCTTTGAAGCGCCGGATCTCAGTTCTCAGATCATACAACTCGACTCCTGAGAACATGGGCACCAACTTCTCCACCGCATGAGCAACTTCCAGAATGCCAATTTTATTCCTTTGTGTTTTCTCAATTGCTGGTAAAACCTTAGCTTTCTTAATCTCTTTGAGAGTTTCCATATTCTCTTCTCCCGGATCTGAGAGGTAATTGGCCAGTGACGGACTCAAACTAATTAGTCTTCGATCGTTTGTTCGTACAGGCGAAATACTGTCCACAGTATCGGAACTTTGCTGCACTGGTGCTGCTTCCGGCTCCTTTGGCGGATATCCCTGATTTTTATTATTTATCGGGCTTCCCAGAGAAAAAGGCTCGACACCGATTTCAGATGCGCCAAACAACAATTCCGCTTGCCTTTCTTCATTAAGTACTAATTTTGGCTTTACCATGCGGCTTATCCCTTCTGGTGTTAAATATTCCGGCCAACGTACTTCCGGCAATGTCAATACTGTCTGCGTAAATCCAGCAGATGCTGATATTGATCTCTCCCTATTCAGTGAGGTCCTATTGGTTGCCCGTCCTCTTTTCAATTCCGCACACTCCTTCCAATAGGGTTGCTGCTTCCGCTGTTTCCGTCAATCTCTGAGAAAGTTCCTTTACCTTATTCTCAAGATACTCTTTTTGTGCTCTCCAATCTTCTGTTTTCTTATGAAAACTGAACAACTTTTCTTCTGTTTTTTGATTGCCGTTAAGGCTTGACCCGCTACTTCTAATGGTGACACAGCACCTCTGACGTTCGCCTGTTTCCACAATTCATGAGCTTCTTCCCTCCTCGTACTCGCTTCGAACTGGTCAATTATTTTCCCAGTAAACAGTTCCACCTCTGACTGCATTGATTTCAATCTGTTCCTTACTTCCTCGTCTTGCGAAACCAAAATCACAGTTTCTTGTCCTAATTCCCCTAATTCAGAACTAAATATATCTGCCCATTCGTTGACCAGACTATTTATGTACTCTACGTAATTTTCCGCAAAATATTTTCCCTTGCCGTACTCAACTGCGTGAGGCAACAACAGTCCGTGATTATTCTTGAACTCTCTCCCCAGATTTTGCATCTGTGTTATTCGCTTGCGGTAATACACGTTGTCCTTACGTAACTTGCCGTCTTTCTTAAAATTACGGACCAGTTCTTCAATCGCTTCGCCAATTTGCTCCTGCATCAGCAGTAATCCTTGCGCTTCCTTCGTCATATCCCAAATGCCAGAACAGATGGCGTATCCCAATTACAAATAAAAATCCAATAATTGTTAAAACTCGTTAAAATATTATATTCCGTCTTACTTAATGATAAATACAAATTTATATTAAAAAAAAAAAAAAAAAAAAAAACATTCCACCGTAAATTCTATCTTAATATTCTTTTAACTTCCATCATAAATTCCATGTTCGCTGTCTACCGGCGTCCATTAAGTCCTTCCCTCAGTGCAAATTGGTCCTTGACTTCCTCACAGATACTCCTTGATTTCCTCTCACCATCTTTAATCCTCCCAAGAATCCATAGAAAAGGCCATATGTTTGTAAAAACCGAAATTTGATTTACCGGCAAAAGTGTCTTGATTCATTCCCGGAAATTTGAATCCATATTTAAAAATAAACCCGTAACGTATGCGCCACATAATAATAGTATTTAAATGTTTTCTTCAACATTGCTACGCAAATCGTAATTTCCGAACTTCAAAAACTTTGATGCAACAACACGTGTTGTCTGCACCTCTTCACCTAATACCCTAAACTCAAAATGCCAAATATTTAAATCAATCTTTATTTTGATTTCAAAACAATATAAATTGAATCGTATTAATGTCCCTACCGACAAACAAACACAAATCTCCTATCATAACCGTACGAACCCTATACCGTGGCACGTTCTTTCCGAACCAAACCAACCGGTATACACAAGTTCGCAATTCAATAACGCAAAATCCGTGAATTAGCAGACACGCTCCATATCCCCCGAGAATGCTGAAACAAAATGTATTAAAAAGTATGAGCCTAATGTCAGTGGAACAACCCTATACAACCTAACCGTAAGTAAAAATTTTTCTTTTGGATCGACCTATTGTCACCTAACCGCAGCGGCTAATCAGCCCCGATGCTGCTTCTTCTGCATGACCGGCGCAAAAGCGCCCACACGGCCACCGAAGAATCGTCGACAAAATTCACTTAGATACTGGAATGTCCTACTATAAGCATACTCACCATTTTTGTTCCCTCCATTGAACTCCTTTGGGATGGTTATCCTGATGGTTTCCTGTTGGTGGATTCCCGCGTAGGAGTGCTCTTTTCCTGGCTCTCGACGTTGCATCCTACCGGCTGCGCCAAAATGTTGGGGTCCTTATCTGCTTGTCGGCGAGAGACGTCCTCTGGAATGTCCTGTTGCGGGAACCTGTAAACCTACACCACTTCCTTAAATAAGCACTGTACTCTTTTAGGTTCAAAATAACAAGAGATTTATTCTTACGTAACATAGATCTTATATACTATTTCTTTACATCTATCTCAGTCTGCGAACTGACCTTTCTGGTGTTCCAGTTCCGCACCTGCTAATTGGTGTCAGTTGGTCAAGCCAGCCGACCTACTTCAAAAGTGGCGACGGTGCATTACGCTGCCCTCGTCGACGCGACTGCGGAACTGTAATACCCTAAAAGTTCACATGGTAGTATTTCACAAACCATTTTAGCTTAAAATACTTAAACCCTAAAAGTATGTCTTATTGTTAAACAATTTTAGCACATGCTAATCCAACAGAGTGTGGCATCTATTAGGAGTCGATGCTGTGAGACAACTACACGTAGGTAGCTTGGTTCTAACTCACAACATTTGAATACCAAAAAAGCACCTCTTATTGGAAAACCCTTTATTTACCCGTATTTCCAGGGTCTCAATTATTTTGTACCTAATGCTTAGTACCACCTCCGTTTTGTGTTCGACTAGTTGTAACCTTGCCATCTACAACCACATCTTGGCTTTTTGGATTGTTTCATTACATTTGAATGTCACGTTCACAAGTTTCTTGGCTACTACTATTATGATTATGTCATCAGTACATGTCATTCCAGAGAAGTGGCCCTAGCACAAATCATTGTGGGACTCCTCCTGTGATGTTGTACTCTTTTAGGCCTTCCTCTGTGTGGTATAGCAAAATTCTATCTATAAAATAATTTGTTATGAGATGTAGTAGATATCCTGATAATATCTTTTGGTAGCAGTACCAGTCGCTGGGGTTTCCATCCTTGAGGAATCATTCCTTCGCTCTGACACTCTGTGTAGAAATTGCTCAAAATGTTTGGATTCCTTTTTATGTCAGTTTTAATTAAGGTATTTTGTATTCCGCCCACGGCTAGTGTCTTGTTGATTTTCATTTTTCGGCCGCTCCTAGAACTTTCTGTTGTGACTGTCGGAATCGGCCCTTCAGCGTGGCTTATTTCCCATTCAGGCCTCAGCTCCACATTCTTTGGAAAGAAACCTTTCACAATCTTAGCCATTGTTCTCGCGCACAGAGGTGTGTTATAATTATTCTGGAGTTTCTTCAACCAAATTCTCTACGCGCCGCCTCAGTGATTATTTTGTACTTCTTCTCTGAGGGTGATGAAAGCGCCATACTTCCTTTTTTATGTCCCTGACAAATTACTTCCCTTTTTCTTAAAATTTAGCTGGGATCCGTTCATAGTTTTCAGAACCCCTAGCCTTTGGTATCGTCGCGACATCTGTTGCATTCTTTACACAGGCAGGCAATGGTTTCATTCCACCAATGCATTTGTGTCCTCCCATTTACTTTTCCTTTCCTAGGCATGACTGCATCACATGCACTAGTAAGGTGGTCCATAAGACACCTCGTCCTCAGTTCAGCGCTACCTTGTACTTCTTCCATGTAGTCAAGCATGTACTCCAACATTTCGCGACCCTCTGCTTTGTCTTCCAGTCTTTTTTTTGTTCCTTATAGTCTTTCTTACGCATTTTAAATAGATTTGGTGACAGTATATTAAATATTAGAGCTTGGTGGTCACTATGCGTATGTATAGATTAGACTTCCCACATTAACAGTCTGGAGATCGCTCCACTTGCAACGGTGACATCTATAATTGACGCTGATCTGCCGCTACTAAATGTGTGTGTAGTACCACGATTTAGGGTAATTATATTTATGCTGGCAAAGGCTTCTAATAATGCGATTCCCCTGCGATTCGTTCTAATGTTGCCACACTCAACTGCCCATGCATTGAAATCACTCACAATTTTTATAGGGCTCATCCCTCGGGCATCTGTAACCAAATGGTCAAGCATTTCCTCCATTTCTTCGAGGCGTGCGCCTATTGGGGCGTAACAGCTGTAAAAATGTAGCCCCTTTATTTTGGCATATACGAAGCGTTCCTATGCCGGTTGGCTTTGCGTTCGAAGCGAATGTTCTCAAAGGTCCAGATAGCTGCTGGCTTTGTTTTCTCTTCTGCCCAATTATAATCATTCGTAGGTGTTATGTACTTTTGGTAATTAACGCAATGTCCACTTTCTGATCTATTACACCTAAGCATCCAGTTTTGTTATTTTTTACACCTAAGCATCCAGTTTTGTTAAGGTTTTCATCGCTTGTTTGTATGCTGCGAATTTAAAGCTTCCAGTGGAGTGGTCGTTTGCAGCTTTCCACCCTGTCTCATATTCTGCGCATTTCGGATTTGCCTCGCACTTTTTGGCAAAATGCCCTTTATTTCCACACTTTAGGCATACACTTGAGCGGTCCTCTTTTCTCGCTATGTGACCGTATACCATGCATCGGAAGCATATGGTTTGTATTATGAACTCATGGAGCCTGCATCTTTCCCAATCTACACGCGTTCGTCCAGCTGCCGTTAGTATAAAATCCAATTTATATGGTAGGCACTCTATCTTCTTAGATGTTGCCACTCTTGCCGGTGTTTCTTCGTCCTCTCCTTGTGTCTTAGGGGTACTGTCTTTTAGGCTCTTAAGCAGCGGCGATGTTTGGGAGGTTTTGGTGGTTTGGCCTACCTTCTGAACCTTCCTCGCTCTCCCTGTACATCTCCTCGATTATTCTGACGAGATCTCTCATTGGCTGGTGAATTTATCGCCCACCCCTTAACATCTCCGTCAGTTTTCCGAGTTTTATGCAGTGTTTAGCAAACATGTTAATTGGAACTGGTGTTGTTAGAAGCACCCTCGAGACTCTATTAGAAGGACATCCAAAGGATGTCGACCACGCTTGGTTGGTGCTCTAACTCCTAACTGCTTCAACAACTTCTGCAGTCTCTCTATTTATACTAGGAGAATGCATGGCTGCTAATATATGCGCGAAGATGCGTCTCTTACAGGCCGCTTTCCTGACTATTCGAGGTGTAGTCGCTCGAAAAATTATCATACTGCTGATGGTCGTCGATATACGCTAAGTGGTATTCTGCACAGTCGGAATCTTTAAGCAGTATTCGCTACGAGGGCTTGAGTTTGTCTGATGCATATACAAATTTGTAATGACACTGCGTTCATTGGGCTTGTGGTAAGTCTTCGATTACGTAGAGGCATTTGGAAAAAGTTTGCTGATCACAAATGGGCATTTGTAGAGTGGATCAATGTTGCGTGAAATAACATTGTGGTAGGGTTCTTTCGTTTTCAATCCTATATCGCCTTAAGTAGGATAGCGAACTTAGCATTATCATGCAGTTTTGCTGCGGCTCCGTGGTGGTATAGCGATATCTTGCCGTAATATTCGTACTAATTCGGTGTCAGTTAAAATGTCGCTTTTATCATACTGTAAAGCTGGTATTAGCTGATAATGAAAGATATCGCGTGGCCCGTAACCATATAAAAGATGGCAACGAGTACAACCTGTAGCTTCATTGGTCATCATATTAATACTCCATGTATTTGAAGTAGTTTTTCGTCCCACCATCTGTCGTTATCGGCAGAGGCTAATAACATGGACAATATGAATAGGTTGGTGCGTTTGACATGCACATTAGCTCGCGATGTTTGTACAGCATTGCGGATTTGTTTGATGTTATTTTCTATGCAAAATTTGTGAAAATCTTTCGAGGTTAATGCGCTACCTCGGTCAAAGATACATCTTTCTGGCATTCCCATGTAGATTGTCACTTTTAGTAGGGTGTTGGTGTCGTGTTTAGTATCGGTGTTTTTGACGGCGCGTATGATCGTAAATTTCATGAATATTCCCTGTCGACTTCGGCGCTGCTTATTTAAAATACAACTGACGCATAACTTGATATATATTTGACGTATTTTCTCATGCGTGGGAACCAGAAAAGATTTAGAATTCGATTAATAGTTTTTTCGGTACTCATATAAAGTGCTTTATCGTGACATTCGTGAAGAATGTAAAATCGTAGTTTATTTGGCACAACCCATAGTTGCTTTTTGTTCCATTTTGGATCCCCGCTCCCCTCTACTATTCCTGTATTTGACGTTCTTAGTTTTGGATTTCATTAATAAAACGTGCTTCTCGGAGTTATATTGCCAACAACCAATCAGTATCCATTCCAAATCCGCGGTATCCCTTTCGTATGCAGGTTCATAAGCTTTCATATGCTCCATTTGTGACCCCGGGTGATATATAACTTTATTATCATATACCTGACTTCGCAGCCATCTGGTGATTCGCGGGACTGTCTTGTGTTTTTTCATCGTTGTTCGTGTGGCACTGCAATCAGTGCCTACTTTTTTCCCTTACTCATAGTATTTGAATATTTCCAAAGACTCAACGACTACGAGAGCTTCGATTTCATAGCTGTGAAATTCTTTTTATTATCGGTAGTAGATCTTCTAAAATATGCTGGAATTCATCTTGACGACGCTGCATTTCAATCTACGTGGTCTCCGTGTGTAGTTCATGTTCCGCTTCCATACGGTAGCTGACCAAAGAATATTGCGAAGTCAGTTTGAATGTCTTCGAATACAGTGTCTTGAGGTTGTTCCCACTTAAACGATTGATTTTCAAACAACAGTTTATGAAGCGGTTCGGAAATTATAGCGTAGCAATCGACATATTTTCGAAAGTGGCCGCTGAGACCAACAAATTTGAGTAGATCGGTGATAGTTTATGGCTGCGGAGACTAAGCAATTCTTTAAATTTAATTTCGCAAGGACCATTGCCATCAGGGACCAATTGGTGCCCTAGGAACGTGATTGTCTGCTTGAAGAACTCACACTTATCGATGTTTAGCATTTGGCCACATGAACGCAATACATTGAGTATGTGCGAAAGTTGCCTGTACGTTTCTTCGAAGGAATTGCGGCCTATTAGGATATCGTCCATGTAATATAACATATTGTGACTCTCATCTCGTGTCTGTATCTCTGGCATAAGGCGGTTGAAAACAGCTGGCGAATTTTAAAGCCAAAATTTATAAGCTTGAACTCGTAGTGAACATCAGTCTCCTCGTGACCATGTATAATCTCCGTTACCGTCAATCGTGAAGAAATTCTTCAAATTAATAACGTGAACCATTTTTGTCACTTCGCCATATTCTCCTGTCACCTTCAGGATGACCGGAGAGACAAAATCCATTCTTTTGGATGGTCCATCGTATCGCGGAACTAACTTTGCGCACGGTAATATACGGCCTTGGACAAATGACGTTGTACCATTTATCCAAAATTGGGTTTCCAGACGTCCCATTTTCGCTGTTGATTTCCCGCAAACTGAGCAATCAAATGGTATAACTTGTCGTTTTCCACCACGGTAATTAGTGAATTTTCCTAGGTCTCTGAATTCTTTTGTTTTGAGTTACTGGCATCATTTGTAGACTTGTAACGTTGATTTGTATACTACACAAGTTCTTAAACCGCTCCATTTTAAATTGTAAAAAAATTGTTTAATAATTAAACAATAAATAGTCAAAATGAGACAAAACGAAGTTTCTCTCAATGCATTTCTTTTCGTGTACACTAACATAATTGTAAACAAAAAAGTTGATTTCACATATAGAAAAACCAAAAATGTAAAAAACAAACACAAATATTTATGAACTTGACTCGCTCACCGACACAAGCTCGAATTCGATGTATCACCCCCGCGTGAGTTACATATAAATATGAGAACCCAATTGACCAATTTATGTCGAAATTAACAAAAGAACAAGAAATCAATAAGACAAAGGAAAAACTGTGTTTCCGGAAAAAATTTAAATCAAAATGTAAAAGTATGTAAACAAGATTCCAAGAATTTAAATGAATGCTCTAAATTAATTTATTAATATAAAATTGATTAACTAACAATTTGTTCAAACAATGGCAATGCAAAGAATTGCAACAACAAATTTAAATTGCACAAAAAGCATTTTTAGAGTACATACAATTAATGTTAAACCTAGGAATGAAAATTAAATAAAGTTTAGTTTTGGTTTGTCGACTCATCAGTGAAAGTTCGCTGCAAAAAAAAATTGTCTTCTCCTTTTTTTAAAAAAAAGCCGTTCGGACACATCGAAAGCATAAGTGGCGCATTCGGTACTCCTTTTTTTAAAATATATAAAAAGGATAGTGATTCGAATTCGGAAACTCGGAAGATTGAAAAAAAAATATTAAATAAAAGAAAAATCTTTTTTATATAAACAGCCTAAAAAAAAGTCTGGGATTCCGTAGCCAATTCTTTGTAGTTGATCGGACCCTCCAGGATATAAATCTAAATAGAAAAACTGAAATAATAAAAAGTAGCAGTGAGCTGTTGAAAAACTATATATTTGTATCAACACCACCTCAGTGCATACAAAAAAAAAGTATGCAGTGCTGTGATTAAAAAAATAATAAGTGAAAATTATTAAATACAACATATGTTAGTGGAAGTGCTGAAGACACCGACTACAAAAACGACAGAAAAATTTGAGCAAGGAGGCAAGCAGAGTTTGACAGGAACAGGATGCATCAGCCAACTCACCCAGGAATGCCTGCAGTTGACATAGTGGAATAACTAGCAAGGCGGGAGCAACAAATAGAGCAGCTTAGAAATGCATATTTGGACCTACAAAGGAGATCGCAAACTGAATCAAGCGGTTACAATAATTTAATGAAAAGCATTGGCCATACGAGTATACCGATTTCCACGTTACCATTATTTCATTTATTTGTAGCGTGGAATACCACCTCACCATAATTTCAAGTGAAGAGTTGAAGAAGGAAGCATCGAAATCGATATTTTATCGTGTCATAAAAGGACAAGCGAAGGACGTCATAATAAATATTCCAGAACCAGACAACGATCAAGGATGTGTTGAAACTCCGCTACAGACGGGATACGGAACCTCATCAACTTTACAGGAAAATTAGCTATCTGAAGGTTAACTCGGTGAGTGAATTAGCCATAGAAGTTTAAAATATTAAGTATAAATCCGATGAGCTTATAGTATATTATAGAGGTGACAATTGTATAGACTTAATGAATGTTGACAGTATAATTGTAAGTACAATTAAAGAAATGATGCAGGGGTCGCTTTTAGATAAAATTTATGAAGAAAAAGATTTAGGAAAAATGATATCCATTAGACCAGATTTTAGGAAATACAAAAAATAGGAAAGACCTGTAGCAAGACAGAACAATCAACGCTTTCAAAATATTTATTTATTTATTTATTATTATATGTACAATAATTATAAATAATTAGAATACATCATAAAGGAGCACTAGCTGCAAAGGCTTTTGGCTCTCTGGTACATATAGCCATTATGATAAGTTATTTTACTAAATATAAAATAATTACATAACTTTTAAAAATAGTACAAAGCTAAAGTTATAAATAATTATAACTATTAAATGTTTTATATTTGATTGAATTAAGAAATTGTTAATTTTTAATATATTCACATTATTTGTTGTTTTTAATAAGTTTGATGGGGATTGATCTTGAAAAATTTTCATTCTTATTACGGAAAATTGTGTGCATTCATCGAGAATATGAGTTACTGTCAGAGTTGAATTACAATATGGACATGATTGTATTCCAGAGCCTTTTAGTAAGTGCATGTGTGTGAGTTTTGTGTGTCCGATTCGAAGGCGGGTGAAAGCTTGCAAGTGATCGCAACGACTGTTCGGAGGGTACATTGCATTCATACCATCTATGTTCATATTGGCATAGTGGTGGGTAATGTTTCGCCATTTGTCCATTCTTAATCTATTTAGAGAATAATCTATTGCTCTGAGTGAATCTTTCTTTTCTGTAGAATAAATGAGATGCAGAGGCTGTTTTGTAGCTAATTTCGCCCTTTCGTCAGCAATTTCATTACCAATGATACCCGCATGACCTGACAACCACATAATTTTGATCTTAGTTCTATATTGATCTAAAATGTTGCGAATTTTTATTATAAGGTTACTTTTGTTCGCTTAGTTCATCAGAGCAGATATTGTTGATAGGCTATCAGTGCAAATCAAGTACTTGCAGTTTGATTTGGAAGCGTGAAGAGCTGCTTGAAGGATTGCCAAAGATTCAGCTGTATATAAAGAACAATGTGGTTGTAGAAGGCCAGTACTAACGATGTTTCCGAGATCGCCCACTACATCAAAGGAAGTGTTGCTATCCATAGAGGAGGCATCTGTGACGAGACATTTCCAAGATTTTTCTAGAAGGGATTGAGTTAATTCTCGGAATAAGCATTGATACATTTGAGTGCTTGTATTGCTTTTCGAATATGGTTTTAGGTCGAGAAGGAACGAGGAGTGTCGACAAGGTGATGAATTATCATGTTTTTTCATTATGGGAAGCGTGGAAAATCCCAATTCTTTCGCATACTTAATACACTTTATGACGGTGGAATTTCTTCTAAGGCTGCGTTTGTATTGTAAAGCTCTCTTCACTGTTTTGTGCAAAATTATATTATTGCAGCAGAAGAGTTTAAGGTATTGCTTGTGACCATTTCATCAATACTTGGTAAGCCAGCTTCGGTTAGAATACAATGAATTGGTGATGTTGGATATGCTCGTATACTCCTTCGAGCAGCGGTGTGATATGCGGATGTAATAAGTTTTAAATTACTTTTAGCGCAGTGTCCATATATTTCTAATCCATATGCTAATTTTGATATACTCGTAATTAAGGACTTGGTTATATTAATTAATGTAGCTGAGTGAATCAAACAATGTTTTGAAGATAGATATTTAATTATATTTATCCTGGCAGCTATGTTCTTTTTTAAATATATACAATGTACCTTAAAAGTAAGTTTCTTATCAAATAATATTCCAAGGAATTTTAAAGTATTAGCGTGAACAATGGTTATATTTTTATAATGAAAATTTGTAAAATTACAAGTTAAAAGTTTTACATTTCTCATAGGCGATGCTAGCCCCTGATTGTTCGGACCATTTGGAGATGTCTGTTAATAAGTCTGAAAAATCTTTCTCAACTGGTCGCAAATCGTTAAATTTAGATAAAACTATAATATTGTCAGCATACATAATATGTGATAATTGTCTATAGTTTAGAGCGATATTGCTGATTTCATTAAATGCGATAACGAATAGAACTACTGAAAGGGGAGATCCCTGCGGAATGCAATTGAATAAATTATATGACTGGGAGTACTTGTTATTGAGCTTTACGTTAAATGTGCGATTTGTCAAAAAGGATTTGATGAAGTTGTATAATTTTATTCCCACTTTCCATATAGCCAATTGTCGCAAAACTGTATGAGCTCCGACTCTGTAAAAAGCTTAACACAGATACATGATTTATATGTGCCAGAGTTGTAGCTGTAAAATGATCGAAGTACAAAAGTGCATCCATTGTGCCTTGGCCTTATTTGAAGCTAACTTGATGGGGACAGATGTAGTTATTTTTTCGAGCGTACTACATTAAGCGATTTGCAATGATTTTTTTCATTATCTTTCCAAGGCATGGAAGAAGGGAGATTGGCCTGTGACCGGTAATTACTGTTGTGGGTTTATTTGGTTTCTGTATAGGAACAATAGATGCGCTCTTCCACGCTTGAGGATAAACACCTTGGTCCAGAATATTATTATATGGTTTAATAAGTTTGTCTTTGAGGCTCGTGGGAATAGGAAGTGATATTCTATCTCTACCAGGTGCTTGGCCTATCATTGCAGAAATAGTGGTATTGAATTCGTAACATGTTATTTTAGTTTCAATTATTTTAGCTTGTGTAGAGGGATAATCGTTTTTGTAATCATGATTTAGAATTATGTTTTTATTTGTAATGAAAGATCTTTGAAAGTTTTAATTATGGGAATGCAAAGACCACGTAGAAGTTAAAAACTCGCAAATATCTTTTGCATTGTAAAGAGGACCATGAGGTGTTTCAATAAACTTGATTGAGGATTGAGAATATGATCCTGCAACCATTTTCAAGTCAGACCAAAGTTTTTTTGGATTGGTTTGGGGAGTTATTGATGCTGTTAAAGTCTCAAGACCTTTTCTTTTAGCTTCCTTAAGTTTTTTCCTAAATATAGCGATAGCTTTCTTATACTTCAATAAGTTTATGCTTGACCGTATTCTCCTATATTCGATCAATAGTTTCTGTTTTTCCTTTCGCAAGTTTGTCAGCTCGCATGACCAGTAGGGGACAATTAACTTGTGTTGTTAACTTCTATGGGAATATTGGCAATATTTGATTGGACATTTATTCGAGTATGAGATACGCCCTTTTTTACAAGTACTGCGATTCCCTGTTTAGAGGTGGAATTTATTGGTAAATTGTAAAAGTAACTGGTATATTATTTTGGGGCTTGTTGCTGATTTGTTTCTTGGTATGTGTGTTTTTTGAAGAGAGATAAAGCATGGATTATTTTCTTTGAGAATTATTTGTAATTCGTTAAAATTGTTGTACGATAATATCCTTTTATATGCCATTGTAATAGTTTCATAACAAAATGATAACAAAATTAAAAATATAAAGAATTATTTTTATTTCTTTTTAATATGTGCGTGATTTAAATGTATTAAGAATCTGATTCAGAGTTAGTGTTACTGTTGTTAGTTTGTCTTATGTTGCTAGATTCTTCATCGTCTGAAATGTTCACTGTAGGATGAAATAAGTGAAGGTCAGCGGTGGTATTTGAGATGGGTATTAGAGAGTGAGGGAGAGTGTTAGTTATTTGAGAAGTACTGGAAATATTTGAGGGGGTTAAGAGAGGTTGGTTGTCGGATTTGTTTTTGTGTGCAAGAGTAAATGAGGAAGTATTAGGAGTAGATTTTGCGAAAAGTCTGGGTAGATGTAAATTTTTGCATTTTTTGCAAGTTTGCGTTTTCTTTTCTTCAGCAAGATTGGTTACTTCTGCATAATTTTGAAGGAATGCTAGCAACGCTCACACAATGTATGACGCAGTTCATGACCTCCATACAAACAATGATTCAAGAAATGATGAGAAACCAAAACAAAAACATGCAGCTTCTGCTATCTCCGAAATTAACATACTTAAGATCTTTCAATGGAATGCAAACGGTGTAAGCCAGCACAAGTTAGAAATCAACAAATTTTTACTCACTGATGAAATCGACATACTTCTTATATCCGAAACCCATCTAACCGATAAAAACAATTTTTACATACCTGGATATAAATTCTATGATACAAAGCATCTCGCTGGTAGAGCCCATGGTGGCACTGGAATCCAAATCAAACAAAGAATAAAACACTTCGTTATGGAAGAATACAACAAGGAGTACCTACAAGTAACATCAGTTTGTCTGGACGGATGGGAGGATAACTTAACAATATCCGCTGTGTACTGCCCACCTAGATTTAAAATAACAAGTAACAAGTTCTCAGACTTCTTCTCCACACTTGGAACAAGTTTTCTAGCTGCTGGCGACTACAATGCCAAACACACTTACTGGGGGCTCACGGCTAACAACACCAAAAGGAAAACAATTATATAACTTCATGCTTTCTGACACCAAGATTGATATTATCTCTTCAGGACAACCATCGTACTGGACAACAGACCCACGTACGATATATGACCTTATTGATTTTGGAGTTGCTAGAAACCTAAAACAAGAGCAACTCAAAGTAGAACACTTTAACGACCTCTCTTCAGATCACTCTCCTATTATAATACATCTAAACAAAAAGTTACGCCCTACCTACGAATTCACACCCACTAAAACTAACTGGCTGAAATACAGAAAATACATCAGTAGTCATCTCAGCCTAAACCCACGTCTCAAAACTAATGAGGACATTGAAACATTTCTAGAACAATTTACTTCGACCCTAAGATTAGCTGTGCACCACTCTGCGGACAAGCGTGACAACAACTGCAAAAGCATCCGGCGCCCACAAACCGCAACCCAAATCGATATTCTCCTTACTGAAAAAAGGAGGACTCGTCGTGAATGGCAAAAATCCAGGTCCCCTTTCCTAAAACGGAAGTTATCTATTGCCAGTTAAAATTTGAGAAAAGCCTTGCGTCTAGAATCAGATCGTTGCCTGGACCAATATATCCAACTTTCTCCGACTGACGTCACCAATTACTCTCTGTGGAAAGCTGTCAGAGAAATGAAAGCACCTACACGCGGAATTCCACAGATTCGTACAAAAAACGGAAACTGGGCAAGAAGAGATGATGAAAAGTCTGCTGTTTTCGTCGAACACTTAAGAGATGTTTTTACCCCCAACCCACCTTGCAATACCAATAACTTAATATTAATCCCCTCGCCAGATATTACAAGCTCGCCTATTAAATTAAAAACTAAAGAAGTAAGTAATACGATTAGTAACCTTGCTCTTAACAAAGCTCCAGGACACGACCTCATTACTGGAAAAATGATCAAGGACTTGCCCCAAATGGCCATCATCTTACTTACTTCACTATTGAATGGCTTGTTGCGCTTAGGATACTTTCCTAATGCCTGGAAAGTTTCAGTAATCACAATGATCCCGAATCCAGGAAAAGACCCCTCCCAATCGTCATCATATAGACCGATTAGCCTCCTGCCTATCTTATCAAAACTCCTAGAAAGGCTTTTTCTTGCAAAACTAATGCCGCATATAAACGAAAAACGCACTATTCCCACTCACCAATTTGGCTTCCGCGAACACCATAGTACACTAGAGCAAGTTCATCGAATAGTGAACGAGATAAAAAACGCATTCGACAAAAAGCAATATTGTTCAGCCATCTTTTTAGATGTGGCGCAGGCATTTGACAAGGTCTGGCACGAGGGGCTTATTTACAAAATAAAAAAACTGTTGCCCACAAAAGTACACAACATATTGGAATCGTATCTGAGCCGCAGAAAGTTCAAGGTAAGGTACAATAATGCTTACTCTAAATGCTTTGACATCAAAGCTGGCGTACCACAAGGAAGCGTGCTAGGTCCGGTGTTGTATCTATTATTTACCTCAGATCTGCCTACCAATAAATACTTAACAACAGCAACTTTCGCAGACGATACAGCTATCCTTAGCATTCATCCGAATTCCAAAATCGCATCCCGTGACTTAGAAGATCATCTGATCCTAGTAACAAATTGGTTGGCTGACTGGGGAATAAACGTTACCTTTACTATAAAAAAGGTACATGTCCAGCGATAAAACTCAACAACGTTCCTATTCCTCAAGCAAAAGAGGTGAAGTACCTAGGAATTCATCTTGACTCACGTTTGACATGCACAAAAATTCCAAGTTGAGCCTAGAATATAAAACACTGCTGTACAAAGCAATCATAAAACCAATTTGGACTTACGGTAGCCAGTTGTGGGGCGGCGCAAGCAACTCTAACATAGAACTGATTCAAAGAGCGCAGTCCAAAATTCTAAGAACCATTACTGGGGCTCCTTGGTTTATAAAGAATACAAACATTCACAAAGATCTGAACATTCCTCTCGTAAAAATCTTTGACACCAGCTTAAAATATGCGCAAAAAATTAAAGAGCACCCAAATCATCTAGCTAGGATACTACCATGTAATAGGGTTCCAAGTCGAATAAAACGTACGAAATCACCAGCACAACTAACATCGACACCTTAATCATGAACAAACACTAATATAACATTTATTACAGTAACTAACATATAACATTGTAATTACTAAAAAGCACTAAGCATTGGCAAGGTGTATTATTATTAATTATTTAGTTTGTAATATATGCTTACGTATTGTTAGTTTAAGCTTAGAAAATACAATAAATAAATATATGAAATAAAAAAAAAAAAAAAAAAAAACAAACTTCAGCAAGATCGGCGAACTGGTTATTACTGAGGTCAGGGGGCCGGTTGGCCATTCTCGAGGGGTAAATAAACTCAGTATATGTGTCCAATTGTAGCACTTATAGATACGGGAGCAAGTTTTAGTCTAGTAAATAGTGAAATAAATGAATTTGAAAAGAAAAAGTTAAGAAAACCATTGGGTTTTAGCACACTTACTAACAAAGATACAATTAATTACGAAATACATACGAAAGCTCCGAAAGAATTTAATTTACCAAATATCGCAAGGGTAGGATGGAAAGTTACACCTTTAAGAGGATGAAAGTATAACTTTATAATTGGTATTGATTTTTTAAATTATTTTAATGCACTAATAAACATGGAAGAAAAAAAATTGACGCTTAAACAAATAGAAAGCAAATTTTTAAATAATCTTTACGATTTTTATGAAATCTATTCATTAGAAATAGTGGATAATAAAATAGAGAGAATTTAGTTGAATCACTTAAATGTGAAAGAATATAACTAAATAGTTAAAATTTTAAAACGTTTTAAAAATTTACTATTTAAAGAAGGAGATAAATCAACAAGTAGTATAAAAATACAACACGAAAATAAAAACAATATCAGACGAACAAATAAATTCAAAATTATATCGGTAACCACCTAAACACGAAGAAGAGTTTAGAAAACAGATTCAATATATGAAAGAACAAGGGTTAATAAGAAAAAGTAATTCAAGATATTCCAGTCTTTTAATGGTGATAGCAAAGAAAATTGATAATTTAGGAAACAGAAAATATAGACTAGTTATTGACAATAGAAAATTAAACGAAGTTACAGTGGATGACAAACATCCATTACCAAATATAGAAGATGTTCAAGACCACTTTTGGATCAAGGAAGAAATAGTAAATAAATACAAAACACAAATTATAACCAACAACAAAAATGAAGAAATTAAAGTAAGTCACGGAAAGAGAATAATTTTTATAGCAGAATACGATTTTGAAAATATGGGAGATATATTTAGGAGATATATAACTAAAGGAAATATTGGTATTTTTTCAGAATTAGACGACCATAAATACAATATAGTACAAGAAAAACTTATACAAATGTTCTCAAATAATAGACAAATTAAATTTACAATTAGCCGCCTTCAGTGGTCTAGTGGTAAGCGTGTTAGACTCACGATCTACGAGAGTCGTAGGTTCAAATCCTGCCACGGGCTTGGTTTCCAAATGCTTCTTTCTATAAAACCTTTTTCTCTTCGAGTCGAAGGCCTCTGTGGCTAGTACTCATTACCCCAAAACATTGCTCTCATAATTAATTATGGTGTAAGATATAATAATAATTATAATAATAATAATAATAATAATAATAATAATAATAAAAATAAATTTACAAAATGCACAATGAGAGCACAGGATACAGAAACAGAAGTAGAATCAATTAAACAAATTGATTTTTATCACGTAAGAGAAAGTATGCACTCAGGCATACAAGATGTATAATCAAATAAAAAACATAATTTACTTCCCAAAATTATTTATTACTTTTTTTTATTTTTTTTATTATTCAAAATTAATTACAATTAAAATTATTGTTCACGCCGGAGCCCTCCTGACAATGGCTGCTGCCTGCTGCCTGTTGCCGAATACCCACTAAGTTGAAGTTGTAATCAAGTAGAAACAAATTATAGTTGATAATAAAAATATAGTGTTGCGTTAAATCAAGTGTGTTACTTTCGAGCAATAAGAATATAAATTGTTCGCTGCGTATACGGCCAACACAACTTCACATCTTTACGGGCGTGTGTGTTCCTGCTCAATACAGAAAATCTGACTGCACGACACAATTACGACGTGCTCGTATAATTTGTACTATGGAATCACAAAGTTACTTGGCTCTGCGAAAAAATTATAAATAATTATATAAGATCTAGCTGGCAGGGCTATTGGCTTATGATGTTGAGATTTTATAAATATAGTAGGAAAAAAGAAAATTCAATTGTATTAATATTCTATTTTCAATTCTTAGTTGTTGTAGAAAACTGTATATCTCATTTTCATGAGAATTAACACAAATAGTAATAATCCAACCATTATGCAAAGAGAGTAAATATGACAGAAATCCTATTAAACAGAAATTCCATTATACGGAAACACCATCAAATAAAAATGAAATAATACACGTAGATACATATGTCATGAAGAATTTTAATTTTTTAACAATATTCGACAAATTGTTCAAATTTGGAGCAGTTTACCCATTAAACGATAGAAATCATATAACAATAATGGCAGCACGAATTAAAGAATTTTTAGATGAAGAAGGAAAGTCACACAGGTAATTCGGATGTGGAAAGGATGCATAGTACAATCGTGGAAACATTTCGAATAATAATTAAATTTAACAAAAATCTACCAATCACACAAATAATACAAAGATCAATTAGAAATAATATTAACAGGTACCATTCCACAATTAAAGGCCCTCCAGTGGACGCCCAAGTTGTTGAGTTGTCGAAATTGTGATTTGCTGGTCTTAAGATCTACCACTCTAACCTTTCCGTCTGAACCATGGGTAACACCAATCACACGAGCAAGTGACCAATGTTGATGTGGCAGGTTGTCGTCGTGCACGATGACCACCTGACCAATCTCAGTGTTTGGTAGTGGCCAAAGTCATTTAGAGCTTTGTTGCATACCCTAAACAAAGTCATGTAACCACATTTTCCAAAATTGATTTTTTAGAAAAGTTATGCGCTGATATTGTGTTAAGTTGCTAATTTTCCCTACATCTGGTGTTGGTTCTGGAGTAGCCTTGATGCTTCTGACAATAAGTACCCTGTAGTCAATGCCTCGCAGTCGTTGGGGTCGTCCGACTCACAAAGCGGCCTTGAATTTAAAATGGCTTCTGCTTCGATAATTATCGTCTGCAGCTCTTCAAACATGAGGTTGGCTTGGGCAGCATGCTTAACAAGTAGCGATTTCATTGATTTGACTGCCGCTTCCCAAAGCCCAACGAAATGGGGCTCGCGGGGCGGTATGAAATAAAATTCAAAACCAGATGTGCTGCTATAGTTTTGAATCTTTGATTGAGCTTGTGTGCTGTGGATAGTTTCCTTTAGTTCTTGTAGTTTTGGCACCAGTGAAGTTTGTGGCTTTGCAACAATAAATACGACTCGGTACGCCACGTTTCGCTATGAACCTCTTAAGGCATAAAAGGAAATAGTTGGTTGAGATATCTGATGCGAGCTCCTCTCATCCTGTACATAGCGTAGAACGGAACTCAAAATCAACTCCTACTATGAGAAACGGCGTTTGCTATTGAAAATGTTCACGCGGTATGTCGGCCATGATTTGCTGCGCCAGTCTTGGTTTGTAGTAAAAACAATGTATGCAGTTTTGAACTGCTTTTCGAGTCACCTCCTTGCCATCTTCAACCCATAAACGTTGTCGAAGCTAGCTAAGTAAAACCTGTGAGGACGGTAAATACTACAAGTATTTTCCGCACACAGAACTCATACCCAGCATGCAACATCCCACAGCCTAACAAAAAGTAACCACACACACGCTAACCGATCGCACACGCAAAGCAGTAAGCAAGCAGAGTGCAAACCAATCTCTGCAACAACAACAACACTAGAGCGACCGAACGCGAAGCACGGATGACAACGAGAGCGCACCACATATACGCGAGCCGATCGTAAACACAGAGCAGTAAGCCGGCGGAGTGCGAACCAATATTTTAACAACAACAACACTATAGCGACCGAAGGCGGAGAACGAGAGCACGTCACACACACGCGAGCCGATTGTAAAGCACAGAACAGTAAGCAGGCGGAGCGCAAGCAAATATTTAACAACAACAACACTATAGTAACCGAAGGCGGAAGACGAGAGCGCACCACACACACGCTAACAGGTCGTAAGCGTAGATCAGTAAGCAGACGGAGTGCAAGGTCTACAACAACAACAAGACGACAACAACAAGACGACAACAACCACACGACAATCAACGGCAGCGGTCCCACCACATTGACTGCGGGCAACAACTCTTCTGGACAACTAGAGGTATTACGAGGTGGTTGACCAGTAGAAGTTGAAGGTGGCCCAAGGACAACTGGACCACACTAACAACAAGCACTGATCCCGTTGGCAAGTTTTCGCTTTATAAGCGGAGTAGCCCGGGCAGTGGGTCTCTTTGATCCAGCATCGTTCAGTAAGTACACAACGCACCAAGCTCCTACAGACGCACCAAGCTTCGTAGTTATTTTGACTATTAACAATAAATAAAACGCAGAAATAAAACGAGTTTATGGTTTTGACCGACTCTCCCTGGGACACATACGCAAAACAGACAGAGCCAGGAGTTTATGGTTTTGACCGATTCTCCCTGGGACACATACGCAACGCAGACAGAGCCAGGATTTTATGGTTTTGACCGATTCTCCCTGGGACACATACGCTACGCCGACAGAAGCAGGAGTTTATGGTTTTGACCGACTCTCCCTGGAGACTAGCACGAAACACCAGACACTACTGCGAATACACAGACAAAGTAGGGTAACAGTAAGGTATTTTTGTATAAGAATAGCTAGAAAGAAAACCATTGGAATAAATTCTTGAAATAATATAAAATCACAACAAAACTAATACAACTGCGATAAATTTCTGTAAGCGACCCTGGAACCCGCTGAGTTTTTACCCCAGAGAAATTGAGTCGTTCCAAACCTTAGAGCCTGTGTGTAAGTTGATGCGGTGATGATGTTCGACCTACAACTGTAGAAAACGATTAATTTTAGGAAATAATGCAGGAAATTTAGCGTTGAATGGTAACGGTGATTTAGCTAAGCGGCCACCGCCTCTTATAATTGAAAGCACTGATTCGCCTATTTTTATCTTTTGCGTAAAGGGCGTAAGCCTGGTTTGAGCGTTCTATTTGCCTGTAAATCAGCAATTTCCTTCAAAAAAAATTTACGCTGTACACCTGCAACAATTACCCAGAATGCTCGTTCCAAGGCGGGTGTGGTAAGCATTCATTCAGCATTGAAGCTTATGTTGGTTGGGTGTCAATATATTTAGTACGTACGCTATTATTGGAACTGCACGTAAGTATGATGAACGACGATCGATGACGTCATCTAAGCAAAACGAGTTTTTGTGGTTGTGACAATGAAGAGTGAAACCCTTGCGTTTTTCTGGGACATTTTCATATTCGATTGCTAAGGAAGGCCAGTCCTCAAGCCCGTCTTCAAGAAATGAGGGTCCAAAAAACCATATTGTTTTAGGTAACTCCTCCGCACTGCAACCCTTTGAAATTATGTCTGCTGAATTATTGTTCGATGGTCCATGTCGCCATGAAATAACCTTAGAACACTCATGCAGTTCAGAGATTCTGTTTGCCACAAAACAATTTAACGTAGATGCGTGATGCATTAGCATTGCAGAACTATTTTTGAATCCGTCCAGAAAAATATTTTGTGAAGGAAAGGTGATACTTTAGATGCAAATTCTTTCCAAGTGCGACATAACAATAAACAAGCGCCAAGTTCGAAGCGCGGCAATGTTTGGGCCATAGTTGGTGCCACCTTCGATTTGGCAACAAGAAGCGAAGTTTTGTATGTTGTACCAACCTTGACACGTATGTATATCCCAAGCAAATCGTAAATTTTTGCAACGGTTGACAAAACAGTCCGTTTTGTATTAGTGTCAAAAAGAGAAATATCGTATTTAAAACAAAATACACCTAAGTAGTATTCCAAGACATGCCCAATGCCTTTTTAACGTAATCTGACCGTGTTTTAATAACAAATTTTTCCGAAGCGTCATCGAAAATCCCAGGCAATTTTGAATTCGATTTGGCCAGATCAAGCCCAGCTTTTGTCAAAATTGAAGTTACTCCTCTCTGATGTTATTGAAGTCATAATTTTCTACGTCGCGATCTTGTAGAATCACCGTTGAACCAATTGGAAATTGTTCTTTGTATACTTCTGCTATGTAACATAAACAACGATAAGCAAGAAATGGAGCGGGGGAATTTCCATATGTGACTGTATTTAGCATAAACATTTTGATCGGTTGATCAGAACTGCAGCGCCACAAAATAATTTGACATTTTCGATCAAGACCATCGACGAGGAACAGCTGTCAGAGCCGCAGATATCTCAAAGGGACTAACATATACTTAGGTACATGCCGTAATTGAGTTTCTAATGGAAGCCTGATCTATCGCCTCCACGTGGTAACGGCTGGAAAGAGGGGTGCGTTGGGGGCTGATGACGTGATGTATTTAATGGCACACATCAGTCTTATAATGCGCAACTGGCTAAGAGAGACAGACTCCTAAACCAAGGTGGAACAGCATATGCCGAGGGATGCGTGGCTAATAGGGTGGTTAGTCTCGAATATACGAAATCCGAATACCTGGTGACCTCCGGTTTTAAGTAAATGCCTAGCCATAGTACAATGGCTCTGCCGTGGGTGACCTATATTTCCTAACACTCGTGGGAATTTATATATACTCGTATACATATATATTTATATATATACGAGTATATGGATATAACAAAAATGCAAATGAGCACACTTATAGTGCTATAGGCGAACTTGCACCATGTTAAAGGAGCATCGGCCACCCTGTGCGAGAGATTCGCCTCCGAAGATCTATCCATGCATTTAATATAAGAGCCAGGGATAATTGGGGGCCAAATCAAAGGTCTTACAAATAACGGATGCAAGTTGGTTTATTATCACTGTTCGCGGCCCAGAGCGGCGATTATGATTGATAATAATACTAACTATTTTCTCATTTCAGAATTCACTAGTCAAGATCTAGTACCCATCCTTGTTGAAGTCTCACCAGAGAAGGGAGCACAGGAAATTGTTTGTGCATCCGCCTGCTTTCCAGGTGACTCCAACATGATACCCTCCTTGGAGGTGCAGGGGCTTATTGGGCAATGCCAAAATAACAATCTGCAGTACGTGATTGGCTGCGATGCAAACGCGCATCATCATGTCTCGGACATCAACAACAGGGGTGAGTCTCTCTTAAGTTTTCTCTTAAGCAAAAACACAAACATTTGTAATAAGGGTGCAAGACCAACCTTTATTAACGCGGTTAGAGAAGAGGTACTAGACCTAACTCTAACCAGTCCTTACATCGCCAATTTTGTCAGAAATTGGCATGTACTCATATCTGACGAGCCCTCTCTGTCAGATCACTTGCATATAAGATTCGACCTACCAGGTGAATCTGAATTAAAAAATGAAGTCTTCAATCCAAAAAAAACAAATTGGAGACTATATAGAGAATTATTAGAATCAAGATCCGACTCGCTGCCTACACGTATAAGTTCTGTTGGTGAACTCGAGGAGGCGGTGTATCGACTAAACGAAATAATAATCTCAGCATATCATGAAAGCACTGTGGTCAAAACTCAAAATGTGACTCGCAAGGTCCCATGGTGGAATGACAAGCTAGCAGATATGCGTAAAAAGATAAGAAAACTGTTCAATCGTTGTAAACGCACAAAGATGTGGGACGACTATAGGGTCGCTATGACAAATTACAACAAAGAACTAAGAAGATCCAAGCGTGAGTCTAGGAGAAAATTTTGCGAAAGCCCAGTCAAAACGCCACAGAGCGCTAGATTCCATGAAGCTTTACGCTAGGAACAATCGAACGGTGTTGCAACTTTAAGAAGACCAGATGGGTCTTATACAATGAACAGGAGGGACACTTTAGAATACCTGCTTCAGGTGCACTTGCCGGGGTCAACTAGAGTTTCAATGACACTGGATCAGCCGTCATGCGACCAATGGGCCGTATTAGACAAAAGATCCTGGGGTTTGTCTGGAGTAATATTTACCCCAGACAAAGTTAAATGGGCTGTTGGGTCCTTTAAATCATTCAAGACACCAGGTGAGGATAACATTTTTCCAGCCCTCTTGATAAGAGGACTGGATATAATGCTTGAATCACTTGTTGCTATTTTTAGGAACAGTTTCAGCAGGGAGTACCATATGGCGAAAAGTCAATGTGGTATTTATTCCAAAATTGGGCAAAAGGTCCAGCGAACTGCCTAAATCTTAGAGACCTATCAGTCTCACGTCGTTTCTTCTAAAAACTATGGAAATATTGGTGGACCTACATATTAGAGAAACGCTAGACAGAACAACACCTCTGCACCAATCTCAGTTTGCATATAATAGGGGGCAATCCACGGAGGGAGCGCATCATTACCTTGTAAGAAAGATAGAGAAAGCTCAATATTCCAAGGAAATTGCTTTATGTGCATTCTTAGATGTCGAGGGCGCCTTTGATAATACCGGTTACGGCTCTATATAGGGGGCTATGCTCTGCAAAAATATCGATAAACCGACTGTTTGGTGGATTACAATTATATTAAAAAGTAGAGTAATTAGCTCAGCTAGGCCGTATCAGTCAAGGCAATGAAAGGCTGTCCCCTAGGCGGTGTGTTGTCACCCCTTCTATGGTATTTAGTTATTGACGATCTCTTAGTCAAACTACAAGGGTTAGGCTTTGAGGCAATTGGATATGCTGACGATCTTGCTGTCATTATTAGTGGCAAATTTGAAAGAAGAGTATCCGACATTATGAATCAGGCCTTCATCTCAGAATGGTGACGCGCAGAGGGGTTATGCATGAATCCTAGCAAAACCATTCTCGTTCCTTTTACAAACAGATTAAAATTGAACCTTGGTACAATAGCTGTTGAGGGAATTAATATAGAATATTCCGATGAGGTCAAATATCTAAGTGTAGTTCTGGATAAGCGACTGAATTGGAACTCTCACTTACACTCATAACATATTCTCAGAATATCACACTGAAAAGGGATAGAGGGACTTCGCCAAGCCAAAAGACTGGTAAGGCCATTCACCTACAATAAAGAATTGCGCAATATGTGCAAAGCAGACATAGGAAAAATAGTAGGTTTTCTATCAGGTCATCATTACCTGAAATATCACCTGACTAGAATCCACATTCTTGATGATACGGAGTGCCGGCTCTGTCTAGAAAAAGATGAAACCACGGAACACATACTGTGCGATTGCATTGTGTTGGCAAGAACCAGAATGAATATATTCCACCGCGACCAGCTGACTCTGGACGAAATAAAGAATGCTCCTGTTATGAACATTCTCAAATTCATCCATAAAGCGGCAAAGATAATGAAGGAACATGACTTTCAGCTACTTCCTTTCTCTAGAGAAGGAACATCTAGGTACAAAAGAACCTGATAACTTTGTGACGCTTTGACATGGAACACTCTGACGGAAGAAATGCCGGTACTAAACTTATACGGCATAGTAGATCGGACAGTTGTGATCACATGGATCATTAATGATAAATGTAGTATAACACAAAAGATCTTTTAGGTCGCAGTGTCGGCCATGGGGCGAACTACTAAAGCTAAATTATTATTATTATTATCGACGAGGAACTGCCTTAACATTTTCGAAACGTCTGCAGTGCTGCCATATTTGTGTAAGCGAAACGAAAATAATATTGTGATCAAATCATGTTATAACATTACAATCAAGAGATCGTTGAGCGAGTAATTTGTTGACGTCTTTGCAGAAGCGTTGAAGACTGCACGTACCTTGGTAGTTTCTCTGCTTGGTCGCAAAACACAATGATACGGTATGACGAAATGGCAATCTTCAAGCCCAATGCCATATATTATTCGTTCATGAAATCTACATACATTTGTTGCAGAATTTTGTCTTGACAGAGACGAAGTTCAAGTGACAAGAAAGGTTTACGAGCAATGTCATATGAATTTCCGAATAGATGTGGTGAATGTTTAAACGGTAATCTTACTTGCACTCTGCCAAGAATGGTAACGTTGTCAGCAAAATGTTGTTCGAAAATCTTTTCATCGTCAGTGTAAGTTGTTGGCGGTTTTTTGTACTCTTCTATCTCCCAGAAGTTGCGAACCAAAGCATCCAGATTAGCTTTCGAGTTAATATCCAAATTGCATGCAAGTGGACGTAAATCTTCACTGCTATTGCACCTTCCACCGACCATCCATCCAAACTCAGTGTTAATAAGGATAGGTAAACCTTCTCCTAGCGATATATTTTACCAGTAAGCAACAAACTGTGGATCTGCTATCTTCCAGTACTTTGTATCGATTTTTTTCAGCAGGCAATCGAGACGAAATTGATTTTGAGACAGCGAAGGCGTTGCATGGCATTCAAAGTTGGTTATGCGAGATTTAATTGTAGCTGAGGTGGAAAACTTTATTTGAGTTTTTACGTTGTCAATGCAGGATATGTCACGCGAAGTGCGATTAAACTTTAACTGAAGTCTTTTCGCAGTTTCTTCGGTTATGAAATTTTCCTCCGAGCCACTGTCCAATAATGCTATTACAGGTTGAAAAATACCAAAGCAATCTTGCATCAATACTACGGCAGTAGGAATGAGTGCCATTTTACTGGATCGAGTAATTAATGCGTGCACAACACCTTGTGAAGTTGATGTAGTATCACGTAGCATAGACCATTTTTTTCACAAATTCAAAGCGCTCGTCAAATGTTTTTCCTTGAAATGTAGTGCAATCTCCAATGATCATCACCTTCACAAAAAAAGCAGCTGACATTGGTGGAAACAAACGTTTTTGCCCCAGTCTGCGCTTTTCATTTATCCGTTTGATGAGATTTATTTTCCTCTCGCTCTGGCTTTTTCGGTCGACATTCAAGAAATTGGCAGCGACGTTCAACTGTCTTGTGAAAATCATCATACGTAGGAAGCTTCGTGAAGTCTTGCTTTTCATCATAAGCTAGTTAGGAATCGGCATCTAATTTGGCTGAAACCAAGTGTATTAGCATTGAATCCATAACATTAGTTTCATTCCCAAGCGACAACAGAGACGCACGTAACGCTGTGGCTGTATTGACTATAGTGCGAAGCGAAGCAGCATCATCAGCGTCATTTGTGGCAGCTCAAATAGATCCGAGATATGCGCCAAAAAGATTAACACGTTGTTGTCGAACCTTTCCTTGAACCGAGCAATAGCTTTGGGATAATTATCTTCTGTAACTTTAAATGGTTGGACAACAGCCCAAAAAGTGCTGGGCCTTCGAGACAATTTAGAAGATAATTGAATTTTTCTACAATAGGAATAGAAGAATCACTATGAACCATGTTGGTAAGTGTAGAAATAAAACGTGAATACTATCCAGATTTTCCACCAAAACGAGGCAATTTGATAGATGGAAGTCGAAATTGAGTTGTTGTATTTACGCTCAAAGATGTAGTATCGAACGCGTTGCTGCTACTTCTGCCTTTCAAATAGGTCAGAATTGAACTTTTAATTCCGATATTCAATTCCTCTATATCCGATCTAGCATCATCCTCTAGATCCGCTTTCTCAATTTGACGTTGGATGAAGAGAATGTGTTTAAAACACGACTATAATCTTTGTAGCCTGCATTTCAGAATCGTAACATCAACATTGTCTTTGTATTTATCCACTTTAAATTTGATATTTGTCATATTTCGTTTCAGTGTTTTACGTTGTTGTTTGAGATCAGACAAATCTGCCGATTCGATTTTGTCACACAGTGAAGGCTTTCTTTCAGAAAAGCTCCTAGTTTTAATCAAAGGAGATATTAAATTTTTCCGCGACTCGAACAAATATTACAGTTTTAGCTATATTTACCAACGAAAGCGATTATTTCCAACAATACGAGTTACGCACTACAGAACCACCAGTCCTGCCACGGGCGCCAAAATTATATGTCTTAAAAATCGAGAAATAGGTTCAAAAACTCTTTATTATTCACTCGCTTGTAGTCCCTGGACTGTAAACTTCAGAGTTTAGTGAGTTCAAAGAAAAAAGAGAGTGAAAATTAACAATGTAAGAGAAAGAATAAACAACTGAATTGAGAGTAAAAAGTACAATTTAAATATAAGAGGATCTGTTCCATACAGGGTGAATTGACCCTACAAACATAAAAAGAAAGCAAATAAAATGCGTAAGTTCAATTGATTTATCTTCAGATCACTCTCCTTCAATTATATTCCTTAATATGATAGTAGATATGGTAGCACCACCAGAACACCTCACAAATAAAAATACTAATTGGCTGAGGCACAAAAAATATATAAGTTCACACACTGAGGTAAGCACTCCTTTCAAAACTGAGAAAGAAATCGACATAGCAATTGAAGCTCCTATAATTTCCACCCCTGATACCAGGATTAAAATAAATAAATCAATAACACCTTTAATGATAGAATATCTTATCAAAGAAAAGATAAGATAAGGAGAGTTTGGCAATTCTACAGATTACCCAGCTTAAAAAACAGATTAACGATTGTTCAAAAAAGTTAAAAAACACTCTAGCTAACAATAAAGAAAAGTGCTTACAAACCTATCTTCAGAATCTTACAACAACAAATGGGAAAGATTCATGGAGAAATGCCAATCAGATTGGCAAATGGTACGTGGGCTGAAGGGACTCGGAGAAAGGTGATGCGTTTGCGCTACATTTAAAAAATGTGTTTACATCTAATGCACCCATAATAAACGGTAATAGCAGTATGTAATACAAACCACCAGCTACAGTATCACACAACTCTATTCGCTTTACTTTAAAACTGTTAAACAAAATAGTTACTGCACTAAATACAAAAAAATTGCCTGGACCAGATCTCCAGATGCCAATCAAGCATCTAATGCATATCATGAGAATGGAATAATGCGATTAAATTACTTTCCACGCGTTTGGAAGGTATCTGAAATAATTATGATATTGAAACCTGGCAAAGATCCTACAATTGTATCCTCCTATAGACCAATAAGCTTATTATCAATTTTCTCTAAAATCTTAGAAAAACTTCTCTTTCATCTGATGCAATCAATCAGAATTAAATATTAAAAGAATACTACCCATGCAACAATTTGGATTCAGACCTAACCACGGCACCATAGAGCAGGTCCATAGAATTGTTTCTGAAATAAGAAATCCTTCGAGGAAAAATAATACTTAAACAAAAAACCCATGCTGTACTCAAAAGCTACCTTACAGATACAGAGTTCGTAGTAAAACAAAAAAACATTAACTTTTCGAAGTTACGAAATTACTGCCTCAAGGCAGTGTACTTGATCCCCTTCTCTACATATTTTCACTTCAGATCTACCAACAAACGAAAATTTCTAACATCGACGTTTGGAGATGACACAGCAATACTAAACACATATACTAATCCAAGGATAGCAACTTGTAGTCTTCAAGCCAACCTGAATGAAAGAGAGCATTGGCTACGGACATGGAGGATTCAAATTAACGAATTAAAATGCCCATATGTGACTTTTACATTAAGGCAAGAGAACTGTTCCGCCATTCACATTAATGGACAGTCCATTCGACAAAAGACAGAAGTTAATTATCTTGGAGCGTATCTTGACAATTGATTAACATGGGGAAAACACCTATAAATGAAACGTATTCAAGCAAAAATCAAACCTATGTGAACTGGTGTAGTGTACCCAAAACACTACAATGCATTTCAACCTACACTGCCTAACGTCCCAGCGTACCGCACATACAAACGCATGATAACAATGCAAACATGGCACAATCCAAAGCGGCGGATCAAATGACGCTATGTGTAGCGGGCATTTGGTGTGAAGGCCAGAAATGCATTGAACCCAAGAAATATGCTGACCACACGCAATTGCAGACAAATGCATGTGTGCATATGTATTAGGATAAGTATTGAACAATAAGAATTATGCTTAGATGTACAAAATTAGATGTAATATTTTGCTATATAAGGAGCGCTGATTTATTAAATAAAACAGTTCCGTTTTGGACAGAGAACTCAGCAAATCACATTGCTTTTCTTTGCTCGGCGTTCACGCCTCCAAAATATCAGGGATTCATTTCGGCAAACGAAAGTTTGCCACCACAATTGGCTGGGTTACCATACAGCCTTAATAATTAAATATGGCAAATGTCTGTCGACAAAACAAATTGGGTCGTTAGGACTTTCTTATTAACATTTCACATATATCTAGATATCAACCAAGGACACCGCCAGAGATGACAAGCGATCTAACTGGCGAAACGACAATTCTACTACGACCACCACATGGCGATCCTGCCCAACCGAACTGAGGACAACTGAAGAGTTTGACACCGCTTTTAAAAATCTGTTGGTTTTAGCGAGGACATCACATGCAATTTCTGCCGCATTTGTATGAATGAAGCTACACTCTCACGCCCACCTCAAAAAACCGTTATAAGACAACGTAAATTGACCATAGACCTTTGCAGGCCAATCGAAAATGCAGTGCAGTCTCGAAAAAATGAATAATTGTGAGCGTTTACCGAACCGAACAAATTTACGTGTCAATTTTAATAACAGAAGCTCCGAAGTGAAGGAGCGACAGGAGAAGTTCCTAACCGTAAAATATGGTTCCCATCAGATGAGTTTAATACGAAAGCGACTGGCTTTGGAGATGTGGCTGTACGATGAAGTGCAGAAACTCTTTGATATCAGTGATCTTCTGGACGGTGCTAAAACACTGTAATCATTTAAAACTACTTTTGTATTTAATATAATAAAAATATATATATCTTTGACTTTAGTTGTATATGTTCATAAAATAAAATAATAATATCAAAGGAAATGTTTATGATTTCAAATTCACATAATTTTATCTTTAGAAACATTTTAAGCAAACAATTTCATATATTTTTTTTTATATTTTATAATGTTAACTTCTAAGCTTGATTGCGAAAGCATTTTAATTTTAATTAACAGAAAGAACAAAATGAACATATGCAAATCTCAAAAAAAAAAAAAGTTATACATTAAAAGTTCTACAACAAAAGGAATCTTATATAATTAGCTGCAAAATGTTGCAAAAACAACTAACCAACAAACATTTCGAATTAATTTATATGGTCAAAAATGTACAGTTGCCACTAAACATTAGTATCACTTTTACAATGAGAAAAGTACCATTTTGATTTTGACAGACTATAAAACAAATAAAAATTCTAAAATAAATTCGAATGTAGACGGGCAATCAGCGCAGAATTAAACTCCAGCATACTCAAGAATATGATACCAATGAATATTCATGAAAGACGCTAATAATTGCAAGGGGCATGTCTAAAGAAGAAAAGTTAAGAGAGGAAACAGAGAACTGTATATCTCAGCAGAAGTCTGATCAACTTCAAATTTGGGATTGCACATCTATGGTATAAATGACGTTAATATTATAGGAAATCAAAGAATTTAAAATGGCAAAATAAATAAAAGAAAGTGCACGAGAAAAATTGAGAGTAATGAAATCCACGTGGATGTAGCGATAATTCGGCGAATCAAGATTCGAACCAGAAGAAGCTATCATCAAATATGAATAAAAAAAAAATAAAGTGAGAATTCAGCGAAACTAGATTCGATACTGAAAAAACTGATAAGAAGGAGGAATAAAGAATATACAAAGCATGCAGGAATCAATGATAAATCAGCGAGACTAGACTCGATTCTGATGAAATTGATAGCCACAACGAAAAAAGAAGACATAATGAATAAGCTATAGCACACAATGATGAAATATTTAAAATATATGCCAACGAAGAATTTAAAGAAATGAATGCGCAAATAAAAATAAAGAACCTAATTCCTCGAGTTAAAAATGAAATATGCCGCCCCAGAGAGAGTATTAAACGAATTAAATGAATATAAACTGATAGATGAGTATCATAATGCAACACATGGAGGTCATTTAATAATTAGAAAAGCCCTAATAGAAAATTTGTTAATTAATAAAAAAATAATAAGAAAAGAAACATATGACAAAAATACAAATAATATAGAATATAAAATAGGAGATATAGTACTCTTAAGAAATAATTGTAGACATAAAGGAGACAGTCCTTATGATGGTCCATATAAAATTGTAAATCGCAATGGAGTAAACTCCACAATTATTATTAAGAACAAAGAAAAAATTGTACACAATAATAATATAAAAAAATACTTATCATAGGTAAAACCGTAAACTTGTAAAATAAATTTAAAAAAAAATTTTTTTCAAAAAAAAAAATTTTTTTTCTAAGAACGGTAGAGGTGTAGTGTACCCAAAACACTACAATGCATTTCAACCTACACTGCCTAACGTCCCAGCGTACCACACATACAAACGCATGATAACAATGCAAACATGGCACAATCCAAAGCGGCGGATCAAATGACGCTATGTGTAGCGGGCATTTGGTGTGAAGGCCAGAAATGCATTGAACCCAAGAAATATGCTGACCACACGCAATTGCAGACAAATGCATGTGTGCAGCATATGGGTTAATATTTAAAATATGTATTAGGATAAGTATTGAACAATAAGAATTATGCTTAGATGTACAAAATTAGATGTAATATTTTGCTATATAAGGAGCGCTGATTTATTAAATAAAACAGTTCCGTTTTGGACAGAGAACTCAGCAAATCACATTGCTTTTCTTTGCTCGGCGTTCACGCCTCCAAAATATCAGGGATTCATTTCGGCAAACGAAAGTTTGACACCACAATTGGCTGGGTTACCATACAGCCTTAATAATTAAATATGGCAAATGTCTGTCGACAAAACAAATGGGTCGTTAGGACTTTCTTATTAACATTTCACATATATCTAGATATCAACCAAGGACACCGCCAGAGATGACAAGCGATCTAACTGGCGAAACGACAATTCTACGACGACCACCACACTGGTTTATTGGTAAATATTCAAAATTATCATTGGGAAATAAAATTCTTCTTTTCTGTATAACCATTAAGCCAAGATGGAACTATGGGATACAGTTGTGGGGGTACAACAGAGAAAACTATCTGCAAAGCGCCTTGGTACGTCAAAAATGCAAACATTCATAAAGATCTGGAAATAAACACAGTTAAAGAAGATATTTTAAAATTGTGCACAAACTACGCTAAGAGATTACGATCGCAACCCAATAAACTGGCAACTCATCTATTTCGGAGAAAGTATACCAAAAGGTTAAAAAAGACAACTGATATTGGAGTATTCTGAACGAAAGAAAGAGATTTTTTGCTTTTTTCTTCTTCCCCGAGGGCGGATTGATATTGAAGCTACCTAAGTAGGAAAAAAACATTTTTTTTTTCAAAAACCATTTATTTCTCAACATAATCTCCTTTTACTTCGACACACTTAGTAAGACGATATTACAACTTTTTTATACCATCTGAATAATACGATTTCGGGAACCCCTCAAAATACGCGTTAGTTTCGGTAATCACTTCTTCGTTTGAGATGAATCTTTTTCCTGCGAGCCATTTTTTCAAGTTTGGAAACAGGAAAAAGTCACTAGGAGCTAAATCTGGACTATAAGGTGGATAATTAACCAATTCGAAGTGTATTTCACGTAATTTTAATATCGTATCTAATGCTGTTTGAACCGGTGCGTTGTCTTGAAGAAAGAGCATTTTTTTCCTCTTTAAGTGTGGCCGTTTTTCCTTGATTGCATCAATCAATTGATCCAATAATGCACGATAATACTTTCCTGTGATTGTGGATCCTTTTTCAAGATAATCGATGAGCAATATTCCGTGTGCATCCCAAAATACAGTGGCCATAACTTTGCCAGCCGATTTCACTGCCTTCGCCTTCTTCGGAGCACTTCCACCAGCTTCCACCCATTTCGATTGATTTTTGGTTTCAGGTGTGTAGTGGTGGATCCACGTTTCATCAACAGCTATTAATCGACGCTAAAAATCAACAGGATTACGCTTTATCATGTCCAAACACCGCTGTGAAGTGGTCTGTCGAACTCGTTTTTTTCGACTCTGAGAACGCGGCACCCATCTCGCCGATAGCTTTTTCATATGCAAATGTTCATGCAAAATGTTGAACACACGTTCATATGATATGTTTACCATTTCAACAATCTCACGCAACCTGACTCGGCGATCATTCATAACGATATCGAGGATTTTCTTGATATTTTCTTCAGTAACCACCTCTTTTGGCCTTCCTGTTGATGGTATTGTTGCATTGCTTGTTCGGCCGCGTTTAAATTCAACAATCCATGTAATCTGACGGAGCAGACTCACCGTAATGTTTATCGGGCTTTTCTTTTGTCTCTTTCGCCATTTTCCCTTTCAAATAATAGTGTTTAATCACTGCACGAAATTCGCTTTTTTCATTTTTCAAGAAACACAAAAATTGCTTACTTCAAACGACTACAACAAATAAACTTATCGATGAATTTGGGTGAAATTTTGACAGCTGACATTTGACAGATCGCAATTTAAAAAAAAAATTTTTGTGCTGCCATCTAGCGCTAGGTAGCTTCAATATAATCCGCCCTCGTATATAGTAAAATTTAACTTAAAATATATAAAATAATGTAAATATGAAATAATCTTAAATATTCTGAAGATTGACAAAGAATATCTTGCATGGTAATTTTAAGATTATATTATAGTAATTTTAAGATGAGCTTACTTATTGTAATTTTTCAAAAAGGAAAGATGCTATAAATAAATATAAATTTTAAAAAATAAATAAATTTGTAAATTGATTCTGAAGGGTCGTGCGTCGTAATAATACAAGCGGTTTCAACTGGTTGTCGCGACAGGGTATCGGCCACCACATTTAATTATTTATCTCAAACGAGTGTTGTTGAAGCTTAAGCTAGCGAGTGTTGTTGAAGCTTAAGCTGGTCGCTCTCCACACTTTTCTTGATTGACTCCAACGTCCTGCTCAAATGGGTATATCCGTTAATTAATAACTCGGGTTCTTTGGATTAATTTAACCAATTTGTAGTTTTTATTTAACTTATAAACTGACTTCATATACAATTTGTGAATCATATAAAAAAACTTGCTCTGTGACAAACAAAAAACAAATGTCTTATCATTTAAAACAAGAACTGTAGGAACAGAAAAGTGGTTGTTGCTGCTGTTAAAATTAGACTCCTCGGTGTTATTGTCACAAATCGTGTTGTCGCTCTGATTATCCAGACACTCCACCAAAGACCGCTCGTTCACAGCGAATTACTTGTAGCCGCTGCCGTTCCGGAGCGGCAAATTGACTATCGCGTTATCCCGCGCCAAAAAACCAAACATATAAAGATGGCTTCCGCACTGATGCATTATGCACCTGCACCAACCGCTTCCCTGCATTCCACCATGCAGCACGGGATTTCACAACCGTACCAAACGATGTAACACAGAGAGAGGCCGACAACATGGCAGTACAGGTACCAGGCGGAAGACATCTGAGTACTAGGATTCACCGTGAATATGCCGCCCCCTTGCATTATTGCAAGAGAAAGACATATCCAGGACGAAATCCGTTCGTACTCCTCAGCAATGGAGGGTGGTGTGGTGCCTATCCCCACAGACAATGCAGGAGGGCTACAATCAGGTGGCCGTGAAGATTTTTATGCCCAGGCACACATATACAGCCGTCGGGCGACTACCTGGCCCCGGCAATCAAGAAGGCGCAGCGCTAAGGAGCTTGAGCACCCGTCAGTACGGTAGCCCATATGGCGGCACAATGTGCAGATCATCTAAGGTCGAGGTGCTGGCAGGACCGGTCGCCTCATTGTTCGGCGGGAAGGGGGATGGCTTCTTCCCTCCCTGATTACCATTTGGTGGCACTAGAGCCGTGCAGCCAGCTAGTGGTGTCGGTAGATGGGTGAAGCACGACTGGAGGTCGTTGGCCGAGCCAGTCGAGTCGACATGACGGCATGTGATGCATTTGCAACCCCGCTGGATGGCTTCCAGGAGCGTGTTTTGACCGACAGCGTGGGGCTCATTGAGTCTCCTGTTTTGTTTGGAGACGGCTTTCCATTTTCAGTGGGAAATGCGGTCCAGTATTTAAACAGGAAGTTGAGGCTATGGTGACCCCGATGTTTCGATTGTCCCGACATCTGTTGAAAAACAAAAAAAAGGATTGGCACGGGAAATGTGTGGTGTTAATAGAAATGGAAAAAATAATTATTAAAAAAAATTATAAAAGAAACATTACATCCCTCCGCTGGAATGAGGGGTTCTTCTGCTGACAGGATCACCATCTTTGTGATATGTCGGGGTAGCAACCGGATCGCATCTATAACCCGCATTTTTGCTTCAGGAGCCGGTTACGTATCGGTTACCGTGCCCAGACTGCAGTTCTGAGGTGATAGGCTGTCTTCCCGCACGAACACTACATCACCCACCTTATCATTGAATTGGTATGCCACTTATTCCGCCGTTGACACTCGAAGAGATATTTGTTTTTCCACCGGGCGCTGAATTTTTGGTCCAACGCCCTCAACTTCTTCCAACGGTTTAAAATCGAATGAGAACGCGTGGCTTGTGGAGGTTTGGCTGGTGCCTAAAGTGGTCGAGCTTCCCAGACATTGTCAGGCGTCAGCGCTTAGAGATCCGTGGGGGTTAAAATTCTACTTGTCCTGACTATGAAAATTACCTACTAGGGTTTGGTCACGTGTCCAACAACTCAACAACTTTTGGCACACACAAAGTTCCGACCATTGCCCGAATGCAGCTTTAGAGATTTTGTGCCGAAGCAGACAAAGATGCCGACGTACCCTTTCGTCACATGGCATGCCCGCCCTTTATAGTACTTGATGTATAACGGCCCCGCGATGTCGACCCCCGTATGAGTACAATGACGAGAACACGTCGTATGTTCAGCCGGAAGAGCTGCCATGATCTTCTGTTGTTGGAGCTTCTTCAGTTGGGTGCACGTCTTAGACTGGAGAATCGTTCTTTAAATGAGCATTTTCGCTTTCGGAATCGAATATTGGGTCCGGATTAGCTGCAACATTAATTAATCCCCTGTATAGGAACACTTTAAGGATGCACTTCACCACTAGGTGAGTAAAGTGACCGTAGTAGGCCAGAATGATAGGGTGTCTCTCTCAAAATGGAAAATGCGTAGTTAAGGCGAACCAGTCATTTACGCGCAGAGTACCGTCAGAATGCACGAATGGATGCATAGCAAAAATTGAACTGGAGCTGGCTCCCGTGCCGCAATTGCCCGGTACTTCTTTGGTACTTCTTTGATGCGATAGCACAATGAGACATTTGGTCTTTCTACGATTTCTCCCCGAGTCCCCCTTGTCAAGAGTCGTATCTCGATGTGTCATTAAAAAGTAACGCATAAAGCGGCTCGCAAAACTTAGCACCCGGAGGGCTCTAGACAATGAAGAAAAACTTAACATTGGGGCACCCTCTGAAGCCACATATACCCCATGACATTTTACAGGAATGTCGGTTTCTAAGAAGTTCCCTTCCACCGGAAGAGGCCACCGTCCTTGCTCTTGCTGCATCCAGGCCGGGCCTTCCCACCAGAGCTTGTTGTGAGTTGTACTTCAGGTGATACACCAGGGCTAACCAAATCTGCTGGATTATCTTCCGAGCGGACATGACGACAGTGGTTCGCCCCCAACTTGCTGGTATTGGTATTGACTGGATTCGAAACGAAGACGCCGGCCGATACAATTGCAGAGTCGGTCCAATAAAAAATGTTTTCATCTGAAAAGTTCACCAGAGGTTTAAGAGGCAAAATCAATTCTACAGAAAGTGTCAGCCCATATAGTTCTAAACGTGGTAGAGATATAGTTTTCAACGGGGCCACCCGTGATTTTGCCACTAGCAAATCTGTAGGGATGGAATTTTCTCCTTTACACCGAACGTAAAGGGTTGCAGCGTTACTGCGATAGAAAATATTTCTACCTTATTAAAGTGGTGGGAGTAAATTGCTCGTCCCAACCTATTTGATCCAACCATATTTGTTGCATCAAGACCTTCGCGGTGTATTGTGAGTTAAATCCAATCTACCTGTGTGTAGTTGACTCACATTACGGGCTCCTAATAGATACTAAACATCTGATGTAGTTAGCGAGTAAGCAATGGTATAAAAATTAAAAACTTTCGCACATGGTTTTAGGTTTCGATAATTCTTATTATCATAATCATGTAAACTTTGAGAGTATCACAAATCCGCTTTAGATTTGACAATGGCTACGGGCAATGGCCTACAAAATGCACTATTGGCATATTACGAGGGCAGTTCGAAATATTCTTAGCCTAGCAATGAAAAACAAGAGCTAGATTTTTAAAATTTTTTTATTCTTCAACATAATCTCCTGAAACTTCAATACACTTAGTCCAACGTTTTTCTAACAATTCTACCCCTTGATTAAAATAATTTTCCGGAAGCTCCTCAAAATAATCGTTTACAGCTGCCATTCCATCTTCATTGTAGGTAAAACTTTTGCCAGCAAGGAATTTTTTTAGATTTGGAAACAGGTAGAACTCAGAGACAAACAACGATGAGCGAGCTTTGGGGGCGTTCGAGAGAAAGATTCTTCGAAGGATCTATGGTTCTATATGCGTTTACGGAGAGTATCGAATCAGATGGAACAACGAGCTGTATGAGCTGTACGCCGACATTGATATAGTTCAGCGCATTAAAACACAGCGGCTGCGCTGACTGGGACATGTTGTGCGGAAAAAGTGTTTGAATCGATGCCACCGGGTGGCGGACGCAGGAGGGGGAGACCACCACTACTTTGGAAGGACCAAGTTCAAGAGGACCTGGCTGCACTTGGTGTTTCCAACTGGCGCCAGCGTGCGCGAAGCAGGGACGACTGGCGAAGACTAATAATACGGCAATGATGAGAAATGGTTGTACGCCAATTATGATGATGATGATGAATCTCCCGACACAGAGATCTCTGATTAAGAATTTAAAACGGTCACCTTCGGGGCAAATTGCGCTCATTTCCTAGCTATAAGGACAGTTTTGCAATTGGTAGATGACGTGGGGAGTAGGTTCCTGTTGGCTTCTCAAGAGCTGCGCGGTTCGATGTACGTAGATGACGCTCTAGTTGGTACACATGGCATTGCTACAGCCATCCGCACTAGGGATGAGGTGATTGAAAGTTGGATTCAGCTGTGTTCTCAATGCGGAACTGGGTTGCAAGCTGTAGAGACATTTTATCCGATCTACCTCCAAGGTATTTGCTTAGGGAAGAATTTTCTCAAGTTCGAGGAGACAGGCCCGAGGGACTAGTTTTATTTCCACGTGGCAGCTTTCCCATTCATTGCTGCATTCATCAAACGTAAGGTACTGTCTCTATCGCCGCTCAACTTTTCGACCCAGCGGGGTGGTTGGCTCCTATTGTCATCACCTGTTGGGGCGTGTCCTCATATGTTAGCCGATCTTACCGGATGCATCAACATGTTGTCTGTTGAAGGCGCTGACAAGCTGCCCAAACTGCTATTTAGCTGATGTTCGCTGCAGGCCCTTATAAGCTGCTGGAACTAGTTCTCCTAAAGGCGCTCGTAGCTCTTATCCACTTCACTCGCTTAAGAGTTCAAAATAACAACTTGTGAATGATTAATTAAAATCATATACTTTATGTACTATTTACAGTTCTTATTACTTTTTAGATAAGTCACTTGTTTAATCATATACGAGGGCTATTCGAAATGTTCTTAGCCTGACATATAGATGGCGGTATAAACAGCAAAAAGCTTTCTACATAGAAGCCTTGTTAAGGACATTTAACGATAATAACGAGGAGTTGTTACCTTTTAAGGAGTGTTGTGGTGACAAGGAGTACTTTGCCAAGGATTATCCTTTATATATCAACGGTTTAACAAGGGACTGGTTGACCAAGTTCAGATTGGATCTAGTTCGCCAGAGGACAAGGCTCAAGACAACTTAAGGTCTTTACAAACGGAAGTACAGTTATTTACAGAAAAACTGTATGAACAATGGGAAGCGGCAACGAGCAAAAGTGAAGCCCAGGTGCTCTGGAGATTAGCGAGGGACAGTGAGAACTTGCCAACTTTGGAAGCAGCAGACCAAGCATTAGCGACTATTCAGAGTCGTACGGAGGAGATATTTTTTCAAGTTTTCAAGGATACAGAAGAGGCGAATACAGAATTTCTCGAGAATAAAACTAAAGAACTTTCTAGGCAACTCCGAGAGACCGAGGAAGCCGCATCATATTTGGAGAGGGAAAATCTAGAGCTTAAGAGAATCGGGGCAACTACTAAGCCAGCAAGAGGAAGATCGGCATCAACCTCTCAAATACATACGCAGACAGTACTAGCTTTGCCACTAGAAGTTCGCTGGCCGGAATATTTAACTCCGGAAGGGATAGGTCGGGTGGTAAAGCCCAGATTAGTATTAAGTGAAGAGAGGGAAGCGGAATTTTTGTTTGACGCATCTGAAATCGGTGTCGAACCTTTTTCGCCGAGAAGGCCGGTACAAAGTAAAAACAAGAAATATCTGCCGAAGGAATCAGTACCAGTAACTGTGCAGCAAAGCTCCAATACTGTGGACAGTTTTTCGCCTATGCGAGCGAGCGTGCGAAGACTAATTAGTTTGAGTCCATCATTGGTCAAATACCTCTCAGATTCGGGAGAAGAGAATCTGGAAACCCCCACAGAGATTAACGCTAACTTTTTATCAGAATTTAAGCAAGCACGTAGGAGTAAAATGGGCATTCTGGAAGTAGCTCATGCGGTGGAGAAGCTGGTGCCCATGTTCTCAGAAGTCGAGTTGTATGATCTGAGAACTGAGATACGGCGCTTTAAAGAAGGTTGTGAGTTATCGCAACAGAGTCTTCCGGAAGCAGCAGGGGAACACTTAATAAAGTGTATTAGGCAAAGAACCACAGGTAATGCGTTTCATTTACTAGCGCATAGCTCAGTTAGCACCGTGCCGGAGTTATACGCACTTTTAGATCGGACATATTTAAAACAAAAGTCGTACGACTGTCTTGTACGGGAAATACAGGAATCAACTCAGAAACCAGGGGAGGAATTGAGAGCCTGGGGACGAAGGCTCCAGTCTCTGGGGAACGCTGCTGAGACAGAAGCCAACAGGCAGTTTCCAGGAAACATTGCAGCATACAAGGCTCAAGTAGAACGAGCTATGATTTCAGCCAGCGACGAGGCGCCCGGCTCCACCCTTAAGGGACAGCAGGGGTAGTAGTCCCCGAGTTAATTCAACGGAAGGGATTAACCAAGGATGAAATGCTTTCAACACGGAGTGGTCAGCAGCGACCAAATTGGAATTCTAGAAGTGAACAAAGAATAGGCAACACCCAACAGGGGTTGAAATGCTTCTCATGTGGACGAATGGGACATCGGTCAGCGGAATGCAGGGATATACAGTTCCAACAAAGGAACCAGGGAAACTTCCAGCGACCCAGTCGAGGCCAGTAGACTGGAAAGCCAAAAGAAAGGAAGTAACAGTTAGGCCGGAGGTACGTATGACTGGAAATATAGGAATTACAGTCCAGGGGAAGGAGGAGCAAGCGGCTCTCCAATACCACGTACCGAGAAATGTAGGAACAATGGTTCAAGATACGGAGGAACAGGAGTCTCTCCTGGAAAAAATTTTTGATTGCGTGTTGATTTGGGTAACGGTGATGATTCTAGTAATTAGATTAAATTTTAATAAGGTTAGAGAGTATAGTCCAATCGCCGCGTACGTGGTACGAGGATGTATAGTTAAGATATTCAAGGTAATTTTGAGGGAGTATCGGATTGTAAGGGATAACTGTGGTGCATGGAGAAAACAATTTGAAGAGTCAGGAAGTAGATACGCTTCCATTTTGGAATCAAAGAGGCGTTATTTCGCTGTGAGCAAGATATGTGATACTTTTATCGAGATACCCTGCAAGGAGGCTCCTAGTGGAAAGCTAGTGCTTTTGGTAGACTCAGGGGCGGACACCAGCCTCGTAAAATCTAGTTTTTTACGGAAAGGACTGGTTGTTAACCCAAAGGATGTAAGAACGCTTAATGGAGCGTTCGGAGGATGCATCAGGACACTGGGGTCGCTCAGAATAGGGCACAGTGAAGTTAAGGGCATGAGTTTTAGAGTCCACGCAGTGGAATTGGATAGGGAAGGTATCCCGGCCGATGGGATAATTGGCCGCGATAATCTCTGGGGCCGCACCATCCTGGATGCGCTAGAAAAGCGGTTATCATTTTATGATGATAATAAGAATAGAATCCTTACTCTTCCATTAAAGTCATGGCAGGAAGGAACCGTTTATAGGGTTAAGAATTGTATGGAGGTAGTCAATGCAAGGTCAACTAGAGTAGTTGCTATGCGTGTAAATGCGAGACTTAGGACTGTTGTTTTGCACAAGCAGCAGCTAGCGGAGGGCGTATATTAGGGAGAAACCATAACGCACGTTGACAAGGGTAAGGTGTACGCAACGCATCAGAAAAGGACTACCTGATGGATGAAGATTTTAGGCCTAAGTTCACTAGTTTTGATAATTTTAAGGAACCGAATTATAGATCGGTAAATCAGAATAAGCAGGTAGATATAAGGACAAGAATGGAGAGAGTGCTAGAAGTTACTGAAGTTAGACCCAAGCGTAAATTTAGAAGAGAAGGCATCGATAGAAGCCATTTGTACGTCATTCCATGACATATATTTGCTGGAAGGAGATCAGCTAACGTATACACAAGAGGTAGAGCATGAAATACCTACTAGAGTGGATCAACCACCAATTAACCAGAAATAGTACAGATTGCCACAAGCCCACAAAGATAAGGTAAATGGGCAAGTGGAAGGAATGTTAAAGGATAACATAATTTCACCAAGTATCTCGCCTTGGAACTCACCAATAATTTTGGTACCAAAGAAGGGAGGTGCTCAAGGTCGGAAGAAGTGGAGAATGGTCGTCGATTTTAGGAAATTGAACGACGCCACTATCAAGCAAGTGTTCCCAATTCCAAGGATAGAAGAGATTCTGGATCAATCGGGGCATAGTAGATATTTTTCTACACTTGATTTAGCGAGTGGCTACCACCAAGTTCTGGTGGATACCCAAGATAAGCAGAAAACCGCGGTCAGCACCTGTTTAGGGCATTATGAGTTCAATAGAATGCCGTTTGGATTAACAGGAGCACCGGCTACCTTCCAACGGTTGATGAACCATGTGCTAACAGGCTTGCAAGGGTTACATTGTTTTGTATATCTGGATGATATTGTAATTTATGGAAATTACGAGAACACAATTTGAAATTGAACACGGAGAAGTGTCAATTTTTGCGAAGAGAGGTGGTTTATTTAGGCCATCGTTGCTCAGAAGCAGGAGCACTGCCTGAAGGTGGAATGCGTTAAACATTTAGCGATTCTGAGAAAAAGAAAGGAAGTGCAAGCATTCCTAGGACTAGTGAACGATTATAGAAAGTTCGTAGAAGGACTATCCGGAATTGCTTTGCCGATTAATAAGTTGCTACGAAAGGAAGCGAAGTTCGCGTGGACAGAGAGCTGTCAGCAAACATTCGAGAGGCTAAAGGAAATAATTAGCTCGCCACCGATTTTGGCGTCCCGGACTTTGAGCAAACTTTTTTGTTGCCCACTGATGCTAGCAATGAAGCATTAGGAGCAGTATTGTCACAAGGGGAAGTCGGTAATGACCGCCCAATAGCATTCGCAAGCAGGGCGCTTAGCGATACGGAGAAAAGATACTCCACAATAGAAAAGGAATTTCTAGCCATAATATGGGCTACGAAGAATTTTAGGGCATATCTGTTAGGACGCCCATTTAAAATATATTCTGAAAGACCAAACGTCTAGGATAGCCAGGTTCAGACACAAGTTGTCTGAGTATGATTTTGAAATCATATACAAACCTGGGAAAAAGAATCTGAATGCGGATGCACTCAGCAGAGTACCGCAGGCACAGAAGGTATCAGTAGTGCAAACGATGGTCAAAGTACAGTCAGATAAGGAGAAGGCCGAGAGAATGCAAGGAGATAAAATTTATGCTACAAGAGATGTTAGCAATGCGGGTTTCGATGCCAATGAACAAACAGCCAGTAATGTGGAATGGTTCGAGGATAAAAAATATATCCAGGCTGTGTTAAAGGGTTTTCATGATTCACACCTAGGTGGACACCAGGGATTCTGGAAAACCCATGACAGAATTAGGCGAGTTTACGGATGGAAAGGTATGCTCAGAGACATAAAAAAGTATGTAAAGAGTTGCCCAAAGTGCCAGGCCATCAAAAGTTCGAGGCTAACAAAGATGCAAATGGTGTTAACTGACCAATTCCAATTTTGTATCGAAATTATTCTCAGTAACTTGTAAAATGCTGGGAATTAGGAAATTGTACATAGCACCATATCATCCACAGGCGAATGGCTCATTGGAACGTAGTCATCGACCTCTGGCAGAGTACTTTCGCATTTTTGCCAAAGAAGACGGCTCGAATCGGGATCATGGTTAACCACTGCAATGCATGTACACAATAATATGGTACATGTATCAACGAAGCAAACTCGGTTTAGGACGCTCTACGGGTTTGATTTCAACATGCCAGCAAATCTGAAGTGCAAATGTGCGCCAGTGTACAATGCTGATGACCCGAATAAAGTGCAAAAGTATCAGCTACAGCGAGCGCACGAATTGGTTAGAGAAAACCAGGATTGTGCTAAACGAAAAGCCAGGGAAGCTTATAACAAGGTATTAAACCCGGTAGTTTTTAAAGTGGGTGACCAGGTACTAATGAAGAATCAGGCTAGGAGAAACAAATTCTCACCTGTGTGGATAGGTCCGTATGTAATAGCAGAGATCCGAAGCCCAGTTACAACAGTCGAAAAATTAAGGGAAAAAATAAAAAGCTACAAAATAATTTATTGAAATTATTCCACATTAGACCGCACAACTAAAGACATGTGTTAACAGTGTTTTACAAGTGTAAAGACAATAATAACAACGTAAACATGTACGTGTGTATATCAAATAACACACACAGCTCCGAATTTTCAAGTCAAGGCTAGTAGAAGTGTGCCACTTAAAATCGGGCAAGTATAATTGACGTGAGAAAAATTTGCTTATTAGGCACTATTGTCGAATGAAGACAGCAAGGAAAAATATTTTTTAAATATTAAATAATAAAAAGGGGGTTCATTGGACACATCTTAAAAAATAATATTAAAAGACAGTCGTGGGTAAGTAATTTAAACTGAACATAGAATATATACACACATATATACGGCTGTTAGTGAAGTGTAATATGATGCGTAAGTAATAGCGCCGGCACCGTTGGTGAAGTAAGTATATAAGTATATATGTGTAGAATATACGGAATGAATGTACGAACGTATATTTAAAGAAGTAAGTATTCTAGTTATGAGGAATGGGTATGTACGTATATATATTTTTGCAGATATTTACATACTGAAGCAATCTACATATTAATATACATAGATTTTTTCGGTTTATCACGTTGGAAATTATCGTATGGGGAATTGTAATGTATGTACTCGTATATATATATTGAATTAGAACAATATATTTAGCTTACCATTACAAATTAAGTAATAACGTTGTTAATTAATTATAGTATGCCTTGAATGTATGTATGTATTCATGTAAGAACAGGTTACATGATGTAGGGAAATACACTTATTAATGGATACATACAGGGCTAGTAGTAAAATTTAAATATATATGATAATTAGATGCAATGAAAAATTTAGTCATGCAATGGAAAATGTTTTCACATAAACGGGTTTATCTTAAATATTCTGGTTTATGTCAGAAAAATTAAAAAAGATATATAAAAAGAAAAATGATATGAATTATCTAAAAAATAGAAAAAATAAATAATGGATTTATCTTTTATATACTCGCTTATGTAAGATGGGCAACAAGTTGTGCCCAGATTTGATGTAAACATTTTTGTTTTTTGGGCGGCATGTAATTCGATATAGTAAATAATTGTTATGTATGAATCAAATTATTATAAAATGTATATTCATTGAGAAGAATTTAAATTTTGAATGCCGCTAACAATTTAAAGAAAATTGTATCATAATTAATTAATAATATTTGTAAAGAAAACTGTTTTTATTTCTTATTTATAGTTTGGTTATTAAGACGTATTAAATATACGCTATATAAATTTAAATAATACATAAAATTTACTATTTTCGTTAGCAAGAATATTAAAAATGAAATAAATGTAATAGCCAGTAAGAATAATTAAAACTCGGCAAGTCCAATACATGTATAAAAGTATAGTTTTTAGGTATTCAGGCGTTGGTGAACAGACAAGGACATCTGGATGGTTCAATTTTGTGCAGCATGAACCGGGAAGGGACTTCCTGCAGCGCCAAAGGCATAGTAGGAGGTTAACCAACATCCAGGAGACCCATAGATGAAATGCAAAAGCAGCGAACAAAAATCTGACTGAATAAGAAGAAGTGAGAAGACGTGGAAATTTGCAACGATGGTGTCCAGAGATAATTTTTGTTGGAAGAAAATTAAAACGAAATTAGTGAGAATTCATTTTTATATGAAAGAGTGAAAGAGCTTCCAACTTCCCATGTGCGAGATGACTACGATTTAAGCTTATAAAAAAAATGGAGATGGTATCGGCTGAATACAATAGTCTCTATCTGACAAGTAAAAGTCTAATAATACTTGAGTTTTATTGCATCACTGACGAAATGGCATGAAAAACACTAACATGTACGTTGTCCGGATAAAAAAATCCAACGTGTCTGCCATTATTACATATGTCAGTATTGTATATTGTATTATTGTCTAGAAAGAAGAAGAGGTAATTTTAGCCAAAACCCGAGGTTACTCCGTAATTTTACCGAGAAACGGCTACAACAACAATAACAGCCACAACTACCATCGTTCAATTAGCTTCGCAGAATAATCTACTGGCGCGAAAAATCGTTTTAACCACGAAAAGATCGAGCATAACATAGCCAAGCTTTATCGGCTAAACTTCGTAACGATTTCTCCAATGAGAAAATATCCATTGTCACTGACTAAGCGAATATCGAATATTTATTTTGACTTCGTCAGAAGCGCATCTAGTCGCGCAAGCTTGCATCATCTTTTTACGTACCGGTCCAGAAAGAAGGGAGGGGTGTGCAGAGTTCATCGAAGGACTTCACTTTGACAACGACGGTCGTCAACTGGACTAGCAGGTAGCAGAGGGCGCAGTATAATATAATGTTTTAGGTATAGAATAGTATTGTGTTATTGTTTAGATATTTGTATATACGCCAATGAGAAAAGAGTCAATTAAAGACCAAATTATAAAAAGGGGAATATAAAAAAAATGATAGATAAAAATAAGAAAACAACAAAAACAAAGTAAAGAAAAAAAAACTAAAAAAGAAAATAAAAGCTAGAAAAAAAATAATATGGAAAAGAAAATAATAAAAAAGAAAAAAATAAAAACCATGATAGAACCCAAATAAGACGATTTAAAAAAAAAATAAATAAATAAAAACAAATTTATGTATGTAATATAGAGTTAAATCGAGGCACATAATTGTTTGCAGTGCAAGAAAAATCTTGTAGAGATTTAATGGAAGTTAGTTGCACTAACTTCTTTTAGAAATAGGGGAGGGATGTTGTGAGTTAGAATCAAGCTACCTACGCGTAGTAAGTTCATTAAGAACGCACATATTTTTAGGGTGCAAAAATTGTAAATGAATAGTATTTATGCATTAATTATGATGTCAACTTTTAGGGTGTCACAGTTCCGCAGTCAAGCTGACGAGGGGCATTTAGAATGCACCGACGACACTTTTACTTTCAGTAGGTCAGTTGGCTTGAGCCACTGACACCAAATAACAATTGCGTAACTGGAACACCAGAAAAGTCAAGACGTAGACTGTAATGTTCATTTGTAAATAGTATATAAGAACTAGTATTTTAAGAATAAAGCTCCTTGTTGTTTTAAACCCAAAATAGTGCAGTGCTTATTTAAGAAAGTGGTTTAGTGTTTTCAGCGACGCGCCCAGCGAACCGAGACAGGACATCTCGCCACGAGCAGCAAGGACCCCAACAACTCTCTAACCTTATTAAAACTTAATCTAAGTACTAGAGTCATCACCGTTACCCAAATCAATACGCAATCAAAAAATGTTTACCGGAGACACTCTTGCTCCTCCGTATCTTGAACCATTGTTCTTACATTACTCGGTACGTGGTATTGGAGAGCCTCTTGCTCCTCCTTTTCCTGGACTGTAATTCGTACATTACCAGTCATACGTACCTCCGGCCTAACTGTTACTTCCTTTCTTTTGGCTTTCCAGTCTACTGGCCTCGACTGGGCCGCTGGAAGTTTCCCTGGTTCCTTTGTTGGAACTGTCTATCCCTGCATTCCGCTGTTCGATGTCCCATTCGTCCACATGAGAAGCATTTCAACCCCTGTTAGGTGTTGCCTATCCTTTGTTCACTTCTAGAATTCCAATTTGGTCGCTGCTGACCACGCCGTGTTGAAAGCATTTCATCCTTGGTTAATCCCTTCCGTTGAATTAACTCGGGGACTACTACCCCTGCTGTCCCTTAAGGGTGGAGCCGGGCGCCTCGTCGCTGGCTGAAATCATAGCTCGTTCTACTTGAGCCTTGTATGCTGCAATGTTTCCTGGAAACTGCCTGTTGGCTTCTGTCTCAGCAGCGTTCCCCAGAGACTGGAGCCTTCGTCCCCAGGCTCTCAATTCCTCCCCTGGTTTCTGAGTTGATTCCTGTATTTCCCGTACAAGACAGTCGTACGACTTTTGTTTTAAATATGTCCGATCTAAAAGTGCGTATAACTCCGGCACGGTGCTAACTGAGCTATGCGCTAGTAAATGAAACGCATTACCTGTGGTTCTTTGCCTAATACACTTTATTAAGTGTTCCCCTGCTGCTTCCGGAAGACTCTGTTGCGATAACTCACAACCTTCTTTAAAGCGCCGTATCTCAGTTCTCAGATCATACAACTCGACTTCTGAGAACATGGGCACCAGCTTCTCCACCGCATGAGCTACTTCCAGAATGCCCATTTTACTCCTACGTGCTTGCTTAAATTCTGATAAAAAGCTAGCGTTAATCTCTGTGGGGGTTTCCAGATTCTCTTCTCCCGAATCTGAGAGGTATTTGACCAATGATGGACTCAAACTAATTAGTCTTCGCACGCTCGCTCGCACAGGCGAAAAACTGTCCACAGTATTGGAGCTTTGCTGCACAGTTACTGGTACTGATTCCTTCGGCAGATATTTCTTGTTTTTACTTTGTACCGGACATCTCGGCGAAAAAGGTACGACACCGATTTCAGATGCGTCAAACAAAAATTCCGCTTCCCTCTCTTCACTCAATACTAATCTGGGCTTTACCACCCGACCTATCCCTTCCGGAGTTAAATATTCCGGCCAGCGAACTTCTAGTGGCAAAGCTAGTACTGTCTGCGTATGTATTTGAGAGGTTGATGCCGATCTTACTCTTGCTGGCTTAGTAGTTGCCCCGATTCTCTTGAGCTCCAAATTTTCCTTCTCCAGATGCGATGCGGCTTCCTCTGTTTCCCGGAGTTGCCTAGAAAGTACTCTAGTTTTATTCTCGAGAAATTCCGTCTTCAATTCTTCTGTATCGTCGAAGACTTGGAAAAATTTCTCCTCCGTTCGACCCTGAATAGTCGCTAATGCTTGGTCCGCTGCTTCCAAAGTTGACAAGTTTCCACAGTCCCTCGCTAATCTCCAGTAGTACCTGGGCTTCACACTTGCTCGTTGCAGCTTCCAATTGTTCAAACAATTTTTCTGCGAACAACTTTACCTCCGTCTGTAAAGACCTTAGCTTGTCTTGAGCCTTGTCCTCCTGCGAACTAGGAGTATCTTCCTGTGCTTCCAACTCTTCTAGATCCAATCTGAATTTGGTCAACCAGTCCCGTGTTAAACCGTTGACATGTAACGGATAATCCTTGGCGAAGTACTCCTTGCCGCCACAATAGTCCTTAAAACTTAACAACACCTCGTTGTTATCATTGAATGTCTTCAACAAGGCTTCTAGTTCCGATATGCGCTTACGGTAGTACGCGCTATTTTTTCTCGCCTTATTATCCTTCCTACAGTTCCTGATTTTCCTTTGGATTGCTCACTCTGCCGCTTTTGCTCTTCCAGCAATATTTTCGCTTCTTCTGGTGCTTCCATAGACACATTTAATCCTTACTTTCATCCCAAGACTCCAAAAACCACGTGTTACAGTATCCTAATTTTACAAAATAACTTGAAAATTCCCATAAAATAATCCCATATGACTACCCCAAATTCAATGACTCCTCAAATACACGCATAGCAGTATACCAAATTACAATTTATTCATATTTTCATTTATTTCATTCCACAAAAGTAATACCAGAAAATTTTTACACCCAAAGAAGTATTTTACAGCAGAATTATACGCATATTTATTTCAGTAAAATGCTCTGTTGAGCTGCTTCGCTTTTCCGTGCGAAATATTGGTTCATTATTACTGCGCAAATTGTAGTTTCGGAAATACACAGATTTTGATGCAACAACACGTGTTGTCTGCACCTCTTGAAATATTTTCAGTTAACACCCTATGCTCAAAATGCCAAATATTTAAATCAAATGTTCTATGTTTGTTTTCAAACAGCATAAATTTAGAACATCTGAATTTAAACAATATAAAAACAATTTAAATGTCTCCAATATAGATGACATGGCTTAATAAACAACATAAATGTCCCTCACGACAAAACAAACTCAAATCCCTTACAAAAAAAATCTTCACAGCTAGGATGAACATGCATAGACCGTCCGATCATACTGACTGTTTATGGTTGCCATTCAAAGCTGCGTGCAACAGCGCAAACGCGCCTGTATGTTGCGACTTCTTTGACCAGCGCTACGGCGCCTTCAGGGTCGCAGAAGTATCTACTTAAATTACGGTAATGTACACTCTACTCACCATTATTTTTTTCGATGACTGCCCTTCGTTGACTCGACTGCGGGACTGTAACACCCTAAAAGTTATTATGTAAACATTACACAGATCATATTAACTTAAAATACTTAGACCCTAATTCTTAAATAATTTTTAGCACATGCTAATCCCACAGAGTGTGGTATCTATTAGGAGTCGATGCTATGAGCCAACTACTCGTAGGTAGCTTGGTTCTAACTCACAACAACATCCATCCCACCGTGCGAAAATGAACCTTTGGAGAAACGAGGAGGGCTGTTAACCAAACAGAAATGCCAACTATCCCACATACTTTCAATCGTTAGAGCCGACAGCAACCCACCTCCGTGGAATGAGGCCACACGAATCTGGAAGGAAATTCAAAAGCTCAAACTCCAAATAAAAAACCGATGAAAGTGACCAGATCGCATGCATGCGAATAACTTGGCGCATGATTGGAAAAATTGGCACGCCAACTATCGAAGATTATAACAACAATAAACAACAATCAGCTATCAACAGAGATCACCTACCCACCGGTACCAGAATCCTACGTAGTTATATTTCAGTCATAATTATTATCATAATAGCTTATAAGTTAGACAAATATTTTAAAAACTGTGTTCATAAATGTAAGAATGACGCTACTGGCAACGCTATTACAGCAGTCTCGTATATTAACAATTTAAATAAAAATGTCAAATTTTCTATAGCATAAAAATAAATAAAATTTTTAAAACAAATTTCCTACTTTGATCTTAAATGCATTTAAAATTAAATGCCTTAAAAGACATACTAGCTACACTTAGGAAAAATCCCAGCAGAATACACACAAACAAAACTGTGACAACAAAACTTAGACAAATAGACACATTAAGAGAGGAATTTAATAACATAATAGAGACCGACACTGACAATAAAGATCTAACTGGAATAAAAATTAACTTCGCCAATACTTATTTCACAATAAAAACTATTTTATTGAAACAATTAACCGAAGAGACTGAATCAATAGACAACATGGCATCTTTTAGCATAGAAACGGCATCAAAATCTCTACCCACATTTACGGGCAACTTCAGAGAATTAGATAGTTTCATAATCACCGCTGAGCTGATAAACAAATCACTCAACGAGTCAGGACAGACAGATTTACTAGAGTATATCTACCATGCCAAATTAACTGCCAATGTAAGAACAGCAACAGGAGGTTACACAAAACCAGAAGACTTAAATACACTTACCAATCTACTACAACAGAGGTACAAAGACGCGACAACAATACCACAGCTACAAGCTAGACTAACTAATCTACAACAAAGGAATTCAGGAATTAACTCGAACAACGAAAAAATTCTGACAATAATAGAAACTTTAAACAGACTTAACATATACAATTTAGGAGAGACAGCTACACAAGCAGAAAAGAACGTAATAACAAAAACAAACAACAAGTTAGTATTGGACACTTTCAAGAAAGGACTGAATGAGAATTACAAAGCGACAATTTTTGCTGCAAGACCGAAAGATCTAGCAGAAGCAACAGAATTGGCACTTGAACTTGAGAGCGAACACATCACAGCTGATGCAAGTAAGACATAATTCATTCAACTCACAAGGTACAAGGTCCAATGTCAACGCTCCGCGCAAATATAATTCATTCAACCCTTCTCCACAGTACACAAACAACACACGACAAAATTTCAGCACACGCTATGACAAAAATAACTACAACAACACTAACCATGCAAACAACAGAAACAATAACCGTAGCAATACAAATTACAGTCAAAGAAACAATAACTACAACAACACATATCCCAATATTCAAAATAACAACAACTTCAGACACAACAACAACTACAACTCACAAGGCAGACAGCAGAACAACAACAACAATTATAACTCAAACAGAAACCGCCACGTAAACATGATACACGATGCGGGAAACGAACAAGGCCCAGAATGCATAACCATTCTGGACAGCCAAAATTAAATGTGTACAAAATATCGGATAACCACAAAAATTTCGTCACGCTGACACACAAAGAGCAAAAAATGACATTTTTGATAGACACAGACAGGTGCCGACATCTCATTGTGCAAAATAAGCAACAAATTAGAAAACCATGAATACTTTCCTGACGACAAATGCAAATTAACGGGCATAACAAATGAAGAGGTATATTCTGAAGGTCAAATAGAACTACAATTAGATATTGGAGAAGAATCTTGTAACCACCCTTTCCAATTAGTAAACAAAACATTTCCAATAGAAACAGATGGCATTATATGTAGGGATTTTTTTGAAAAATATATTTGTAAAATCGATTATGAAACGTTTACAATTTCCGCGTACGTAAACAAACAAACAATTATGATACCCATGCACACTAAATCTCATGATACTCAAAAAAATAAAAATACACAGAAATAATACAAGCCTTAAAATTAAACATAAATGAAGATAAAATAATTCTAAATAAAGAATTAAAAGAAGGCATATTTCTAAGCAATCCCATAGCACTCAAAAGTGGTATAACCCACATACAAATTCTAAATACGCCAAACAAAGAGGTAATTTTAGACGGCATACAAACTGACTCACTAAAAAATTATAACATACTAAAGTACAGTACGCAAGATAATTACAATGAAAATAGACTACAGAAAATCATTGAAACCTTAAATTTTAACTGCACAGACGAAATGATAAAAACCCAACTCATAAACATCCTAAGACAATACCAATAAGTTTTTCATCTTGAAGACGAACCACTTTCGACAAACAATTTTTACACACAAAACATAACGACACATGACAACACACCCATTTACATTAAAAACTACAGACTGCCACACACACACACAGAAATTGTGAATGAACAGGTACATAAAATGCTACAGGAGGAAAATGCTACAGGAGGATATCTTCAGTCAGCCCATACAATGCTCCACTCTTTTTGGTTCCTAAAAATAACACTATTGACAAAAAGAAATGGAGACTTGTAGTGGATTTTAGAGAACTGAATGACAAAATAGTAAATGATAAATTCCCGCTAACTCGACTACAAGACATTCTAGACAAGTTAGGCAGAGCAAAATGGTTTTCAACCTTAGATATGACCAGTTCATTTCATCAAATAAAATTAGAAAAACAATCACGACCATTAACAGCTTTTTCCACATCCAATGGACACTACCAATTTAAAAGACTACCTTTCGGACTCAAAATTTCATCCAACAGCTTTCAGAGAATGTTAACAATAGCACTCTCAGGACTTGACTCAGAAGCATTCCTTTATGTAGATGACATAATCATCTATGCATGCAGTCTAAATCACCATAATCAAAATCTGATCAAAGTATTAGACAGACTAAAACAACATAACTTAAAATTAAACGCAGCAAAATGCAACTTTCTAAGACCAGAAGTTGTATATTTAGGACATTTGATTACACAAGACGGAGTTAAAACTGACCCTGCAAAATACGAGACTGTTAAAAATTACCCACAACCGAAAAACGCAGACGAAGTAAGAAGATTCGTTGCATTCTGCAACTACTATAGAAAATTCACACCAGAATTTGCAGATACTGCAAAATGCTTGACCTACTTACTAAAGATATCAGATAAATTTGTATGGACAGATGAATGCCAAAAATCTTTTGAAACTTTTAAACAAAAATTAACAAACCCACCACTATTGCAATACCCAAATTTTGATAAACCCTTCATATTAACTACAGATGCATCGAATTATGCACTAGGCGCCGTACTATCACAAGGCGAAATAGGACAAGATTTACCCATATCATATGCTAGCAAATCATTACAAAAACACGATTTGAATAAGCCAGTAATAGGAAAAGAGCTACTAGCAATACACTGGGGTATTACCTTCTTCAAACCCTATCTATATGGTCAAAAGTTGACGGTAGTAACTGACCATCGACCACTAATATCACTATTCTCTCATAAAAATCCTTCATCTAAAATGACCAGAATTAGATTAGACCTCAGCGACTATGATTTCAACATAGTATATAAAACAGGAAAAATGAATGCAAATGCAGATGCATTGTGGAGAATACAAATTGACTCGGACATTCTAAAAGAAATGATACCGAAAGAAATTGATGAAATAGCCAAAAGAACCCTAGTAATCACGAGAGGGATGGCAAATAAAAATAAAAATAATATAAATGAAGAGGCAAATAAAAATGAAGTAAATGAAAAGGCAAATAAGAATGAAAATGAGAAATTGAGAAACTGCATATCTCAGAAGACTGATCACCTTCAAATATGGGAATGTACATCAATAAATGACGTCAAGAATATAAAAAAATTAAAATTTAATGCCGACAAGAAAAATCAAAGCTTTGAAAAAATGAATATTCTCGTATATATAAAAAATGATATTTTGCACATAGGCAAAGCGATAATTCACCGAATCAAGATTCGACTCTGAAGAAGCTCCGACCTAGAGATAAAAATATAAATGAAAATATAAAGCATGCAGGAATCAATGATAAATCAGCGAGACTAGACTCGATTCTGAGGAAATTGATATCCAAAACGAAAAAATATTAAAGAATTAGCAATTGCAATTAACGATGAAATATTCAAAATATATACAAAAGAAGAATTTAAAGTAGCATACGCAAAAATAAAAATAAATAAATAAAAAGTCCTCAGCTAAAAATACTAATATACATACCTCCAAAGAAAATAACGGAAGATATTTTAAAATACAAACTAATAGATGAATGTCACAAAACAGGACATCCCGGAGTAAGAAAAACTCTACTGAAATTAAAACAAAGATACATTTGGAAAAATATGAACCAAATGGTAAAGAAATTCGTATCCAACTGTGACACGTGCGTGAAATGTAAACAAACAAGGCACATCAAAGAACCACAAACCATAACTGACACCCCTAACACAAGTTTCGAAGTCATATCGATTGACACCGTAGGACCACTAAAAATTTCAAACGAATACCGCTACATACTGACCATGCAGTGCGAGCTGACAAAGTTCGTAATCGCACACCCAATGACAACAAAAGACGCACACACAACAGCCAAAACATTAGTTGAACAATTTATACTCAAATACGGACACTTCAAAATTCTTAAATCTGACAACGGGACAGAACTTACAAACGACCTAATGGCAAACATATGTGCACTACTCAAAATACAACAAACATTTTCGACACCGTACCACCACCAAACGATAGGCTCACTAGAACGCAACCAGAGAGTTTTGAATGAATTCCTACTGACATCGACAAACGACGACGAATGGGGTAAGTGGATTCCCAACTTCACTTTCACTTACAACACAATGCCACATGGTGACAAGGGCTACACGCCATATGAATTAATATATGGTAAACTCCCAGGTTTACCCAATGAAGTAATAGAAAGTAACACAAAAATTTACAACTTTGAAAATTACCCCAACGAGCTAAGAGCGAGTTTACGCTATGCTCACGAAAAGGCAAAACAAATGCTAATGAAAGCAAAGCAAAAACGTACACTAACTGACTCAAAAACTAATACGAACACACTTAAGGTAGAAATATGAGATTTAGTTCTATTAAAAGTAGAAAATAGGAAAAAGAATATGAATCCATATAAAGGACCATATAAAATACTAGATAAGTTAGGATTAAATTCATTAATAGAATATAATGGTACACCTAAGAAAGTACATAATAATCAATTACGAGGGCTATTCGAAATGTTCTTAGCCTGACATATAGATGGCGGTATAAACAGCAAAAAGCTTTTTATAATGGAAACTTCCATCCGTCATATGAACACATGTTAAATTTCATTGAGATCTGGCAACTCATTCGTATAGTAACACGTGTTCAAAAAAGTCGCTTCAGTGATTTTTTTATAATGGAAAAATTAGAAATTCGTGGTGTGATTAAATATTTACATAAGAAAGGTTTATCGGGACAAGAAATTCATAATGATATGGTGAATGTGTTTGGTGAAATTGCTCCTTCATATGCAACCGTAAAAAATTGGATTGCTGAATTTAAACGTGGTCGTACAAGCATTCAAGATGAACCCCGGTTTGGACGTCCAAAAACTGCAACAACGCCAGAAATCATAGCTAAAGTTCATGATATGGTATTAGACGATCGACGAGTGAAAGTGCGTGAAATAGGTAATGCCATAGGCATCTCAAATGATCGAGTACATTTTATTTTGCAACAAGAATTACATATGAAAAAGCTTTCTGCAAGATGGGTGCCGCATTTGTTAACAGTTGACCAAAAACGTATTCGAATGTAAATTTCTCAAGCTTATTTGGATCGAGTTTAAGCGTCGTTTCATAACTGTTTATGACACATGGATCCATCACTTCACACCAGAAGCAAAAGAACAATCCAAACAATGGACTGAAGCTGGTGGAAGTGCACCAAAGAAGGCAAAAACAGTTCAATCGGCTGGTAAAGTCATGGCAACGGTTTTCTGGGATTTCAAAGGAATTTTATTAATCGACTATCTTCAAAAACGTAAAACAATAAATTCTGAGTATTATTGTAACCTTTTGGATCAGTTGAATTTGAAAATTCGAGAAAAACGACCTGGTTTACAACAAAAAAAAATTATTTTTCATCAGGACAACGCACCATGCCACAAGAGCGTTTTAACAATGGCAAAATTCAACGAATTGAAGTACGAATTGCTTGACCACCCACCTTATTCTCCTGATTTAGCTCCCTCTGAGTTCTACCTGTTTCCAAATCTAAAAAAATTCCTTGCTGGCAAAAGTTTTACCTACAATGAAGATGGAATGGCAGCTGTAAACGATTATTTTGAGGAGCTTCCGGAAAATTATTGCCCGTAGCCATTGTCAAATCTAAAGCGGATTTGTGATACTCTCAAAGTTTACATGATTATGATAATAAGAATTATCGAAACCTAAAACCATGTGCGAAAGTTTTTAATTTTTATACCATTGCTTACTCGCTAACTACATCAGATGTTTAGTATCTATTAGGAGCCCGTAATGTGAGTCAACTACACACAGGTAGATTGGATTTAACTCACAATACACCGCGAAGGTCTTGATGCAACAAATATGGTTGGATCAAATAGGTTGGGACGAGCAATTTACTCCCACCACTTTAATAAGGTAGAAATATTTTCTATCGCAGTATCAGGCAATCTCCCAAATACGCTTACCTCGCTGCGGACGATCTGCGCCTGATCACGTAATTAATTCCACACCTTCTGTGATGCTTCACAGTTGGCTAACGCTGCAACCCTTTACGTTCGGTGTAAAGGAGAAAATTCCATCCCTACAGATTTGCTAGTGGCAAAATCACGGGTGGCCCCGTTGAAAACTATATCTCTACCACGTTTAGAACTATATGGGCTGACACTTTCTGTAGAATTGATTTTGCCTCTTAAACCTCTGGTGAACTTTTCAGATGAAAACATTTTTTATTGGACCGACTCTACAATTGTATCGGCCGGCGTCTTCGTTTCGAATCCAGTCAATACCAATACCAGCAAGTTGGGGGCGAACCACTGTCGTCATGTCCGCTCGGAAGATAATCCAGCAGATTTGGTTAGCCCTGGTGTATCACCTGAAGTACAACTCACAACAATCTCTGGTGGGAAGGCCCGGCCTGGATGCAGCAAGAGCAAGGACGGTGGCCTCTTCCGGTGGAAGGGAACTTCTTAGAAACCGACATTCCTGTAAAATGTCATGGGGTATATGTGGCTTCAGAGGGTGCCCCAATGTTAAGTTTTTCTTCATTGTCTAGAGCCCTCCGGGTGCTAAGTTTTGCGAGCCGCTTTATGCGTTACTTTTTAATGACACATCGAGATACGACTCTTGACAAGGGGGACTCGGGGAGAAATCGTAGAAAGACCAAATGTCTCATTGTGCTATCGCATCAAAGAAGTACCAAAGAAGTACCGGGCAATTGCGGCACGGGAGCCAGCTCCAGTTCAATTTTTGCTATGCATCCATTCGTGCATTCTGACGGTACTCTGCGCGTAAATGACTGGTTCGCCTTAACTACGCATTTTCCATTTTGAGAGAGACACCCTATCATTCTGGCCTACTACGGTCACTTTACTCACCTAGTGGTGAAGTGCATCCTTAAAGTGTTCCTATACAGGGGATTAATTAATGTTGCAGCTAATCCGGACCCAATATTCGATTCCGAAAGCGAAAATGCTCATTTAAAGAACGATTCTCCAGTCTAAGACGTGCACCCAACTGAAGAAGCTCCAACAACAGAAGATCATGGCAGCTCTTCCGGCTGAACATACGACGTGTTCTCGTCATTGTACTCATACGGGGGTCGACATCGCGGGGCCGTTATACATCAAGTACTATAAAGGGCGGGCATGCCATGTGACGAAAGGGTACGTCGGCATCTTTGTCTGCTTCGGCACAAAACCTCTAAAGCTGCATTCGGGCAATGGTCGGAACTTTGTGTGCGCCAAAAGTTGTTGAGTTGTTGGACACGTGACCAAACCCTAGTAGGTAATTTTCATAGTCAGGACAAGTAGAATTTTAACCCCCACGGATCTCTAAGCGCTGACGCCTGACAATGTCTGGGAAGCTCGACCACTTTAGGCAAACAAATATCTCTTCGAGTGTCAACGGCGGAATAAGTGGCATACCACCCAATTCAATGATAAGGTGGGTGATGTAGTGTTCGTGCGGGAAGACAGCCTATCACCTCAGAACTGCAGTCTGGGCACGGTCACCGATACGTACCCGGCTCCTGAAGCAAAAATGCGGGTTATAGATGCGATCCGGTTGCTACCCCGACATATCACAAAGATGGTGATCCTGTCAGCAGAAGAACCCCTCATTCCAGCGGAGGGATGTAATGTTCCTTTTATAATTTTTTTTAATAATTATTTTTTCCATTTCTATTAACACCACACATTTCCCGTGCCAATCCTTTTTTTTGTTTTTCAACAGATGTCGGGACAATCGAAACATCGGGGTCACCATAGCCTCAACTTCCTGTTTAAATACTGGACCGCATTTCCCACTGAAAATGGAAAGCTGTCTCCAAACAAAACAGGAGAATCAATGAGCCCCACGCTGTCGGTCAAAACACGCTCCTGGAAGCCATCCAGCGGGGTTGCAAATGCATCACATGCCGTCATGTCGACTCGACTGGCTCGGCCAACGACCTCCAGTCGTGCTTCACCCATCTACCGACACCACTAGCTGGCTGCACGGCTCTAGTGCCACCAAATGGTAATCAGGGACGACAAGGCGGGAAGAAGCCATCCCCCTTCCCGCCGAACAATGAGGCGACCGGTCCTGCCAGCACCTCGACCTTAGATGATCTGCACATTGTGTCGCCATATGGGCTACCGTACTGACGGGTGCTCAAGCTCCTTAGCGCTGCGCCTTCTTGATTGCCGGGGCCAGTTAGTCGCCCGACGGCTCTATATGTGTGCCTATGCATAAAAATCTTCACGGCCACCTGATTGTAGCCCTCCTGCATTGTCTGTGGGGATAGGCACCACACCACCCTCCATTGCTGAGGAGTACGAACGGATTTCGTCCTGGATATGTCTTTCTCTTGCAATAATGCAAGGGGGCGGCATATTCACGGTGAATCCTAGTACTCAGATGTCTTCCGCCTGGTACCTGTACTGCCATGTTGTCGGCCTCTCTCTGTGTTACATCGTTTGGTACGGTTGTGAAATCCCGTGCTGCATGGTGGAATGCAGGGAAGCGGTTGGTGCAGGTGCATAATGCATCAGTGCGGAAGCCATCTTTATATGTTTGGTTTTTTGGCGCGGGATAACGCGATAGTCAATTTGCCGCTCCGCAACGGCAGCGGCTACAAGTAATTCGTTGTGAACGAGCGGTCTTTGGTGGAGTGTCTGGATAATCAGAGCGACAACACGATTTGTGACAATAACACCGAGGAGTCTAATTTTAACAGCAGCAACAACCACTTTTCTGTTCCTACAGTTCTTGTTTTAAATTATAAGACATTTGTTTTTTGTTTGTCACAGAGCAAGTTTTTTTATATGATTCACAAATTGTATATGAAGTCAGTTTATAAGTTAAATAAAAACTACAAATTGGTTAAATTCATCCAAAGAACCCTCTACCGAGTTATTAATTAACGGATATACCCATCTGAGCAGGACGTTGGAGTCAATCAAGAAAAGTGTGGAGAGCGACCAGCTTAAGCTTCAACAACACTCGCTAGCTTAAGCTTCAACAACACTCGTTTGAGATAAATAATTAAATGTGGTGGCCGATACCCTATCGCGACAACCAGTTGAAACCGCTTGTATTATTACGACACACGACCCTTCAGAATCAATTTACAAATTTATTTATTTTTTAAAATTTATATTTATTTATAGCATCTTTCCTTTTTGAAAAATTACAATAAGTAAGCTCATCTTAAAATTACTATAATATAATCTTAAAATTACCATGCAAGATATTCTTTGTCAATCTTCAGAATATTTAAGATTATTTCATATTTACATTATTTTATATATTTTAAGTTAAATTTTACTATATACGAGGGCGGATTATATTGAAGCTACCTAGCGCTAGATGGCAGCACAAAAATTTTTTTTAGAAATTGCGATCTGTCAAACGTCAGCTGTTAAAATTTCACCCAAATTCATCGATAAGTTTATTTGTTGTAGTCGTTTGAAGTAAGCAATTTTTGTGTTTCTTGAAAAATGAAAAAAGCGAATTTCGTGCAGTGATTAAACACTATTATTTGAAAGGGAAAATGGCGAAAGAGACAAAAGAAAAGCTCGATAAACATTACGGTGAGTCTGCTCCGTCAGATTACATGGATTGTCGAACAAGCAATGCAACAATACCATCAACAGGAAGGCCAAAAGAGGTGGTTACTGAAGAAAATATCAAGAAAATCCTCGATATCGTTATGAATGATCGCCGAGTCAAGTTGCGTGAGATTGTTGAAATGGTAAACATATCATATGAACGTGTGTTCAACATTTTGCATGAACATTTGCATATGAAAAAGCTATCGGCGAGATGGGTGCCGCGTTTGCTCAGAGTCGAAAAAAACGAGTTCGACAGACCACTTAACAGCGGTGTTTGGACATGATAAAGCGTAATCCTGTTGATTTTTAGCGTCGATTAATAGCTGTTGATGAAACGTGGGTCCACCACTACACACCTGAAACCAAAAATCAATCGAAATGGGTGGAAGCTGGTGGAAGTGCTCCGAAGAAGGCGAAGGCAGTGAAATCGGCTGGCAAAGTTATGGCCACTGTATTTTGGGATGCACACGGAATATTGCTCATCGATTATCTTGAAAAAGGATCCACAATCACAGGAAAGTAGTATCGTGCATTATTGGATCAATTGATTGATGCAATCAAGGAAAAACGGCCACACTTAAAGAGGAAAAAAATGCTCTTTCTTCAAGACAACGCACCGGTTCACACAGCATTAGATACGATATTAAAATTACGTGAAATACACTTCGAATTAGTTAATCATCCAACTTATAGTCCAGATTTAGCTCCTAGTGACTTTTTCCTGTTTCCAAACTTGAAAAAATGGCTCGCAGGAAAAAGATTCATCTCAAACGAAGAAGTGATTACCGAAACTAACGCGTATTTTGAGGGGTTCCCGAAATCGTATTATTCAGATGGTATAAAAAAGTTGGAATATCGTCTTACTAAGTGTGTCGAAGTAAAAGGAGATTATGTTGAGAAATAAATGGTTTTTGAAAAAAAAATGTTTTTTTCCTACTTAGGTAGCTTCAATATCAATCCGCCCTCGTATAAGGGAAGAAGAAAAAAGCAAAAAATCTCTTTCTTTCGTTCAGAATACTCCAATATCAGTTGTCTTTTTTAACCTTTTGGTATACTTTCTCCGAAATAGATTAGTTGCCAGTTTATTGGGATGCGATCGTAATCTCTTAGCGTAGTTTGTGCACAATTTTAAAATATCTTCTTTAACTGTGTTTATTTCCAGTTCTTTATGAATGTTTGCATTTTTGACGTACCAAGGCGCTTTGCAGATAGTTTTCTCTGTTGGAGCTGGAAGAGGTACCCCACAACTGTATCCCATAGTTCCATCTTGGCTTAATGGTTATACAGAAAAGACGAATTTTATTTCCCAATGATAATTTTGAATATTTACCAATAAACCAGTTCACATAGGTTTGATTTTTGCTTGAATACGTTTCATTTATAGGTGTTTTCCCCATGTTAATCAATTGTCAAGATACGCTCCAAGATAATTAACTTCTATCTTTTGTCGAATGGACTGTCCATTAATGTGAATGGCGGAACAGTTCTCTTGCCTTAATGTAGAAGTCACATATGGGCATTTTAATTCGTTAATTTGAATCCTCCATGTCCGTAGCCAATGCTCTCTTTCATTCAGGTTGGCTTGAAGACTACAAGTTGCTATCCTTGGATTAGTATATGTCATATAGTAATATATATCTCCAAACGTCGATGTTAGAAATTTTCGTTTGTTGGTAGATCTGAAGTGAAAATATGTAGAGAAGGGGATCAAGTACACTGCTTTGAGGCAGTAATTTCGTAACTTCGAGAAGTTAATGTTTTTTTGTTTTACTACGAACTTTGTATCTGTAAGGTAGCTTTTGAGTACAGCATGGGTTTTTTGTTTAAGTATTATTTTTCCTCGAAGGATTTCTTATTTCAGAAACAATTCTATGGACCTGCTCTATGGTGCCGTGGTTAGGTCTGAATCCAAATTGTTGCATGGTAGCATTCTTTTAATATTTAATTCTGATCGATTGCATCAGATGAAAGAGAAGTTTTTCTAAGATTTTAGAGAAAATTGATAATAAGCTGATTGGTCTATAGGAGGATACAATTGTAGGATCTTTGCCAGGTTTCAATATCATAATTCTTTCAGATACCTTCCAAACGCGTGGAAAGTAATTTAATCGCATTATTCCATTCTCATGATATGCATTAGATGCTTGATTGGCATCTGGAGATCTGGTCCAGGTAATCTTTTTGTATTTAGTGCAGTAACTATTTTGTTTAACAGTTTTAATGTAAAGCGAATAGAGTTGTGTGATACTGTAGCTGGTGGTTTGTATTGCATACTGCTATTACCGTTTATTATGGGTGCATTAGATGTAAACACATTTTTTAAATGTAGCGCAAACGCATCACCTTTCTCCGAGTCCCTTCAGCCCACGTACCATTTGCCAATCTTATTGGCATTTCTCCATGAATCTTTCCCATTTGTTGTTGTAAGATTCTGAAGATACGTTTGTAAGCACTTTTCTTTATTGTTAGCTAGAGTGTTTTTTAACTTTTTTGAACAATCGTTAATCTGTTTTTTAAGCTGGGTAATCTGTAGAATTGCCAAACCCTCCTTATCTTATCTTTTCTTTGATAAGATATTCTATCATTAAAGGTGTTATTGATTTATTTATTTTAATCCTGGTATCAGGGGTGGAAATTATAGGAGCTTCAATTGCTATGTCGATTTCTTTCTCAGTTTTGAAAGGAGTGCTTACCTCAGTGTGTGAACTTATATATTTTTTGTGCCTCAGCCAATTAGTATTTTTATTTGTGAGGTGTTCTGGTGGTGCTACCATATCTACTATCATATTAAGGAATATAATTGAAGGAGAGTGATCTGAAGATAAATCAATTGAACTTACGCATTTTATTTGCTTTCTTTTTATGTTTGTAGGGTCAATTCACCCTGTATGGAACAGATCCTCTTATATTTAAATTGTACTTTTTACTCTCAATTCAGTTGTTTATTCTTTCTCTTACATTGTTAATTTTCACTCTCTTTTTTCTTTGAACTCACTAAACTCTGAAGTTTACAGTCCAGGGACTACAAGCGAGTGAATAATAAAGAGTTTTTGAACCTATTTCTCGATTTTTAAGACATATAATTTTGGCGCCCGTGGCAGGACTGGTGGTTCTGTAGTGCGTAACTCGTATTGTTGGAAATAATCGCTTTCGTTGGTAAATATAGCTAAAACTGTAATATTTGTTCGAGTCGCGGAAAAATTTAATATCTCCTTTGATTAAAACTAGGAGCTTTTCTGAAAGAAAGCCTTCACTGTCGTTGTAATTTCGGCTTATCTTCGCAGTAAATTCATAATTAAATTTCGCCATTATACCATAGTAGAAAGTCAAAGGGAAATAAGAATTAATTGTTGTTAACATCTTCGTGGGCCACAGTCTTGAAACCACATTCAACGTTAAATAAATTGAGTCCGTTACATACCATTCAGTTTATTATACAAGATTCGCTTTACATACATATTTTCGCATCAGTTAAAATCTCGTGGTTAGCATCTTATACAGTTTGCATATTTCCCTACCTGCGCTGCTTTCGTTCAGTCGACGCACAAGCCATACGATGTCGCTTTACTGTGTACTCGTATACATTAAAATACCGTTTGACAAGCATTTAAGCTTTGTTACATACATTGATCCAATTTAATTTATATTTTTCCTTGAGCTGCATTATTTTGTGAAAAATGGGCAGTGACATTGAGGGTGACAAAATCGAAACGGCAGATTTGTCTGATCTCAAACAACAACGTAAAACACTGAAACGAAATATGACAAATATCAAATTTAAAGTGGATAAATACAAAGACAATGTTGATGTTACGATTCTGAAATGCAGGCTACAAAGATTATAGTCGTGTTTTAAACATATTCTCTTCATCCAACGTCAAATTGAGAAAGCGTATCCAGAGGATGATGCTAGATCGGATATAGAGGAATTGAACATCGGAATTAAAATTTCAATTCTGACCTATTTGAAAGGCAGAAGTAGCAGCAACGCGTTCGATACTACATCTTTGAGCGTAAATACAACAACTCAATTTCGACTTCCATCCATCAAATTGCCTCGTTTGGTTGGAAAATCTGGATAGTATTCACGTTTTATTTCTACACTTACCAACATGGTTCATAGTGATTCTTCTATTCCTATTGTAGAAAAATTCAATTATCTTCTAAATTGTCTCGAAGGCCCAGCACTTTTTGGGCTGTTGTCCAACCATTTAAAGTTACAGAAGATAATTATCCCAAAGCTATTGCTCGGTTCAAGGAAAGGTACGACAACAACGTGTTAATCTTTTTGGCGCATATCGTTTGTTTCCACCAATGTCAGCTGCTCTCTTTGTGAAGGTGATGATCATTGGAGATTGCACTACATTTTAAGGAAAAACATTTGACGAGCGCTTTGAATTTGTGAAAAAAAATGGTCTATGCCTGAACTGCCTACGTAAAGGCCAATCTGTGAACATGTGCAAGTCGCAATAACGCTGTCGTGTTTGCCGTTTGCCGCAAGATTCCAGCCAATTTCGCCGCAGCCGTTGATACTATTTAGGAACAAGCCTCTATGTTTGTAAACATCGAAAGAACCCTGCGTAATTTTAAAAAGGGGGTGTAATGTAGATCGCCTCCACGGGGTGCACCCTGGGTTACGCTAAATGGTCTACACTCCACCAGGTGCTGTTGTTTTCTTGCACGGGAGTTCAGTAGCACCAATTGCCACGACCCCCATCCTTCTTCCCCGGACTCCTCTCTGGACCAATGTAACTATTCTGATTGCCCTGGGCTGGTAGCTGTAATTTTCTGGACCTAGCTGGCTTTTGTCACGGTAGCACCAAGGTGAAACTTGAGTGTGAACGGCTCCAGTCTAAGGTTGCAGCTGCCCCCGTCCCATTAAAACCTTGACAGGCCTCAAAGTACGTTCGACGTCTGCTACCATTAAGTCGGTAGTGTGGGTTCGGTTGAGTGGAACTCCCGATTAGCACTGGTCTGGCTCTGAGCACTTGACCCCATAAGGGCTTGTGCCAACCCTCGCATGGCCTCCCTGCTTGCACAGATAACCATGGGACCATATTTAGTGACCACACGTTCGGACTGAGATAGCGGCTTTGAATGGGGACCCTTCTTGCATGGACACAACAAAAAATAAAAACACAGACAAAAACTCAAACAAACTTTCCGCGCATATCCCCTCAGGGACGCGCAAAGCCCTTGCTAGGCAAATGCCCACCAGCAACACCCCAGCCCTTGGTTCCATGTCAAGCAGCATCAGCATTGCCCCTACAAAAAGCCCAACAGCTTCAGCTAATAAGCCACCCAAGAGCTCTACGCTGTCCCCAGGCTCTTCAGCGGCTGCCAAGGTATTGACTCACAAACCAACAGCAGACGCTCCGCATAAGCCCTCTCCAGCGAACGCCTCGACATTGCCTCATAAATTCACGGAAACTGCTCCTCGCGTCGTTCCTCCTTCAGGTGCCCCTACCAACATACACCCAAGTATCACGGCGCACAGGATCCGCAGAGCGGCTTATGGTATTTTGACGAAGCTCAACGCTACCAAACCCTCTCAACTCTCAGAATACGACGAGGGCAAACCGGAGTGGGCAAAGGCACACACTGATTGAACACCACCATTATCAACCTTCAAGACAATGCTGAAGGTACTACAAATTATTCTCAGCATTCGAAAACTGCCTCGGTAGCCCTGCTTCTCCGACTCTCGGATATAAGAGAGCTCATTCTCGTCCAAGAACCTTGGGTCGTAAATGGCCGGGTTTCTGGGTTCAATTCATACGGATACCGTATGGTACATATCGAGGATAAAGGTAAATCCAGATCCTGCATTCTGGCAAAAAAAACAGCATTAATGCTCTTTACTTCCTGGATTCAGTGACAAGGACAATGTAGGCTTGGTCATTGAAATGAGTCCACGGACCTTCTGGAACGGATTCCGCTCCCCACGAAATGTGGGGCAGCTCCGGCACAAATGATGGAGGTGAGTGCCTTTTTGACTTGATCCTTTCAGACAACTTAGTTATTGCTAGTCGGGGAAATAAACCGATCTTCCATCAGGAAGGAAGTGCTTGACATCACCCTCGTTCGCGATAGCTACTCCAACATGATAAGCATTTGGTTCGTCTCCCAGGAATGCCCCTTTTCGGACCACTGCTATATCACCTTTGACATTGACTCGCGTAAGGCTTCAGGTAATACAGGATCTCTTAAATCAGTCAATGGAAAAAGCACGAACTGGCCTCTTTTTCGATTTAAACTAGAGTCATGATTAGCGACGACTCTCCCCACTATCCACAACCGTCCCGACATTGTTCAGGCGGTCGACGATTTGACCACAGCTTTTTTTTTCACTCATATCTCTTGCATCACTCCCTGATCACGGGGCAAACCTAAACCTCCGTGGTGGAAGTTGCAAACCTTCGCAAAACTTGTAGGATGCTTTTCAATAAAGATTAACTTACAGCTATTTGGGCCCCTTTCAGAACTAAACCAAAAGAGTTTAAATACGCCATTAGGCGAGGGAAACGAGCGTTATGGAGGGAACTTTGCGAAAGCATTGAAGCGACGTCCGAGGCTAGCCGTCTTCGAAAAATGTCCCACTCCTCTAACAAAGCCGTTGACTGTATCCAAAAACCCGATGGCAGCTGGACTCACTCAAAAGCCGAAACCTTTGATATCATACTAGACACCCACTTCCCAGAGAGTTTAGCCTCAGCGGATCAAGCACTCTACCAGGTGGAGCAGGTTTCCCATGATAGCCTCCCCACAATCCAAGTGACAAAAAGTCACCTTGAGTGGTTCAATCAAACCTTTTAGCCATGCAAATCCCTCGGGCCGGACGGCATCATTCCTGCCGATATCCAAAATGGGGAAGAGAATATCTTTCCCTGGCTGCTACAAATATATAATGCAAGCCTCAGATTGCAATATATTCCCTTACGCTGGCGCACGGCTCGGGTCGTCTTCATCCCAAAAGTTGGGAAGGCCTCACACACCAAACCTAAGGATTACAGACCCATAAGTCAAGCATCCTTTCTTCTTAAGGTTCTAGAAAGAGCTCTTGACCTACATATGAGGACATCGATCAACCCTTCTCTTCTCTCTGTATCTCAACACGCTTACTCTAAAGGCAAATCGGTTGAAACAGCAGTTCATTTTCTCATTTCTCAAGTTGACATATCCTTGGCGTACAAGGAATTCACACTTGCCATATTTCTGGACATCGAGGGAGCATTCAACAATGTATGTCCCAACGCTGTCATTTCCGCATTCTATAACCTTAACCTGGATTCAGGCCTTCTTAAATTTATAGAGCTTCTACTAAAATCTAGGATCATCACTTCCACGATTGGCAGCGCCCAATCCAGGAGGGTAGTTAACAGGGGCCCGCCACAAAGGGGTGTTTTATCACCCCTCCTCTGGAACCTGGCAGTTAACACACTACTGTTGAGATTGGAATCTACTGGATGCAAAGTGATAGCCTATGCGGACGGCAATCGCGGCATCCGGCAAATTCCCCCAAACACTTTCCGAAAAACTTAACTATTCACTCTCTATTGTGTCGAACTGGTATCGCGAATTCGAACTTGGGGTTAACCCATCCAAAACCGAGACTATGCTTTTCACTAGGAAGTACAAAGTTCCAAAGTTTACAATGCCTAGTCTAAACGGCACTCCGCTCTCTTTGAGCACACACGTTAAGTACTTAGGCCTGATTCTCGACCCAAAGCTTAATTGGAAAGCCAATATAGCTGAGAGGGTACGTAAGGCAACATGCGCTATATACTGCTGTAAAAGAGCAGTTGGTGCACGATGGGGACCTCATCCTCGAGTCGTGCTCGGGATCTACACGGCCATCGTTGAACCAAACCTGTTATACGGGTACGTCTTCTGGTGGCAAGCTCTCGAAAAAGCCTGTAATATCAAACCCCTCGATAAAATCAGAAGATCCATTGCTCTACTGATCACTGGCGCTCTTCGTAGCACACCTACGAAAGCCCTTTTTGCCATGCTGCACTGGCTCCCCTCGGGGATCCTGGTTAAGCAACAAGCCAAGCTGACAGCGATTAGACTTAACGCTCTTTCGCACTGGCGGATAACCCTGACAGGCCATGCTTCAATTCTGAATCAGGATCCACCTGTCCCCAACTTTAAGACTAGTTCATGAATGTCGAACATATTTAAATGAGCTCGCAAGTTACTCTCGGGTGCACCTAGTCTGGGTTGCCGGACATAGCGAAATCCCGGGAAACTGCGAGGCGGACGAGCTTGCCAAGGCAGGCACGCTAATGCACGACATTCACCCCTCCGTAAACATCGGCATTCCACTGGCAACAGCCAAGCTCGAAATCAAACGGAAATATCTGGCTGACGCCTACAAATCCTGGGCTAACGAGGAATCCTGCCACACGGTTAGACTAACTTGGGCAAGAATGGACAAAAACAGAACCAATCAACTTCTTCGACATGATCGCGTATCACTGTCAACAACTGTGCCGGTTTTGAGCGGCCACTGCATAATGGGACAGCATGCAGAAAGACTGGGCCTACCCTCAAATGACTTTTGCCGAGGCTGTGGCTTCGAGGAGGAGGACGAGACGGTTTTCCACCTCTTATGCCACTGCCCATCTTGAGCAGAAGCAGAATTCGCACCTTTGGTGCCCCATTCCTTACAAGCCTGACAGAGCTGTCATCCATTCATATTAGGGACATAGCCAGGTTCATCAAAGTATCAGGATGGTTTCCTGAAATATGGCGGGGGAGTCGTGCCTTTCCAGGCGCTGTCCTTGCGGTGACTATCACCATCCCAAGTATGGGAACTTTTTAGTCAGTACTTGAACGGCGCCACACTGTGGTACCACAAAGGGCCATTATGTGTGCTCAAGTGTGCTTTTGGCAAACTGGGCGGCCACTCCTACCTACCTACCTACCTTGCAATTAAAGGTGACGGTTGGTATTCCATCAAAAATTGTGAGGAAAAAATGAGAGGTTTTTTTCCGGTAATTGATTTCTTTTAGTAGCAGTGCAACATGCAATTTGGACGTAACCTCGAAATACTCAAGCAACGTGAACTTCAGTGCATTTGTGTAACATAACCTGTCTTAACTTTTTCATGGCAACCGAGCTGAAACAATGGATTGTGGAACAAGCCTCTATGTTTGTAAGCATCGAAAGAACCCTGCGAAATTTTAAAAAGGATAGTGCTTGACGAAAAACTGAGGTGTACGTAGCCCTACGTCTCCACGGGCAATTTTTGATAGCATAACAACTGTACGAATTCATATAAATATCAATCGCGCAACCTCCAACTGTAACATAATGTTTAATAAGCAAAGTATATTTGTATGTATCCGTACGTTTGTACTCACAACAAAAAACAAGAATTTTGCAGCCTGCGCCTGCAGTCAAATGACAGCTGCACAAGCATTAGGTGCATTCCCAAAAATGCAACATAAGCATTTGGGTGTCATTGAAACGTATGTTCATTGAACTTGCACATTCTGCTATGCGCTGCTTTATATTCTGCTGATTTTACTTAGAAACACGCGTTTTCAATCACACAATTTTTTATAACCTGTGCATATTTCTTTATACCAAATTTCAATAAACAAATCACTCTTTCATTCTTTATCAACAATAAAACTGAGTATTTTATTTCAGCGACGGATTGTTCAGGTTCAAGTGTGTTAATTGCATTAACAGTTGATGTGCAAACCTCATTGGGAGGTATGTAACATTCAAACTTTTAAAGCATAACATCTTCTTTTGCATACAATTAGGCTTGTGTTAAGCAAACCTTGCCAGCTTAACGATGGAATTTGCATTGTTGACAAAAACTCCGATATATACTACATCAGCGAAGGCATTGCACTGGATGAAACATGATATCAAGTGCAATACGCTGAAAAACTCAATTCAAGGCCAGCTTGCAAATTTGTCAATAATGCACATTTCATGGTTATGCTGTCAATTCAATAATACCTAATATGTATAGCCAAATTATATGTAATATATGTATATAGAAAAATGAATAAATACCCACGATTGGCACATCCAAAAGTCAGTCAATCAGTAAGAGTTAACTGTGAGTCTTTTCATTTTAACTTAACATTGATTGGTTCTCCTTCTCCGACACCAAGGTTTATGTGCCTGTTGTCAAACCCACCATCAACTCGGTACAAGCACCGCTGTTGACATTAGGTCCTTTTTCAACGATACCAAGGTTTACGTGCCTGGTATCAACTTTATAATCAACTCGGTACAAGAACCGTTGTTGAAATTCAGCTGTTAATTTTAGTTTAACATTTTGGTGACCCCGACGTTGGCAACCTTCTGAGTATCAGACGGAAAGGATAACTGGTTCAAGTGCCAAGTATCCATCGATCCACTGATCATTGAAACATCCTTCAGTAGGCAGCAAACAGCTACCAACGTAGTATCCACATTCATCAATCAAGTCCTAAGCTAGTAACCTGCAGAAGACTTCAGACATCATATACATCATCAAGCTATCAAGTGTCCTGTAACCAGATGACGACAACAATCAAGTCAGCATTAGCCGGTAACCAGCAGACGACAACAACGAATCCTGCACATAGCATTCAAAAACACGATACGTCAGCATCATGGGAATGGATGAACTATCATTGAGGCAAGATGAAGTTGCACTGGCTCTACAAAAAGCTATAGCCAATTAGAAGAAGGCGCCACAAGAGCGCAGAACAATAGATGTCATAACAACAAAAGCCAAGGAGCTGGATGAATGGTGGGTACAGTTTGACAAACTCGACAATACCATCCGCGACCAACATGGCAAGGAAGTCGACCACTCATATTTCCTGAAGGATTTACACACTGCCATTCGCACGAAATATCGAGAAGCACGCGATGAGATGGGCAGAGCAGTACAGGCCATCAAACGTCTCCAGGCAGCATCAACCTCAAAGGCTGCACCGGAGGTACTCAAAACAGTACGGTCGCCGCAGCCAGCCACCAGACAAAGCGAGTCAAGCACCGTGATAGCTGCCCCCAGAAGTCCGTCAAGTCAGCTATGCTCACTAATTGACAAACAAAAGAAGTCAATAGACACAGCTAGCAAACTACTTAGTCAAGTGCTTAATAGTGTGACAAAACAAACGTCGCACTATTATGCAATGCAGGCGAAGACAGTAGAAACGCATTGGAAATCTACCCAGGACCTGCACCAATGGATCTGGTTATCTGATGAGCCCAGCTCATACGACTACGAGGGTTTTGCCCAGATTGAGCAAAAAATCACTGCACAGATTATGCAGCTTCAAGATATGGCTCGAGAATCAGCGGCATCAATTATGCAAGCCTCTCCAACAGCAGTCAACAGGCAAACAGCCAATATGACGACATCAGGTCTAAAACTTCCCAAGGTTGAACTACCAAAATTTGATGGCAGCTACCACAAGTGGAGGCAGTTCCACGATCTATTTATGGAGTTGGTCGACAAACAACCAATTCCAGCTTGCCAAAAGATGTGGTTCTTGAAGTCCAGTTTATCCGGTCAGGCGGAAGGACTAATTCGGCACTTCACAGCATCGGCAAATGATTACGAGGCTGCATGGGCGGTGGTCAAGGATCGATATGAAAACCCTCGGCTGCTGATAAACGCAACGTTAAGCATACTGCTCTCCCAACCGACAATCAACAACGATCAGGCATCAGCGATTAAGTTCCTCCACGACACTACCACGGAGTGCATCATGACTCTACAAGGTCTAGGAGTGAGCACCGACAGCTGGGACTCCATTCTGCTGTACATATTAACCCAAAACCTGCACAAAACCACTCACGCATTATGGGAGCAATCCTTAAAACAGCCGAAGGAGATACCATCTGTAAACGAATTCCTGAAATTCCTTGAACTTAGATTCCAGTCATTGGAAGCTTTAGGAGGAAGACTCAACAAGGATGCGGCAGAACAAGGGCGACCAAGAGCCTACCATGCGTTAAGTGTTTCAGTGCCAACAGGTCCAGCATGCATCACATGCAACCAACATCATGCGCTATTTCAATGTCAAGATTTTCTCAAAATGACGCCAAGTCAGCGGTTAAACACAGTCCAAAAAGCAAACTACTGTGTAAACTGTCTGAAAGGTGGGCACAATGCCAAATCTTGCTTGTCAGGCAACTGCACCAAATGCAATAGAAAACACAACACGTTGTTGCATCTAGAAGCACGGGAGCAGACCACAAGAGGAAGCCGATCAACAGCAATCAATTTAAAATGAACTACAACTATGTCCAATACCGCAGTGGCATCAGCAGCCACCGACATCATGCCTACACATCGAAGCTGTTATGTCTTGTTGGGAACAGCTAAAATCAGAATAACAGCTGCGAATGGACGATCGGGTGAATTCAGAGCCATTCTCGACTCAGGATCACAAATCAACATCGTCTCCGAGCGTGTCATTAAAAGACTAGGCATATATCCAATCGAGGCTTCGTTGTGGATTGAAGGTACTGGGAATGCCCAAAGAAGAGCTACGCACCGCGCTAACATGAAACTGGAATCTCGAACAAGGAACTTTGCAGCCGACTTCGAGGCATTTGTGCTGCCAAGCATTGTTCCAACTCAACCAGCTCAGCAGCTAAACGTTACAAAATGGCCGATTCCTAAGGGTCTCCAACTGGCTGATCCGGACTTTCATCAACCAGGAAAAATCGATGTTCTCTTGGGCGCAGAGCTGTATTACGACCTCATAGAAATGGGCCAAATCAAACTTTCCTCTGAGCTCCCAGTCATGCAAAACACAACGCTTGGTTGGGTGATAAGTGGAAAAATTGGCCAAAGCTCAACAAAAACAGCAACATGTGCAGTCTATACTGGTCAGGAGAATGGTTCCCTCAACGACACTCTTGAAAAATTCTGGCAACTTGAAGGATGTGATTAACCGAGCTGTAAAGAACATTTTCTGCAAAATTATCAACGTGATATCAATGGGCGCTTCATAGTGAAATTGCCGTTCCAAATCACTCCAAACCAACTGGGAGAATCGCAGAAGTTAGCTCTGCAACGGTTCATGACAATTGAACGAAAAATGATAAAGATTCCTGAATTCAAGGCCCAATACGTAGCCTTCATGCGAGAATACGAGAAGCTTGGTCATATGGAAGAGATTGATATAACTAGCATCAAGAGTTCCCACTACTTTCTTCCACATCATGCCGTTTTGAAGCCAGACAGCTCAACGACAAAGCTAAGAGTCGTATTCGATGCTTCAGCCAAAACATCAACAAATGTCTCTTTAAACAATCTTCTGGCAACAGGACCAACTATCCAGGAAGATGTGTTCACTATTCTTTTGCGTTTCCGGCTCCCTCGATTTGTCTTTACAGCCGACATTGAAAAGATGTATCGACAAGTGCGAGTAGATAAAGACGATCAAAAGTTCCAACTTATCTGGTGGAGAGAGGATCCCTCACATCCCATGAAGTGTTATCAGCTCACGACAGTCACCTACGGTACAACATCTGCACCGTATTTGGCTATCCGCACACTTCAGGCTCTGGCTGACGATCAAGCCAACAAATATCAACTAGGAGCAGAAGTCGTAAAATCCAATTTCTATGTCGATGATGTGTTGAGCGGATCTGATCATCTCTCCACTGCATGTGAAATACAGCGGCAACTTCGACTCATGCTTAGTTCCGCGGGTTTCAATTTACGGAAATGGTGCGCGAATCACCCAAGGTTACTAGAAGAAATTCCAGTCACGGACCGTGAAGTAAATATGGAATTTGGTGACATACTGGACGACAACATCAAAACAATGGGATTGATTTGGAGCCCTTCTAATGATGGCTTTAAGGTCAAGGCTGGTGTAGTAGAATCCGGTAGGATAACAAAGCGTTCAGCCTTAGCAGATATTTCACGTATTTTCGATTCCCTTGGCTTCGTCGCGCCAGTTACGACCACAGCAAAAGTATTCCTTCAACAACTATGGAAACTTAAAATAGACACAGAACTTCCAGCACCACTTCACAAAACATGGCTAACCTTCAAAAAGGACTTGCAGAAGTTAGAAACCATCAGCGTGCCACGCCACGTCTTCGGTCGCACAGTACCCAAGGACCCCCAAGTACACATTTTCGCTGACGCATCAGAACGTGCCTATGGAGCGGTAGCATACATGCGAACACAAGATTCCCAAAACCAGATAATCGTTCGCTTCCTGTGCGCGAAATCACGAGTAGCTCCAACAAAGCAAGTAACATTACCAAGACTGGAATTGTGCGCTGCTAAGGTCGCCGTGGAATTGAAAGCCCATTCTTCAAAAGCGTTACAACGCATTTTTGGTCTGATTCCACAGCGGTGCTGGGATGGATAAATGGAGAATCAGCACACTACCACACATTCGTGGCAAACCGAATTTCGGCTATTCAGCAAGCAACTAATCCACAACAATGGCGTCACGTGCCGTCCCAAGACAATCCCGCAGATCTGGTATCAAGAGGCGTGACAGCAGCTAAATTGGTAGACAACCTGTTTTGGCTATATGGACCTAAGTTCCTGCACGGATCTATGACAATTTGGCCACTTCAACCTCCGCGAGAACAATGTGCCTTGGAACTCAGGCGGCAGACGAGTGCAGCTCTAACACTCAATTCGAAAGAGACAACAACTTTCTGGGAAGAAATCAATCACAGGAACTCATTTCGACGCCTGCAAGGAATTGTAGCATATGTCATTCGTTATGTGAAAGTATTAAGAAACAAGGTGTCCCACCCTACAATAGCACCAACAGCTGAAGAAATGGAGGCATCATTGACATTGATTGTCAAGGGTACCCAAGGAAGAGCCTTTTACGATGACATTAAAAACTTAGAGCGTCACTCAACTGTCAATAACACTAGCGATATCAGTAATTTGTCACCGTTTATTGATGACCAAGGGATCCTAAGGGTTGGAGGACGGCTAGAGGCATCTAACTTGAGCTATGACGCAAAACATCCCATGTTGCTGCCATACAACGACCATATCTCCAGAATGATTCTCGTCATGATGCATGAGAATAATTTGCATTGTGGTCCACAAGGTTTGCTATCAGCGTCAAGGCAACGATTTTGGATAATAAAAGGAAAAATAATGGCCCGAAACGTTGTGCAAAATTGCGTGCGCTGCACCAGATCCAAGCCTAAGTTATTCACTCAAGTGATGGGAAATTTGCCAGCAACCAGAGTCACTCCAGCTCGACCGTTTGTCCATAGTGGAGTGGATTATTGCGGACCATTTTGGGTGCACTATAAAATTCGTGGAAAGAAGCCACACAAGGCTTACATCGCAGTATTTTCCTGTTTCGCAACAAAGGTAGTTCACCTACAGGTTGTAACCGAATTGACGACCGAAGCATTTATCGGAGCGCTGAAACGCTTCACGTCTCGCCGCGGACGGTGTGACACTATCTATTATGACAACGCAACCAATTTCGTCGCGCAAGTAACAATCTGAAGGAGCTAAACGAGGTCATCTTCTCAAACACCTCACGAGAAAATATCACGAGATCATGCAGCGACCGTGGAATAAACTTCAAATTTATTCCTCCTAGAGCTCCACATTTTGGAATCTTATGGGAAGCAGCGGTTAAATCCGCCAAGCATTTGCTACTACGAAGTGTATCGACGGCATCGCTGACCTACGAAGAACTCGAAACCATCGTCGTGGAGATCGAGGAAATTTTGAATTCTCGACCGCTTACCCCAATGTCAACAGATCCACATGACCTAACAGCGCTAACTCCGGGACACTTCTTGATAGGCGAACCGTTAACTTCACACATAGGTAGGAACATGTCAGAATCCAAGGTATCCCTACAAACTAGATGGAAATTGGTGACACACCTTAAATACGAGTTCTGGAAACGTTGGTCACACGAGTACCTTCACCAACTTCAGCAACGACACAAATGGAAGGGTCCAACCAGCACTATAGAGCCAAATACTATGGTAATCGTCAAAGAAGATAACTTACCAGTACTCCAATGGCCTCTAGGGCGAATTGTTAAGGTATACAAGGGTGACGATGGCTTAGTAAGAGTGTGCGACGTAAAAACACAAAGGGGTATATTTAAAAGAGCAATTCAAAGACTGGCACCATTATTCTCGGCAGATCATGACGACATCGAAGTAGATCCAGAAGAGCAACCAGTGCCAAAAAGGAGAAGAATAATACCAGCAATCACTAATGGTTTGGCATTGCTACTCACAATAATGATGTTACCAATAATATTGGGATCTCCAGTGCAAGTTAAACGTTTTGGTTCAAAACTTGGCATCCACTTCGAAAATATAGGATCAGTTGCTATTTCATCTACGGAATGGAACTTGCTGAAACCATATTGGACAGAAGCATCAACGCTGTTCAACGGTACCAGCACCCTACGTCAACTTTGCCAAAAGATTAAACAAAACTACACTTGTAGTCATCTAACTGACAGCTTCGATCGACTTGAAGGAGAATTGCGTGTAGATAATAATCTGATAAGAAGCAGTCGCAACAGGAGAGGGGCAGTAAATCTCGTTGGAAACCTTGCACATACACTACTTGGCGTGTTAGATTCAGAGCATTCCAAAAAGATGTCAAGGACAATATTAAACGTCAAAGAAAACGAGTCCAATCTGCTACATCTGCTGAAGAATCAAACATCCATCATTGATTCCACCGTCAACATCATAAAGCAGGATCAGATAGCGGTTAAGACAAAATTTAATGAATTTGACCAACAAGTGAATCAAATGTGGAATCAATTGCAGAAAGAAGACGAAGAGCTGCAACAATCGAAATTGTTGGAACTATTCAACGCTTTGTCAATTCAACTAACTCTAATCGCAACCGATTTACAACGTACACAGTCAGCTATACTGGATGTTCTCACAGATACTCACCATGGTAAATTCAATCCGCTACTTTTAACTCCCGAGCAATTGCACACCGAAGTTGACAAAATTAAACTCCACCTGCCATCATCATTAGAACTACCTGCAAATCAAGAGGACTTAATACAACTATATAGGATAATGAAGGTAAAGGGAGGACTTACTCAGGACCATGTTGTGTTTAAGATTACATTACTGTTGGTGGAACATGACCGATTTGAACTCTTTCTGCTCATTTCGGTACCAAATTGGATCAACAACACTATGGTGGCAATTGATACATGCACCACCTTTCTGGCCACAAATGCTGCTCGCGATCAATACCTCCGAATTAGCTCCGACGACTTTGCATCATGTGAGCGAATCAATCAAAATGAATACCTGTGTTCAAATGTGCCAATCCGGTACAGCTATGAGGCTGAGATGTGTTCCTGCGAAATCAATTTGTTTAACAACAACACTCAACCAAATTGTAAACTAAAACCTGTGGCCAATAACATTACGTGGCTACCATTGAAGAAAAAAAATCAATGGATTTATGCAATTCCGTCAACTTCACGAGCCACTGCAGTCTGCGGAAAAGAAATCATCCCGTTGACACTGAAAGGCTCAGGACTACTGACACTTCAGCCAGAATGCGTGCTGAAACACAATGCAATCTCAATACAAGGGCAAGAATCCGTGTCCAGTTCGTTAACAGCATCACACACAAGCCTAGGAAAAATTACAGAATTATCTAATAGTGAACAAATAACCCCACTATTGCAGAAAATCAACGCGATCACTTACACAACACAACTGAAGAATCTCACAGAATTACACAATGCTCTGGCCAAGGAAAAACTGATGACACTGCACAAAATTCAACCACCAGACTATTACCACCATGCGGTCAGTTATACCGAACTGTTCCTGTCCGTGATACTTTTAATTACTGGGCTCATATGGAAAATACGAAGTCAACGTGGTGTCAATGTACCAGAAAGCATCACGTCAACAGATACGGTGCCTCAGCCTCGCCCTCGCCACCAACCAATAGAGAATCTTATATAGGTTGAGCTGTGCTCAACGCGCGGGAGAAATGTTAATTGCATTAACAGTTGATGTGCAAACCTCATTGGGAGGTATGTAACATTCAAACTTTTAATGCATAACATCTTCTTTTGCATACAATTAGGCTTGTGTTAAGCAAACCTTGCCAGCTTAACGATGGAATTTGCATTGTTGACAAAAACTCCGATATATACTACATCAGCGAAGGCATTGCACTGGATGAAACATGATATCAAGTGCAATACGCTGAAAAAGTCAATTCAAGGCCAGCTTGCAAATTTGTCAATAATGCACATTTCATGGTTATGCTGTCAATTCAATAATACCTAATATGTATAGCCAAATTATATGTAATATATGTATATAGAAAAATGAATTAATACCCACGATTGGCACATCCAAAAGTCAGTCAATAAGTAAGAGTTAACTGTGAGTCTTTTCATTTTAACTTAACATTGATTGATTCTCCTTCTCCGACACCAAGGTTTATGTGCCTGTTGTCAAACCCACCATCAACTCGGTACAAGCACCGCTGTTGACATTAGGTCCTTTTTCAACGATACCAAGGTTTACGTGCCTGGTATCAACTTTATAATCAACTCGGTACAAGAACCGTTGTTGAAATTCAGCTCTTAATTTTAGTTTAACAAAGTGCTTGAACAATCAAATTATTATTCCAAGTCTCATATTGGTTCAAGTACCTGTATGAGACGTCAATAAGGAATACATCAGTACAGTCAAACGAGGCTGTATTTACATTTGGCGACCCCGACGTGATAGAAGGACGAGCGATATACAGGACATAAAATTGATTCAGCAAAAGCACAACAGTGTGAGCATTCAATTTTATCACAATTCATCAATCGGTTTTAGTTCGAGCACACAGGGTGCTGCAAAACGCGATACTTAAGAAGCAAGAGCACAATAGTGTGAGCATTAATAATGACGACTATCGACGATCTCGTCCGTCAGCAGGACGACAATGCAATTGGTCTCCAAAAGGCCATCGCATCCTATAAGAAGACGCCGAAAGATCGGACGACACTCGCCTATATTGAAAGGAAATCCAGAGAAATTGAGGAGCTATGGTTAACTTTCCAACGTATCGATAACCAAATTAGAAGTGATCCAACGGCACTTAATGACCATCCATACTTTGTGAAGGATCTATACGCATCATTGGGCAACCGATACCAAGACTTCCTTTCAGACATCAAGGAGAGCAAACAAATACTCACAGCAAAGGGCATAACTCAACCACAAGCAGTTAGTGTCTCAAGTTGCTCAACGGAACCTGCAGAGAAGGGCTTAACTCAACCACAAGGAGTTCATGGCCCAACTCGTTCAGCTGAACCCATAGAGAAGAGGCTTCAAAAGACTAATTTTCCCAACATGGTGCACAATCAAAAGACAGTTATTGCACTCGTGCAACGCATGTTAGACGAAGTATTGGCTGATGACACACCCCATTCATGCCAATATTATACTACAAAGGCCAACCTTATAGAACATCATTGGAATGCACCGGAGATTTAATAATGTTATACTGGATTCTATAGATGATATGAATTCTGACGATTATAATTTTGAAGAATACCTGAGCATAGAGATGCATGTCAGTAACAGAATTTGTATGCTTCAAGAGAAGGGAGTGGCCGTTCTTGCAATTTCGAATCGAGCGTCACTCGCCTAACATTTGCCAAAGGTAATACTGCCAAATATCGATGGAGATTACCTGAAGTGGCAACAATTTTATGATCTATTCAATGAAATGATCCACAAAAGGCCACTTCCAACAATACAGAAGATGTGATATCTTAAAACAAATTTAATCGGAGAAGCAGAACGATTAATTAGACACCTCACTCTAGCTGAGAATAACTACCAAACTGCATGGGAATCACTCCAGAATCGATATAGCAATGTGCCATTGCTAACTTCAGCTCTGTTGGAAAAACTATTGGGGCAAAACAAACACTCAACAGACTATCCATCAGCGACAGCACTAAAGGGACTTCATGATGCAACCCAGGAAACCTTATTGGCATTAAGAAACCTTGGTTTAGACACAAATTCTTGGGATCCAATTATTCTCCACTTCCTAGTGAAGAAATTAGACAAAGGCACGCGGATTGCATATGAGCACTTATTGGAGAAGCCAAAGGAATTACCCACCCTAAGGCAATTCTTAAAGTTTATTGAAACGAGATTCCAGTCTCTCGAGGCAATCGGCCAAAGAGAGCATACGCCAAAAACATTGACAACGGTAATAGCAACAAAACAAGGAATCAGGAAATGTTTGTCTTGCAATAGCTAAACACATCCGCCGGTTGCATGCCAAAGCTTTTTGAAACTTTTTGTTCAGAAGAGGTTACAGTTTCTAAAAACACACAAGTTGTGCATTAATTGTCTAAAGCCTGGACACTGGGCAAAGGATTGTATGTCAAGAAAATGTACTAAGTGTAATCACAGTCACAATACATTAGTACATTCTGAAGGATTTCGCAGCGAAACTGGAGCCGTAAACGAATGGAGCCGTAAACCAGGTCAAGTATGAACCACACCCTCAACAGTCCACAACACTAGCAGCTTCGAAGGAGTCGAAGCAACAGGGATATGTGCTCCTCAGCACTGCAATGGTGAAAATAGTCAGCAACAACTGGCAGGAAGTTGAATGCAGAGCCATTCTGGAGTGAGTGAACGGCTTGTCAAGAGACTTGGAGCTTCAACTAAGTCCGCAGCAATGAATATCCAAGGAATAGGCAACGGAACTCGGAGAGCACAGCGTCGAGTTAGCCTAGTTAGTTAGTTGAACTACAGTCACGAATTAACGGCTTTTCCACTCGACTGGAGGCGTTCGTTCTAGGAGATATAATTTCTCCGCAACCGACAAAACCATTTGACATATCCAAATGGCCAATTCCGAAGAACATCACTTTAGCGGGTCCAGTATTTAACCGTCCTGATAAAATCGATGTTTTATTAGGAGCGGAATTCTATCACCATGTATTGTCAATTGGACAGATACGATTAGCAATCGAACTGCCAACACTACAAAACACAGTGTTTGGCTGGATACAATCAGGAAGGATAGGAGAACTTCAGATGGCGTCAGCAACTTGCGGTATTTGCAGTGAGGATGATGATGATACAAACCAACTTATTGAGCGGCTATGGAAACTGGATGAAGTTGATCTAGCTGAATCAATTTTATCCCCAACAGAAACACTTTGCGAAAATCATTTTATACAAAATACAACTAGAACCAATGATGGGCGGTTCATTCCATTCCATTCGTAGAAAATGCAGCTGTTTTAGGTAGTTCAAGGGATATAGCAATCAACAGATTCCTGGCGCTTGAACATCGATTATCTAAATACAATGCCGTTTGTGAACAATATATCGAGTTTATGGAAAATTATGAAGCTTTCGGCCACATGAGGGAGATCAGCATCAATGAAATACTCTCACCTAATTACTTCATCCCACACCACTGTGTACTTAAACCTGAGAGCAGCACAACAAAACTGCGGGTGGTATTTGACGCATCTTCAAAAACGTCATCGGGAGTCTCACTCAATGACATAATGCACATAGGTCCAACCATACAATCCAAACTATTTTCAATCCTGCTACGTTTCCGTCTACCGAAATTTGTATTCACCACCGACATTGAAAATATGTATCGGCAGATACTGGTCCACTCTAAAGATCGCCATTATCAATTGATCATATGGAGGAGCGACCCTAAGAAACCACTGAAGTGTTACGAACTTAAAACTGTCACATATGGGACAAGATCGGCACCATACCTCGCCACAAGCTGTGTCAAACAAATGTCATCAGAAAACGCCATCCGGTATCCACTAGGTGCTCAGATACTTCAGGATAACTTTTATGTCGACGGTGGTCTTGGTGGATCAGAAACTCTGATTACCGCCATGGAAACTCAACGACAACTCGTCACTATGTTGAATGGGTATGGATTTAATCTACGCAAATGGTGTGCAAATCACCCTAAACTCCTGCAGGACATGACCAGGAAGTTAATTTGGATTTTACTAATGATTTAATAAAAACCCTGGGCCTGACATGGCTGCCAAAGACTGACCAATTCTGTGTAAAGGTGAATCTCAACCCCGTTAAAAGAATTACCAATGATTTTACTAATGATTTAATAAAAACCCTGGGCCTGACATGGCTGCCAAAGACTGACCAATTCTGTGTAAAGGTGAATCTCAACCCCGTTAAAAGAATTACCAAGCGGTCAGTCACTTCAGACATAGCAACATTATTTGATCCTCTTGACATTCTATATCCAGTTGTAATTACAGCAAACATTGTGGCAATTAAAAATTAGTTGGGATGAAGCTCTACCAGCAGAATTACACACAAGATGGGAGCGTTTTCGCAGCACATTGCAAGAATTGGACAACTTGAAATTCTCACGACACATTCATAGAAGTGAGATCCCAACATCAATTCAATTTCACGTCTTCTCCGATGCAACAGAAAAGGCCTTCGGAGCAGCAATTTATACCAGATCTATCTTCAAAGACGGAAGAGTAGTAGTGAGTTTGTTATGTGCCAAATCACGAGTAGCTCCACTTAAGCTACAAACATTGCCTCGCTTGGAACTATGCGCAGCAGTACTAGGCTCACAGTTAGCAGCTGGGGTAAAAAATGATTTACGGTTAAAGGATTGTCGCACCTTCTTGTGGACAGACTCACAAATAGTTCTGTCTTGGATTAATTCACCCTCCTCATCATTTCAAACATTTGTAGCCAACAGGGTAGCTACTATTCAAGGTATGACATTAGCAGAACAGTGACGTCATGTTAGCTCAAAGGATAACCCAGCTGACGATGTTTCACGAGGATTATCACCAAGAGAATTTGCAAGATGTGACCTGTGGCTTTACGGGCCATTTTTTCTACATGGGAAAGAATCAGCATGGCCTCCCAAGTTTGCTCCACAGCTAGGCATTCCCAATAACATCGGGAGAAAACGAACGAATCCATCATTTTTGGTAGCAATTGACGCTGTAGAACTGGTATATACAATCAACCACCGAAACTCTTTCAGGACTCTTCAACGCATCATAGGATACATTTGTCGTTTCATAAGCAACACTAGATGTAGCAAGGACGCACGAAAAACTGATATAGCGCTGACTCCCATTGAATGAGATCATGCACTAAGAATCATTGTTCAAGCTATGCAAAGATCTGATTTCAATGACGACATCATGTACCTCAAGAAACACAAGGATCTTAGGGGGACCAGTACACTGAAGAGCCTATCACCATTTTCGAGTTGGAGGACGATTGAAAGCATCACTAGTACCTTTTGAAGCAAAACATCAAATGCGCATTCCGTATAATGATCCCTTAGCAAAACTACTATTTGAGATGACAGTACAGCAATGCATACGATTCACCAGGGCAAGGCCTCAGTTGCTGAACCAATTAATGGGAAACCTGCCAGCAACACGAGTTGCACCAGCACGCCCATTCATTAACTCTGGAGTAGACTACTGTGGACCATTCTGGGTGCATTACAAAATTAGAGGGAAAATAGCACACAAGGCTTACATATCCGTTTTCTGCTGTTTCGCTACTAAAGCTGTCCATTTAGAATTTGTAAGCGATCTTACGACAGAAGCATTCATTGGCGCTCTGAAACGTTTCATTGGCCGACGTGGAAATTGTCAAAACTTATATTGTGACAACGCGACAAATTTCGTTGGCGCCAAAAACAAGCTTACGGAACAGACTACATCAATATATTCAGATGAAGAGAAAACAAAAATTGGGACAGAATGCGGTAAAAAGGGAATACACTTTAACTTTATTCCACCAAGAGCCCCTCATTTCGGAGGTCTGTGGGAAGCAGCAGTGAGGTCTGCGAAGCATCTTTGGTTAGGAGCGTGTCAACAGCATCACTAACCTATGAAGAGCTGGAAACAGTCATCATTGAAATAGAAGCCATTCTCAACTCAAGACCAATAAGTCCAATGTCAAACGATCCAAATGACTTAGGCGCCCTGACTCCAGGCCACTTCTTGATAGGAGAACCACTCAACACGCAAGTCGATGTAAATAACATCCTGTCAACTTCAAATTTGCTGACCCGGTGGAAACTCGTATCCCACATCAAAAATGAGTTTTGGAAACGGTGGTCGCACGAATATTTATGCGAGCTTCAATCTAAAACCAAGTGGACACATCAGCACAATAACATCAACGAAGGGGACATGGTAATAATCAAGGAAGACAATGTTCCAGTTCTTCAATGGCCACTAGGAAGAATAGCAAAGACCTATAAGGGTGATGATGGAGCAGTACGGGTAGCTGATGTTAGAACAGCTACTGGAACTTGGAAACTTGCAATCCATAAATTAGCTCTAGTACCCATAAATGATAATAGGATCCATGACCAAGCAACAAGTCATGAGAGTCAAGATGAAAAAATAGAAATACCTACAAAACGAATAAAAACGAGACATACGGACTCGCAACAGTACTGCTGGGATTACTCATCATACCAATTGTCATGGGAGGTCCAACAAGATTTTCTCAGATTGATAACACCAAATTCAACACGGAATTGGGTATTTACTTCGAAGGAATAGGTTCAGCACATTTCGAGAGGTCAGAATGGAAACTTGTAGTGTACTACGAACTAGGGTCATACTGGGCAGAACGTACGACTTTATCCAAGGGCATCAGTAGTCTCTGACAGTTATGTCAGAAGCTGCCACCATTTACTTGTCATGATACTCTTGTGAACTTCGAGCATGTGGAAGCTGAATTACAAATGGATAACAAGATATTGTTTCCCCATCGATCTAAAAGAGGTGCTGTGGATATAGTGGGAAATATTGCACTCATTCTTTGGTGTTTTGGACTCAGAATATGCAGAATCAATGTCAGAAACCATTCAGCAAGTGAAAGAAAATGAAGGCTATCTATTAGTCCTGCTCAAAAACCAAACATCAGTGATTGATTCTACTATCAACGTGATCAAACAAGATCAAATAGAAGTCGAACGAAAATTCGATAACCTTGACAATCAAATCAATGATATAATGAAAACCTTAAATCACATTTAAGGAGAAAAGTTTCAAACCAAGCTGACTGATTACTTCATCACTCTGACCCTCCAACTCATCATGATGGCATCTCACTTGCAAATAAGCCAATCATCAATACTGAATGCTATGACATATACACACCATAACAAAATCAGCCCATTATTGCTATCCCCCATTCAACTACAAGAAGAAATTCTCAAGATAAAAACTCATCTTCCGACATCCCTCCAAATACCAGTGAATCAAGAGGACTCACTGCAACTGTACAAATTAATGAAGGTAGAAGACGGTTTAACAAACAAGCATGCCATTTTTAGAATCTCATTGCCATAAATTGCAGAGGAAAAATTCGAACTGTATCGGATTGTACCAATTCCTAATATAATAAATGGCACAATGACTACAAAGAATCTTGTAACAGATTTCTAGCCATAAAAGCGCACAGAGATCAATATGCTGTTATGAGTATAGCTGATTTGGAGGCTTGTACACTGATGAAGCCATATACATACGTATGCGCCAACATCCGACTGATACAATTAACATTAGAAGCATCGGGAATTCTGAAGCTACAACCATCTTGTGTTCTGAAACACAGTTTTATCACAATTCACGGCTATAAAACTCTCTCAAGCTCAGTACAAACCTCATATATCAGCTTGGCCAATGCTACTGACATTCTCAAAATAGATCAAGGCCAGCACCCATCACACTACACTAATAATATTGAACACTACAACATGCAATTATCCAATCTCAGCACCATTCAAGGTCAATTATCAGAAAGAGTTTGGGAGTTACCGCCCAAAGTCCAAACAATGGGTGTTCACCTTTCTGCAGTCGGTTATTTAGCTCTTACCATATCGGTTGGTGTAATTATGTATTCAAGTTGGAAGATCCAATAAAAAAAAAGCATAAATGTGATGTCATTCTGCCGCAGCCACTACCGCGGAATAGGATGCAAGAACCAGACGACGAAAAACAATTTGATATAACTTTTTAAGGTTGTTGACGCAGTCAACGTGCGGGAGAATATAAGAATTCATATAAATATCAATCGCACAACCTTCAACTGTAACATAATGTTTAATATGCAAAGTATATTTGTATGTATCCGTACGTTTATACGCACAAAAAACAAGGATTATGCAGTCTACGCGTGCAGTCGAATGACAAAACCTCACAAGCATTAGGTGCATTCCCAAAAATGTAACATAAGCATTTGGGTGTCATTGAAACGTATGTTCATTGAACTTGCACATTCTGCTATGCGCTGCTTTATATTCTGCTGATATTTACTTTTGGTACTTATTAATTATTATTGATGATGTTAGCAATAAGTTATTATTTAAGACGACGAATTTTGTTAAATGAATATAATATTTTATGATAAATAAATAACATAAATGCAACCCTGTTAATATAAATACAGAGAATGACAATATGTATATAATGTCAAACAATAAAAGTGGCTCTCCGTTTTGTAATCCAACTTAGAAACACGCGTTTTCAATCACACAATTTTTTATAACCTGTGCATATTTCTTTATACCAAATTTCAATAAACAAATCACTCTTTCATTCTTTATCAACAATTAAACTGAGTATTTTATTTCAGCGACGGATTGTTCAGGTTCAAGTGCTTGAACAATCAAATTATTATTCTAAGTCTCATATTGGTTCAAGTACCTGTATGAGACGTCAATAAGGAATACATCAGTACAGTCAAACGAGGTTGTATTTACAACAACTGTCAATTTCGATTGCGAAGGTTGGCAATATTTTAGTGGTGTGCATTACGGTGTTATGCTATTGTCACTTTGAAAATGTCGTCAAGCAATCTAGTTCGCTGTGCCCTCGCTTGAAAAATTTTTTGATTTATACGATGAAGAGGAAAAAAGAAGGAAACCGAAATCCTGGATGAATCCTTTTTTACAAAGAATGCAAATGCACAGTCTCGATACATTTTAGCGCTTAAATTAATTTAATAGACGCGGTAAAACGGAAATGTTCGACGATGCTGCCACTGTGAGCGTCACGAAAAATGAAAACCGGCTGTCAAACAAACAAAATGGCAACTGATTACAACACAGCACCATAGAGTAGTATAGAGGAATTACTTCGCAAATCCAAGAACAAAATCAATGGGAAATTGATTGCAAGTGTATAAGTGCTCGGGGGTCTGTTAGCAATCAACTGTTTCCTAATAGACCCCAAGGAAGAAAAACATTTGGACTTTTTATGAAATAGTGTTACTGAAGCTTATAATTTTTACTACTTTTTTACATAAATGAAAGTAAATAAATTAAAATCAGAAGTGGAATAGTGCTTCAATATTGATATATTATGAAATTAGATATAATTTAATGGAACAAATTTTGCAAATTGTATATAGTAATTATATTGAGCTTATTATAGACTCATAAATACATTCTGATATTTTTATATGACTTATTTTCATCCATTTAATCCATTATGATAAATAAAAAGCAGCAAATCAACTCAGAAAGTGTAACATATTAATCGTTTAACATATCGTAACTAGTCATAAAGTTTTCCGCGTATTTAATTGGTTTATCTTTGTAGTAATCTAAAAATAGTCGGGTTTTATAAATAAGAAAGAAAAAATATATGGTGTGTAAACCTAGTAACTTATGACACAGTATAGTACCCCTTAAGCTCATGTAAACTGCATGTTAGGTCTTGGCACCACTTATTGGCAGCACTCGGTCATCGAACAGAGCTACGTATAAAACAATCGCTGCCGGCTTCGCTTTTTTTCCCGACGACCGAACGTAAAACAGGTGCCAAGACCGCGGTAAAAAGAAAAAACAATAATTTCGCTATAAAATAAAAGAAAACTTAAATTGTCTAAAACTCAGATGTGGGGTAGTTTAAACCCAAATCAATAAAACATAAAATAAAAATTTTTTTTCAATAAAATAAGCGATTTTCCGGATTATGACGACTCGCTCAAAGCAGACGCTGGCAAATGCCAAGGAGGAGCTTCCGCTGCCGGCGACAACAAAAGAACGCAAGAATTCCGCTAATTTGCCGAGTGCTGATGGAGATGAAGTTGATGTTGCGAAAGGCGTTATTGGTGGAGCGCCGGCTAATGTGAATTCGAAGCTGCCGAAAAACGTCACTAATACGCTCAGTGCTGAAGGAAACAATGCCGATTTGCTGAAAGGCGCTGCAGGTGGGGCGCCAAATGTTGAAAACTATGCTACCAATGCTGAATCTATAACAGGCTCCATGGACGATGACGAACTAGATCTTGAGCTGGAGAGACTAAGAAAGCAGTTTGAAATTCTGGAGCTCCGTCGCAAAATCGCTGCGGCTCAATTAGATACTGTGCCGCACGTTAACGCTGGGGTTGCTAACGTCAAGCGAGCCGATTTCAGCGAAATCGAGCACGCCATTCCGAAGTTCTCTGGGGACAGCCAGATCCAGACGGTGAAACATTTTTTCAAGGATTTTGAGGAGATTATGCAGACTGTCAGCGCCGATGAGCGCTTGAAGCTACTGAGTCTGCGACGCTCTCTTACCGGCACGGCACGGTTGTTTCTGACAACCACTTCAGCTTTAAAATACGAAGATTTAAAATGTGATCTCATTAACGAATTCGATGTGTCTGTCTCCCGGCTTGATGTGTACAAAATTTTAGCACAACGTCGTTGGATTCGACAAGACGAGTCGATGCACAGTTATGTACTAACTATGCAGGCTATAGCGAAGCAATCAGACATTGAAGAAGCCGAAGTTGTCGATTTCATTATTGACGGTATTGGAAATAGTGCCGTTAAAGTGAATCTGCTGGCCAATGCACGTACTATTGACGAACTGAAGCGCCTTATCAAGCGATACCAATGCCGTTATTTGACTCCACGTGCCGACCCCAACGTGACTTTCACTGTCAAACGTGATGCTGCTGCTATACCTGGTGCCGTCGTCACAAATCGCGCAGTTCCATCAAGAAATCCTGTGCCGAAACCAGGTGGAGAAAAAGATGTGACTCTATGTTTTAATTGTTCGCAAACCGGACACATCAAACCAAACTGCCCGTATACTCTGCGCCAAAATGGTTCATGCTTCAGGTGCTGGCGTATGGGCCACGATCACCGCTCTTGCCCCAATCTGCGGAAAATTCTGACCAAGAAGACACCAATGAACAATGATAGAGATGATGCTTTCCAAGTTGCTGCAGTTGAGGACGACGATACAGCTGAAGAATGCAGTGACATAATCTCCACATTTAATCTGGTAGGTATTGCATTTAAAATAGATTCAGTGAAGAGTGCAATTTTTAACGAATTTTTTTCTCTTTTTGACACCGGTAGCGCGGCTAGTTTTATGCGAGAATCCTGTGCTCCAAAACCAAAATTGCCTACAAGGCCAAGATCATCCAAATATTTTGGAATTGGTGGACGCCGTTTAAAAATTATTGATGAAATACAATGTGAAGTTAAATTTAAAAATATAGTTAAGAATATTAATATTATAATTTTGCCGGATGAAATGATGTTAATGCCAGTTATTTTAGGCAGAAATTTTTTAAGTTCTTTCAATATACATTTAACTAATTTGAAATTACGCTACAATAAAGCAAAATTAATGAATTTTAACAAAAAGAAAAATATTTGCACTCTTCCTCTGGATAATTCTTTTTCAGTTCTCAGTAACCTTGGTCTTTTGAAAAATGATTTTGAGGGTGGACTTTCAACGGAGGTTGAGTTAAGTGATAATCCAAGCACCAATAGTGACGTTCCGTATGTTTTTGGTATTGATATTGCGCCTGACGATAAAATAGATATTGATAACAATTTAGTAAAATTTTCGTATGGTGAACTGAGGAAACTAATTGTAGATTCGTATATATCGCCGAAAAAAATTGAAACGGAGTCAGTGGAATTTAAAATGAAAATACATTTAACTTCGAATGTACCTTTTTATTGCCCGCCGCGCCGTCTTTCCTATTTAGAACGAAAAGAAGTGCAATCAATTGTCGAAGAGTTGCAACGTGACGGTATTATACGCCCAAGTCATTCACCCTACGCTTCCGCCATTGTATTGGTTAAAAAGAAAAATGGTAAGACAAGAATGTGCGTCGACTATCGCGGGTTAAATAAAATTACTGTTCGCGACAATTATCCACTGCCGTTAATAGAAGATTATATAGACTATTTAGAAGGTTGCAAAATTTTTTCTGTTTTAGATCTAAAAAGTGGATTTCACCAAGTTAGTATTTGTGACTCCTAATGGGCAGTATCAATATTTAAAAATGCCTTTTGGGCTCAAGAATGCCCCTGCAGTATTTCAGCGATTTATAAACAACATATTTCGCGATTTAGTTGAAAATAGGAGAATAATCATTTATATGGATGATATTCTAATTGCAAGCAAGAATTTTTCCGAGCATAAAATTTTAGTTGAAATGGTTTTACGACGCATAACGAGTTGTAAACTGAAACTCAATCTCTCCAAGTGTAAGTTTGGTTATGAAAGAATAGAGTATTTAGGTTTTTCTGTGTCCGCTTATGGAATATCACCAAGTGAATCACATGTCGCCGCCATAAAGAACTATCCTTTACCGACTAATCAGAAAGAACTGAATTCATGCGTCGGTCTGTTTTCATATTTTCGACGATTTGTGCCGTCTTTTTCCAGTATTGCAAAGCCATTACTTAATTTACTGAAGAGAGATTCCGAATTCTGCCTAGACGAAAAATGTATTTCGTCATTCAATGAATTAAAAGCAAGATTGGCTAAACCGCCGATTCTTTCAATATATACTCCAACAAGAGAAACTGAATTACACTGTGATGCTAGCTCACTTGGTTTTGGTGCCGTCTTATTGCAAAGATAGGACGACAAAAAATTGCATCCCATTTCATACTTTTCGAAAACAACGTCTGCGGCAGAATCTAAATATCACAGTTTTGAATTAGAAACGCTTGCTATAATTTATGCTCTAAGAAGATTCAGAGTTTATTTGGAAGGAATTCCTTTCAAAATAGTGACGGATTGTAGTTCATTAACTCTGACGTTGGAAAAAAGAAATGTGAACCCTAGAATTGCCAGATGGGCTTTAGAGCTTGAAAATTACAATTATTCCATACAACATAGGAGTGGTGCCGCGATGGGCCACGCAGATGCCCTGAGCAGGTGTCAAATTGCGTCAATATTAGACTCCGGTGACATAGATTTTCAAATACAAATAGCGCAGGAACGTGATGACGTCATAAAAAAATTAATACTTAATTTAGAAAAAAAAAAAGTTGATGTAAGTATTCTAGTTAAGAGGAATGGGTATGTACGTATATTTTTGTAGATATTTACATACTACAGCAGGCTACATGTAGATATGCATAGATTTTTCTGTCTATCGCTTAGGAAATTAGCATGTGGGAAATTAAAATGTATGTATATGTTGGAATAGAAGAATATACATATTTAGATTAGCATTACAACATTAGGTAATGACGTTAGAAATTTATTATAAACGATTGAAGTGCCTTCAATGTATTTATGTAGCCATATATGAGCGAGTTGCAGGGTGTAGGAAAATACACTTGTTTATGGATATATAGATACCAGGCTAGAAGTAAATTGAAATATATAGAATAATTAGATGCAATGAAAAATTAAGTCATGCAATTGACAATGTTTTCACATAAACGGGTTTATGTAAAATATTCTTGAAATGAATTAGCTCAGAATTTAAAAATTTTACAAGATATGATATAAAAATAAAAATGGTATGAAAGGTATTATGAAATATTTAAACAAAAAAAAGTAATAAAAAGAAACCCATATATGAAGAACAAATAAATATAGATGGAAACGAATGAATTAAAAGAAATTATATTTTTATTCTAAACGAATTTTGGTTCTTACAAATTTCATAAAATAAGTACAAATTATTGCATATTAAGAAAAGTCATAAATTGAAAAAATTATAATTTGTGTAAAAGTTAAAATTAAAAACAAAAGTAGTTTAGAAAATAATTAGAGTTACAGAAATTAATTATTTAAAATTATTCGAAATAGGAAAATTAAAGAGTATATATAGTATATATAGTATATATAGTATATATTATATATATATATATATATATATATATATATATATATATATATATATATATATATATATATATATATATATATATTATATAATTTTGAAATTGATTTATTAAATTTACTTATGAAATGTTCGACTAAATTTAAACATAGAAAAATATCGAAGCAGGAAGTTCCAGGAACAGCATATATCGGAAGACGGTGCGGAGTAAGGGACCAACGTATTATTCGATTGATTGGGGATGAATGGCGGCTGATGTAATATTTCTCGAAACAGCATATGTCCGCAGTATTTGAACACGTTGTGGATGGGTTTATTGACAAGCAACGGAAAAATAATCAAGTTTCCTTGCGGAGTCATATTTTGCATTAGACAGTCTTACGTTACAATGTCCAAACAGTGTATCACAATCTTAACAGAATCGATTTTGAATAAGTTGAAGATGGGGAAAAGCATAAGGAGGGTGACAGAAACCACCATCAAATATAATAAGCAGAGGAAATTTGGCTTACGGAAGTCAATTGCTCATTAAAGTATATCCAATCTAGAGGATGAACATAAGAAATATTATTCGCATATGAAATTGATTTACTAGAAGAAGACAAAGAGACTGGTATCTGATCGGAGTACGCAAATTGCGTCATTAAACGTGTATCTCGGAGAAATACCGATAGTCTACACATCGAGGCCAACGAAGTCAAATTCCATTATGAGAAAGCTCAAGAGAAACACTTCCATAATAAAACGCAATGCTGCAAAGTAAATAACGGAGGAGTATTGTAATCATTATGTATTCATGTATTTCAAATGCATGTTACAAGCTGAATACTATAAGCAGAGGCAGTACCACCTACATCAGTTGGGGCACGCTATATAAATCAAAAAAAGAAGGCCACTACAAGCGGAGTTTTAATAGTAAACCCAATCGCCAACCTAGAATATCATAAGTACCGGTCCAGAAAGAAGGGAGGGGTATGTGGAGTTCATCGAGGCATTTCACTCCGACACCGACGGCCGTCAACCGAACCAGCAGGTAGCAGAGGTCGCAGTATAATATAAGATTTTAGGTATAGAATAGAATTGTGGTATCGCTAGTATAATTTATATAGATGTTTGTATACACGCCATTGAGAAAAGAGTCAATGAGGGACCAAAATATAAAAAAAGGGGAATACAAAATAAATAAATAGATAGAAATAAAAGAACAAAAATAAGATAAAGAAAATACTACAAAAGAAAACACAAAAAGGTTAAAAAGAAAAGAATACAAAAAAAAAGAAAAACAATGAAAGAACCCAAATAAGGTGAGGTAAAAGAAAAAAAATAAAACAAAGTATATATATGTAATATAGGTTTAAGAAAATGCACAGATTGTTTAAAGTGCGGGAAAAAAAAGATTGTAGAGATTCATTAGAAGTTAGTGCACCAACTTTTTCTAGAAAGAGGGGAGGGATGTTGTGAGTTAGAATCAAGATACCTATGTGTAGTTGACTTACAGCACCAACTTATAATAGACACTACACATTTGGCGTAGTTAACTCTATACAATTAAATTCATAAAGAGAGCACATATTTTTTGGGTGGAAATATTGTAAATGAATAGTATTTATGTATTAATTTTTATGTAAACTTTTATGGTGTCACAGTTTCGCAGTCAAGCTGACGAGGGGCATTTAGAATGCACCGTCGACTGCTTTACATTCAGACATCAATCAACTGCTTGGTGGTTTAACTTCAAAACAGTAATGTGGTGTTTATCCTAAAAGTGTTCGCTCGGTTTCAGCCACGCGCGCGCCAGTTACAGGAAGTAAAGGACGCTCCCCACTGACATCGGTAAACATGGTCCCCAACACAGGTGAGCCCGTTCCATTGCTTGTAAAAGTAATAAAAATATTTGGTTATATTTGCAACTGCAGTTTTTCGAAAAGATTTAAGTGATTCGTTGCTGAGTGATATGGAGAGATATGTTTAAAATATTTGGCACTCAACGCTTGTAGAAACTCCTGGCTGGAATCGCATTAAACGAGACAAAGACAAAAAGTCAGATTTCAGAGAAAATTACTTCAATAGTAGCGCACGAGTTATATTCTCAACCACGTGGCAAAAGCAACAAAAACAACCAACCCATGCAGATACCAAAAATCAACAACAACAACATGAATATCAAATAAATAACACACTGCCAATAATGAGCAACAAAATGCATTACCTAAGGACAATATTAGCTGACACCAATTCTTTACCGATTACACAAAGACCATTAAATCCGACACTAGCCAGATATATTTCTTAAGAACAAGTTTTTTCAATATCTAGCAAGAAAGAATTATTGTAATTTAGATTAAGAAGTATTGTAACACATTTACGATAAGTTTCTTTAATTGTGTAAATTTGAAAATGAGATTTAACAATAATTTTTTACTTGTGAAGGGGGTGTGTTTTAATTTGTCTAGTCGAAGAGCTTATAAATTCATTTTTTGTGTAAGTTAGGACTTAAAACTGGTGCATTCTACAGGCTAACCGAAGATCTGGTGACGTTCACGCCGACGGCTGATCGGCAATTGCAACTAAGAATTTGAACTCCTATCAGGTTGCGACGAACCACAATTGTATCACCTACCCACAATCACATAACGAATATCAACCTCCGATGAATATATTATCTCTACTGCTGGCAGTGTAAGTCAAATGTTGGAAACACTCAAATAAAAAAAAATTTTTATTTACAAAACCCACTGTATAAAAGTTAAATAAATTCGATTGCGATCTCTATCATTGAGCACTTCAGAAAATTCAAAAAAAATTCTTTTATATACGAGTATAAGTTAAATACTTCGTTAGGAGCCTGTTTGGTTCGGTATACAGATGTACCGTACTCCAAACGCTACGACTAACTTGGTATGTTTATTTTGTGGAATCGACACTATATGCCGGTTACAAGTCCGACGGACGGCACAACCCTCCTTCCTATAATTCGATGCCACTATGTGGGATCTTTCGTTATGGGAAGGGTGTGCTATTAGAGAGCGCACTGATTTTATAGTGCGAACCTTTCGGGACACTGTTGATGCAACCAACCGCCTAGCGCCGCTTGTCGGTGATCGGGCGATAACCGATGTATTCAACGTGGTATGGTCGTTGGCAATTATAGTTGGTCAGCTATCTAGAACGCAGCAGCAATACAGCAACTGGTGATCGGGAGAGCAGCAACAATTTTTCCACAGCTAGTTAATTCTGAAATAAATGACACATAGAAAGTACAGGTTCTTGTATTTCTTTTTATTTCACAGTTTAATAGTTTAAATAGCTAAATACAAACAGTTTTCTTAATGACACAATATGCGCGTAAGTTTTCAGTTAATAGTTCAAATAGTTAAATACAAACAGTTTTCTTAATGACACAATATGCGCGTAAGTTTTCAGTTAATAAAGAGAGCCACCGTTCGACTTCACAATTTGTTTTTGAATGAATCTAAATTTTAGTTTACATGTATTTATATCTTAAAATATCGCTACTTTAGTACTGAATTTCATGAGAAATGAAGCAAGCATGTTTTTAATGCGAATTCAAATTAATATGAATTTAAAGATTTTCATAAGAATTGAACTCAACATGATTGGATCATTTTCATGGGAATTCAAGTAAACATGAATTTGAAGATTTTCATAAGAATTGAAATATAATATAACTTGAATAATAGACTTAATAATAATTAGAATTTGCGTCTGTTCAATGATTGGAATTTGATGTTGTTGTTTGTGGGATGGCGTGTTGTACTTCCTTAGCTAAGTGGTTGCGTTTGGCCGACACGTGTGTGTCGCTAACTTATATCCACCATATTACCATTGTAAAAATATAAAATAATGTCGACTGTGATCCGTATCGCTGGTTACTCCAGGCAATTATAACTCAGTACAAATCTGCGACTCCGTAGCCGAAAAAGCCGGACCCTCCAGGTTAGAAGAACAATTACAAACGAATAAAAACAAAAACAAAATTTTGATTATACAAATATTAAAAACTATTTATTACCTTGAAAAATATTTATACTGCAATACTATTGATTTAATTAATTAATAACTTGAATACTGTGATTGGAAAAATCTGAATACATACGAGTATAATAGAAAATTTATTTTGAGAACATGTAAAATATATGAATTGAATTTCAGTTAACTCCATCGCAAAAGGCATATCGACGGCTAATCAGTGCAGTAACCTATTACTTGAAGGAAATTATAGAAATATATTTTTAAAAAACTGTTCTCCACAAAATATATACTATTAAACAAAATATAGTACAAATTCTGTCCATCCCTAAGATAGTATCGAAGGTTTACCGATGCATGGACCAGTTATACCATACATTTTTTTCTTAATAATATTAATGTTTCCAATACCCTAAAATATCTAAATCCATAAGCCTCCCTTCGATCCCTGAACATATAGAATTAGCATTACAATCTCCTCTGAACTTTGGTAGTTGGGAGTCAGTATTCGAGTCAACCCGAAAAAGTATGGCAACTAACAATAACATACCGGTCCATTCGGGTAATGGCTACCTCATATCACACACAGCATCGGATATCGGACATTTACAAATTTACCAAATCTTGAGCTAAATGCATAAACTTGGCTTTACTTAAAGGTTTAGTAACAATGTCAGCCAATTGTTCATACGTCTCCAGATATTTCATATCAACTTCAACTTGGTACTGCATGTCACAAGTGTAGAAGTACTGTATGTCGATGTGCTTTGTACACTTTGCCGATTCAGGACATATCCGATAATAAAAGAGTTGGTAAACGCTGATCATGCCTGCACTCAAGTATTAACTGTCTCAGCCATTTAGCAGGTTTTGTTGCAGCACAAAGAGCAACAATATCTGCCTCAGCTATTAGAATTGCATTGACGGTTTGCTTTCGTGAGCACCAGGCAATCTGACCACCATTTAAAAATTCAGCCCAACCTGTAATGCTGCGAATGGTATTGAAGTCTCCACCCCAGTCAGCATCAGAGTACATCTTCAAGTGAAACGATTCAGAATTGAAATTTAAATGAATGCCGTGATGTACCTTTTAGATATTTTAGAACTCTTTTAACGCCTTCCGAGTGTGGCTGCGCTGGTTTTTCTAAGTATCTGCTCAATATGGATACGATATAAGTGCATACCATTAAGTACAGAAGAGACCCAATGGCTTCGCGATATGGAAAATATTCCTTGCTGATGATTTAAGCATCAAGTTTTGAAAAATGTTTTCCAACTTCAGCAGGTGAAGCCACAGGAAAACAGTTAAGATGATTAAATTGGTCTAAGACCTTCTCAGCATAGACGCGTTGAAATATTTTAAGCGTATTCTTCTCCTTGTCGATCTGTATCTGAAGTCAAATTGTATGATGTCTGTAAACGCGGTGAACCTGGCAGCCAGAGCCAAGACCACTGGTCGCAAAAATCCACAAAAAAAAACCAAATATTGTGACAAACAAATATATATACGAAATTAAATAACTACAACCAAATAAACAATGTCCATACATCGAGCTGCTGCAATACTGTGCTAACAGAATCATACCTGAATCGTAGTCGATCCCTTGGGTTTGAGAGCATCCTCTTGCAACCAACCGGGCTTTGAATTTGTCGATATCGCCATTGGACTTAAATTTCTTTTTGAACATTCACCTGTTGGTAATAACATGCAAGCTGCTCGTTCGTTGAAAACCACGTATTGTTCTTTTGAAGAGATTGTATTTCATCATTAATCGCTTCAATCCAATTGTCCCAGTCTTCACTTGACATTGCTTCCTCTAGAGTTGACGGCTCAGTGCACGCTACACGCAATTCAGATACAACTTCTTCAGCAGTCTTTTGTGTTATCTGCGCGCTCCTTAATGCATAAGGACTGCGTGACGATTGCACTTTACCCTTTTTTCCGGTGATTTATCCTTATCGATGATTGGTGATTGAACGTTCTCAGTATTTTGATCTTGAATTCGTAGAACTCATTGACTGCAATACGTTTTTCGTCAAATATGAAGTCATGTCGGATGAGCACTCGTTTATTGGCCGTTCTATTTTTGATGTAAACTGCTGTATCCGTTGCATCAGCCCACAAGTATAATGGTAACCTGTTATGAAGCAATTCTATTGCACTTTCCACGACTGTTCTATTTTGCCGCTTTATTAAATCATTTTGCTCAGGAGCTCTTGGTGTCGATACTTCGTGCTTTATGCTGTTTTTCAAAAGCAGACCATTTACTTCCTCATTGCAAAACTCAATTTAGTCCATCTGCTGGCATATCTGCCAAAAACTGTATCAGCTTGCTTAAAACATCTGTTTTGCTTTTTAAAAAAATATACAAAACAATATTGCGAATAATCGTATTTTCAGAGTAAGAAATTATTGGATCCAACAATTGATAAAGTACTCATTTTTTCACAAAGATCCATGTGAAAATGTCTCGCCTGATTTCTTAGCTCGTTTAGCGCCAGATTTTGGAAAAAAGGTTTTCAATGCTGCTTTCCGTAGGCGCAGCTTTCACTAAATTTTTTCCCTTTTGGTACAAACAGAATGTCCAAATCTTTGACAATTTTATGTTTACTCATTTCACGCAGAGTTGTAAAGTTTACGTGGCCAAGTCGACACTCGATTCACATTCATGCGGTACAATCGGTTTTCACTTTTGCCTTCAGCTATAACTTCATTGCCTTTTATGAAATAAACATACTCACAACCTGGCTCAAATATTACTATTGCGCCTCTTTCAGCTGTTCTTGAAATTGAAATACAATTTTTCTCGAGCTCTGGCACCAACAATACATTTTTCATAATAAAAATATCATTTGACTTGGCTTGAATTTTAATATCTCCTTTGCCTTGTACTTTCAAACGCCGACCGTCGCCGTCTCTTCGTTCAATTCTGTTTTAAAATTCTTTAACAGCTCCCTTTGGAACATATGATCATTGGCACCTGAATCTGGATACAAAATATGTTCGTGCTTTTTTAAATTTGTTGAAGTGTTTACATTGAATAAATATTCATTTTCATCAATTTGATCTGTTTGACGTTTATTCTTGATTTCTACGTTCTGTAGTGCCAGTGAGTGAGGTTCGCTTCTTCTTTCTTCTCTGTTTAGTTGCTCTCTTTGACGTTTTATGAATTCTCTTGCCCAATGTCCCAATTTATGACAATAATTGCACTTGCTATTACGTTTTTGATTTGAAATATTGTTGTTGCTGTAATTTCCTTTGCATTTACTTACTGCATAGACTACATTCGGAGTAATGATGCTGTCGTTTTGGTTGCCGTTTGTACTAAGATTCATGAGCCTTTCTCCATTAACAAGGTGTTCGGTCAATATTTCTATGTTTTTTTGTTCACGTGGCACTACATATCATGCTGTACGTACTTAATCGAATCGAACTGGTAGACTGCTTAAGATTTTGACAATAATCATTGGTTGTTTTTGGTCAAAATCCATGTCTTTGATGATGATTGAATCGACAAGACATTTGCAACAAAATCAACGACTTGTTCGTCATCTGCCATTTTTATGCTCACAAGCAGAACTTGCGCAGATTGTTCGCATTTCTCAGCGTGCACTGCTTTAAGCTTAGACCCTATTTGCGCTGCCGTTGAACATCCAGTGAGGTATTTTAGCTGCTCGAGCTCTAATCCTCTCACGATGAATGCCTGCGCTTCTGCATATTTTTCGTCCCATTGTAAGGCAGTTTTCTGTTTCCGCTCCGCTGTACCCAGGATATACGGCTTTAATTTATTTTCAGCCATGTATGTATATTTCCATTTGACGATGGTAAAGTTGGAAATTCTGCCCACCGTAACGATGAATGTGGTCAGCTCTTGATTAGCTCAAGCTTACTTCTATAACGTTTTAAAGCTCAGTCTGAGTTTCGGAATTTGAAGAAACACTATCACTTAGATTTTCAAATAAATCCGAAACAATTGCATAGTCAATCGGAACCAAGTCGTCGAGGGTGACAATTTTACTGTCCATACAACAATTTACTCAAAATCTATATGCGCACTAGACACGTGGGCATCTGGGCCCATAAGATATGTTAAGATATTTGAGAATTTTTTCAAGATTACAGAAATATAAAAAGAAGAACTAGAGTGGTCTAACCGAACAATGTGCGAGCCAAAAATGGAAAGAAAAACTATTTCTAACATAACTGACATATTTATGAATGTGTCAGAGAGCAAAACATAAAGCTGTCAGATCTTTTAAATTTATAGTACAGAAAGTGATCATCTCAGCAGAAAGAAAATTCAAATATGTACTTTTGAGCAATAAGAAGGGTACTCCTATTAGTTCGCTACTATCAAGAATAAACAAGTCAAATATAAAAGAATTAGCGCTAGATGAGAAAGATGATATATTTAGGTACGTACCGAAAGAAAAATTAAAAGAGGAATATAATAATGTAATGGACCAAGCTGGGTCACCATGTAATATTGGTGAAATTTTCTCTGTGGATTTTAATGTTTAGGAAATATGAGAAGATAACAAAGCGGAATAGCGCCCTGGAGTGAAGCTTGTAACCGGCAGAGTTTGCCGTTGGGTTATGGGTTTGTGTTGATCTTGACTATTCCTAGTCAAGAGCACTGAGAACAAGAATAAAGACTAATGCAGTAGTTGCAGGTTTCGAATTCAAAATTGTTCTGATTTATTATCTGCGTGGTGGCCCTTTATATATGATTTTTACAAATATTTCTTACTTACTCTAACTACTTACTTATGATATTGTCTATCTTATTCTAACCCATCACATTCCACATTTCCCAAATTATATGGGTTACATTTTTAGTAACGGTGCTTACATTGACACGTGTCGTAGCGACGGCATACATGCAACGAGTTCGGCATACGCGAACTGAGCTTATGCTTGTGCTTAAAGTGGTCGTCAGTGTACGCTGGTAAGGTACATTACACCCTCACCCTTAAGAGAAAAATTAGGGGTGTTAGCAAATAAATTTTCTTGAAATATGAATTGTGTGGTTTCATATCATTTGTAATTACATCTGTAGTTTTGGTTTCTTTGATTTTTACATTAATTTTTATAATATATTAACTTATTACACTAACTTATATTACAATATTTTTAATTTATTACAATTTTTTAATTTATTACATTGTCAGGTTTTAATTTATTGTTATGTACCCTCTTATGTATACCATTCTAATCTATTATTGAATTTACTCCTATTTTATCTAATAACCTATAAGGTCCTTTGTATGGGTTGGTACTTTTCTTTCTATTTTCTATTTTTAATAAAACCAAGTCTCCCATTTCTACTTTAAGTGTATTGGTATTATTTTTTGGGTCTGTTTGTATACGTTTTTCTTTTGCTTTCATTAGCATTTATTTTGCCTTTTCGTGGGCATGTCGTAATCTAGCTCTTAACTCGTTGGTGTAATTTTCCAAGTTGTATATTTTTTCGTTATTTTCTAGTACTTCATTTGGTAAACCTGGGAGTTTCCCATATATTAATTTGTAAGGCTTGTAGCCAGTGTCAACATGTGGCATTGTGTTGTAAGCGAAAGTGAAGTAAGGAATCCACTTATCCCATTCGTCGTCGTTTGTCGATGCAGGAAAAATTCGTTCAAAACTCTGTGGTTACGTTCTAATGAGCCTATTGTTTCGGGGTGGTACGGTGCCGAAAATTTTAGAGATTTCGTTGCTGCTTCTAAATTAAATGATTCCATGTTTGGTTCGAGTTCTTCTGTGTTGTCTTCGTCAATGTTCTGTTCTAGTTGTTGTAGGAGCATATCTTGTATCATGGAGTAAGTGTTGGTGAAACTTATGTTTATAACAACTAGCTCTTTAGTTTGTTCTTCTGCTGTTAATAGTTGTTGAAATTTGACTCTAAGTTCGTGTATCTGTTGTAGCTTATTTTTAATGGTTGTGTTGGTGTGTTTTCTATTTGATTTTTCTTCAGTGTAGTTAGTATGTATTTTAACTCCTTCAGTATCGATTCCATTAATATTTTTGGGCTTGGAATTTTTTATTTTTAACATTTATTAACTTATATTTATTACGTTATTACTAACATTTCTTATTTTAACAAACTTTTTAGTTTTTGTTTATTGCTTTACTAACATTTCGTATTTATAAAATAATAATTTTTTTATTTTTATTTTTTTTTTGTTATTGCTTTATAACATATTTTTAGTTTTTATTTATTGCTATACGGCTGTTCTAACGTCCGTTATTCTTATATTTATTATCTCATTACTAACATCTATTATTTATAAAATTTTTTTTTTTTAGTTTTTGTTTATTGCTTTACTAACATTTTATAAAATGGTTTTACTAACATAACATTTTTAGTTTTTATTTATTGCTATACGGCTGTTCTTGGTTTTGCCTTTTTTTGCATTTCTTCTTTGATCAGATGTATACGTTCCCATATTTTACAGGCTTCATTCCACGGTGGTGGATTCTGCTCGTCTCGGAAAATCTGGAGTAGCTGTGCTAGTATGCGATTTTGTTTTGTTAGTTTGCCTCCACGGTTTTTTGGGATGTTTGTTTTGATTGATGGTATGGTTGTTAGCTGTTGTTCCTTTTTATGTTGTTGCCGTTTTGTATATTCTTCTAAAGTAATCGGCAGAGGTCCTACTTTCATTCCTTCTTGTATTCTTCGATTATGGGTTGTAACATTTGATTGCTTCTTTGGTTCCATCGTCGAAAATTGAAAATTGCAGGATCGAAAATTGCAGTTTCGCCATGTAATGGACCAAGCTGGATCACTATGTAATGGATCAAGCTGGATCACTATGTAATGGACCAAGCTGGGTCACCATGTAATGGATCAAGCTGGATCACCATGCAATATTGGTGAAATTTTCTCTGTGGATTTTAATGTTTAGGAAATATGAGAAGATAACAAAGCGGAATAGCGCCCTGGAGGGAAGCTTGTAACCGGCAGAGTTTGCCGTTGGTTACGCTATGGGTTTGTGCTGATCTTGACTATGCCTAGTCAAGAACACTGAGACCAAGAATAAAGACTAATGCAGTAGTTTGCAGGTTTAGAATTCAAAATTGTTCTGATTTATTATCTGCCTGGTGGCCCTTTATATATGATTTTTACAAATATTTCTTACTTACTCTAACTACTTATGATTTTGTCTATCTTATTCTAACCCATCACATTCCATATTTCCCAAATTATATGGGTTACATTTTTAGTAACGGTGCTAACACGTGCCGTAGGGACGGCATACTCGTACATGCAGCGAGTTCGGCATACGTGAACTGAGCTTATGCTTGTGCTTAAAGTGGTCGTCAGTTTACGCTGGTAAGGTACACTACAATAAGCTGCAACAGAAGAATCAAGAAAATAATTAATGCTCAAAGTTGAAACTATTGATAAGTCGTCACAGAGTAGTAGATAACGTAATTATGTATAAGCTAATCGCAGAATATCACGATTCGCCTTACGGAGGGCATTTTGGTGTAAGAAAAACCGTTTTAAAATTGAAACAAAAATACATTTGGAAGAATATGGGATAAATGGTGAACAATTGTGGCAGCGCGTCGGTTCTATATTTTTCATTAAGAACTTTTATTCGAAAATTTGCGTTTGTTGTGCAAGGCACGCACGCATTTGGGCTTCTAGGTTTGCTACCTGTTCACTCATATTATTATTTATTTTATTTTCTCGGTACGAAGGAATCAAATCTTCGTCACTACTGTATGTTAATTTTCGTGACTTAAACATCAAGTTGCAAAACACACATAAATAAACCGTATTATTTTTTGGGATTTGTAAAAAAAAATTTTTTGGATTTTATACGAATTTTAATCTATATTTTTTTATTTAAATCTCACAAAACTAAAAACACACATATAACGTATTATTTTTTCGGGATTTGAGAGGAAAAAAAAATTTTTTTTGGATTTTATACAAATTTTAGTTTGTATTTTATTTATTTAAATCTCACAAAACTAATAAACTCAACGGCTAACACTCAATGTGGACAGGAATAACCAATTTTTAAAGGCAAAATGATCACTTCAATTACATGATATTTTACAACGTATTTATACATACAAGGTTGTAGCTGTGGCGGCCGATGCGTGCAGCACTGATGATTGTAGTTAATTGTAGATTTATAGTTGGTTACAGATTTCTTCAATATGGGACGGGCACTGATGGTTGCAGATTATAGTTGACTGCAAATTTGTAGATTTACCAATACGGTACTTTAACCGTTGGACACTGATGATTGCAGATTATAGTTGACAGCTAATTTGTAGATTTATCAATAGGGTACTTTGACCGTTTGGCGCCAGTAAACGAATTCCTTTAATTGTTTTTTATTGGATAACTTGGCTCAACCGAGCGCTTGAGCTTGTAAATCAGAATTAAAGTTAAATAAATTTATTCCATGCCGCATTGCCTGTGGCCCGCGGCAGATCCAGCGCATAATCCAAAATACTGACTCGGCGCCTCGTGACCGTCCGTACGATGATCACTCAGTACTGGCATGCGGGTGTCTGGTTTCACCTCCACTTTTGTCGTGTCTGCGACAGGTAGTTCCTGGTCAGCATACTTTGTTCTGCGCGTGTTAACTCCTCCCGGCGTTAAGTGGAAGCCGTCCTCGGTTTCCCGTAAGGGTGCCGTATGTTCGATTCGGCGTTTACGAGTTAGATATCGACGGACTGCACAGATGCCACCATAGCAGAGTAGGGCAATGGCCAGAGTCAGACAGCTGCTCAGTATTGGTCTTGATGTTAGTTCAGTTTGTAGATTACCAATATGTTGAAGATTTTTCAGGCTGAGGTCGTGGAGGAAGGGTAGACTTAGATGTTCCTGATTGCTGGTCACATTGATTTGAGACGAGGCGGAGACGGCGGGTTTTTTCTTCAGAACGCCACGATGGTTAACATATAATGTGCCGTTCAAGTAGATGCGGTCGTCGTAGGTCGCCAAATACGTTCCAGTGACCAGCTGACTGATGCCATTGCTATCTTCAACTTTGATAGTTGCGTCGTTGATGATAAGAAGGCCTTCGTCAACCAGAGTTACCGGTTCTAGATATCCAGGGCGAGTGACGCAATGTGCGACGGTTCCAGATACCAGTTGTTGAGCGCAAGTTGGAGTTTGTAGTCTCTTGCAGAAGGTGCTGCTTAGAGCGGCGTCACATTCAGAAACGGCGAAGGTTTGCGCACCACAATCGGCCACCGTGCTACTGTTTCCTAGATTTAAAATTACCCTTCTATGCTGTGCTGGATAAATGTTAATTTTTTTACACACTAATTTAGGTATAGGATATTTGATTAAGAAATGTAACATATCGGAATTTTGAAAAGCTTTTATGCTGGATACTTCCAAAATGTCTGCTATACTGATATTTGTGAGGTGTTCATTTGCCAATTGCTTGATATCTACGCTGTCCAGAATAAGAGGGCTGATTAAGTTTATCTTTGCCAAAGTTATGGAGAAAATTAAGTCTTCTAAATTATTAATAATTATTCAGTTTTTTGCCAAAATTATTTCATATAAATGCTCGGTATCGATATCATCCGTTTTTCGAATCATATTTAAGGACCTTGTAATTTCGTTAAGCCGTATTTGGAACTTGGTGTTTATTTCAACTTGCCTGTTTTCTGATTTTACTAACTGTCCTGATCCCAGCAGGTTTATGCTGCGGGCATGTCTGTGGTGAACTTTCAATGTGTCTATTAGTGTCTCTATATATCCGAGGTCTGTGTTGAGTAGTTTTTTCATATGATCCAGTGTCTTTCTGGTCTCGTCGGCGTAAGTCTCGTATGACGTTATGTTCGTTGTGTGTCCCAGATACCCGTGTTCATCCCAAATAGTCACGTCACCGTCCATTACGGGCATATAGTCAGCGTGAGAATAGTCGGTAAGTTTTAATGTCGCTGTCGTCAGGGTAATCCATGTCAGCGCTAGTACAAACAGATATCCTAACCTAATAATAAAATTTTTTTAATATAATTGGTATGCTTAAACCTAGTCAATAGAAAAATTAGAAATTGAAAATGTTAAATAAGGGGGTTATTTTAGGTTGTCCTTATGGACCACCCTCCTTTTAATAAGAACCGTCGTACCCAGATCTGCTTGAATTATTTTTTCTGAGCACAAAGGTGATAGTTTATGTCCTAATCTTTTGTTTGATTTAAGCAACACTTTTTCCCCTACTTGGAATGTCTTATTAACCCTGTCTCTGTTTGTTTTTGCAAGTATTTTTTCCTGTGCCGACGTGATTCTGTTCCTAATTTGATTTGTAAGTTCCATGGGCGTCGAATGAATGATTTCTATTGGCTTTTTATCTGTCACAGAGTGTATCGATCTATTGTATCTTATGGTTGCGAGGAGAACAGTGTCAACGGTATCGGTTAATTGTTTATCCATTCTTAAGCAATGACCTATATTTCCGAGGGTACTATGAAATCGTTCAACTTGTCCGTTAGAAGTGCTATGCAGAGGTGGTGCATTGAAAATCTGAATGTCAAAATTATTTTTCAGTATTGATCTAATGGTTTCCGAATTTAAGGATTTTTCGTTGTCACGGTAAATCGTTTTTGTCTTGGGAAACAAGTTTATGAGCTGCAGGATGGGCGCTTTGATGTCTACGATTGCGCGTGAACGAATAGCTTGAACAGATGCAAACTTAGAGAATTTGTCGATACAAGTCAGAAAATATTTCTGATCAGTGGAATAAATATCGACATGTAATATTTCCCTTGCGTAAGACGGTATTGGAGTTTTTCCCATTGATTGTTTTACAGGGTGTCGATTACATTTACCCATGGCACATATTTTACAATTTGCGGCTATTTCTGTTGCTAACCGGCTCATTTTGGGGGAAAAATAATCGCGAAGTATTTATTTCACATTTTCTTGGTCTGCGCGATGAGCTCGGTTATGCTCTGCTGTGGCGATTTCTCTCTGTTCTGTTCTGTCAGTTATATCTGTTACAATACTTTTAGTATATCTGAATGTAGTTGAGGGAAATGCTTCAACTAACTGGTGTTGGATAAAGGCTAAGATGGGCACGGAATGTATCGCGTTAACCACGTCCACGTGGTAAAGGTGGTCATGTAAGGATTGTAAGAGAGTGTTTAGGTCAGTGAACTGAATAACGTGTCTGGTTTTTTCTTTAAAAAAAATGAACGTTTTTACTAAAATGGTGTTACCTTCCTCGATTACTATTTGGTTTCTGAAGCAGTTAACCGGTTTTTCTGTGGTCTCTATAGTGTACGTGAGAGATTCTTCTCTGTGCACAGTGGCAACATCTGAATCTGCAGAGTCTAGGGCGTTAACCTTCGGGCGGGACAAGGCGTCTGCGACGAAATTCTCTTTGCCAGGTTTGTAAATTATGTTGGCAGCTTTCCAACGTTTTATTTTTGCGTTCGGATTTTTAGCCGACACTGCAAATGTCAGGGGTTGGTGGTCTGTGAAAATGTTCAAATTTTTTACACCGTATAAATAATTTCGGAGATTCTTTAGAGCATACAATGGCGAGAAGTTCTCGCTCGTTTGTAGCGAAGTTTATTTCATTATCGCGTAATGTTCGTAAAATCATGGTAATAGGGCGTCCGCCCTGAGACAACAAAGCTCCAAGGCCATGACCCGACGCATCTGTCGTTAGATCAAATGGTTTTTTGAAGTCAGGATACTTTAGTATCACGTCTTCGGATGCTAGTGTTTCTTTCAACTTGTTAAAGGCTTCAAGTTCGTTTGGGGTCAATTCAAGTTTTATTTTTCTTGAATGATTGGCGCTTATTTTGCCGTTTTCACCTTTTAGGACGTCCGTTAGGGGTTTCGCGATAGCGGCAATACCTACTATAAAACACCTATAATAACTTGCTAGCCCCAAAAATGATCTTAGACCGAACAAGGTTTTTGGAGGCTGAAAATCCTTTATGGCCTGTACTTTTGCAGGTGATGTTTTGATTCCGCCTCTGCTCACAGTGAATCCCAAATACTCTACGCTCTTTTTGAAGAACTTGGACTTTTCTTGGGAGACCCTCATGCCTGCGTCTCGAAGGCTTTTCAAGACCCACTCGATATGTTTGACGTGGTCTTCTTTGTTCAATGAGAAAATTATTACATCATCCACATAGGCGTAACATGTTTTCCCGATTTGATCCCTGAGGACATCATCTATTGCCCTCTGAAATATGCTTGGGGCGTTTTTCAGCCCAAAAGGAAGTCTACAAAATTCGTACTTCCCGTTGTTGGCAGAGAATGCAGTCTTTTCTCTGTCTTTTTCAGCCAATTCAATTTGGTGGAAACCTGATTTGAGGTCCAATGTTGTAAAATATTGTGCCTCGCCCATATTTGACAGTATTGTCGAAATTGTTGGGATCGGGTATTTGTCGTCCGTTGTTTTTTGGTTTAGCTTACGAAAATCGATCACTAAACGCTTTAATTTATGGCCTATTTCGTCGACACCCTTTTCGTCGACAACCCACAGTGGATTGTTATAAGACGATTTGGACGGTCTTATAATGCCATTCGCTAGAAGTTGTTTAACTTCTGCGTTGACAAATTCAGATAAAGACGTTGCGAAGCGACAATGGCAAATAATATATCAACAACGATTTCATAAATTATTTAAACAAGTGCGGCATAAAGAGACAGATGACGGTTCCTTACACGTCTCAGCAAAATGGTGTGGCCGAGCGTGCAAATCGTACTATTGTCGAAATGGCTAAGTCGCTTTTAATTCATGCACAGCTGGAAAAGTTCTTGTGGGCCGAGGCGGTTAATACTGCAGTTTATCTACGCAATAGATGCCCAACAAAAGCTTTAAATGGGCAAACGCCTTTTGAAGTTTGGAAGAGCCGTAAACCATCAGTCAAACATTTACGAGTTTTTGGATCGCGCGCATTTGCCGTAGATAAGACAAGAAAAAGCAAAATCCAAGCGAAGGGAAAGGAGTATATATTTGTCGGCTACTCTTCTACAGCCAAAGCCTACCGCCTGTATGATCGACATAAACGGGAAATTATTGAGCGGCGAGATGTAAAATTCGTGGAAGGTGATTTCGACGCAAAGGTAACTAGAAAAATGCAACATTTCAGACAGAAACGACGACTTCATGACAAACATCATTCGCTTCGAGTCAAACGTTAAGGTTCCAGAACAAGATCCACCAACATCAGTGCCAGCTGAAGCTGACCCTATAAAACACAACAGTACTGACTCAAGTGAGGAGGAGGAAGAGTTTGTCCAAGCCATGGATTCAGATGGGCAAAGCAGGCCACAAGTCGAAATAGGTCGAAAAATCAGAAGGAGTTGAAATTGGGCAAAGCAAACCACCTACACCAAAGTCAAAGCAAGTTCAACCTGGTAGACCAAAATCCATACGAATACAGGCTGCAAAGCAACGACATATCCTAAATAATCTGAACAGCCTGGAAGACATCGAAGCCCCACAATCAGTAGCAGATGTATTAAAAGGTGAACATGGCAATGCTTGGCAAATATCAATGCAAAAGGAATACGACGCACTACTGGCAAATAATACATGGTCATTAGTCAATTTGGCATCAGGAAAAAAGTCCATTGGTTCAAAGTGGGTGTTTCGCATCAAAAGAAACAAAGTAGACGAAATAGAAAAATTCAAATCACGACTAGTTGCTAAAGGCTGCGGGCAACAATTCGGCATCAGCTACTGGGAAACATTTTCACCAGTTATACGCTATGAGACAATCCGAATGTTGTTCGCAATAGCTGCAGAAAAACAGTTACATATGCATATTTGAACAGCAAGCCAGAAGAGGTCGTATATATGAAACAACCGGAAAATTTTGTTGATGAGCAGCATCCAAACAATGAATGAAGCTTCAAAAGGCAATCTACGGGTTAAAACAATCTGGTCGTGTATGGAACAACACATTAGATGAAGTTATCCAGAGTATGGGTTTCAAGAGATGCAAAAATGAAGCCTGCTTGTACGTCAAACATCATCAACATCAATTCAGTTACATTGCAGTCTACGTTGACGATTTAATAATCATCAGCCCAACCGAAGATGCAATCAGCAAAATTAAGCAGATGATCGCTTCCAAGTTTGAGGTGCAAGATGGTGGTCAATTAAATTTTATTCTCGGCATGGAAATTCATCGAAAAGGTAAACAAGGCGCCGTTTACTTGAGCCAAAAGAAATACCTTAGGAGACTTCTTGACAGTAACAATAAATGTGTTAAGTTAAGTGTGCCACAATACCAATCGCTAATTGGTTCTCTTATGTACTTAGCAGTTTTGAGCCGCCCTGACATTATGCACGCTATAAGCAAATTGTCACAACGAAATACCGACCCACATGCCGAGCACGAGACAACTGCTGAGCACGTTTTAAGATACCTCTCCGGTACCATAAATCTAGGTATCGTATACCGTGGTGGACTGGGACAGTACGTGGCCAGAATTTGATCAGTGAATTCATGGTTAGTAAATAATCCAGCGGACTGGAAATATATCGAACAGTAATTGGAAAAATCGGTTACACCTGCTTGCCACATTCTCACCATTGAACATCTGGAAGATGTGGTGCTTCGGTTCATAAAGAAAATCTAAAATCCCACACGAAGGACACTTATAAACAGGAAAAAGTATCCTGCTTACATCAAGGGCAAGGCAGTTGAAAAACGAACACGTTCAAGGACGGTGGCACCAAACTCGGTCTTTTGACGACCAATTCAAATAACTACGCGTATCAATCAAGATGTTCAGCCTTGCAAAGAATAAATGCAGGTCTACATCCTAGGACCCATTTTGTATTTATTATATACAAGATTTAACGATTTATCCAAAATCAATATTTATCAGCAACATTTGCAGACGATACTGTGTGGTGTCATGAACCAAAAAATGCCTCATTAAACTTAATAATGCTAAGTCAATATACATAATATTTTCTTTAAGAAACTTACCGCACAAGCTCATTTATAGAAATGGGGTAACTCTACGAATACCCTACGCTGACGGCAAGCTACGCTGTAAGGAGCGTGTTAAAAGAAACGGGAAGAACTCGACTTAAAACTAAGTATGTTTTATTACCTCAAAGGTAGACACTCTATGCTTTCAACCTCTAAGAAACTATTGATCTATAGTCAAATCTTGAAGCGATATAAAACATTTAACAAAGTGCTGAAGGCGGCGCAAGGACAAATAGCAACAACAGCAAACAAGACAAGAAACAACAACAAGGCGAATCATCACAACAACAACACAAAATTGGAGGTGGTCCAAGGACAAACCTTACAAGAATATCAGCGAGAAAACAACAACATGAGCTGAAGGTGGCCCAAGGTCAAATTCAAACAAGAAGAACAATGCGGGAAACAGTAGCAACATGCAAAAACACGAGATAGCAGACAGGTGCCACAACAAACTACAGTTCCCGCACAACTACACTGAAGCTGGAGTATAAAAGCAGGAGCAACTGGCAAGTCAGTCTCTTTCTTTCGGCATCAGGCAAACCAAACGCATCGTCCTAAACAGAGTTATACAAACTGACATACGCTACAGAAGCTAGGGGATTCGAAAGGAGATTATGGTTCATAATCGATTCTCTGCTAGAAACCCAAACTGACAATCGCTACAGAAACTAGGGGGATCTAAAAGAGATTATGGTTTATAATCGATTCTCTGCTAGAAACCCAAACTGACAAACGCTACAGAAGCTAGGGAGAAAGCTATACGAGTCTATGGTGTGAAATCGCCATTCTCGTAAAAATTTACGTGACGGATATTTAGGGAGACATAGAATTCAACTGTGTCCGTATTTAAGTATTTAAAAATAAATAAACCTTTAGCTTGTTACCCGTAGTTAAATTTCTTTTAAATTGATAAATAAATAAAATAATTAAATCCACTACATAAGTTTTGAATAATTTAGATATTTTCTGTAAACGACTCTTTTATATATATATACTTAATATATATACGAGTATATATATATATATATATATATGTATATATATATATATATATATATATATATATATATATATATTTATATATATATATATATATATATATATATATATATGTATATATATATATATATATATATATATATATATATATATATGTATATATATATATATATATATATATATATATATATATATATATATATATATTGGAGGACTGGTGACGAGCTATGATTAATGGCACATAAAGTCCAACGAAGCGGAGGCGAATAAACCGGCGGCTAGCAAAGTTGCGCTAGAACTTTCAAAAAGAATTCGCAGGCGCAAAAGAAAAAAAAACTCGATACTGCACGCGCGGAAAATGCCACAGCCTAACAAAACCAAGCATAATGGGAGCCATAGAGAGCAAGGGCCCTAGGGGCGTGAGGCTCCAGAAACTTGCTGTGGAAAGCCGCCGCGAATGAGCACATTAAAAGTGCTACAGGCGAACTTGCACCATGATAAAACAGCTTCGGCCGGCTTGTGGAAGAGATTCGCTGATGAAGACCTATCCATAGCCTTAATATGAGAGCCATGGATAATTGGTGGCGAAATCAAAGGTCTTACAAATAAAGGATGCAAGTTTGTTTACCATCATTTTAATACTAATTATTTTCTCGTTTCAGAATTTAGTAGTGAGGATCTATCCGTATGGAAGTCTCAGCACGTTAGGTAGCGCAGGAAATTGCTTGTGCATCCGCCTAGTTTCCAGGTGACTCCAACGTTATGCCTCCCGTGTAGGTGCAGTTGTTAATTTTGTACTTCCATAAATATTTGATTGGTTGTGATGCAAACGCGCATCATTATGTATGGTGAAGCTCAGACATTAACAATAGAGGTGAATCTCTCTTAAGTTTCTCAAACGCAAATATCTCTAAAAAGGCTAAAAGCCTTTTTATTAATGCGATTAGTGAAGTGATATTAGACCTAACTCTAACCAGTCCTCACATCCCCAATTTTGTTAGAAACTGGCATATAACTAACAAGCCATCTTTGTCAGATCATTTGCACATAAGATTCGATTTACCAGGTAAATCTTAATTAAAAATTAAGTTTTCAATCCAAAAAAGATAAATTTGAGACTATTTAGTGAATTATTAGAATCAAGAACCGATTCGCTGGTTACAAGTATTTTTTCTGTTGGTGAACTCGAGGAGGCGGTGTATAGACTAAATGATACAATAATTTCGGCATATCATGAAAGCAACGCGGTCAAAACTCACATGGGCTGTTGGCTACTTTAAACCATTTATTACCCCAAGTGAAGATAATATTTTGCCAGCCCTTTTAATAAGAGGACCGGACGTAATACATAAATCACTTGTTCAAATTTTTAGGAACAGTTTCAGCAGGGAATACAAACCATCCATTTGGCGAAAAGTCAATGCAGTATTTATTCCATAACTGGGCAGGAGGTTCAGCGAACTACCCAAATTATACAGATCTATCAGTCTTACGTCGTTTCTTCTAAAAACTGCGGAAAGATTGGTGAATCTAATAATAATGAGTCTTAGTGAGTAGACGTGTTTTTGGTGCTAACGAGTTGAGAGCGGTTTTTATACTATTTGCCAGAGATCTTGATCTGTTAATTCGCCTACTAAAGCTTGAAGTTGTGATTGAGTGTCGGTGTTTGTGTTGAGTTTTTCTTTCTGTATAGTCGATATAAAATAAAGAAACCTGTTTTTGCAAAAATGTCATTGGCAACAAGACAGGCAGCAGAAAGAAGAGAGAAACAAAATTTGGCGCCAAGTTTGCACTCAACACCAAATGCGTACAAAGCACCTGCAGATAGGCTCTCTGACTCTGGTTTGCTGGCTGGATGGGATGAGCGGTTGGTTAAGCTCGAAGAGAGCATTGTCACAAAAAACGGCTCTGTGAAGCTGCTTGAGGATCGGGTTATGCAGAAAATGAGTTAGTTGGCCGGTGAGTTGTCTACTATCAAGAGAGAGTTTAGGCAAATTGAGTCTAGAGTGTCGGCAATTGAGCGATCCATCACGGAGGTTGAAACACTGAAGTCAAATGTGCACTCTCTGCAATCCCAAGTGGAAAAAGTTGAAGGTGATGCTGTCTCAACGGATATATTAATTAATGGAATACCTGAGACCGAAAGTGAGAGATTGGGTGATACATTTAATAAAATCTGTCAATCGGTCAAATGTGACTCGCCGTGGGTTCGGGAAGTATTCCGTCTGCGCTCGAACCATAGCCAATCTCAAAACGGGGTTGCGGCGGTTTTGGTGAGACTGCAAACGGCACAACAAAGTCGTAATCTCTTTCGGGCTATTGCTGGGTTCTGCAAGGATAAGAAGAGATCCATCTTGCTCTCTGATATCGGTGTCGGCGGACAAACTCCCGTATTTGTACATGAGAGCATAACTAAGAGCAATCTGGTAATTATGCAGTATGCATCGAGGCTTAGGCGGCAGCAGCTGTTGACTTCTACATTCTCCATGCGAGGCATGGTATATGTTCGAGTGAATCGAGATTCTGAAGCGAAACTGGTTACGAGAAAAGAGGCCGTGGATTCGCTCGTTAACGCACCAGCAGCTACTAATTTACAATAATGTTGTCTTTTCCTTCATTCCTTATGCTTATTTCAAACTTAGATATAAGTTTTCTTCTTTTTATTACTTTATACTTTTATATATTTTTAACTCTTTACTTTCCATATAGGTATATATATATATTCTTCCATTTCTTTCTATACATTTAATTTAATTTGTTGTGGCTGCTGTTTATTACTATTTCGGGCTTTGTGTTCTGTGGTGGTGCTAGTGGTAATCATAAGGTATTGGTTGATGTATTGTGCAAACAGCGTTGTGGCTTAAAAATTGTACATTTTAATGCTAGAAGTCTTAACTCTTCCAAACTTGATTATGTGAGGTACATTTTTGCTGATTCCTCTGGTGATGTGATTTGTGTGTCTGAAACTTGGTTTGGGGGTGGAGCTAGTGGCCTATATTTCAATATACCCACTTACAAGCTTTTTAGGAATGATAGAGTCGGCCGTAAAGGAGGTGTTGTTGCTATTTTTGTTAAAGGTTTTCTAAATGTAAAAATCGCCAATAGGTCTGATTGCACCGCAGTTGAGTTCTTAAATCTGGAAATATCTGACAATAATTCTAAAGTCATGGTTTCATGTGTGTATAACCCTAATAAATGTCACAGTGTTGAGCCGTTTTTCTCTGATTTGTCGTTGCATGTTATCGACTATGACTATTATATTGTGTGTGGTGATTTTAATGTAAATCTGGTCTCTGCTGATGCTGTTTCGGATAAACTTCGTGACCTTATTAGTGCGTCTGGCCTCTCTGTTGTGAACTCCATCATGCCTACTAGATTTGCAAATAATGCTGGTCCTAGCTTACTTGACCTTTTTATTATATCTGACATATCAATGCTATTTATCTTTGATCAGCTCACTTTTATTTCTGATCATGACTTGATATTCTGTACACTATCTACTTCTATTGGTCCAAAAATGAATACTACCTCTATCTCGTATCGTGATTATAAGTCCATTGGCTTGACTTCTTTGTTTAGGGAGCTTTCTCAACTAAGATGGAACGACTGCTGGTTTTCTAGCGCCATTGATCAGAAGTTGAATGGATTTGTGAGTCGGATCTCTGATGTTTTCAACACATATGTCCCGATTCGCACTATTCAAGTAAAAGATAAAGCGTGTCCTTGGTTTGACACGCTAGTGAAGCAGCATCTTAAGAAAAGGAACAGGTTGCATGTTAGATGGGGAAAATTTCCAATCGATCAGAATTGGGATTCTTAGAGGCTGGCTCGTAATGAGTCTGTAGCTGCTGTGAGGCTAGCAAAGAAAAATTATTTCTCCTCTAAGCTTGATGCATCTCTTCCATCTAAGCAATTATGGAGGAATCTAAAACGATTTGGTGTTCATGGCAAGGATAGTACTGATTGTTTAGTGGAACCGAATGAATTAAATAATCATTTCCTGAATGGGTTTCCCCCTGAGAATTCTAGTGAGTGTGAGCTGTCTGTGGTTGATGGACTTGTCTGTCAAAGTTCATTTGAATTTCATGCAGTTGGTGAGTGTGATGTAAACAAGAGGGATTATGCAGATAAAATCTAACGCTGTAGGTCCTGATGGAGTCTATATTAGGTTTATAAAACTAATTATTCCGTTTGTCTTGAGTCCATTAACTCACATTATAAATCACTGCTTTACCACTTCGTGCTTCCCAAGTCTATGGAAATTAGCGACTGTTGTGCCGGTTGCAAAAAAGGCATCTGCCGCTGCTCCTAGTGATTTTCGGCACATTAGTTTGCTCTCATGTCTTTCTAAGGTGTGTGAGTCACTTATGGCTGATCAGATATCTCGACACCTGAATGAGTTTAAGCTGCTGTCACCACTACAGTCTGGTTTTCGTAAGGGGCACAGCTGCTTGACTGCTATGCTGAAAGTTGTTGATGATATTCGAATTTCATTTGATGATGACCAAGTAACTCTACTCTGCTTGTTGGACTTTTCCAAGTCTTTCGATAGTGTGAACCATATACTATTATGTTTTAAGTAAATGACTTATTTTGGTTTTTCTGGCAATGGCTTGCTGCTTATGACGAGCTATTTGAGTGGTAGATCTCAGCGAGTGAAGATTGGTGATATCTTCTCTGATTGTAGGCCAGTTTTTTCTGGGGCGCCACAGGGTTCAATTCTAGGACCACTGCTTTTCAGCATGTTCATCAATGACATTTTTTCACTTGACTGTAATGGAGTGATGCATGCTTATGCCGATGACATTCAGTTATATCTGTCACGCATGGTAGGCCTTATGGATGATCTGGTTGGTAGACTTAATGAGGACCTTGATATTCTTAGTGGTTGGGCTCGTAGCAATGATGTGTCTAAATCCGGCGAAATCTTTTGACCTGCCTATTTACAAAGACAATATACTTTTAACTGAAATCCCTCCGATGTTTATTGCTGGTTGCCGCCTTACACTTGTTAACAAGACTGTTATGCTTGGGTTTCATTTGAACTCGCCATTGACTTCCTCGGATCATATCAACCATGTGGTTTGCAGAATGTATATGACTCTGCGCTGTTTGAGGATGTCTGCTCGATTTACTCCCGTTGAAACCACGCGCAAGTTGGTTGTGCAATTGCTTGTGCCTATTATTACCTACTCTGAGGTGGTGTATAGTGGTTTGGACTCTCGGTCTGTACATAAGCTGCGCGTGGCATTCAATAATGCTACTCGTTATGTGTATAGCTTGCGCAAATTTGACCATATCTCATCTTGGAGTAAAATGGTTCTGGGTTGCGATATTGAGAGCTATTTAAAGGCAAGAAATTGTATATTTATGCATAAATTAATATACTCTAAGGCTCCGTTATACCTTTGTGACAAGTTGCGCTTCATCCTGTCGAATCGTTGCAATAATCTCATTATACCGAGGTTTACATTCCGAAACTTGGCTAGAATGTTTTTCGTTGGCACCACTAGACTATGGAACTCTTTACCTAATGATTTAAAAAATATTGTGAGTCACAACAGCTTCAAGCATCTTATTTATCTTTATTTTCGTAGTAACACCTGACGCTTTATTTCTTCTCTTTTCCTTCAAAGTTCTACTACCCTCTTTCTTTTTTATATTTTATATATTTTTCTGTTTTTTTGTTATATTTGTTTGTTGTTTTCTAATGATTGTCAATAGTATTAATTTTAATTTTAATTTTAGCTTTAAGTTTTTTAATTTAAGTTACAATTGTGCCTAAGTTAAATGTACAGCATAAGTTTTTAAAACTTATTGTATGATTCAATAAATTAAATTAAATTAAAATCTAGTTAGAGAAACGCCGGACAGAACAATACCTCTGCATCAATCACAAGAGACCGTATGTCCGGTTGCAGGCACTTTTATAGACATCTGTTGAAGCTCTTGTTGTTGACTAAGTCCCGCTGGCCGTTGCTTTGACTACCGCTTCCTGTTGCTAAGCCCAAGGTATTGTTGTTGTTTTCCTCTTGACCTTAGGCGACCCTAAGCGTTTTCCGGGAAAAGTCTGGCTGTCGTCAAGGGCGTAGTAGTTGTAGCGGCACGTTGGTGTTTTTGGACGTCCTGTTGTTGTTGCAACCATGGTTCCTACGTTTGAATATTATTTCCGTGCTTCTCTTTTGTGCTATATCCCTGCCACTTGTGTGCATAGCGATCGTTATGTCGTCATCTCTTTTGCTCTTTCATTATTTTCCTCGTGTTGTTATTGTATTATTTACCGAGCTAACGGACTCGGTAAATTTTGCCGGGTCTTGTTGCTGTTGTTCTCTGCAGTCTGCTGCCTTGGCTTTGGTAATGTTCTTGTTGTAATTAGCACACGCAAATTTCATAGTATAGTCTGCCTCTAGTGTTGTTGTTGGTCAGAGCAAACAGCTGTCTTGGATTCGCTAAGTCTGTCATTGCATACTTGTTGCTGAAATCCACATGCAGTTTATTGCCTTTGTCTTATGCAAGCGGCTGGCTTAGCTTTACTAATGCTGTTGCTGCTGCGTAGTTGTTAGTGTAATCTGCATGTGGTTTGTTGACAAACATTTACCACTGCAAACCTTTCATGCGCTCACGTCTTCGCCGTGGTTCTAATTGGACCGATCGCTGTGGCCGATGGTATTCTTTTATTTTTATCAATGCTGGTGGGGTCGCGCAAGCTAATTGGCTACGGCAATTTTAAATTTTTATTCGCCAGTGATGTTCCCGCACCATTATCGGTGTGACAGTTGCTTTTGGGGGATTTTATTGTGTGAGCAAAATTAGTAAATAATATTGCTCGTGACAATGAATAAGCAGTTCAGTCTGCCTGTACTTAACAAAGAGCGCTCCGAAGACATCAGATCCTTATTAAATATTGCCAATGTGTGCATTAACGAGTTCAAGCGTTTGAAGATACCAACATCTGAGTGCAACCATTGGACTGCGTACTTTTTGACGACAAAATTACCCAAAGAGACACATCAAGCATGGAAACACCACTTAGGTAGTGACACTAGCATGTTTCATCGAACAAACGCCACATTCGAAATGCTAGAGGATATTGTCGTAGTAAGAACAGTTTCCACACCGTTACACAACCGATAAACGCCAACTCATGTTATCTATGTGGTGACGCACATTTCTTGTTTCGTTGCTCAACCTTCCTCTCAAAAGATTGCTTTGAGAGAAAGTCTTTTGTTGACAGAGCGAAACTTTGTTTAAATTGCCTGAGCAGGTCCCATGAAGTTTCGCAATGCACCAGCACAAAGAACTGCCTAAACTGCGGCCAGCGGCACCACACACTTTAACATTTTCCAATTTCAAGGCCCTCTCCACAAAACGAAGTCACTCCATCAGTATCTAATTTTCTTCCCAATGGAAGCTCTCAAACAAAGTTAAATCAGTTGGCTCCACCCTTTCAGTGTGAGAAGACACCAAATCATACCATGACTCATAAAATGCTCGTAACTTCAATGTGAGCGCATACTGCTCAACTTCGAACAGCAATTTCGACGAAATATGCTCCTCGTACAGTTAGCAACCGCTCTCGTCTCACTTGTGAATGACGTCACCTGGTAGACAATAGTAGTTCGCGCTCTCTTAGACCAAGGCTCCGAATGCACAATCATTTCGGAGCACGCAGTTCAAACAATTAGTTTGCGACATCACCGTGCTTCAGCGGATATATCAGGTGTGCAACTGTCAGCGCAACTGTCAGCTTCAGTATGCACTCATGTGTGAACCCTACATTTAATGTAGTGGTCGACACGGCCTTCGATTTAAATGCGCTCACCACCAAACACCAAGTCCAACTATCAAACTACAACAGTGGTCACATATTCAACGACTGCAGCTGGCAGATCCCAATTACTATCAAACTCGCAAACCAAATGAAAAGTATATGGTTAGACTTCGATTAAAGTGGTCATTTGATGAATCTCAAACCCTTGGGGTTCCAAACAAATTGCACTAAATCGTTTTTATTATCTAGAGCGAAAGCTCAAATCATTCATGCAAGGACAACGAAGGTTGAGCATTGCATCAAAGCCTTAGCAAACAAACAAACAGTCCCTCGTCAGTTTTGTCGCACCAAGCAGTGCTTAAAGGAGACAGTTTACCAGCAAGCCTGCGTATAGCATTTGATCCGTCTTGCAAAACGACCAATAGGAAATCGCTTGACATATACTGTGTAGGCCCTGCTCTGCAGAATGATTTGCCAGCAGTAATTTTGAATTGGAGGAAACATAAACTTGCGTTCAATGCCGATATACAAAAAATATATCGGTGGATTGATATGCATATCGATGACTCCCAATATCAACATTTCTTATGGTGGAATAAACCGGACGAAATCCTAGAATGCTGTCTCACCAAACTTACATTCTGAACAGCTCCCTAAACGCCAATACATCTCGCCGAAGACGAAAAGGCGTATTATCCGCTCGCTGCACCTGTTCTCCAAAATGAAATCTATGTAGATCTTGTAGTTATTCGACAAGCTACAACAATTCGCAAACCAGATACCAGTGCTCTGAGCACAGCAGTAGTAGTTCATCCGCTTTGCTCCACGGTATCCCAACCGAACATATGTCAAATAGCAATATTTTAGAATTGAATAGCAGTGGTATCGTAAAAACACTCGGTTTATGTTCGCAACACAATTAGGATAGATTTCGAAATTGATTTTTCAGCTACAAAACGGTTAATGTTATCGACTAAAGCTCGTGTCTTCGATCCAGTTGGATTTATTGCACCAGTTGTTGAGGCAGCCCAAATAATCCTCAAATCGGTGTGGTCGTAAAAATAGAATGTGATGGTAAAACGTGTACATCTTTACGATGGGATGAATTGCTATCCACGGATTTGAATCACCGATGGCAACAATTGCTAGTTTGTTTATTTGCTAATACTCTGCTATTTTAGAGTACTCTTCACTGAACCAAACGTTATGCGTCTGCGCATACACGCAGAGCACGCGGCCAGGCCCGTCTATGTGGGCTTCTTACTGTAATAGCAGTAAAACAGAGCTTAGCTAAAATAGTCTATTTTGTGCTTCAGGAAGCATTTCCCAAAGAAATCCACAGCGTTCGCAATGAGAAGTTAAACGATAGTAAATTGACAAACTTCACACCCTTTCTTGACGACCAAGAAAAACTGCGAGTGTGCGGCCGAATTCAGCGTTCAAATCTGCCATTTAATCAGAAACACCCAATCATCTAATTGAATAGTCATCATTTTATTAGCCTGGTTATTGACAATGCTCATGCAACAACATCACATGGCAACATCACAATTAACAATATCATACTTATGCGAACTGTTATGGACTGTGAATGCAAGGCGTGATGTTAAGCAACATCTTAGAAAATGCATCAAATACTTTCGCAACAAACCAGAGGTGGCTTAGCAACTTATGGGTGACCTCCCATTCCATCGAGTTAATCCAACCCCAGCGTCCGTTCCATGGAAACACTACATACAAAGTTTATATTTCAATCATCATCTGTTTAGCGAGCAAGTGCATTTATCTTGAAGCTGCTACAGGAATGTCAACAGAAAACTTTATGTGTGCTTTTCAAAGGTTCATCGCATGCCAAGAACATTTATAACGATAGCGGAACAAAATGTATAGGCGCTGAAAAGGTACTACAAGCAACTCAACGGGAATTCACTGAAACTGTAGAACGTTTCTGCTCTGCCGCAATTGTCATGCCAGGGTATTCAATGCCACCTCAATCTGCCCCGTTCACCAAACTTTGGTGGTTTGTGGGAGGCTAATGTCAAATCCGTTAAATACGACCTCAAACGAGTTAACGTCAGATCCGGACAACTCAATTGTGGTTTCGTCCGGGAAATTCCTTGTTGGTGACTGATTGCTTTCAACACCAGCAGTACCACCAGCCGCTAAAGTATCGTTAAGCCAAAAGTTCATTCAAACACACCGAATATAGCAATTTTGGAAGTAGTGGACATCAGAGCAGAGGATCAAGTGACGCTATGTATAGCGGGAATTTAGTGTGTAGGCCAAAATTGCATTGAATCCAACAATATGCTGACCACAAGCAATTGCAGACCAATGCAAGTGTGCGGTATAGGGTTAGGATATATCGCATATAATTTAGGATAAGTTATTGAACATAAATAATAATGTTTAGGTAAACATAATTAGACTAAGATTTTAAAGTATAATAAATGGGTTCCTTTTGAACAAAGATCTCAGCAACAACATTGCTTTTACTTTGCTTGGCGTTCACGCCTCAAAAATAAGAAAACGTTTCGGCAAACGAAAGTTTGCCACAAGAATTGGCTGGGTTACCTTACAGCCTTCATAATAACATAACTTAAATATCTGTTTGTAATTCGGGGCTCGTCAGAATATTTCCATATGTTTATCCTTCATGTATGTGTTTCAATATATATTTATTCTTAGCCAAGTTTCAAAGAAGAAGCCAGTTAGTTAATAACACTCGCAAAGTTCGATTGTGTACAATTTTCGATTAGAAATTTTAAATTATTTGTATATACGAGTTCGGATTGACATTGAAGCTACCTAAGTAGGAAAAAAACATTTTTTTTTCAAAAACCATTTATTTCTCAACATAGTCTACTTTTACTTCGACACACTTAGTAAGACGATATTCCAACTTTTTTATACCATCTTAATAATACGATTTCGGGAACCCCTCAAAATACGCGCTAGTTTCAGTAATCACTTCTTCGTTTGAGATGAATCTTTTTCCTGCGAGCCATTTTTTCAAGTTTGGAAACAGGAAAAAGTCACTAGGAGCTAAATCTGGACTATAAGGTGGATGATTAACCAATTCGAAGTGTATTTCACGTAATTTTAGCATCGTATCTAATGCTGTGTGAACCGGTGCGTTGTCTTGAAGAAAGAGCATTTTTTTCTTCTTTAAATGTGGTCGGTGTTCCTTGATGGCACTTTTTCCTGAGATTGAGGATCCTTTTTCAAGATAATCGATCAGCAATATTCTGTGTGCATCCTAAAATACAGTGGCCATACTCTTGCCAACCGATTTCACTGCCTTCGCCTTCTTCGGAGCACTTCCACCAGCTTCCACCCATTGTTTCGATTGATTTTTGGTTTCAGGTGTGTAGTGGTGGACCCACGTTTCATCAACAGTTATTAATCGTCGCCAAAAATCAACAGGATTACGCTTTATTATGTCCAAACACCGCTGTGAAGTGGTCTGTCGAACTCGTTTTTGTTCGACACTGAGCAAACGCGGCACCCATCTTGCCGATAGCTTTTTCATATGCAAATGTTCATGCAAAATGTTGAACACACGTTCATATGATATGTTTACCATTTCAACAATCTCACACAACTTGACTCGGCGATCATTCATAACGATATCGAGGATTTTCTTGATATTTTATTCATTAACCACCTCTTTTGGCCTTCCTGTTGATGGTATTGTTGCAGTGCTTGTTCGGCCGCGTTTAAATTCAGCAATCCAATATTTTACCATGTAATCTGACGGAGCAGACTCACCATAATGTTTATCGAGCTTTTCTTTTGTTTCTTTCGCAATTTTCCCTTTCAACACAAAAACAAAAAAGTTGCTTACTTCAAACGACTACAACAAATAAACTAATCGAGGAATTTGTGTGAAGATCGCAATTTCTAAAAAAAAAAGGTTTTTGTGTTTGTGCTGCCATCTAGCGCTAGGTTGCTTATTATTTCAATATCAATCCGCCCTCGTATATATGCTGAGGTTTGTAAATTGCTTCTATTTATAAAGATATAGGTTACAAAATAAAAACCTCAATGCAGTGCAGTTGCTGCTTAGTTGTCTTCAGTACTGTTAATAATATTGAAATTGGAGAACTGTGTTTGAATATTTTTTCTTGCATTCTTCTTGGTGCTATGCTCTGGCCGGTTGTTCTGTCCCAGTTCTTATAGCTGTGACTCCATTTTCAGCTTATGGAGAATGTGAGCACACATTTGCTCCCTCCTCCCTTATCCTGGCCTTGCCGGTTTCCTGCTCGGGTTTGGTTTTAGTTTGTGGGTGGATCGAGTGCGCTTGCGAATTGTGGTCCATCCGGCCTTAACCATCTTCGGCGCTACCGGTTTAGTCATTTTCCTAGCGACTAGCACTGACCAAGAAGCTGCTCCACCTACGTTAGGTAGTCACTTTGTTGCGGTGTAGTGGCTCACTGTGGGCTGGAACATGGCACATGAAACACGGTGACATGGCCCAGTACGCAAACTAAGAACTACCTTCAACGCAAAGGTTGAAAGTAGTCTTCTACGATTCCTGCTCAGTCGATAAGGCTACTTAGTCCCACTGGGCCATATCGAACGTCTCGTTGAAACCGCCGGATTGCCTTGACACTAATGAATTGGTCATCACTTCGTGGAAGTGCGGCAATCCTTTCAGACCACTGGCTTACTTTTAGTGCGGTCATATATCTGCTGGACTTGGGTCGCTGAGAAGGAGAAGGAAAACTCCCTGGGGCAGGATTCATCAGCCCAAAAAAACACTCTAAACTCACGGAGGAACAGCTATGCCAGTGAGCTTGCTTGACGAGGTAGAGCCAAGGTTGATAGCGAACTCCGTACGAGGTTCGGAGTACCTACGGTTTCAATGGAGCCTCACTTTGCAGGCTGTAGTTTCAAGCCTGGATGGTTGACGATCAACAGTCTGGACGATGAGACCGTAGCCTCTGAGGAGATGATACCAGCCATGAAGCCATCGGAGGAGGCAGAATTGCCAAGGGCCAAGATCTTCGTTGGCTACTTTTCCAACTCGGAGTCTTGGCAGAATGACCGAATTTTGGGGCAAGTGGGGTCGCAGGGTTCGGGCATTAGTGTCAGTGAGTGGCGGGTGTTCCATCGTCATGCGACTATGTCGAGCTGGCAATGCTCTCATCCCCTTCTCGTCTGAAAGAGTCGATCGAAATAAAAAATATTAAGAAGACCAACTGGTCGATATTTAACTTTGAGTTAAAGAAAAATATTTCGTGCCTTAGTGAAAGATAATGGACTCTCAGGAACTAGATCTTGAAGTTAACAAATTAAATACTATAATAATTCAGGCTTATGAAAATAGTTGCAATGTAGTTGTAAAGAAACGTTCTAGAAACGTACGCAGGTGATGTGGGGAGCTAAATATTTTGCGCAAAAAAGACCGTCAACTCTTTAATAGAGCGAAGTTTAATGGTGACTGGGCATTCTATAGAAGTGCCTTAATGGCCTATAATAATCAGTTGAGAAGATCTAAGAGAGACTTATGGAAAAAGTATTGAGAGGAGATACAAACGCTCCCAGCAGCTACCCGACTCCATAAATCACTCAATAAAGATCACTTAAATGGCCTTTCTACAATCAAGAAGGCTGATGGAAATTTTACAGAGAGCCTGGAAGAGACGGGTCAGCTTTTGCTGGACACTCACTTTCCAAGCTGAGCCACTTGTGGAGAGGACACTGAAACCATCGAGAATACTCCTTTCTTGGTGCTTTCACGGAATGAAGTTTCACAGGCTCGCAGAATCTTCACCGTCAACAAAACTAAATATGCTATCTCCACTTTTAGACCATTCAAATCCCCAGGTGTCGATAATATAGAACCGTTCCTACTTCGGCAAGGTGTTGATGTATTGGCACCTCCGTCAACAAACATTTTCATGATAATGAAACAAACATTTTCAGGCCCGAAATTCGGTATAGTGCCTAAACCTTGGACGAAGTCTAGGCTGGTTTTCATACTGAAAGCAGGCAAAAAGGTGGACCACACCCCAAAAGCCTATCGGCCCAATAGCCTAACTTCACTCATGCTAAAAGTTATGGAAAACAATCTGGACCAATATATCAGGGAAACTTATCTTAAAGATTCTCCTCCTCATATTGAACAATATGCTTACCAATCAAGCAAATCGACTGAGACAGCCATACATAGCTTAACGAGCAAAATTGAAAAGGCGTTTGAGGGTAAAGAAATAGCTCTCTGGACATCGGTTGACGTTACGGATGCTTTTAAAAATGCTACTTTCAAATCAATTGAGGAGGGGATGAACAGGAAAGGTATACAAATACTGATCATAACATGGGTTCTCAATATGCTGAAAAACAGAACAAAAATCTGTGAGTCAAGGGCAGCAAAGCTAATTGTCAGGTCAACCAAAGGATGTCCCCAGGGGGGCGTCCTATCGCCACTCCTATGGTTATTGGTTTTCGACGAGCTCTTACAAACTCTCAATGATTTGGTAATTATGGTCAGAGGCAAGTTTGACTCTACCATAACAGATCGCAAGCAACTAGCTCTTGACATCACTCAAAAATGGTGTCAGGAGAAAGGACTATCGATAAATCCGAATAAAACAAACGTGGTACCCTACACCAAAAGAAGGAAACTCAATCTGGGGACCTTAAGTTTACGGACCTACGAACTTAACAATGTTCAATGAAATGAAATATCTGGGAGTAACCTACGCTTGCCAGAAGTTGTACGGTAAAACATGGGGACTACGGTCAAAAATGATGGCGTGCTCATATAAAACATAAATAATACCAATGATCATATATGCTTCGTTGGTATGGTGGCCAAAAGTAAACCAAACAAAAGCTCAGATGACCCTTAACAAGATTTACCATATAGCCTGTTTGAGTGTGACGGAAGCAATGAGAACGTGCCCCACACTAGCTTTTGGAATGATCACTGGACTGACTCCTCTACACCTTGTAGTTAAGAGGATGGAGGCCAGCGCGGCCCTAAGGCTACCTAATCTAGTTCATCTTAAAGAAGTCAACCTAACGGGGCACGCAAAGATTATGGACACTGTCTGGAATTCTCCGTGCCTCATGGTCTTCGACAAAATGGACAGAAAATTAGACTTCTCAAAGCAATTCAAAGTGGTCATCAGTGACCCTTCAGCTTGGAGAAAAATGAAATAATAATTAAGCAGGGCTCACAGTTGTGGTATACAGATGGGTCCAAAATGGAAGATGGCAGTACAGGAGCTGGAATTGTAGGGCCAAATTTCCAAAAAGCAATTGCAATGGGAAAAACAGCTTCCATTTTTCAGGCGGAGGTCCACGCTATAGAGTTATGTGCCAGATAATGTCAAAAAGGTAGCTTCACAAATAACTTGTTGTGCGAACAGGAAAAACGGGGTCTGCTAAACTACTGGAGAGCCCAAAAAGGCATACGGCAGTCAAGACTACTCATTGATCCTGAACACATCAGGGTAGATGCTTCTTTAAACCTCAGCAGAAATGACATCAAACTCTATACTGAACTTTTAACAGGACACTGTATACTAAATTACCATCTGAAAAAATAGGCGTGGTAGAAGACGATTCCTGTCGACTCTGTCAAAAGGAGCAGGAAACAGCAGAACATGTTCAATACACTTGCCCAGAGGTGGCAAGACGCAGATATAATTACCTCGGCAGTGGGTTCGTATCTCCAAATCACCAGTTATGCGCACAAAACACGCTTTTAAATTTATTAAAATTGTCTTTCTCCGCATCAATTCCACATTTATTTTGATCTGCCCAATTCTTGTTGGGATCCTCCTTGCTCGTCGTGGGACGTTCTTCCGCTGGGCGCGCGTGTTCCTGAAAACCCTAAATCACTCGGTTTAAATAAAGACACCAGACCGCTTTTTATGCTTAAAGATCAAATCACAAGAAGATTTATTCTTACAAATACTAATTCTTATATACTATTTCTTAACAGTCATCTCAGTCTGTGAACTGACCTTTCTGGTGTTCCAGTTCCGCACTTGTTAATTGGTGTCAGTTGGTCAAGCCAACTGACCTACTGTGAAAGTGTCGACGGTGCATTACAATGCCCTTCGTTGACTCGACTGCGGAACTGTAACACCCTAAAAATTTACATAATAACATAACACAGATCATTTAACTTAAAATACTTAGACCCTAAAATTATGTTTTATTCTTAAATAATTTTTAGCATATGCTAATCCCACAGATTGTGGCATCTGTTAGGAGTCGATGCTGTGGGTCAACTACTCGTAGGTAGCTTGATTCTAACTCACAACATCCCTCCCCTCTTGCTAAAAGAAGTTAGTGCAACCAACTTCTAATGAATCTACAGTATTTTTTCTCTTTTCCGCACTTTAAACAATCTGTGCATTTTCTTAAATCTATAGTAGATACGTGTTATATAGAGTGTTCTATTGCATACTTTTAGACATATGACTTTGTGTCATTAGTAGATTATAAGTTATAATGTAAGATTTATATGAACTGTAGTACTGTAAGCTTTATATGAACTTTAGTACTGTAAGCTCTACTTCATAACATAAACATTGTCATCGGCAGTCAAGCCACGGGTCTTAAAGAAAGTGTGTGAATAAAGAACGGATTGGTTTTTGCAATCTAAAACTCCAACGGATCATTATCCCGAGTATACTACAAATTGGCGACGAGGATGAAAACGAGTTAACTTAAATTTTTTTACAATTAAAAGCATGTTGTGCAACTGTATAAATATACAGATAAAAAAAAACAGAGATATATGTATACAAAGTACCCATATGTATGTACATCCATAAAAAAAATAGTGTATACATACATTTACACAATTGAAGGACATACAAGTTTAATGAACTGAACATCAGACAGTAAAAGTAAAAAACGCAAAAAAATTGTAAAATCAAAAATATATTTATAAAGAAAAGATTTACATAAAACAAGTAACAATCATCCAACCGGGCCACATTCCAGAGTTCTCCCCACAAAATGAGTCTTGGCCTTTGTGGAAAGAAAAATTAGAAATTTATTTTTGTGAAGTGGACTGCAGCGATGACAACAAAAGAAAAGCCATATTACTAAAATCAATAGGCGCTGCACCCTACAGCGTTTTGCATAGTTTATGCAGCCCTAAATCCCCTGATTCCAGTTCTTATAAGGAGTTAATAGAAATGTTAAAAACGTACTATACTCCACCAACCATCGTCTTCAGAGAGAGAAAAATATTCCACTCAGCAACGAAAGGTGAGAACGAGACAGTAGCAGAATGGTTTGCAAGAACAAAAACACTGGTTCTAAAATGCAAATTTCAAGATCACCCTGAAGCAAATGTTCTTGACCGATTTGTCATTGGACTTCCAGACAAAATTTTTGAGAAGCTGTGTGAATAAGACGAAAAGCTTTCACTGGAAGAAGCTTTTCGCAAAGCCATGATAATGGAATTGAAGCTTTCCAACAACGCAGAGAGCAGTGTCAACTATGTTAACAACAAAGGGTATCAACAGAGGAACAACAACAAAAACAATTTCGGCCCGAACGTCAGCCGCGAATCATATGAAGGCAGAAACGTTAGGAGGACGGAAGAAACAACCAAAAGATCAACGAAACAGCCGTGTAAATTGTGGTTGGAGAAATCATTTGTCTACAGCATGCCGCTTTAAGAGTAGCACATGCGATTATTGTAAAAAAGTTGGTAATTTAGCGTCCATTTGTAGAAACAAACAAAGAAGCGTAAATTATGTACATGGTTCTGATGAGTATAGTGCTTTATATAAAGATGATAGTGATGAAAATGATTCTTTTAAATTTTCTATTTACAGCGTAAATAATACTGGTGACAATTCAACTGAACTTTACCGTGTTTTTGTCAAGGTTAATGGAAATCTTATGAGCATTGTATGCGATTCTGGTGCTCCATGCTGCTTAATCTCAAAATCATTTCTTGAGAAATACAACAAATCTGTAAGTCTTTCTTATTGCAATAGTCCGTATGTCGACTTTAATAAAAACAAAATAAAAGTGTTAGGAGAGTACTTTGAGGAAATATAATATGATGGTTTGATCTAGAAAATTAAATTCGCAGTTACGGATACAGACAATCCTCATTTGCTTGGAAGAAATTTATTACGTGATTTTAAATTTGAACTTATTCAAGTTAACGCTATAGACAAGTCAGATGAGACATCTATAATTAGAGAACAAATAAAAAATGAATATTCAGAAATATTTGGAGATTCGCTGGGCGCATATAAATTACAAATAGACAGTTCGGACTGGGGAACACCATTAGTTCCGATATTAAAACCAAATGGTGAAATCCCTCAATGAACTCTGCATACCCCTCCCTTCCTTCTGGACCGGTACGTATGATATTCTAGACTGGCGTTTTGGGTTACCATTAAAACTTCGCTTGTAGTAGCCTTCTTCTTTTCATTCTCTGCTTATAGTGTTCAACTTGTAAAAAGTATTTGGAATACATGACAGATAACTATACTCCTTCTTACTTTGCAGCAATGCGTTCTATTGGTGGAAGTGTTTTTCTTTGGCTCTGTGTGTACTCTGATCGGGTACCAGTCTCTGTGTCCTCTTGTATTAAATCATATTTCATATGTAAATCACATTTCGTATGTTCATACTCTAGATTGGACATATACTTCAATGAAGCAATTAACTTCCGCGAGCCAAATTTCTTGTGCTTATTTTATTTGGTGGTGGTTTCAGTCACCCACCTTAAGCTTTTACCCATCTTCAACTTATCCAAAATCGATTCTCTTGAGATTGTGATACACTGGGTGGACATTGTAATAAATATAAAACTGTCCAATGCAAAACATGACTCCGCAAGGAAACTTGTTTATTTTTCGTTGCTTGTCAATAACTCATCCACAACGCGTTCAAATGCTGCGGCCATATGCCGTTTCGCAAAGAAAAATAAATCCGTCACCATTCATCCCCAATCCAATATATTGGCATCCTTGCGATCACAACCGGATTCCCAAACCTTGGATAGCTGCCAGAAATCTCTGATTTTCAAAAACACATATTTCCGAATAATACGTTGGTCCCTTAGTCTGCACCGTCTTCCGATATGCGCTGTTCCTGGAATTTCCTGCTTCGGTTCACATCATCAAAACTGAGTACTTATAATAATTTTCTTAATTTTCTAGTTAACATTTTAATTTGATATTTTTCGATGTTTAATTTTAGCCGAACATTTCATAAGTTAATTTAACAAATCTATTTCAAAATTGTATAATATTTAAACAAATATACTATATATACTATATATACTCTTGGCTATAATTTTCCTATTTAGTATAATTTGTGTTTTCTTTGGATTATTACATTTATTTCTCTATAAATTTAGAATTTAAATAATTAATTTCTGTAACATTAATTATTTTCTAAACTACCTTTAATTTTAATCTGAACTTTTACACAGATTATAATTTTTTAATTTATAACTTTTCTTAAACATACGCTATTCCTGAATATATTAAAAAAAAAACAATATTTCTATAACATGCTTATTCTATAGTTGAATACTATATCATTCAATTTACGTCCACTCGTCCTTTCCCCTTACATTCTTGGATTCGCTACTGCATCCTAGAGGAAAAGAGGACTGGACTATGTGTTATTATCGCCATATAGGGCATCATGTTATTTTGCTTAACTTTTTCGTGCTTTTCTTCAACATGTGAGTTCTCACTCATTTCAATTTCCTTTGCCCCTCCGACAAAAACAAGATTATATAAGATAAACCCGTTTATGTCAAAACTTTGTCCATTGCAAGACTCAATTTTTCATTGCATCTAATTATTCCATATATTTAAATTTACTTCTAGCCTGGTATGTATATATCCATAGACAAGTGTATTTTCCTACCCCCTGCAACTCGCTCGTATATGAATACATACATTCAAGGCAATTTTAATTGGAATTTAATTAATTATTGCAGTTATTACCCAATTTGTAATGGTAAGCTAAATATATTGTTCCAATTCAATATATTTATACATTTCAATGCCCCACACGCTAATCTTCTAAGCGATAAACCGAAATAACTATGTATAATTACATATAGCCTGCTGCAGCATGAAAATAACTGCAGATTCCCAATTTTCCAACCTATAACCCTATATACTCACTTATATGCCCATAACAAAAATACTTACTTATTTAAATATACCTTCGTACATTCATTCTGTACATTATACAGCTACATACATATAGATATATTTCACCAACGGTGCCGGCGCTACTGCTTACGTATGTATGTATGTACTTTAAGTTAAGTTTAATATTACTTCTGGCATTGACTTTGAACGTCTACTGGCATTGACTTTGAACGTCAGAACCGTGATATTTGATATACTTTCGCGACATCAGTTTGTTTACGTTATTATTTCGTGTTTACACTTGTAAAACACTGCCAACACATGTCTCTAATTGTGTTGCCTTGTATGGAATAATTTCAACAAATTATCATGTAGCTTTTTATTCTTGCCCTTAATTGTTACGACTGTTGTAAATGGGCTGCGGGTTTCTGCTACTACATACGGACCTATCCACACAGGTGAGAATTTGTTTCTCCTAGCCTGATTCTTCATCAGTACTTGGTCACCCACTTGAAAAACTACTGGGTTTAGTACCTTCCCCTTACTCGCTTCCCTGGCTACTCGTTTAGCACAATCCTGGTTTTCTGTGACCAATTCGTGCGCTCGCTGTAGCTGGTACTTTTGCACTTTATTGGGGTCACCAGCATTGTACACTGGCGCACACTTGCGCTTCAAATTTGCTGGCATGTTGAAATCAAACCCGTAGAGTGTTCTAAACGGAGTTTGCTTCGTTGAAGCATGCACAGTATTGTTGTGTACATGCATTGCAGTGGTCAGCCATTGATCCCAATTCGAGCCGTCTTCCTTGGCAAAACTGCGCAAGTACTCGGCCAGAGATCGATGACTACGTTCCAATGAGCCATTCGCCTGTGGATGATATGGTGTAATATGCAATTTCTTGATTCCCAGCATTTTACACGTTTCTGAGAATAATTTCGATACAAAATTGGAACCATTGTCGGTTATCAAAACCTTAGGTATGTTCAATCGTGCTAAGATTTCGTCAAAGAACGCTTTGGCTATCGTGCTCGCTTCAGCATCGGGTATAGCCACGCACGCCATATACTTTGAGAAATCATCTTGGAACGTCAATATGTACTTGTTTCCCGAAACAGTCTCAGGTAAAATACCTACAATATCCATATGAACTTTATCAAATGGCTGTTTTGGTGTGTCAGTTAACACCTTTGGCATCTTTGTTAGCCTTGAACTCTTATTGGCCTGACATTTCGGACAACCCTTTATATACTTTTTTTATGTCCCGGAGCATAGCTTTCCATCCGTATACTCGCCTAATTCTGTCATGGGCTTTCCAGAATCCCTGATGTCTACCTAAAGGTTAATCATGGAAACCCTTTAACACCGCCTGGATATCTTTTTTATCCTCCAGCCATTCCACATTACTGGCTGTTTCTTCATTGGCATCGAAACCCGCATTGCTAACATCTCTTGTAGCATCAGTTTTATCTTCTTGCATTCTCTTAGTCTGCTCCTTATCTGACCGTGCTTTGGCCCTCGTTTGTACAACTGATACCTTCTGTACCTGCGGTACTCTGCTGAGTGCGTCCGCATTCAGATTCTTCTTCCCAGGTTTGTAAATGATTTCAAAATCATACTCAGACAATTTGTGTCTGAACCTGGCTAGCCTAGACGTTTGGTCTTTCAAATTGGCTATGCCTCTCAACGGCTTGTGATCAGTGTATATCTTAAATGGGCGTCCTAGCAGATATGCCCTAAAATTCTTCGTATTCCTTCTCTATCGTGGAGTATCTTTTCTCCGTGTCGCTAAGCGCCCTGCTTGCGAATGCTATTGGTCGGTCATTACCGACTTCCCCTTGTGACAATACTGACCCTAATACTTCATTGCTAGCATCAGTGGGCAACAAAAAAGTTTGCTCAAAGTCGGGGTACGCCAAAATCCGTGGCGAGCTAATTATTTCCTTTAGCCTCTCGAATGCTTGCTGACATCTCTCTGTCCACTCGAACTTTGCTTCTTTTCGTAGCAACTTATTAATCGGCAACGCAATTCTGGCTAGTCCTTCAACGAACTTTCTATAATAATTCACTAGTCCTAGGAATGCTTGCACTTCCTTTCTATTTCTCGGAATCGCTAATTTTTTAACGCATTCCACCTTCTGCGTTTCAGGCAGTGCTCCTGCCTCTGAGCAACGATGGCCTAAATAAACCACCTCTCTTCGCAAAAATTGACACTTCTCCGTGTTCAATGTCAAATTGTGTTCTCGTTTTTTCTGGAGCACCTTGCACAAGCGTTGCGAATGCTGCTGCAAGTTCTTCCCATAAATTGCAATATCATCCAGATACACAAAACAATCTAACCGTTGCAAGCCTGTTAGCACATGGTTCATCAACCGTTGGCAGGTAGCCGGTGCTCCTGTTAATCCAAACGGCATGCGTTATGGTTTCCCTCATATATACGCCCTCCGCTAGCTGCTGCTTGTGCAAAACAACCGTCCGAAGTTTCGTTTTTACACTCATAGTAACTACTCTGGTTGACCTTGCATTCACTACCTCCATACAATTCTTAATCCTATTCACGGTTCCTTCCTGCCATGACTTTAATGGAAGAGTAAGGATTCTATTCTTATTATCATCATAAAATGTTTACCGCTTTTCTAGTGCATCCAGGATGGTGCGGCCCCAGAGATTATCGCAGCCAATTATCCCATCGGCCGGGATACCTTCCCTATCCAATTCCACTGCGTGCACTCTAAAACTCATGCCCTTAACTTCACTGCGCCCTATTCTAAGCAACCCCAGTGTCCTGATGCATCCTCCGAACGCTCCATTAAGCGTTCTTACATCCTTTGGGTTAACAACCAGTCCTTTCCGTAAAAAACTAGATTTTACGAGGCTGGTGTCCGCTCCTGAGTCTACCAAAAGCACTAGCTTTCCACTAGCTGCCTCCTTTCGGGGTATCTCGATAAAAGTATCACATATCTTGGTCACAACGAAACAACGCCTCTTTGATTCCAAAATGGACGCGTATCTACTTCCTAACTCTTCAAATTGTTTTCTCCATGCACCACAGTTATCGCTTACAATCCTATACTCCCTCAAAATTACCTTGAATATCTTAACTATACATCCTCGTACCACGTACGCGGCGATTGGCCTATACTCTCTGACTTTATTAAAACTTAATCTAAGTACTAGAATCATCACCGTTACCCAAATTAAAACCCAATCAAAAATTTTTTCCAGGAGAGACGCCTGTTCCTCCGTATCTTGAACCATTGTTCCTACATTTCTCTGTACGTGGTATTGGAGAGCCGTTTGCTCCTCCTTCTCCTGGACTGTAATTCCTATATTACCAGTCACACGTACTTTCGGCCTAACTTTTACTTCCTTTCGTTTGGCTTTCCAGTCTACTGGCCTCGACTGGGCCGCTGGAAGTTTCCCTGGTTCCTTTGTTGGAATTGTCTATCCCTGCATTCCGCTGACCGATGTCCCATTCGTCCACCTGAGAAGCATTTCCACCCCAGTTGGGTGTTGCCTATCCTTGGTTCACTTCTAGAATTCCAATTTGGTCGCTGCTGACCACTCCCAGTGTTGAAAGGATTTCTTCCTTGGTTAATTCCTTCCGTTGAATTAGCTCGGGGACTACTACCCCTGCTGTCCCTCAAGGGTGGATCCGGGTGCCTTGTACCTGGCTGCCTTCTACTTTGATCCCATTTAGTGTCCACTTGGCACTGTCTACTTGCCTCATGACCATATATTTGGCACTCCATACAGTAGGGCGTGTTTTTGCGTGTAATGCACTCATCCCTTGTATGCCCCCACTTATTGCAGAATGAACAGACCGGTATTGCCTGACGCAGCTCCCCTTCTGTTCGTCTCCCATCCCGCTTTGCACCTCCATATGTACCTGTACCGGTGTCGTAAGTTTCTTCATTTGTGCGTGAGTCTGTCACGTACGCTTCTCCGCCTCTTGCTACAGCCACAGGTACGTCCTGCCTGTTAAATACGGCATTTACTTCACTGGCACTAGGTTGACTTCTTTCCACCAGAAACTGCGCCCTGATGGCTTCCTCTACCAACTCTTCCAGAGTCCCGCTCCGAATACCCAGCATGTGCACCCTTAATGCAGGCTCCCACAGTCCCACTACAAATGCTGTCAATACCGACTTGTCAACTTCATATAGCAGAGCCTTGTCATCCACACCGTTGTACTTGCCACGAACGATTTCAGTCGCACACCCCTGCAATGCGCTCAATCGCCTAGCAAAGACTCGTATCTCCTCGCCTGCTAACTGCCCAGCCACCCTGATTTCCTGAGTGACTTCTTCCAACGTTCTCGTTTTTAAGTACGTTTTCTTTATTAACATATACAATTCTTCCACGCTAATAAAGCTTTTTGGCAAAACCAGATTGTACGCATCTCCAAACAACCTCTGTTTCACACAATCGAAAAAGTCTTGCAATCCGTCAGGACGAATACACCTCTTTGCTAGCTCACACCCCTGGACAAATCGATGAACCTCCGATTTTAATCCCCCAACTCAGCACCAGTAAACAGAGGTACTAGCCTGGACACGGTCTTGGAAATATCCTCGATACTCATTTTACTTATTCTTGTTTCACTTATGGCTGGTAAAACTCGAGCGTTGTCTTTTTGGGTGGCTTCCAAATGCACTTCTCACCGATCTGAGATGTACTTAACGAGTGACGGACTCAAAGTTATTAATCTTCGACCGTTTGCTCGTACAGGCGAAATGCTGTCCACTGTATCGAGACTTTGCTGCGCTGTTTCTGCTTCTGGCCCGTTTGGCGGATATCCCTGATTTTTATTATTTATCGGATTTCCTGGATTAAAAGGCTCGACACCGATTTCAGATGCGCCAAACAAAACTGCCGCTTGCTTTTCTTTACTAAAAACTAACCTTGGCTTTACCATGCGGTTTATCCCTTCTAGTGTTAGATACTCCGGCCAGCGCACTTCGGTGGCAATGTCAATACCGTCTGTGTAAAACCAGCCGATGCTGATTTTGATCTCTCCCTATTCAGTGAGGCCCTTCTGGTCGCCCGTCCTCCTTTTAATTCGGCACACTCCTTTTCCAACAGCGATGCTGCTTCCTCTGTCTCCGTCAATCTCTTAGAAAGTCCCTTTACCTTATTCTCAAGATATTCCTTTTGTGCTCTCAAATCTTCTGTTTTCTCATGAAATTTGAACAACTTTTCTTCTGTCCTTTTTCGGATTGCTGTTAAGGCTTGATCCGCTACTTCTAATGGTGACACAGCTACTCTGGCCTTCGCCTGTTTCCACAATTCCTGAGCTTCTTCCATGCTCGTACTTGCTTCGAACTGGTCAACTATTTTCCCAGTAAACAGTTCTCTCCTCTGACTGTACTGATTTGAATCTGTTCCTTATTTCCTCTTCTGGCGAAACTAAACTCGTAGTCTTTTGTCCTAGTCCCTCTAATTCAGAACTAAATGTATCAGCCCATTCGTTGACCAGACAATTTACGTACTCTACTTAATTTTCCGCAAAATATTTTCCTTTGCCGTACTCAACTGCGTGAGGCAACAACATCCTGTGGTTATGGGTGAACTCTCTCCCCAGATTTTGCAATTATGTTATACGCTTGTGGTAATACATGTTGTCCTTACGTAACCTGCAGTTTTTCAATCGCTTCGCCGATTTGCTCCTGTAACATCAGTAACTCTTGCGCTTCCTCTGTCATACCCTAAACGCCAGAACAGATGGCACATCCCAATTACAAATAAAATCCAATAATTGTTAACACTTTTTATCAACTTATTCCTATATTTTATTCCATAAAAATACTACCAGAAAATTTTTACACCCAAAGAAGTATTTTACAGCAGAATTATACGCATATTCATTTCAGTAAAATGCTCTGTTGAGCTGTTTCGCTTTTCCGTGCGAAATATTGGTTCATTATTGTTGCGCAAATTGTAGTTTCGGAACTACACAAACTTTGATGCGACAACATGTGTTGACGACACCTCTTCAAATATTTTCACCTAATACCCTAACTTAAATGCCAAATATTTAAAACAACAATTTAAATTAATTCACATGTCTCCACAATATATTTATTAATCCAATTCAAAAAATAATAGAAATGTATATAAAAAACAAATTAATTAACTCGCTTTATTAAACAATACAATCCAACGACCACTCCGATCTTATTTGCACCAAAACTCTTAAAGCTAGCTGTAAAATTTAACCTCCGCTTGTTCCAGCCTAAACATCTCCTGCCACAATCTATTGGCTTCGCTCCAAGGCAGAGGAACTTCCTGATCCACCTGTTCTGCCAAAAACTTCCTCAGAAATGCCAGCCACTTTCTCTCCCGTGCTGCTTTACCACCACGTCTATGCCAATAAGGGTTTACTCCTTCGACCTTCTGCAACCGTTACGCATTTGTTACTCTGGTCACTTATTTCCTGACATTCAAAGAAAATAAATATCCAATTTTAATATACGAACCGAAATTTAATATATCTTCATCGCTGCCACGAAACACGCTGCCAATCGAATACTCGCAACGCCCCCAAAAAGTGAACCTAATTTTATTCCAGTACTTGACACGAACAAGAGAATCAAACTCTAGTCCCACGAAATGAGCATAAAGAACACCATCCCCGATTATGAATGCATGAACCCTATTCCGCGGCACGTTCTTTCCGAACCAAACCAACCGGTATGCACAAGTTCGCAATACAATAGGAGTTAGTAACCCGCGATGAAATTTGTTTCCTCTAGAATCATTTTCACACGTTTCACACCCCCCGAGAATGCTGAAATAAAAAGTAAGTAAAAATATGAGCCTAATCTTAGTGAAACAAACCTATACAACCTAACCATTAACAATTTTTTCGAATCAACCTAGTGTCACCTAACCGCAGCGGCTATTCAGCCCCGATGCTGCTTCTTCTGCATGACCGGCGCAAAAGCGCCCACACGGCCACCGAAGAATCGTCGACAAAATTCACCTAAATACTAGAATGTCCTAATATAAGCATACTCACCATTATTGTACTCGAAGACATCTCCTCTTTAAATTTGTTGCAGGATGCTTCCCTGCTACAGGGTTCCTTGCCCTGGGATTCCTCCTGTAGGTCCTTTAGTACGGCTGCGCCAAAATGTTGGGGTCCTCCCTGCTCGTCGTGGGACGTCTTTTCACTACTTGTCCTGGGCGCGCGTGTTCCTGAAAATCCTAAATCACTCGGTTTAAATAAAAACACCAGACCACTTTTTATGCATAAAGATCAAATCACAAGAAGATTTATTCTTACAAATACTAATTCTTATATACTATTTCTTAACAGTCATCTCAGTCTGTGAACTGGCCTTTCTAGTGTTCCAGTTCCGCACTTGTTAATTGGTGTCAGTTGGTCAAGCCAACTGACCTACTGTGAAAGTGTCGACGGTGCATTACAATGCCCTTCGTTGACTCGACTGCGGAACTGTAACACCCTAAAAATTTACATAATAACATAACACAGATCATTTAACTTAAAATACTTAGACCCTAAAAGTATGTTTTATTCTTAAATAATTTTTAGCACATGCTAATCCCACAGAATGTGGCATCTGTTAGGAGTCGATGCTGTGAGTCAACTACTCGTAGGTAGCTTGATTCTAACTCACAACATTCTCATAAAATTATCTCTCAAATCTAAATATTGATTATAAAGAAAAAAAAATTTTCCGATTTTGTTCGACATTCTGTATCTTGTAATGTGTCGACAGGAAAAATGTTACCGGGAAATTTAACCACAATAAGGCAGTCTGGAAACTCCGGAAAGGCCAAACCATTTGCTAAGCATATACTTGGCTTTTTGATAATACGGGATCATGTTCTACAAAAATACTGAGGGAAATTTGTGTGCCAAAAATAATACCTCATCAGCTATTACTGCTCTCAATAACGCTTCTATTAAGAAGTGATATTTGTTTAAGAAACCAAAGACCTCCACAGCAGGTGCTTATTATTGTAGGACCTTCTTTAATAGCTTTATTATATTTACGATATCCATGACTACTAAATTCTCGATCATCAATTGCTTCACCTATGTTTATACGACTACCTTGTGGCTGCAAAAAACTTTAACCACATCTTCGTTCAAAGTTTCCCTAATGTTCCTATAAATATCCGCCTGCGGCGGATAAAGCGATATAGATTCATCATTACTAAAACGCCTTATCCGCGACCTGCGTGTCCGACGTATTGGATGTTCGACAGTATTTCCTACTTGTTAATGCTGCCTCTAAACCGGAATGTCGCGGCGTGTTGTGTGTTCTAATGTATTTTTGTCTTGTTCGAGTCTCGGGAATCCTAGGTCCCGTCTACGATTGGAACGTTGAACAGTATCGCGGCCGAAAAACCGGATTTTAGCGGCGGCTTGAATGTTCGGATATATTTTGGTCCTGTTCGAGTCTGTGATATTCCAGGTCCCGCCTACAACGGTGTCACGAGTTTGTTCTTCAGTTGGACGTTCTGTATTCAGACGATATATACGAGTTCTGTTTGTGCGGAGTCGCTGTAGTAGGGCTGAGGTTTTCTTATGCAATTTTGGCATTTCGGAAAAATATATATAATAGCAATATGTGTATGTAATATATGTAAATATATAATAGTAAAAAAATAGATTATGTATATGTAATATATGTAAATATATAATATTAAAAAATATAATGAACTGAAATAACGTTATATTTAATGAAAATAATAATAATTTGTTATTAATTACCTCATTGACAAAGAAAAGTTTTGTATATATTCTTCCGATGGTATGATGATATGATTCTGGATTCTTTTGTAAAGTTGATTTTTGATTTTTTTTTAAGAGTGACTAAAAATTGTAGTTCTTCATTTGCACTCTACTGTATCTGGAAACACTGCAAACGGATCTCCTTCTTCTGTTATAATCTTTCTTTAGCTGCATAGTTAATTAGTTTGATAGTTAGCATTGAAATATATTTGGAGCCGTAAATTTAAAAATTTTCCATTGTCAGCTAAATTTAAAAAAAGTTACAACACTCTAAAAAACTTTTTATTGGTGGACTTCCCTTCTTTTAAATATTGAAAAATACAGAAAAAAATGGAATGCCCCTCTGTTGTTTTTTTTTTTACAAAAACGGATCCCCTTCTTCTGTTATAATCTTTCTTTAGCTGCATAGTTAATTAGTTTGATAGTTAGCATTGAAATATATTTGGAGCCGTAAATTTAAAATGTTTCCATTGATCAGCTAAATTTAAAAAAAGTTACAACACTCTAAAAAACTTTTTATTGGTGGACTTCCCTTCTTTTAAATATTGAAAAATACAGAAAAAAATGGAATGTCCCTCTGTTGTTTTTTTTTTACAAAAAATTTTTTTTAAGAGCTGTGAGAATCTATAAAAGAACCTTTTGTTGTTTAGAATGAAATATATTTTTAATAAAATGACTTATTACAATAAAAACTTTTTTTTAAAGTACACTTAAAATTTATTTTAAGAGCTTTTAATTTAAATAGAACCACTTACTTCAAAATGTAATAAGTTTTCTATTTAATTCATATGTTTCCTATTATATTCATACGCCTGCCTTTAATGATTCATGCCTTATGTTAACCTTGCTCTCGCGGAGTAAACACGTATTTGACGTTCTAGTCAAATTTTATAGTATAGTATTAATAACAAAAATTTATATTATTAAAAACAAAAATAAGCGAAAAGACGCTGCCACTTGGCTTACAGAGTGATTGAGATAATTTATATTAAATTCAAATATTAAATAGTTGGTCTCATTTAAAATAAGTGAAACAGTAATAATTTAATAAAAGTGCGCAAAATTAACATGTTACGATCCCCCCCGAGGGAGCGCACAGCGTCTCAACAAACGGTCGCTCTCTCTGAAGGTATAAAGGACACAATACTTAGTGGTACCCAATCATCAGATGTGGATATCTCAAAATCAGTGAAACCCTCGCTACAAGCAACTGCGACTTCATTAGCTCGGGCAGCCCGAGCTGGAACTGCACATATTAACCAGCCACAATCACCTACCTTGGTAAGTCCAGCTTGTGCAAACTATCAAAGTACTCAACCTCTGCTTTCTACAAAGACTGCGTATGAACAGCCACAACAACTAGAAAGCACCTCCAAACTAGTTGCGCTTGCAAAATCAACAGGAACAAACAAAAAAAACAACCAAACCGTGTGTACGAACAATACTACTCTCTGCTCTCACGTCCAAACACAAATGGAAACGTCTAAATCTTGTAGGAAATATGGAGGCGATTCCAGCACCGAAAACTCAACACCCAGTAGGAAATGAGGTAAATAGTAAAATCCCAACTGGTATGGACCGTTACATAGAAGTCATAAAACGAAAACGTAGCCCAAAATCTGCCAAACCAAATAAATGATAAGGTGGTTCCATCGAAATCCTTTAGGCCGCCACCCATTTACCTCCGAGAAAGAAGTTCAGCTGCTTTAGTGAAAAATCTAATTCAAATTAGTGGCGCCAACAATTTCCATGTCGTACCACTTACTAAGGGCGATATCCACGAATCAAAAATCCAGATATACTCAGAAAATAATTACCGCAAGGTTATTAACTTCCTCGACACGAACAAGCAAAACTACTACACTTACCAACTAAAGGGTAGCAAAGTGTTAACAGTAGTTATCAAAGGTATCAAGCCAAGCGTTCCCTCCAACGAAATCAAAGAGGCACTAATTGAAGTTGGTTATAACACTAAATCGGTATTCAACATAAAAAACCGGAATAATGTACCGTAGCCATAGTTTCGGATCGAATTAGAACCATATCTAAAGAAACTCAAAAATGGAAAAGAACCTCATAAACGCAAAGGCCCTGTTCAGTGCACAAATTGCCAAGAATTTGGGCACACTAAATCATACTGCACTCTACGTAGTGTTTTGTGTCATCTGCGGAGAGCTGCACACTTCATCCAAGTGTCCTTCTAATAAAATGGATATATCAGTGAAGAAATGCAGCAATTGCGGCGGAAACCATACTGCCAATTACAGAGGCATTATCTATTTTTCAAAGTGAGCGGATGTGTTTTTTTGGGGTCCGTAATTTTTAGAGTATTTAAAAAAAATTTTAGTTCAAATCAAGTGCGATAAGGTGATAAGCCAAATCTGGCAATCAATATTTAATTAAATCTGAGACAGAGACTCAAAAAAAAAAAATTAAAATAAAATTAAACAAAAATTTAAATATAAAATAAATAAAAGGCGCTTCGAGTAAGTATTGAAACGAAAAATCACACACATAAACATAAACATAAACTGTAAACAAACACTAGCTGAGAGGGCGTGCTTATGAGCACATTACGCTCTCCCCAACCAGAGCGTAAGCTCCCTAAGGCAGATAACGCATTTTACAATGTGAGCAAAGATCTGATGCTCTCTTAAGACACAGACAATTTGATGCTTGAGCAGCCGCCCGAACGTTTGGTGATGAAAGCTCAGCGTACACTAAATAGTAAAGCAATCAGCATAGTTTCAAAAACTGATGATATTTAGCGCCTACGCGCTAATTCACTATCTGCTCTCTCCACAGCAAACACATTAACAGCTACAGCCACCAACAAAGCATTAAACAACAACATTAAACAAACTGCAAAACAGAATAGGTCGGCAATACAGACTGGCATGGACCGCTATATAAATATTAAGCGAAAGCTAAGTCCGTTTAAAAACATGACAAAAAACCCAAAAAAAAATGTATAAACCAAATAAATATGAAGAATGCACCAACACATTACCGAGCCAAAATCGCTTTGCCTTGCTTACCGATAATGTAGCAGATCCAGACCAAAAAAATTAAGGTACAGAAATACTTAAAGAAGTCAAACCTCCCCCAATTTATCTGTGCGAACCCAGAGATTTCCTAGGAGAGAGCTCTAATATGCTGGTCTCTAGACTATCCAGCTTGATATGGCAAAAGAACTTCCATATAGTTGCACTAAAGAAGGGTGACTTACACGAAACAAAAATTCAGATCTATACTAACAAAAATTATCGCTTGGCAATCAACTACCTTGACAGTAGTAAAAAAAACTATTATACGTATCAACTGAAAAGCAGTAAAGGTTTGATTGTCGTATTAAAAGGAATATAATCAGATATCGACCAATCTGAGATGAAAGAAGCACTGATCGAAGCCAGTTTCAATCCAAAATCCATATTCAACATTAAAAATAAGAATAATATTCCACAACCAATGTTCCGAGTGGAGCTTGAACCATAATCAAGAAAGCTGCAAAAAAACGAAGTCCATCCAATCTATAATATGCGATACCTTATGCACCGCCGAATTTCAGTTGAAGAACTCCACAAACGCAACGGCCCTGTACAATGTACAAACTGCAAGGAGTTTCGTCATACTAAATCGTATTGCATCCTACGCCCCATTTGCGTTGGTTGTAGTGACGTCCACCCATCCTCTGCCTGTACGGTCGATAAAAAAAATGAAAATGTTCTTACTAAAAAATGCAATAATTGCGGCGGAAGTCATACAGCAAACTATAGAGGTTGCCCAGTGTATGCTGAGATGAAAAATAAAATGCGCCAACAGAAGGATAGAGGTCGACACGAAGTTACTTACGTAGCGCCTCTACACCAAATCCCGACTACGTTCAACGACAAACATGCTCCACCTGTTATGAGTTACTCGGATGCACTGAAATCAAATTTAGCAGAAAATTCAAATACCAACAAACAATCGCAAAATCTAGAGGCAGTGCTCTTAAACTTAACGCAATGTATGACACAGTTCATGTCCTCAATGCAATCAATGATGCAAGAACTAATAAAAAATCAAAATCAACTTCTGAAATCCATACTTGCAAACAAATGAATACGTTAAAAATTTGTCATTGGAACGCGAACGGCATTAGCCAGCACCAACTTGAAGTGCAAAATTTTCTTATTAACAGCAAAATAGACATACTACTCAGTTCTGAAACCCACCTTACCCTGAATCACAATTTTAAAATAAGAGGTTATAAGTTCTACAAAACATTGCATCCGGATGGCAAAGCTCGAGGTGGGACAGGCATACTCATAAAAGACCGCATAAAACACCACTCACTAGAAAACTACGACAAGGAATATCTCCAAGCGACCTCCATCTGCCTGCAATGTTGGGACGCCAACATAACGGTATAATCTATTTATTGCCCACCTAGACACACTGTCACAACAGCTCAGTTTGATTACAACGCTAAGCATACGCATTGGGGTTCACGCCTTATAAATCCCAAGGGTAAAAAGTTATATTATGCCTTGACGAATCGGCGTAACAAAATTGACTACGTGTCTTCTGGTAAACCCAATTACTGGCCTACGGATCAACGGAAGATCCCGGACTTACTAGATTTTGCAATAACGAAAGGACTCCACCAAAAACTTCTGTCTACGGAATCATGCTTTGAGCTGAGTTCAGATCATTCCCCAGTTATAATGCACCTAAGGAAATACCTAGAAGACATAAACCAACTTTTTCGATTAGTAACAGGTAAAACAAATTGGTTAAAATTCCGTAAATATATTTGCAGTCACCTTCCTGAAAAATGTAGTCTTAAGAGCCCGGATGAATTAGATTCCGCAGTACAATCATTCAACCCACGCTACACCCCCAAACGGCCAAATCCCACGCATATCAATGTGCTCAACATCATTCGAAATTGAAAGACTGATAACTGCAAAGAGACGGCTCAGACGACTGTGGCAAAAGCACAGGTCACCAGCGCTAAAGCAAAAATTCACGACAGCCAAAAACAAACTGCGAAACGCATTGCGCGATGAAACTGAAAGAGGTATACAGGCCTACATCTCGCACCTGAACCCCATTGAATCCACAAACTACGCTTTATGGAAGGCAGTCAACAACACGAATAAACTTACAGAATCGGACCCGTCTATAAGACTTATAGACGGAAGATGGGCAAGAAGCAATGAGGAGAAGGGGCAAGCTTTTGCTCAACATCTTAAAATCACATTCCAACCAAATCCTAATAGTAACAACTTTAAAATACCAACACTAAACAACCTAATTCCCCAAATGGACCTACGGTTGCGGCCGAAAGAAGTGTGGCATTTTATCTCAACTCATTTAGATAAAAAGAAAGCGGCAGGCCACGATCTGATAACCACAAAGATGTTAATGGAGCTACCTCCGCTTGCAGTAAAGCATTTAACAACATTATTTAACACAATTCTTAGACAAAGTTACTTTCCTCAAGTTTGGAAACTGTCCACGTAATCATGATACCAAAACCTGGCAAAACTCCAACGCAAGTCTCGTCATACAGACCAATAAGCCTGTTATCCGTCGTCTCGAAACTATTCGAGAAATTATTGCTATCAAAATTAACCCCATATCTGGTACAGAATAAAGTAATACCTAACCACCAGTTTGGCTTTCGAAAAAATCATGGCACTATTGAACAAGTACACCGACTAGTGTCCCAAATCAGAAAGGCGTTCGAGGAGAAACAATACTGCTCTGCAGTGTTCCTCGATGTCGCACAAGCAAAGTGTGGCACGAGGGCCTCGTCTACAAAATAAGAAAACTTCTGCCTTCAAATATCCATAGTATCCTGGAATCATACTTAAAGGGTAGGCGATTTGAAGTCAAATGTGTGGATTACCTTTCACCAGAAATGGATATATTGGCTGGAGTACCTCAAGGAAGTGTTCTTGGACCGATACTGTACACACTATACACCTCAGATTTACCAACAAACAAATATCTGCTCACCTCAACTTTTGCCGATGAGACTGCGATTTTATCTTGCCACAAGCACCGTCAAATAGCATCGCGTGATCTCAACGAACATTTACGCGTGGTTGAAAATTGGCTTTTGAACTGGCGCATCGAAATAAATGAACAAAAAAACACACACATAACATTTACACTCAACAAACACACGTGTCCTCCAATCATACTCAACAACAAAACTATCCCACAGGAGACAGAAGTGAAATATTTAGGCATTCACCTCGACAGACGCCTTACCTGGAGAGTACACATAGAAAAGAAAAGAGCGAAAATCAAACTAAAAGCTGCAAATCTTAACTGGCTTTTAAATTCAAACTCAAAGCTAAGCCATGACTACAAAGTACTTTTATACAAAGCCATAATAGTACCCATCTGGACATATGGACTTCAGCTGTGGGGAGAAGCAAATACATCAAACACCGAACTGTTGCAAACGACCCAGTCTAAAATGCTACGCACGATTACTGGTGCACCGTGGTTCATGAAAAACCTAAACATTCACCGAGATCTATGTGTGCCCCTTATAGGTCAGAGGCATTCAGATGTCAAAAAGAAGTACCAACTAAAATGATCGAACCACCCCAATATACTAGCTAGGAATTTACTACAAACAAGCCCACGACCCGCTTAAAGAGAGCAGACTTATCGCCATCGTAAACAATTATTAAATAAGCCATCTTTACTAATTTCTATAATTACTTTTATTTATATTGTTTTTCTAAAATAATAGGTGTTCACTAATATCCTCTCCTTACAATGGTAAGGAGCAGTGATACATTGTTGTCTAGTTTTAAGATATACTTATTGTTAGTCTCCACCATGAGTTGTTACAATAAATATGAATTGCTTAAAAAAAAAAAAAAAAAAATTATAGAGGTTGCGCCGTGTACAGCACCAGCAAAAATATTCCAATAACATAGGTCAAAACAGCAACAAAAAGACTTCAGCTTACACTGAGCGATCACTATTTCCTAATACAACCCATTCTGCACGACCATTGCAACCTCAACTGGCATCATATGCAAGTATAGTAAAAAATTCCACCCAGCTCGAAGCCGCAAATATCCAAGCCCAAACCGACTGACCAAATTCAGTAGGAGACTCACTCAAATCACTTGTCCAAACCATGAACCAATGCAGGAAATGATTAGAAAACAATCCCTTCTACTACAAACCCTTTTATCCAAACCATGAGCTCGATCAAACTTTGCCATTGGAACGCAAACGGCTTAAGCCAACACCGATTAGAATTAATTCACTTTCTAAACAACCATGAAATAGACATTATGCTTATTTCAGAAACGCATTTCACAGAAAAAAATAGTTTTAAAATCCAGCACTACAAACTATATACCACAAACAATCCTCAAGGCAAAGCCTGTGGAAGTAGCGCAATACTAATAAAAAGCAGAATAAAACACAATTCACTAACCAGCTTCAGTAAAGACTATTTGCATGCAACGTCAATATGCATTGAAGAGTACATTACTAATTTATCAGTCACAGCGATTTATTGTCCGCCGCGGTTCAGTATAACAGAACAGCAATACAACGACTTTTTTGCATCCCTCGGGACTAAATTCATAGTTGCGAAACACATATACTGGGGTTCCCGCCTGATCACACCCAAAGGCAGAAAACTATGGTCGGTTGTCAGCAAACTTGGCCTGGACATAGTATCTTCCAATCAACCAACATACTGGCTCTCAGACAGGCGGAAAACACCAGATTTGGGATATTCAAAGGTCTTGCTAGATCGAACATATCTGCGAAACCGTGCTATGATCTATACTCAGACCACTCGCCAACAACAATCAAAATCATCTCCACTATTACACCCCCACCAGATTCACACTTAATGCTGCATAATAAATTTACCAACTGGATAAACTACAAAAAATTCATAAGTACTCACCTTCAGCATGACTGTAAACTGACAAACTCCCATGATATAGATTGTGCGATAAAAACATTAAATCAGCTGATGCTATTAGGGGCTAAAATAGCTACTCCTATAAAAAAAACCAATGCAGAATTAGAAACTCAATCTTCAGTTCTAATGAGAACGAAGCTCTACTTAAACAGAAAAGGAATCTGCGAATGAAATGGCAACAATCCAGATTACCAAACCTTAAAAATCAACTGTCATGCTGCTCTAGGAAGCTTAGAACGATCCTTAAAGCGACAAAAGTGAAAGATCTTTAGCAGTATCTTGAAAACTTATCCCCCACTATATCTACTGATTATTCCTTGTGGAGAGCAGCGAGAAACTTGAAGCGTCCCGTCCTCACCGACCCGCCTCTACATTTAAGCGACGGAACTTGGGCTAGAAGTTGCAGTGAAAAGGGGACTCTATTCGCTAGTCACCTTAAAGGAGTTTTCACCCCAAATCCGCCAACATCTAGCTTCCAGTTATCGACTTTGATTTCGGAGCACACACAAATACCTCTCGTAATAAAAAAGAAAAATGTATTTCAAGCGGTGTACAAAGACCTAAACATTAAAAAAGCCCTGGGACATGAACAAATAACAGGTAGGATGATAAAATAACTACCCCATTCAGCTTGTATTAGTTTAGAGCATCTCTTCAACGCTATCCTTCGATTCGGCTATTAGCCAATAGACTGCAAAAAGGTCCAAAATCATTATGGTAGCGAAACCCGGCAAGGACCATACGCTCGTGTCGTCTTTCAGGCCTATCAGCCTCCTACCTCCGCTTTCGAAAGTATTTGAAAAACTGTTGGTTAAGGCAATATCCACTATAGTAACAGATGGGCAAATGATCCCTCAACACCAGTTTGACTTCAGAAAATATCATAGCACGAAAGAACAAGTGCATTGCATTGTCTCGATTATTCGGAAGTCATGCGAAAATAAAGAATATTCCCCAGCAGTCTTCCTGGATATAACTCGGGCTTTTGACAAAGTATGGCACGAGGGCCTCTTATACACAATGCTGCAATCGGACCCTGCGAGGGGGGGTTAATTAAACGTCTACAGCATTACAGCGGCAATTGCATGGTTGCGCTGACATCCTACGGCATCGACGTTGCGTATTGGGATGCCATCTGAGTGTACCTATACTCCATGCGGCTGGCTGAGGTCAAACTAGTGGGAACAAACCACGGGGAGTCACGCAGATATTCCAAAATGCACGAATTTATGTCATTGCTGTTCCATACACTCGAAGGGATTTCTGATCGCCGGTCACAAGGCTCAGGTTCACCACGGTTACAAACCTATACGGTAAGAGTCACCTACGTTGTAGGTCGCCACCATATCAGCCCGATGGGGGTTGGTACGCAAACACGAGTGGCTTGTCGCCGTCTCATAGGGGGGTTAATTGCCCAGCACCTTTTCGTGCTTCAGCTGTCGAGAAGGGCATCACACTCTTCTGCATACGGATCGGCAACAGAGAAGAAGAAAGCAAGGAACCGTTTTTTAGGTGGAACCTGACAGGGCCTCTGCCTTGGGGCTGGCTATCTACCTTCACTTCTCGCTAGCCAGCATCTGAAGCTGCTTCACTCGATCACCTTTTAGAGGAGTTTCTGAGATTTCTTTGCCTCCGCAAGTTCGGAATCTCTCCGGATGTATCGGCAAATTCTGTTGAGCCAATCGTCGTATCAGAGCATAGTGATTACTGAATCTCCCGACAATCCCCCGCAAACGTTATAAGGAACACGATTTAAGGATATGCACCTGGAATGTCCGGACCCTTAATAGGGAAGGTGCCTCTAGCAGAATTGAAATGGGAACAAAGATATGTCATATTAATGCACAGAGCTTGGTTAACAAAATTGATGAATTTAGATACTTGTTTGAGGGCTCAGAGGTAGATCTGATTTGTATCTCGGAAACTTGGTTTGTGCCATCAATGCAGAACAACTTGTTCAGAGTTAATGGTTACGGGCTGTTTCGATCTGATAGAGTGAGCCATGCTGGGGGGGCAGCTATTTTTGTGCGGGATGACATTGCTTGCCACATCCACAGTAAATCGGGTATTGATAGTGAAATTGAATATGTATTCTTAAGTGTTTGCAATGGTGTTGAGAGTCTACTTGTTGGTTGTGTTTATAGACCGAATCGTAGAATAGATATGCAATTGTTTCTAGACCATCGTCGGGGGATTTCGTTGAATTTTCAAAGTATTGTGGTGGCAGGGGACTTCAACAGCAATGTCTTGATTGAGAATGGATTGATATCTGAAATGTCTGCATTGGGTTTGGTTTCGGTAAATTTATTGTCACCGACTCATTTTACAAAAACTAGCAGTTCACTGTTGGATTTATATTTTGTTGACGATAAAGGGAAGGTTAAACTGTATGAACAGCTCTCAGCCACTTGTTTCTCTAAACATGACTTAATTTTTCTGACAATTGATTTTAAACTTAAAATTACGCCAAATATTATAAGTTATCGTGACTTCAGTAATATTGACTACCAACATTTATGTACTAAGCTCGACAGTGTCGATTGGGATTCAATCCTGCTGATGACCTCAATAAATGACAAAGTGGAGTACCTGCATTCTAACATTAAGCAACTTTTCGATGAATTTGTTCCGGAAAAAGTGCTCTCTATACGCCATGGAGTGCGGCCTTGGTTTAACAATAAAATAAAGACATTAATGGACTTACGTGACGCAGCATATAAACGATGGAAACGTTACAAGATACCTCTTTTTCACGAAACATATAGAAACTTTAGAAGACAGGTCATAAAGGAGGTTAGGATTGCTAAATGTAAATATTATGAGGGTAAATTCTCGAATGCTGTAAGTAGCAATCAGACGTGGAGACATATTCGGGGCATTGGCTTGGGGAAGAGCGGTGCACTTCCAAATATTGATTCTGATCTTAATGAGCTGAATCAGAGGTTTGTTAACCTCCCGATCGAACCAGTGCATGGGAATAGTCATTTAGATTCTTGTAGTCTTGTGTCTTCTGAGTGTACTCGTATGTTTGGTTTTGGTGATGTAGAGGAGCCGGATGTGTTGGAGTGTTTTTTGAGTGTAAAGACGAATGATTGTGGTACTGATGAGATTCATCCCGTTTTTGTTAAGGCACTTCTTCCTGGGCTGCTTCCCTTCATTACCCATATTTTTAATACAGCGATAATGACATCAACATTTCCAACATGTTGGAAGGTAGCAAAAATTTTGCCCACACCAAAGTCAGACAATGACTATCGACCAATTGCTATTTTGCCATATTTGTCTAAAGTATTTGAATTACTTATGGCTAAACAAATGAGGAAATTTGTATCCGGAAATGGGATTATCACTGAAAGACAATCTGGTTTTACACCAAGGCGGCATAATGGCATAACGGCCCTAATTGATGTAGTGGAAGATATTCGGGTGACACTTGATCTAATTGGATGTGTTTCTTGACACTGTTGGACCATTCTAAAGCGTTTGACTGTGTTGACCATGATATTTTATGTACAAAACTATCGAAAATATATAACTTCTCACCCACTGCGGTAAAGTTATTAAAATCGTACCTCACAGATAGAACACAGGCGGTTTACCAACCGTGTAGCAGTACTGTTGTGGCATCTAATTTTCTTTCTGTGGCTCGAGGTGAGCCACAGGGCTCCATTTTGGGTCCACTTCTCTTTTGCATATACATAAATGACCTGCCGACCGTCTTACAATATTGTAATATTCAAATGTATGCTGATGATGTTCAAATTTACATCAGTTGTACACCGAACGAAGTTGCCGATTGTGTCACCAAAATTAATAAAGACCTGAATAATATATATGTATGGGCAGGAAGGAATGGTTTGTGTCTTAATCCGGCTAAATGTAAGTGTTTGGTGATCTACAAGAAATACATCGTAACCGCGGGCCTCCCTGGGATATTTATGCATTCATCGGCAATTAATTATGTAAATGTGATTAAAAATTTGGGGGTCATATTTGATGGTGCTCTATCGTGGAATAATCATATTGCAGTAACGGTTGGTAAAGTCTATGGTATGCTACGATCCCAGTGGGCTACGCAATATTTTACTCCTTTCAGGATTAAAATGATACTAGCCAAGTCCTACCTTCTCCCCACTATGTTGTATGGTTGTGAAATATTTGGGAATTGTGATGCAGTAAGTAAGCGAAAACTCAATGAGTTATTTAACACTATAACGAGGTACATTTATGGTTTAAGTCGAAGAGATCATGTGTCTTGGCGCGCAATAGAACTTTTTCACATCACATTCGATCAGCTTCTTGACACTCGAAGTATTCTATTGTTGCATAAGATTATTTGCACTCAGGAGCCTCCATATTTGTTTAGGCGCCTTAAATTTACTCGCTCTGGCCGTTCTATCCGGCTTGTCCCGTTAAGACATTCCTCACTTATGTCTGATCGTCAATTGTTCGTTAATGCTGTGAGACTTTGGAATTCACTGCCTGTACGGATTCAAGGTATTGGCAATGCTAATCTATTCAAAATTGAGCTTAATAAAAACTTCCAGGGGCAATGAATTTATGAGCTGAATTGGGTTGCGCTATGGATTGTGTGTGACCGCGTACACTGTTTATATGTATGCATCCTTTTGTGACTAATAACAAATTTAAAGCTGTACATTTTTATTGATACAAAGCTGTATTGTATTGATGAATTGAAAGATGAATTGTTGAAATTCATATTGTAATGTAACTAAATGTATCATTTCATGTTATTGGGACAATCTTACAAGGATTTTTGAACCAACCGTCGGTAAGTTCAGCCTCCACGCGCAGTCTGATCGACTTCGCCGCAGCGCGGAACATGGTAGTTAGTAGTACTAGATTCCAACATCCCGATATTCACAAAGCCATCTGACTGTCCCCTGATCATAAAACCAGGAACCAAAGGAGGAGGCTTGACGTCGGACAGCTACAATCGCAACAGACCGCATTTGCTTCTCGGCTCTCGAATATGCTGACGGATTCTCCCCATGATCTCAATATTTGCGCGCAGTGGTCGCTTATTTCCCACTCCATGCGCACGGCCGCTGAAGAAGTGATTGGCTATCCCCGCCCGAAGAAAAACAGCTGGTATGACGAAGAGTGTCGCAACGCCGCTGCAGAGAAAGACGCAGCATACCAACTCACCCTGCGATCGGCTGCAACGCGAGCTCCTAAGGAGCGAAATCGAGAGAAGAGAAGGGAAGAGAAGCGTCTCTTTAGGCGCAAGACACGAGAAGCCGAAAAGAGAGTATGCGAGGAAATCGAGATGTTTGGCAGCAGGCTCGAAAAGTCTACGAACGTTTGAGGCGCCAAACGGAAGGTTTTAAGACCGGAGCCAATTCCTGCAAAGACGAAAACGGGAATTTCGTGACGGATGTCCAGAACGTACTCACGTTATGGAGGGAACACTTCTCGTAGCTGCTGAATGGAGACAGCGCTAATGATAACAATGAAGATGAACCCGACCCCACAGTTGCTGAAGACGAACATGAAGTAGCGCCTCCCGACTATGACGAGGTCTTGCTAGCTATTAGGTGGCTCAAAAACAACAAAGCCGCCGGAGCTGATGGTATACCAGCGGAGCTATTCAAGCCTGGCGGCGATGAGCTCACGAAACGCATGCACCAGCTCATCTGCAAAATATGGTCGGAGGAATGCATGCCCAGCAACTGGAACTTAAGTGTGCTCTGCCCAATCCACAAGAAGGGTGATCCGGCAATCCGGATCAGCTTTCTGAACATCGCATATAAGGTCCTGTCGAGCGTACTGTGTGAAAGGCTGAAGCCCATCGCTAATAAACTGATTGGGCCTTATCAGTGTGGCTTCAGACCTGGTAAAGGCACCATTGACCAAATGTTCACACTACGCCAAATCCTGGAGAAAACCCTAGAGAAGCAGATTGACATACACCACCTTTTCGTCGATTTCAAAGCCGCATTCGACAGCACCGTAAGGAGTCAACTGTACGCCGCTATGTCTGAATTTGGCGTCCCTGCTAAGCTAATTCGGCTGTGCAAAATGACGCTAAGCACCACCACTGGCTCAGTTAAAATCGGTAATGACTTGTCCGAGCCGTTTGTTACTGAGCGAGGATTCAGACAAGGTGACTCCTTATCGTGTGTTTTCTTCAATCTAATGTTGGAAAAAATCGTACGCGCAGCAGATCTAAATCGCACAGGCACTATCATCCACAAGAGTGTCATGTTACTGGCGTACGCTGATGATATTGACATCATTGGCCATAACAGCCGCGCCGTGAGTGCTGCATTTTCCGGCTTGGAGAGAGAAGCGAGGCGAGTGAGCTTAGCGGTAAACGAGGACAAAACGAAGTACTGTCAGCTTATTCGAGAGCCGAGAAGCAATTGTGGTAGCTGTCTGTTGCGATTGTAGCTTTCCGACGCTAAGCTTCCTCTGCGAATTAGAGCGAACGTTTTTTGCCGCACTGAGGCGAGTGCGAACCTTAGCTACAACAAGGTAGTGGTCCGAATCAATGTTGGCACCTCGGATTGTACGTACCTCTAACCCGCTGGATGCATGCCTGCCGTCGATCACAACGTGACCAATTTGGTTCCTGGTTTTATGATCAGGGGACAGTCAGGTGGCTTTGTGAATATCGGGATGTTGGAATCTAGTAATACTAACTACCATGTTCCGCGCTGCGGCGAAGTCGATCAGCCTCAAACCGTTTTCTGATGACTGCGCGTGGAGGCTGATCTTACCGACGGTTGGTTCAAAAATGCTTTATTTATTTATTTATTATTAATTTACGTTCACCTTGGGACATTAAGGCAAAACCTTGTAAGATTGTCCCAATAACATGAAATGATACATTTAGTACAATAATCCGGACATAATTTAACTTATACCATTAAAAGCAATAGCTCACAGAGTACAAAGGCTGAACTTACCAACGGTTGGTTCAAAAATCCTTGTAAGATTGTCCCAATAACATGAAATGATACATTTAGTTACATTACAATATGAATTTCAACAATTCATCTTTCAATTCATCAATACAATACAGCTTTGTATCAATAAAAATGTACAGCTTTAAATTTGTTATTAGTCACAAAAGGATGCATACATATAAACAGTGTACGCGGTCACACACAATCCATAGCGCAACCCAATTCAGCTCATAAATTCATTGCCCCTGGAAGTTTTTATTAAGCTCAATTTTGAATAGATTAGCATTGCCAATACCTTGAATCCGTACAGGCAGTGAATTCCAAAGTCTCACAGCATTAACGAACAATTGACGATCAGACATAAGTGAGGAATGTCTTAACGGGACAAGCCGGATAGAACGGCCAGAGCGAGTAAATTTAAGGCGCCTAAACAAATATGGAGGCTCCTGAGTGCAAATAATCTTATGCAACAATAGAATACTTCGAGTGTCAAGAAGCTGATCGAATGTGATGTGAAAAAGTTCTATTGCGCGCCCAGACACATGATCTCTTCGACTTAAACCATAAATGTACCTCGTTATAGTGTTAAATAACACATTGAGTTTTCGCTTACTTACTGCATCACAATTCCCAAATATTTCACAACCATACAACATAGTGGGGAGAAGGTAGGACTTGGCTAGTATCATTTTAATCCTGAAAGGAGTAAAATATTGCGTAGCCCACTGGGATCGTAGCATACCATAGACTTTACCAACCGTTACTGCAATATGATTATTCCACGATAGAGCACCATCAAATATGACCCCCAAATTTTTAATCACATTTACATAATTAATTGCCGATGAATGCATAAATATCCCAGGGAGGCCCGCGGTTACGATGTATTTCTTGTAGATCACCAAACACTTACATTTAGCCGGATTAAGACACAAACCATTCCTTCCTGCCCATACATATATATTATTCAGGTCTTTATTAATTTTGGTGACACAATCGGCAACTTCGTTCGGTGTACAACTGATGTAAATTTGAACATCATCAGCATACATTTGAATATTACAATATTGTAAGACGGTCGGCAGGTCATTTATGTATATGCAAAAGAGAAGTGGACCCAAAATGGAGCCCTGTGGCTCACCTCGAGCCACAGAAAGAAAATTAGATGCCACAACAGTACTGCTACACGGTTGGTAAACCGCCTGTGTTCTATCTGTGAGGTACGATTTTAATAACTTTACCGCAGTGGGTGAGAAGTTATATATTTTCGATAGTTTTGTACATAAAATATCATGGTCAACACAGTCAAACGCTTTAGAATGGTCCAACAGTGTCAAGAAACACATCCAATTAGATCAAGTGTCACCCGAATATCTTCCACTACATCAATTAGGGCCGTTATGCCATTATGCCGCCTTGGTGTAAAACCAGATTGTCTTTCAGTGATAATCCCATTTCCGGATACAAATTTCCTCATTTGTTTAGCCATAAGTAATTCAAATACTTTAGACAAATATGGCAAAATAGCAATTGGTCGATAGTCATTGTCTGACTTTGGTGTGGGCAAAATTTTTGCTACCTTCCAACATGTTGGAAATGTTGATGTCATTATCGCTGTATTAAAAATATGGGTAATGACCGGAAGCAGCCCAGGAAGAAGTGCCTTAACAAATGAATCTCATCAGTACCACAATCATTCGACTTTACACTCAAAAAACACTCCAACACATCCGACTCCTCTACACCACCAAAACCAAACATACGAGTACACTCAGAAGACACAAGACTACAAGAATACAAGGAGGTTAACAAATCAGAGTCAATATTTGGAAGAGCAATCAAAATTTGGAAGTGCACCGCTCTTCCCCAAACCAATGTCCACGTCTGATTGCTACTTACAGCATTAGAGAATTTACCCTCATAATATATACATTTAGCAATCCTAACCTCCTTTATGACCTGTCTTCTAAAGTTTCTATATGTTTCGTGAAAAAGAGGTATCTTGTAACGTTTCCATCGTTTATATGCTGCGTCACGTAAGTCTATTAATGTCTTTATTTTATTGTTAAACCAAGGCCGCACTCCATGGCGTATAGAGAGCACTTTTTCCGGAACAAATTCATCGAAAAGTTGCTTAATGTTAGAATGCAGGTACTCCACTTTGTCATTTATTGAGGTCATCAGCAGGATTGAATCCCAATCGACACTGTCGAGCTTAGTACATAAATGTTGGTAGTCAATATTACTGAAGTCACGATAACTTATAATATTTGGCGTAATTTTAAGTTTAAAATCAATTGTCAGAAAAATTAAGTCATGTTTAGAGAAACAAGTGGCTGAGAGCTGTTCATACAGTTTAACCTTCCCTTTATCGTCAACAAAATATAAATCCAACAGTGAACTGCTAGTTTTTGTAAAATGAGTCGGTGACAATAAATTTACCGAAACCAAACCCAATGCAGACATTTCAGATATCAATCCATTCTCAATCAAGACATTGCTGTTGAAGTCCCCTGCCACCACAATACTTTGAAAATTCAACGAAATCCCCCGACGATGGTCTAGAAACAATTGCATATCTATTCTACGATTCGGTCTATAAACACAACCAACAAGTAGACTCTCAACACCATTGCAAACACTTAAGAATACATATTCAATTTCACTATCAATACCCGATTTACTGTGGATGTGGCAAGCAATGTCATCCCGAACAAATATAGCTGCCCCCCCAGCATGGCTCACTCTATCAGATCGAAACAGCTTGTAACCATTACCTCTGAACAAGTTGTTCTGCATTGATGGCACAAACCAAGTTTCCGAGACACAAATCAGATCTACCTCTGAGCCCTCAAACAAGTATCTAAATTCATCAATTTTGTTAACCAAGCTCTGTGCATTAATATGATATATCTTTGTTCCCATTTCAATTCTGCTAAGAATACGAATCATATCAAAGTTAGTTTCATTGGAATTCACTGAAGACTTAATTAAAGCATTCATATTTGTAGCAAGCAAGTAAAGGCATGGCAATACCGGCACTATTGTTAACCTCTATGCCCAAGAGTCGCTTTCAAAAGAGTTTGAAGTAGCGCAACGAACTGTGGATAACCGTGCAAACTAGTGACTGACTTAAAAATATATATATATTATTTTTACATCAAAACACTAAAAATAGTACATATTAAAGAGTAAATAAACAATGCAGCAATTTAAACTTACATCTACAAAAATTTGTTGAGAGAAATCAATTATGCAGCAGTAAAAATTGTGAGAGCTATTGATCCTCTCCACGAAAAAAACTGCTCATCTGCTGAATTTAGTCTATGTGCTTTGCCCCTTCACTCTCTGTGCTCTTTACATAAACCAAGCCCCTCAAAGTAAAAACCACGAACAATTGTTTTTGCTTTTTCAAGCGGACTGCCGCACGCATTGTATCATAATTTACCTTTGTGAGACATTCGTTTATATAAATTGGGACAGTAGAGTCGAATCCAGCATGCTGTACTTGTAAGGTACCATGTGTCTCAAGTTTAAAGTTCGCAATAGACTTTAAGACGAAGGTGTTGCCGAGGGTGTTGCTAGTTTTACCATTATAACACGATCACCGGTAGAGTTTTTGTTGTCAACGCGTGTCACTCTATAAGCCGCCCTTACTACAAGCGGCGTGATTCCAACTGTTGTCCATATCGAATATTCCAGGTAGATCCTCCTGTGGACTGCATGGGATACCGCAAGTTACAGGCAATAGCGGCATTGTCCTGTTTTGCCACCTGAGATTTTAAGGCCTGAACTTCGGCCCTAAGACCTGGAATAATGCTAGAGTGAGTTTTTGTCTCACACTGCTTCACTCGCTGACACACTGCATCCAGCTCCCCTCTCAATGTAGTGACCTCCAGGTAAACTGTCTCAACAGCAGCAATTCTTTTTTCAAATTGCAGAAGCGAAGCTTTGATGTTCGAGATCACCGCGGCTGTTTCACTAATTTTTTCCATTATTCGTTCTTCTGACATCTTCAATGCAGAACGTAGCTCAGCAATGATGCTCTCCTTCTGCTTATCCACTCCGCATTGTAATTGCTGCATAACAGCACCTATCGACAGGTTCTCTTTACTAGGCACAGTTTGCGGAGTAGCCGGAGATGAAGCGACTTTACATGTGGTTTTTGTTCTTGTATTCATGTTACGGACTTCTTTCTGCTTCTTGAAATGTTTCAGAGTGTAATGTTTATATTTGTGATCACGTATTTCTGTCTATATCCACTTGCTCTATCTGAGTGTATCTTGTTTAATTTTATTTGGTTAGTTTATTTAGATCTTGTTTGTTACTTTTGTATCGTGAATAAATCAATCAAAAATTTAGCGGCAAAAAACACGTCCGAACTTATTGAACTTTCTTTGCCCACCTTGGAGTTGAAGTCACCTAGCACAATTTTTACATCGTGGCGGGGGCATCGATCGAAGGTTTTTTCTAGTTGATCGTAGAAGGCATCCTTGGTGTCTTCGTTTTTCTCATCCGTCGGAGCATGTGCGCAGATTAGGCTGATATTAAAGTATTTCGACTTAATGCGGAGTGTGGCAAGCCTGTCGTCGACTGAGGTAAATCCCAGGACTTCATGTCGCAGTCCGGACATTCCAGGTGCATATCCTTAAATCGTGTTCCTTATAACGTTTGCGGGGGATTGTCGAGAGATTCAGTAATCACTATTCTCTGATACGACGATTGGCTCAACCAAAATTTGCCGATATATCCGGAGAGATTCCGAGCTTGCGGAGGCAAAGAAATCTCAGAAACTCCTCTAAAAGGTGATCGAGTGAAACAGCTTCAGATGTTGGCTTGCGAGAAGTGAAGGTAGATAGCCAGTCCCCAGGCAGAGGTCCTGTAAGGTTCCACCTAAAAAACGGTTCCTTGGTTTCTTCTTCTCTGTTGCCAATCCGTATGCAGCAGAGTGTGATGCCCTTCTCGACAGCTGAAGCACGAAAAGGTGCTGGGCAATTAACCCCCCTATGAGATGGCGACAAGCCACTCGTGTTTGCGTACCAACCCCCATCGGGCTGATATGGTGGCGGCCTAAAACGTAGGTGACTCTTACCGGATAGGTTTTTAACCGTGGTGAACCTGAGCCTTGTGACCGGCGATCAGAAATCCCTCCGAGTGTATGGAACAGCAATGACATAAATTCGTGCATCGCTGTCCATTTTGGAATATCTGCGTGACTCCCCGTGGTTTGTTCCTACTAGTGTGACCTCAGCCAGCCGCATGGAGTATAGGTACACTCAGATGGCATCCCAATACGCAACGTCGATGCCGTAGGATGTCAGCGCAACCATGCAATTGCCGCTGTAATGCTGTAGACGTCTAATTAACCCCCCCTCGCAGGGTCCGATTGCAGCATTGTGTATAAGAGGCCCTCGTGCCATACTTTGTCCAAAGCCCGAGTTATATCCAGGAAGACTCCTAGGCAATATTCTTTATTTTCGAATGACTTCCGAATAATCGAGACAATGCAATGCACTTGTTCTATCGTGCTACGATATTTTCTGAAGCCAAACTGGTGTTGAGGGATCATTTGCCCATCTGTTATTATAGTGGATATTGCCTTAACCAACAGTTTTTCAAATATTTTCGAAAGCGGAGGTAGGAGGCTGATAGGCCTGAAAGACGACACGAGCGTATGGTCCTTGCCGGGTTTCGCTACCATAATGATTTTGGACATTTTCCAGTCTATTGGCTAATAGCCGAATCGAAGGATAGCGTTGAAGAGATGCACTAAACGAATACAAGCTGAATGGGGTAGTTATTTTATCATCCTACCTGTTATTTGTTCATGTCCCGGGGCTTTTTTAATGTTTAGGTCTTTGTACATTTGGCGGATTTGGGGTTAAAACTCCTTTAAGGTGGCTAGCGAACAGAGTACCCTTTTCACTGCAACTTCTAGCCCAAGTCCCGTCACTTAAACGTAGAGTCGGGTCGGTGAGGACGGGACGCTTCAAGTTTCTCGCTGCTCTCCACAAGGAATAATCAGTAGATATAGTGGGGGATAAGTTTTCAAGATACTGCTAAAGATCTTTCACTTTTCTCGCTTTAAAGATCGTTCTAAGCTTCCTGGAGCAGCACGACAGTTGACTTTTAAGGTTTGGTAATCTGGATTGCTGCCATTTCCTTCTCAGATTCCTTTTCTGTTTAAGTAGAGCTTCGTTCTCGTTAGAACTGAAGATTGAGTTTCTAATTCTGCATTGGTTTTTTTATAGGAGTAGCTACTTTAGCCCCTAATATCATCAGCTGATTTTATGTTTTGATCGCACAATCTGTATCATGGGAGTTTGTCAGTTTACAGTCATGCTGAAGGTGAGTACTTATGAATTTTTTGTAGTTTATCCAGTTGGTAAATTTATTATGCAGCATTAAATTTGAATCTGGTGGGGGTGTAATAGTGGAGATGATTTTGATTGTTGTTGGCGAGTGGTCTGAGTATAGATCATAGCACGGTTTTGCAGATATGTTCGATCTAGCAAGAACTTTGAATATCCCAAAATCGATCAAATCTGGTGTTTTCCGCCTGTCTGAGGGCCAGTATGTTGGTTGATTGGAAGATACTATGTCCAGGCCAAGTTTGCTGACAACCGACCATAGTATTCTGCCTTTGGGTGTAATCAGGCGGGAACCCCAGTATATGTGTTTCGCAACTATGAATTTAGTCCCGATGGATGCAAAAAAGTCGTTGTATTGCTGTTCTGTTATACTGAACTGCGGCGGACAATAAATCGCTGTGACTGATAAATTAGTAATGTACTCTTCAATGCATATTGACGTTGCATGCAAATAGTCTTTACTGAAGCTGGTTAGTGTATTGTGTTTTATTCTGCTTTTTATTAGTATTGCGCTACCTCCACAGGCTTTGCCTTGAGGATTGTTTGTGGTATATAGTTTGTAGTGCTGGATTTTAAAACTATTTTTTTCTGTGAAATGTGTTTCTGAAATAAGCATAATGTATATTTCATGGATGTTTAGAAAGTGAATTAATTCTAATCGGTGTAGGCTTAAGCCGTTTGCGTTCCAATGGCAAAATTTGATCGAGCTCATGGTTTGGATAAAAGGGTTTGTAGGAGAAGGGAGTGCTTTCTTATCATTTCCTGCATTGGTTCATGGTTTGGACAAGTGATTTGAGTGAGTCCTCTACTGAATTTGGTTAGTCGGTTTGGGCTTGGATATTTGCGGTTTCGAGCTGGGTGGAATTTTTTACTATACTTGCATATGATGCCAGTTGAGGTTGCAATGGTCGTGCAGAATGGGTTGTATTAGGAAATAGTGATCGCTCAGTGTAAGCTGAAGTCTTTTTGTTGCTGTTTTGACCTATGTTATTGGAATATTTTTGTTGGTGCTGTACATGGCGCAAACTCTATAATTTTTTTTTTTTTTTTTTAAGCAATTCATATTTATTGTAACAACTCATGGTGGAGACTAACAATAAGTAAATATATTTTAAAACTAGACAACAATATATCACTGCTCCTTACCACTGTAAGGAGAGGATATTAGTGAACACTGCTCTCTTTAAACGGGTCGTGGGCTTGTTTGTAGTAAATTCCTAGCTAGTATATTGGGGTGGTTCGATAATTTTAGTTGGTACTTCTTTTGAGCCAGTTCAAAAGCCAATTTTCAACCACGTGCAAATGTTCGTTGAGATCACGCGATGCTATTTGACGGTGCTTGTGGCAAGATAAAATCGCAGTCTCATCGGCAAAAGTTGAGGTGAGCAGATATTTGTTTGTTGGTAAATCTGAGGTGTATAGTGTGTACAGTATCGGTCCAAGAACACTTCCTTGAGGTACTCCAGCCAATATATCCATTTCTGGTGAAAGGTAATCCTCACATTTGACTTCAAATCGCCTACCCTTTAAGTATGATTCCAGGATACTATGGATATTTGAAGGCAGAAGTTTTCTTATTTTGTAGACGAGGCCCTCGTGCCACACTTTGTCAAAGGCTTGTGCGACATCGAGGAACTCTGCAGAGCAGTATTGTTTCTCCTCGAACGCCTTTCTGATTTGGGACACTAGGCGGTGTACTTGTTCAATAGTGCCATGATTTTTTCGAAAGCCAAACTGGTGGTTAGGTATTACTTTATTCTGTACCACAGCGCTATTCAACCTGTGGTACGCGTACCACTTGTGGTACGCGAGGCTTTTCCAAGCGGTACGCCAAATCTTTGAAAATTTAAACCATTTTTCAGTAATTAATGCTTTTTTCCCCAAAATCTTTTTTCTTGTTTTTCATTCTTAAGTATACTTTTTTTCGAAAATTTTTTTTTCGGAAATTCCGCCATCTGTACTATAAATTAACAACTAAAAAAACACCATTAGTGTTGATTTGTGTTGCTATATGGATTTTTTTTTATTTTTGGGGAAATTTTCAAGCTCTTAAAATATGCTACACTTTTTATAACAATTTTAAACGTTATTTTATTTAAATAAGGCAAAGCACAAATATTTCCTGATATCGCTCGCAAAAAATAAACAAAAAATCCCTTTTTTATTTTTTTTTTTTTTATTTCTCGTTTTATTTCTTTTTGTACATATTGATGGATATTAGTTTTAGTTGACATATTTCCATATACAGGTGCAGTCGTTCTATTTTTTATTTGTTGCTATGGATAAGTGGTTAATAAGAAGCAAAGAAACAAATAAAGATAAAAATAATGATTGTCCTGCTAGTTCGAATGAACCACAACAAACTTATTCACAAGTACAACAAGTTGAAAGACCCAGATCTCCTCCGACCACCAGCGCTCCAAAAAAATACAAAAGTACGAGACGATATGATGGGGAGTATATAAAATTTGGTTTTAGTGTTCTTGTTGTAGAATTTTCGGATGATCGCCCACAGTGTGTTATATGTAACGAAGTTCTGTCCAATCAGTCCATGAAGCCATCACTTTTAAAGCGGCATATACAAACAAAGCATCCTAGTTTAGAAAACAAACCAAAAGATTTTTTTTTGCAAAAACAAAGTGAAATGAAAGCTAATCAAACTAATATTAAATCGTTTTCTGGTACTACAAAAAAAACCGTAGAAGCATCGTTTTTAGTCTCCTACCAAATAGCAAAATGCGGCAAACCTTTTACAATTGCAGAAGAACTAATATTGCCAGCTACAAAGTCCATAGTGAGTTGCATGTTAGGAGAAGACCAAGTAAAGAAACTTGCATCAGTATCTCTGTCAGATACTACAGTGAGTCGCAGGGTAAATGATATGGCGTTAAATGTAAAACAATTAGCAATAAATCAGATTAAACAAAGCGAATACTTTGCTCTTCAAATAGATGAAAGCACCGATGTAGTAAATTGTGCACAAGTACTTGTATATATTCGATATATTTTTCAAAAGGAGTTTAAGGAAGAGTTTTTATTTTGTGAGGACCTGCCGACTTATACTACAGCAACTGAAATATTTAAAAAGTTAAATCACTTTATTGAGGAAAATAATTTAGACTGGAAGCGATGTGCAGGGCTTTGTACTGATGGTGCGCGGGCAATGACAGGTAGATATAATGGGGTAATCACAAAAGTAAAACATGTTGCTCCGAATTGTAAATTTACTCATTGTGTTATACATCGGGAAGCTTTGGTTGCCAAAAGAATATCGAGTGACCTCAAAGAAGTTCTTGATGACGCCGTAAAGATTGTTAATTTTATAAAATCAAGATCACTTAATTGTCGCTTGTTTAAAGATTTGTGTTTTGAAATGGACAGTGTATATACCAGTCTTCTCTTGAATACTGAGGTTAGATGGTTGTCAAGAGGAAAAATGCTAACTCGTCTTGTGGAGCTACGATCGGAAGTTCAAATATTTTTATCACAAATGAACAAGTATTTCTCCAATAAATTTTTAGATACAATTTGGTTGGCAAAGTTGGCATATTTAGCAGATATTTTCTCGCGTTTAAATGATTTAAATTTAAGTTTACAAGGTTCATCAAAAACTCCATTTGAAGTGCAAGGAAAAATAAAAGCCATGACTAAAAAATTAAATTTAATGGTCAATGCTGTTGAAAATAGCAATTTCGAATCATTTTCCAAATTGGAACAATTTCTACTTGAAAATGAAATTGAACCCACAATTGAATTAAAAAAATGCATTAGCAGTCATTGTAAACTGTTAATAGCTACCTTTAATGAATATTTTCCTGAAAGTCACGAAGAATATTTATGGATACAAAATCCGTTTTTAGATCAACAACATTCCACATTAAGCCTAAAAGACAGGGAATCATTAATTGATCTATCATGTGATCCGGCACAAAAATTTGTTTTCCAAAACACAAATATTTTTTCATTTTGGATAAAACAGAAAACTGAATATGAATCGTTATATCATGAAGCAGTTAAATATTTGTTACCATTCACCTCTACATATTTATGTGAAAAAGCATTTTCATCAATGTTAATAATCAAAAATAAATATCGAACATCATTAAATTTGGAGCCCAGTATGAGATTAAAATTATCAAAAATTGAACCAGACATAAAATCTTTAATATCAAAAATGCAGTGTCAGCCATCTCATTAATTTGTGATATTTATAAAATGAATTCTGAATATATTTTTGTTACGTTTTTATTAATTTTAAATATTTTTTTATGTTTATTTTCTTTAATTTTTATTTATTTATTTTTAAATAGTTGGTTAAACAGCAAATAAAATCGCTGAGATCTCACTACTAAATATTTTTTATTTTATGTTTTTATTATTATCTGTTTAATTTTTTTTATTAATAAATGAATAAAATATTTAAATATTTTTAATTTTTTTGGTTGTGTTGAGTCTATTTTTTTCATATACATATTTTTTTTGGTGGTACGCAAAATGTTGTTCGTGAATTTTGTGGTACGCGAGCCAAAAAGGTTGAATAGCGCTGCTGTACCAGATATGGGGTTAATTTTGACAGCAATAATTTCTCGAATAGTTTCGAGACGACGGATAACAGGCTTATTGGTCTGTATGACGAGACTTGCGTTAGAGTTTTGCCAGGTTTTGGTATCATGATTACGTGGGACAGTTTCCAAACTTGAGGAAAGTAACTTTGTCTAAGAATTGTGTTAAATAATGTTGTTAAATGCTTTACTGCAAGCGGAGGTAGCTCCATCAACATCTTTGTGGTTACCAGATCGTGGCCTGCCGCTTTCTTTTTATCTAAATGAGTTGAGATAAAATGCCACACTTCTTTCGGCCGCAACCGTAGGTCCATTTGGGAATTAGGTTGTTTAGTGTTGGTATTTTAAAGTTGTTAGTATTAGGATTTGGTTGGAATGTGATTTTAAGATGTTGAGCAAAAGCTTGCCCCTTCTCCTCATTGCTTCTTGCCCATCTTCCGTCTATAAGTCTTATAGGCGAGTCCGATTCTGTAAGTTTATTCGTGTTGTTGACTGCCTTCTATAAAGCGTAGTTTGTGGATTCAAGGGGGTTCAGGTACGAGATGTAGGCCTGTATACCTCTTTCAGTTTCATCGCGCAATGGGTTTCGCAGTTTGTTTTTGGCTGTCGTGAATTTTTGCTTTAGCGCTGGTGACCTGTGCTTTTGCCACAGTCGTCTGAGCCGTCTCTTTGCAGTTATCAGTCTTTCAATTTCGAATGATGTTGAGCACATTGATATGCGTGGGATTTGGCCGTTTGGGGGTGTAGCGTGGGTTGGTGCAGTTGAATGATTGTACTGCGGAATCTAATTCATCCGGGCTCTTAAGACTACATTTTTCAGGAAGGTGACTGCAAATATATTTACGGAATTCTAACCAATTTGTTTTACCTGTTACTAATCGAAAAAGTTGGTTTATGTCTTCTGGGTATTTCCTTAGGTGCATTATAACTGGGGAATGATCTGAACTCAGCTCAAAGCATGATTCCGTAGACAGAAGTTTTGGTGGAGTCCTTTCGTTATTGCAAAATCTAGTAAGTCCGGGATCTTCCGTTGATCCGTAGGCCAGTAAGTGGGTTTTCCAGAAGACACGTAGTCAATTTTATTACGCCGATTCGTCAAGGCGTAATATACCTGTTTACCCTTGGGATTAATAAGGCGTGAACCCCAATTCGTATGCTTAGCGTTGTAATCAAACTGAGCTGTTTTGACAGTGTGTCTAGGTGGGCAATAAACAGATGATACCGTTATGTTGGCGTCCCAGCATTGCATGCAGATGGAGGTCGCTTGGAGATATTCCTTGTCGTAGTTTTCTAGTGAGTGGTGTTTTATGCGGTCTTTTATGAGTATGCCTGTCCCACCTCGAGCTTTGCCATCCGGATGCAAAGTTTTGTAGAACTTAAAACCTTTTATTTTAAAATTGTGATTCAGAGTAAGGTGGGTTTCAGAAATGAGTAGTATGTCTATTTTGCTGTTAATAAGAAAATTTTGCACTTCAAGTTGGTGCTGGCTAATGCCGTTCGCGTTCCAATGACAAATTTTTAACGTATTCATTTGTTTGCAAGTATGGATTTCAGAAGTTGATTTTGATTTTTTATTAGTTCTTGCATCATTGATTGCATTGAGGACATGAACTGTGTCATACATTGCGTTAAGTTTAAGAGCACTGCCTCTAGATTTTGCGATTGTTTGTTGGTATTTCAATTTTCCGCTAAATTTGATTTCAGTGCATCCGAGTAACTCATGACAGGTGGAGCATGTTTGTCGTTGAACGTAGTAAGGATTTGGTGTAGAGGCGCTACGTAAGTAACTTCGTGTCGACCTCTATCCTTCTGTTGGCGCATTTTATTTTTCAGCTCAGCATACACTGGGCAACCTCTATAGTTTGCTGTATGACTTCCGCCGCAATTATTGCATTTTTTAGTAAGAACATTTTCATTTTTTTTATCGACCGTACAGACAGAGGATGGGTGGACGTCACCACAACCAACGCAAATGGGGCGTAGGATGCAATACGATTTAGTATGACGAAACTCCTGGCAGTTTGTATATTGTACAGGGCCGTTGCGTTTGTGGGCTTCTTCAACTGAAATTCGGCGGTGCATAAGGTATCGCATATTATAGATTGGATGGACTTCGTTTTTTTGCAGGTTTCTTGATTCTGGTTCAAGCTCCACTCGGAACATTGGTTGTGGAATATTATTCTTATTTTTAATGTTGAATATGGATTTTGGATTGAAACTGACTTCGATCAGTGCTTCTTTCATCTCAGATTGGTCGATATCTGATTATATTCCTTTTAATACGACAATCAAACCTTTACTGCTTTTCAGTTGATACGTATAATAGTTTTTTTACTACTGTCAAAGTAGTTGATTGCCAAGCGATAATTTTTGTTAGTATAGATCTGAATTTTTGTTTCGTGTAAGTCACCCTTCTTTAGTGCAACTATATGGAAGTTCTTTTGCCCTATCAAGCTAGATAGCCTAGAGACCAGCATATTAGAGCTCTCTCCTAGGAAATCTCTGGGTTCGCACAGATAAATTGGGGGAGGTTTGACTTCTTTAAGTATTTCTGTACCTTAATTTTTTTGGTCTGGATCTGCTACATTATCGGTAAGCAAGTCAAAGCGATTTTGGCTCGGTAATGTGTTGGTGCATTCTTCATATTTATTTGGTTTATAAATTTTTTTTTGGGTTTTTTGTCATGTTTTTAAACGGACTTAGCTTTCGCTTAATATTTATATAGCGGTCCATGCCAGTCTGTATTGCCGACCTATTCTGGTTTGCAGTTTGTTTAATGTTGTTGTTTAATGCTTTGTTGGTGGCTGTAGCTGTTAATGTGTTTGCTGTGGAGAGAGCAGATAGTGAATTAGCGCGTAGGCGCTAAATATCATCAGTTTTTGAAACTATGCTGATTGCTTTACTATTTAGTGTACGCTGAGCTTTCATCACCAAACGTTCGGGCGGCTGCTCAAGCATCAAATTGTCTGTGTCGTTAGAGAGCATCAGATCTTTGCTCACATTGTACAATGCGTTATCTGCCTTAGGGAGCTTACGCTCTGGTTGGGGAGAGCGTAATGTGCTCATAAGCACGCCCTCTCAGCTAGTGTTTGTTTACAGTTTATGTTTATGTTTATGTGTGTGATTTTTCGTTTCAATACTTACTCGAAGCGCCTTTTATTTATTTTATATTTAAATTTTTGTTTAATTTTATTTTAATTTTTTTTTGAGTCTCTGTCTCAGATTTAATTAAATATTGATTGCCAGATTTGGCTTATCACCTTATCGCACTTGATTTGAACTAAAATTTTTTTTAAATACTCTAAAAATTACGGACCCCAAAAAAACACATCCGCTCACTTTGAAAAATAGATAATGCCTCTGTAATTGGCAGTATGGTTTCCGCCGCAATTGCTGCATTTCTTCACTGATATATCCATTTTATTAGAAGGACACTTGGATGAAGTGTGTAGCTCTCCGCAGATGACACAAAACACTACGTAGAGTGCAGTATGATTTAGTGTGCCCAAATTCTTGGCAATTTGTGCACTGAACAGGGCCTTTGCGTTTATGAGGTTCTTCTCCATTTTTGAGTTTCTTTAGATATGGTTCTAATTCGATCCGAAACTATGGCTACGGTACACTATTCCGGTTTTTTATGTTGAATACCGATTTAGTGTTATAACCAACTTCAATTAGTGCCTCTTTGATTTCGTTGGAGGGAACGCTTGGCTTGATACCTTTGATAACTACTGTTAACACTTTGCTACCCTTTAGTTGGTAAGTGTAGTAGTTTTGCTTGTTCGTGTCGACAAAAACTCACTCTAGCATAACAAACCTCTGATTCACCTCGTCAAGATCAGAATCAATATTTGGAAGTGCACCGCTCTTCCCCGAGAGAATTTACCCTCATAATATATACATTTAGCAATCCTAACCTCCTTTATGACCTGTCTTCTAAAGTTTCTATATGTTTCGTGAAAAAGAGGTATCTTGTAACGTTTCCATCGTTTATATGCTGCGTCACGTAAGTCTATTAATGTCTTTATTTTATTGTTAAACCAAGGCCGCACTCCATGGCGTATAGAGAGCACTTTTTCCGGAACAAATTCATCGAAAAGTTGCTTAATGTTAGAATGCAGGTACTCCACTTTGTCATTTATTGAGGTCATCAGCAGGATTGAATCCCAATCGACACTGTCGAGCTTAGTACATAAATGTTGGTAGTCAATATTACTGAAGTCACGATAACTTATAATATTTGGCGTAATTTTAAGTTTAAAATCAATTGTCAGAAAAATTAAGTCATGTTTAGAGAAACAAGTGGCTGAGAGCTGTTCATACAGTTTAACCTTCCCTTTATCGTCAACAAAATATAAATCCAACAGTGAACTGTTAGTTTTTGTAAAATGAGTCGGTGATAATATATTTACCGAAACCAAACCCAATGCAGACATTTCAGATATCAATCCATTCTCAATCAAGACATTGCTGTTGAAGTCCCCTGCCACCACAATACTTTGAAAATTCAACGAAATCCCCCGAAGATGGTCTAGAAACAATTGCATGTCTATTCTACGATTCGGTCTATAAACAAAACCAACAAGTAGACTCTCAACACCATTGCAAACACTTAAGAATACATATTCAATTTCACTATCAATACCCGATTTACTGTGGATGTGGCAAGCAATGTCATCCCGCACAAAAATTGCTACCCCCCCAGCATGGCTCACTCTATCAGATCGAAACAGCTTGTAACCATTAACTCTGAACAAGTTGTTCTGCATTGATGGCACAAACCAAGTTTCCGAGACACAAATCAGATCTACCTCTGAGCCCTCAAACAAGTATCTAAATTCATCAATTTTGTTAACCAAGCTCTGTGCATTAATATGACATATCTTTGTTCCCATTTCAATTCTGCTAAGAATACGAATCATATCAAAGTTAGTTTCATTGGAATTCACTGAAGACTTAATTAAAGCGTTCATTTTTGTAGCAAGCAAGTAAAGGCATGGCAATACCGGCACTATTGTTAACCTCTATGCCCAAGAGTTGCTTCCAAAAGAATTTGAAGTAGCGCAACGAACTGTGGATAACCGTGCAAACTAGTGACTGACTTAAAACTATATATATGAATTTTACATCAAAACACTAAAAATAGTACATATTAAAGAGTAAATAAACAATGCAGCAATTTAAACTTACATCTACAAAAATTTGTTGAGAGAAATCAATTATGCAGAAGTAAAAATTGTGAGAGCTATTGATCCTCTCCACGAAAAAAACTGCTCATCTGCTGAATTTAGTCTATGTGCTTTGCCCCTTCACTCTCTGTGCTCTTTACATAAACCAAGCCCCTCAAAGTAAAAACCACGAACACTTGTTTTTGCTTTTTCAAGCGGACTGCCGCACGCATTGTATCATAATTTACCTTTGTGAGACATTCGTTTATATAAATTGGGACAGTAGAGTCGAATCCAGCATGCTGTACTTGTAAGGTACCATGTGTCTCAAGTTTAAAGTTCGCAATAGACTTTAAGACGAAGTTCTTATCGTAGGGTGTTGCTAGTTTTACCACTATAACACGATCACCGGTAGAGTTTTTGTTGTCAACGCGTGTCACTCTATAAGCCGCCCTTACTACAGGCGGCGTGATACCAACTGATGTACATATCAAATATTCCAGGTAGATCCTCCTGTGGACTGTATGGGATACCGCATAACCGTAAGTTACAGGCAATAGCGGCATTGTCCTGTTTTGCCACCTGAGATTTTTAGGCCTGAACTTCGGCCCTAAGACATGCAATAATGCTAGAGTGAGTTCTTGTCTCACACTGCTTCACGCGCTGACACACTGCATCCAGCTCCCCAATCAATGTAGTGACCTCCAGGCACACTGTCTCAACAGCAGCAATTCTTTTTTCAAATTGCAGAAGCGAAGCTTTGATGTTCGAGATCACCGCGGCTGTTTCACTAATTTTTTGCATTACTCGTTCTTCTGACATCTTCAATGCAGAACGTAGCTCAGCAACGATGCTCTCCTTCTGCTTATCCATTCCGCATTATAATTGTTGCATAACAGCACCTATCGACAGGTTCTCTTTACTAGGCACAGTTTGCGGAGTAGCCGGAGATGAAGCGACTTTACATGTGGTTTTTGTTCTTGTATTCATGTTACGGACTTCTTTCTGCTTCTTGAAATGTTTCAGAGTGTAATGTTTATATTTGTGATCACGTATTTCTGTCTATATCCACTTGCTCTATCTGAGTGTATCTTGTTTAATTTTATTTTGTTAGTTTATTTAGATCTTGTTTGTTACTTTTGTATCGTGAATAAATCAATCAAAAATTTAGCGGCAAAAAACACGTCCGAACTTATTGAACTTTCTTTGCCCACCTTGGAGTTGAAGTCACCTAGCACAATTTTTACATCGTGGCGGGGGCATCGATCGAAGGTTTTTTCTAGTTGATCGTAGAAGGCATCCTTGGTGTCTTCGTTTTTCTCATCCGTCGGAGCATGTGCGCAGATTAGGCTGATATTAAAGTATTTCGACTTAATGCGGAGTGTGGCAAGCCTGTCGTCGACTGAGGTAAATCCCAGGACTTCATGTCGCAGTCCGGACATTCCAGGTGCATATCCTTAAATCGTGTTCCTTATAACGTTTGCGGGGGATTGTCGAGAGATTCAGTAATCACTATTCTCTGATACGACGATTGGCTCCACCAAAATTTGCCGATATATCCGGAGAGATTCCGAGCTTGCGGAGGCAAAGAAATCTCAGAAACTCCTCTAAAAGGTGATCGAGTGAAGCAGCTTCAGATGTTGGCTTGCGAGAAGTGAAGGTAGATAGCCAGTCCCCAGGCAGAGGCCCTGTAAGGTTCCACAATATTCTTTATTTTCGAATGACTTCCGAATAATCGAGACAATGCAATGCACTTGTTCTATCGTGCTATGATAATTTCTGAAGCCAAACTGGTGTTGAGGGATCATTTGCCCATCTGCTATTATTATATTGCCTTAACTAACAGTTTTTCAAATATTTTCGAAAGCGGAGGTAGGAGGCTGATAGGCCTGTAAGACGACACGAGCGTATGGTCCTTGCCGGGTTTCGCTACCATAATGATTTTGGACATTTTCCAGTCTATTGGCTAATAGCCGAATCGAAGGATAGCGCTGAAGAGATGCACTAAACGAATACAAGCTGAATGGGGTAGTTATTTTATCATCCTACCTGTTATTTGTTCATGTCCCGGGGCTTTTTTAATGTTTAGGTCTTTGTACACCGCTTGAAATACATTTTTCTTTTTTATTACGAGAGGTATTTATGTGTGCTCCGAAATCAAAGTCGATAACTGGAAGCTAGTTGTTGGCGGATTTGGGGTGAAAACTCCTTTAAGGTGGCTAGCGAACAGAGTACCCTTTTCACTGCAACTTCTAGCCCAAGTTCCGTCGCTTAAACGTAGAGGCGGGTCGGTGAGGACGGGACGCTTCAAGTTTCTCGCTGCTCTCTACAAGGAATAATCAGTAGATATAGTGGGGGATAAGTTTTCAAGATACTGCTAAAGATCTTTCACTTTTGTCGCTTTAAGGATCGTTCTAAGCTTCCTGGAGCAGCATGACTGTTGATTTTTAAGGTTTGGTAATCTGGATTGTTGCCATTTCCTTCTCAGATTCCTTTTTTGTTTAAGTAGAGCTTCGTTCTCGTTAGAACTGAAGATTGAGTTTCTAATTCTGCATTGGTTTTTTTATAGGAGTAGATAATTTAGCCCCTAATATCATCAGCTGATTTTATGTTTTGATCGCACAATGTGTATCATGGGAGTTTGTCAGTTTACAGTCATGGTGAAGGTGAGTACTTATGAATTTTTTGTAGTTTATCCAGTTGGTAAATTTATTATGCAGCATTAAATTTGAATCTGGTGGGGGTGTAATAGTGGAGATGATTTTGATTGTTGTTGGCGACTGGTCTGAGTATAGATCATAGCACGGTTTCGCAGATATGTACGATCTAGCAAGACCTTTGAATATCCCAAAAACGATCAAATCTGGTGTTTTCCGCCTGTCTGAGGGCCAGTATGTTGGCTGATTGGAAGATACTATTTCCAGGCCAAGTTTGCTGACAACCGACCATAGTATTCTGCCTTTGGGTGTGATCAGGCGGGAACCCCAGTATATGTGTTTCGCAACTATGAATTTAGTCCCGAGGGATGCAAAAAAGTCGTTGTATTGCTGTTCTGTTATACTGAACCGCGGCGGACAATAAATCGCTGTGACTGATAAATTAGTAATGTACTCTTCAATGCATATTGACGTTGCATGCAAATAGTCTTTACTGAAGCTGGTTAGTGAATTGTGTTTTATTCTGCTTTTTATTAGTATTGCGCTACCTCCACAGGCTTTGCCTTGAGGATTGTTTGTGGTATATAGTTTGTAGTGCTGTATTTTAAAACTATTTTTTTCTGTGAATTGTGTTTCTGAAATAAGCATAATGTCTATTTTATGGATGTTTAGAAAGTGAATTAATTATAATCGGTAAGTTTGATCGAGCTCATGGTTTGGATAAAAGGGTTTGTAGTAGAAGGGATTGTTTTCTAATCATTTCCTGCATTATATTTTGCATCGAGACCATGAACTGGTTCATGGTTTGTACAAGTGATTTGAGTGAGTCCTTTACTGAATTTGGTTAGTCGGTTTGAGCTTGGATATTTGCGGCTTCGAGCTGGGTGGAATTTTTTACTATACTTGCAAATGATGCCAGTTGAGGTTGCAATGGTCGTGCAGAATGGGTTGTATTAGGAAATAGTGATCGCTCAGTGTAAGCTGAAGTCTTTTTGTTGCTGTTTTGACCTATGTTATTGGAATATATTTGTTGGTGCTATACAATACTCTATAATATATATATATATATTTTTTTTTAAGCAATTCATATTTATTGTAACAACTCATGGTGGAGACTAACAATAAGTAAATATATCTTAAAACTAGACAACAATGTATCACTGCTCCTTACCACTGTAAGGAGAGGATATTAGTGAACACTTGTTATTTTAGAAAAACAATATAAATAAAAGTAATTATAGAAATTAGTAAAGATGGCTTATTTAATAATAGTTTACGATGGCGATAAGTCTGCTCTCTTTAAGCGGGTCGTGGGCTTGTTTGTAGTAAATTCCTAGCTAGTATATTGGGGTGGTTCGATCATTTTAGTTGGTACTTCTTTTTGACATCTGAATGCCTCTGACCTATAAGGGGCACACCTAGATCTCGGTGAATGTTTAGGTTTTCCATGAACCACGGTGCACCAGTAATCGTGCGTAGTATTTTAGACTGGGTCGTTTGCAACAGTTCGGTGTTTGATGTTTTTGCTGCTCCCCACAGCTGAATTCCATATGTCCAGTTAGGTACTATTATGGCTTTGTATAAGAGTTCTTTGTAGTCAAGGCTTAGCTTTGAGTTTGAATTTAAAAGCCAGTTAAGACTTGCAGCTTTTAGTTTGATATGCGCTCTTTTCTTTTCTATGTGTGTTCTCCAGGTAAGGCGTCTGTCGAGGTGAATGCCTAAATATTTCACTTCCGTCTCCTGTGGGATAATTTTGTTGTTGAGTATGATTGGAGGACACGTGTGTTTGTTGAGTGTAAATGTTATGTGTTTGCTTTTTTGTTCATTTACTTCGATGCGCCAGTTCAAAAGCCAATTTTCAACCACGTGTAAATGTTCGTTGAGATCACGCGATGCAATTTGACGGTGCTTGTGGCAAGATAAAATCGCAGTGTCATCGGCAAAAGTTGAGGTGAGCAGATATTTGTTTGTTGGTAAATCTGAGGTGTATAGTGTGTACAGTATCGGTCCAAGAACACTTTCTTGAGGTACTCCAGCCAATATATCCATTTCTGGTGAAAGGTAATCCTCACATTTGACTTGAAATCGCCTACCCTTTAAGTATGATTCCAGGATACTATGGATATTTGAAGGCAGAAGTTTTCTTATTTTGTATACGAGGCCCTCGTGCCACACTTTGTCAAAGGCTTGTGCGACATCGAGGAACACTGCAGAGCAGTATTGTTTCTCCTCGAACGCCTTTCTGATTTGGGACACTAGTCGGTGTACTTGTTCAATAGTGCCATGATTTTTTCGAAAGCCAAACTGGTGGATAAGTATTACTTTATTCTGTACCAGATATTGGGGATAATTTTGATAGCAATAATTTCTCGAATAGTTTCGAGACGATGGATAACAGGCTTATTGGTCTGCATGACGAGACTTGCGTTGGAGTTTTGCCAGGTTTTGGTTCATGATTACGTGGGACAGTTTCCAAACTTGAGGAAAGTAACTTTGTTTAAGAATTGTGTTAAATAATGTTGTTAAATGCTTTACTGCAAGCGGAGGTAGCTCCATCAACATCTTTGTGGTTATCAGATCGTGGCCTGCCGCTTTCTTTTTATCTAAATGAGTTGAGATAAAATGCCACACTTCTTTCGGCCGCAACCGTAGGTCCATCTGGGGAATTAGGTTGTTTAGTGTTGGTATTTTAAAGTTGTTACTAGGAGGATTTGGTTGGAATGTGATTTTAAGATGTTGAGCAAAAGCTTGCCCCTTCTCCTCATTGCTTCTTGCCCATCTTCCGTCTATAAGTCTTATAAGCGAGTCCGATTCTGTAGGTTTATTCGTGTTGTTGACTGCCTTCCATAAAGCGTAGTTTGTGGATTCAAGGGGGTTCAGGTGTGAGATGTAGGCCTGTATACCTCTTTCAGTTTCATCGGCAATACGTTTCGCAATTTGTTTTTGGCTGTCGTGAATTTTTGCTTTAGCGCTGGTGACCTGTGCTTTTGCCACAGTCGTCTGAGCCGTCTCTTTGCAGTTATCAGTCTTTCAATTTCGAATGATGTTGAGCACATTGATTTGCGTGGGATTTGGCCGTTTGGGGGTGTAGCGTGGGTTGGTGCAGTTGAATGATTGTACTGCGGAATCTAATTCATCCGGGCTCTTAAGACTACATTTTTCAGGAAGGTGACTGCAAATATATTTACGGAATTTTAACCAATTTGTTTTACCTGTTACTAATCGAAAAAGTTGGTTTATGTCTTTTGGGTATTTCCTTAGGTGCATTATAATGGGGGAATGATCTGAACTCAGCTCAAAGCATGATTCCGTAGACAGAAGTTTTGGTGGAGTCCTTTCGTTATTGCAAAATCTAGTAAGTCCGGGATCTTCCGTTGATCCGTAGGCCAGTAAGTGGGTTTACCAGAAGACACGTAGTCAATTTTGTTTCGCCGATTCGTCAAGGCGTAATATAACTGTTTACCCTTGGGATTTATAAGGCTTGAACCCCAATGCGTATGTTTAGCGTTGTAATCAAACTGAGCTATTGTGACAGTGTGTCTAGGTGGGAAATAAACAGATGATACCGTTATGTTGGCGTCCCAACATTGCAGGCAGATGGAGGTCGCTTGGAGATATTCCTTGTCGTAGTTTTCTAGTGAGTGGTGTTTTATGCGGTCTTTTATGAGTATGCCTGTCCCACCTCGAGCTTTACCATCCGGATGCAATGTTTTGTAGAACTTATAACCTTTTATTTTAAAATTGTGTTTCAGAGTAAGGTGGGTTTCAGAAATGAGTAGTATATCTATTTTGCTGTTAATAAGAAAATTTTGCACTTCAAGTTGGTGCTGGCTAATACAGTTCGCGTTCCAATGACAAATTTTTAACGTATTCATTTGTTTGCAAGTATGGATTTCAGAAATTGATTTTGATTATTTATTAGTTCTTGCATCATTGATTGCATTGAGGACATGAACTGTGTCATACATTGCGTTAAGTTTAAGAGCACTGCCTCTAGATTTTGCGATTGTTTGTTGGTATTCGAATTTTCTGCTAAATTTGATTTCAGTGCATCCGAGTAACTCATGACAGTTGGAGCATGTTTGTCGTTGAACGTAGTCGGGATTTGGTGTAGAGGTGCTACGTAAGTAACTTCGTGTCGACCTCTACCCTTCTGTTGGCGCACTTTATTTTTCAGCTCAGCATACACTGGGCAACCTCTATAGTTTGCTGTATGACTTCCGCCGCAATTATTGCATATTTTAGTAAGAGCATTTTCATTTTTTTTATCGACCGTACAGACAGAGGATGGGTGGACGTCACCACAACCAACGTAAATGGGGCGTAGGGTGCAATACGATTTGGTATGACCAAACTCCTGGCAGTTTGTATATTGTACAGGGCCGTTGCGATTGTGGGCTTCTTCAACTGAAATTCGGCGGTGCATAAAGTATCGCATATTATAGATTGGATGGACTTCGTTTTTTTGCAGCTTTCTTGATTCTGGTTCAAGCTCCACTCGGAACATTGGTTGTGGAATATTATTCTTATGTTTAATGTTGAATATGGATTTTGGATTGAAACTGGCTTCGATCAGTGCTTCTTTCATATCAGATTGGTCGATATCTGATTATATTCCTTTTAATACGACAATCAAACCTTTACTGCTTTTCAGTTGATACGTATAATAGTTTTTTTTACTACTGTCAAGGTAGTTGATTGCCAAGCGATAATTTTTGTTAGTATAGATCTGAATTTTTGTTTCGTGTAAGTCACCCTTCTTTAGTGCAACTATATGGAAGTTCTTTTGCCCTATCAAGCTGGATAGTCTAGAGACCAGCATATTAGAGCTCTCTCCTAGGAAATCTCTGGGTTCGCACAGATAAATTGGGGGAGGTTTGACTTCTTTAAGTATTTCTGTACCTTAATTTTTTTGGTCTGGATCTGCTACATTATCGGTAAGCAAGGCAAAGCGATTTTGGCTCGGTAATGTGTTGGTGCATTCTTCATATTTATTTGGTTTATAAATTTTTTTTTGGGTTTTTTGTCATGTTTTTAAACGGACTTAGCTTTCGCTTAATATTTATATAGCGGTCCATGCCAGTCTGTATTGCCGACCTATTCTGTTTTGCAGTTTGTTTAATGTTGTTGTTTAATGCTTTGTTGGTGGCTGTAGCTGTTAATGTGTTTGCTGTGGAGAGAGCAGATAGTGAATTAGCGCGTAGGCGCTAAATATCATCAGTTTTTGAAACTATGCTGATTGCTTTACTATTTAGTGTACGCTGAGCTTTCATCACCAAACGTTCGGGCGGCTGCTCAAGCATCAAATTGTCTGTGTCTTAAGAGAGCATCAGATCTTTGCTCACATTGTAAAATGCGTTATCTGCCTTAGGGAGCTTACGCTCTGGTTGGGGAGAGCGTAATGTGCTCATAAGCACGCCCTCTCAGCTAGTGTTTGTTTACAGTTTATGTTTATGTTTATGTGTGTGATTTTTCGTTTCAATACTTACTCGAAGCGCCTTTTATTTATTTTATATTTAAATTTTTGTTTAATTTTATTTTAATTTTTTTTTTTTTAGTCTCTGTCTCAGATTTAATTAAATATTGATTGCCAGATTTGGCTTATCACCTTATCGCACTTGATTTGAACTAAAATTTTTTTTAAATACTCTAAAAATTACGGACCCCAAAAAAACACATCCGCTCACTTTGAAAAATAGATAATGCCTCTGTAATTGGCAGTATGGTTTCCGCCGCAATTGCTGCATTTCTTCACTGATATATCCATTTTATTAGAAGGACACTTGGATGAAGTGTGCAGCTCTCCGCAGATGACACAAAACACTACGTAGAGTGCAGTATGATTTAGTGTGCCCAAATTCTTGGCAATTTGTGCACTGAACAGGGCCTTTGCGTTTATGAGGTTCTTTTCCATTTTTGAGTTTCTTTAGATATGGTTCTAATTCGATCCGAAACTATGGCTACGGTACATTATTCCGGTTTTTTATGTTGAATACCGATTTAGTGTTATAACCAACTTCAATTAGTGCCTCTTTGATTTCGTTGGAGGGAACGCTTGGCTTGATACCTTTGATAACTACTGTTAACACTTTGCTACCCTTTAGTTGGTAAGTGTAGTAGTTTTGCTTGTTCGTGTCGAGGAAGTTAATAACCTTGCGGTAATTATTTTCTGAGTATATCTGGATTTTTGATTCGTGGATATCGCCCTTAGTAAGTGGTACGACATGGAAATTGTTGGCGCCACTAATTTGAATTAGATTTTTCACTAAAGCAGCTGAACTTCTTTCTCGGAGGTAAATGGGTGGCGGCCTAAAGGATTTCGATGGAACCACCTTATCATTTATTTGGTTTGGCAGATTTTGGGCTACGTTTTCGTTTTATGACTTCTATGTAACGGTCCATACCAGTTGGGATTTTACTATTTACCTCATTTCCTACTGGGTGTTGAGTTTTCGGTGCTGGAATCGCCTCCATATTTCCTACAAGATTTAGACGTTTCCATTTGTGTTTGGACGTGAGAGCAGAGAGTAGTATTGTTCGTACACACGGTTTGGTTGTTTTTTTTTTTTGTTACTGTTGATTTTGCAAGCGCAACTAGTTTGGAGGTGCTTTCTAATTGTTGTGGCTGTTCATACGCAGTCTTTGTAGAAAGCAGGGGTTGAGTACTTTGATAGTTTGCACAAGCTGGACTTACCAAGGTAGGTGATTGTGGCTGGTTAATATGTGCAGTTCCAGCTCGGGCTGCCCGAGCTAATGAAGTCGCAGTTGCTTGTAGCGAGGGTTTCACTGATTTTGAGATATCCACATCTGATGATTGGGTACCACTAAGTATTGTGTCCTTTATACCTTCAGAGAGAGCGACCGTTTGTTGAGACGCTGTGCGCTCCCTCGGGGGGGATCGTAACATGTTAATTTTGCGCACTTTTATTAAATTATTACTGTTTCACTTATTTTAAATGAGACCAACTATTTAATATTTGAATTTAATATAAATTATCTCAATCACTCTGTAAGCCAAGTGGCAGCGTCTTTTCGCTTATTTTTGTTTTTAATAATATAAATTTTTGTTATTAATACTATACTATAAAATTTGACTAGAACGTCAAATACGTGTTTACTCCGCGAGAGCAAGGTTAACATAAGGCATGAATCATTAAAGGCAGGCGTATGAATATAATAGGAAACATTTGAATTAAATAGAAAACTTATTACATTTTGAAGTAAGTGGTTCTATTTAAATTAAAAGCTCTTAAAATAAATTTTAAGTGTACTTTAAAAAAAAGTTTTTATTGTAATAAGTCATTTTATTAAAAATATATTTCATTCTAAACAACAAAAGGTTCTTTTATAGATTCTCACAGCTCTTAAAAAAAATTTTTTGTAAAAAAAAAACAACAGAGGGGCATTCCATTTTTTTCTGTATTTTTCAATATTTAAAAGAAGGGAAGTCCACCAATAAAAAGTATTTTAGAGTGTTGTAACTTTTTTTAAATTTAGCTGATCAATGGAAACATTTTAAATTTACGGCTCCAAATATATTTCAATGCTAACTATCAAACTAATTAACTATGCAGCTAAAGAAAGATTATAACAGAAGAAGGGGATCCGTTTTTGTAAAAAAAAAACAACGGAGGGGCATTCCATTTTTTTCTGTATTTTTCAATATTTAAAAGAAGGGAAGTCCACCAATAAAAAGTTTTTTAGAGTGTTGTAACTTTTTTTAAATTTAGCTGATCAATGGAAACATTTTAAATTTACGGCTCCAAATATATTTCAATGCTAACTATCAAACTAATTAACTATGCAGCTAAAGAAAGATTATAACAGAAGAAGGGGATCCGTTTTTGTAAAAAAAAAACAACGGAGGGGCATTCCATTTTTTTCTGTATTTTTCAATATTTAAAAGAAGGGAAGTCCACCAATAAAAAGTTTTTTAGAGTGTTGTAACTTTTTTTAAATTTAGCTGACAATGGAAAATTTTTAAATTTACGGCTCCAAATATATTTCAATGCTAACTATCAAACTAATTAACTATGCAGCTAAAGAAAGATTATAACAGAAGAAGGAGATCCGTTTGCAGTGTTTCCAGATACAGTAGAGTGCAAATGAAGAACTACAATTTTTAGTCACTCTTAAAAAAAAATCAAAAATCAACTTTACAAAAGAATCCAGAATCATATCATCATACCATCGGAAGAATATATACAAAACTTTTCTTTGTCAATGAGGTAATTAATAACAAATTATTATTATTTTCATTAAATATAACGTTATTTCAGTTCATTATATTTTTTAATATTATATATTTACATATATTACATATACATAATCTATTTTTTTACTATTATATATTTACATATATTACATACACATATTGCTATTATATATATTTTTCCGAAATGCCAAAATTGCATAAGAAAACCTCAGCCCTACTACAGCGACTCCGCACAAACAGAACTCGTATATATCGTCTGAATACAGAACGTCCAACTGAAGAACAAACTCGTGACACCGTTGTAGGCGGGACCTGGAATATCACAGACTCGAACAGGACCAAAATATATCCGAACATTCAAGCCGCCGCTAAAATCCGGTTTTTCGGCCGCGATACTGTTCAACGTTCCAATCGTAGACGGGACCTAGGATTCCCGAGACTCGAACAAGACAAAAATACATTAGAACACACAACACGCCGCGACATTCCGGTTTAGAGGCAGCATTAACAAGTAGGAAATACTGTCGAACATCCAATACGTCGGACACGCAGGTCGCGGATAAGGCGTTTTAGTAATGATGAATCTATATCGCTTTATCCGCCGCAGGCGGATATTTATAGGAACATTAGGGAAACTTTGAACGAAGATGTGGTTAAAGTTTTTTGCAGCCACAAGGTAGTCGTATAAACATAGGTGAAGCAATTGATGATCGAGAATTTAGTAGTCATGGATATCGTAAATATAATAAAGCTATTAAAGAAGGTCCTACAATAATAAGCACCTGCTGTGGAGGTCTTTGGTTTCTTAAACAAATATCACTTCTTAATAGAAGCGTTATTGAGAGCAGTAATAGCTGATGAGGTATTATTTTTGGCACACAAATTTCCCTCAGTATTTTTGTAGAACATGATCCCGTATTATCAAAAAGCCAAGTATATGCTTAGCAAATGGTTTGGCCTTTCCGGAGTTTCCAGACTGCCTTATTGTGGTTAAATTTCCCGGTAACATTTTTCCTGTCGACACATTACAAGATACAGAATGTCGAACAAAATCGGAAAATTTTTTTTTCTTTATAATCAATATTTAGATTTGAGAGATAATTTTAAGAGAATGTTGTGAGTTAGAATCAAGCTACCTACGAGTAGTTGACTCACAGCATCGACTCCTAACAGATGCCACATTCTGTGGGATTAGCATGTGCTAAAAATTATTTAAGAATAAAACATACTTTTAGGGTCTAAGTATTTTAAGTTAAATGATCTGTGTTATGTTATTATGTAAATTTTTAGGGTGTTACAGTTCCGCAGTCGAGTCAACGAAGGGCATTGTAATGCACCGTCGACACTTTCACAGTAGGTCAGTTGGCTTGACCAACTGACACCAATTAACAAGTGCGGAACTGGAACACTAGAAAGGCCAGTTCACAGACTGAGATGACTGTTAAGAAATAGTATATAAGAATTAGTATTTGTAAGAATAAATCTTCTTGTGATTTGATCTTTATGCATAAAAAGTGGTCTGGTGTTTTTATTTAAACCGAGTGATTTAGGATTTTCAGGAACACGCGCGCCCAGGACAAGTAGTGAAAAGACGTCCCACGACGAGCAGGGAGGACCCCAACATTTTGGCGCAGCCGTACTAAAGGACCTACAGGAGGAATCCCAGGGCAAGGAACCCTGTAGCAGGGAAGCATCCTGCAACAAATTTAAAGAGGAGATGTCTTCGAGTACAATAATGGTGAGTATGCTTATATTAGGACATTCTAGTATTTAGGTGAATTTTATCGACGATTCTTCGGTGGCCGTGTGGGCGCTTTTGCGCCGGTCATGCAGAAGAAGCAGCATCGGGGCTGAATAGCCGCTGCGGTTAGGTGACACTAGGTTGATTCGAAAAAATTGTTAATGGTCAGGTTGTATAGGTTTGTTTCACTAAGATTAGGCTCATATTTTTACTTACTTTTTATTTCAGCATTCTCGGGGGGTGTGAAACGTGTGAAAATGATTCTAGAGGAAACAAATTTCATCGCGGGTTACTAACTCCTATTGTATTGCGAACTTGTGCATACCGGTTGGTTTGGTTCGGAAAGAACGTGCCGCGGAATAGGGTTCATGTATTCATAATCGGTTATGGTGTTCTTTATGCTCGTCTCGTGGGACTAGAGTTTGATTCTCTTGTCCGTGTCAAGAACTGGAATAAAATTAGGTTCACTTTTTGGGGGCGTTGCGAGTATTCGATTGGCAGCGTGTTTCGTGGCAGCGATGAAGATATATTAAATTTCGGTTCGTATATTAAAATTGGATATTTATTTTCTTTGAATGTCAGGAAATAAGTGACCAGAGTAACAAATGCGTAACGGTTGCAGAAGGTCGAAGGAGTAAACCCTTATTGGCATAGACGTGGTGGTAAAGCAGCACGGGAGAGAAAGTGGCTGGCATTTCTGAGGAAGTTTTTGGCAGAACAGGTGGATCAGGAAGTTCCTCTGCCTTGGAGCGAAGCCAATAGATTGTGGCAGGAGATGTTTAGGCTGGAACAAGCGGAGGTTAAATTTTACAGCTAGCTTTAAGAGTTTTGGTGCAAATAAGATCGGAGTGATCGTTGGATAGTATTGTTTAATAAAGCGAGTTAATTAATTTGTTTTTTATATACATTTCTATTATTTTTTGAATTGGATTAATAAATATATTGTGGAGACATGTGAATTAATTTAAATTGTTGTTTTAAATATTTGGCATTTGAGTTAGGGTATTAGGTGAAAGTATTTGAAGAGGTGCCGTCAACACATTTTGTCGCATCAAAGTTTGTGTAGTTCCGAAACTACAATTTGAGCAACAATAATGAACCAATATTTCGCACGGAAAAGCGAAACAGCTCAACAGAGCATTTTACTGAAATGAATATGCGTATAATTCTGCTTTAAGATACTTCTTTGGGTGTAAAAATTTTCTGGTAGTATTTTTATGGAATAAAATATTGGAATAAGTTGATAAAAAGTGTTAACAATTATTGGATTTTATTTGTAATTGGGATGTGCCATCTGTTCTGGCGTTTCTGGTATGACAGAGGAAGCGCAAGAGTTACTGCTGTTACAGGAGCAAATTGGCGAAGCGATTGAAAAACTGATCCTTAACTTTAAGAAAGACGGCAGGTTTCGTAAGGACAACATGTATTACCACAAGCGAATAACACAATTGCAAAATCTGTGGAGAGAGTTCACCCATAACCACGGGATGTTGTTGCCTCACGCAGTTGAGTACGGCAAAGGAAAATATTTTGCGGAAAATTAAGTAGAGTACGTAAATTGTCTGGTCAACGAATGGGCTGATACATTTAGTTCTGAATTAGAGGGACTAGGACAAAAGACTACGAGTTTAGTTTCGCCAGACGCGGAAATAAGGAACAGATTGAAATCAGTACAGTCAGAGGTGGAACTGTTTACTGGGAAAATAGTTGACCAGTTCGAAGCAAGTACGAGCATGGAAGAAGCTCAGGAATTGTGGAAACAGGCGAAGGCCAGAGGAGCTGTGTCACCATTAGAAGTAGCGGATCAAGCCTTAACAGCAATCCGAAAAAGGACAGAAGAAAAGTTGTTCAAATTTCATGAGAAAACAGAAGATTTGAGAGCACAAAAGGAATATCTTGAGAATAAGGTAAAGAGACTTTCTAAGAGATTGACGGAAACAGAAGAAGCAGCAACGCTGTTGGAAAAGGAGTGTGCGGAATTAAAAGGAGGACGGTCGACCAGTAGGGCCTCACTGAATACGGAGAGATCAAAATCAGCATCGGCTGGTTTTACACAGACGGTATTGACATTGCCACCGAAAGTGCGCTGGCCGGAGTACATAACACCAGAAGGGATAAACCGCATGGTAAAGCCAAGATTAGCTTTTAGTGAAGAAAAGCAAGCGGCAGTTTTGTTTGGCGCATCTGAAATCGGTGTCGAGCCTTTTTCTCCAGGAAATCTGATAAATAATAAAAATCAGGGATATCCGCCAAACGGGCCAGAAGCAGAAACAGCGCAGCAAAGTCTCGATACAGTGGACAGTATTTCGCCTGTACGAGCAAACGGTCGAAGATTAATAACTTTGAGTCCGTCACTCGTTAAGTACATCTCAGATCGGTGAGAAGTGCATTTGGAAGCCACCCAAAAAGACAACGCTCGAGTTTTACCAGCCATAAGTGAAACAAGAATAAGTAAAATGAGTATCGAGGATATTTCCAAGACCGTGTCCAGGCTAGTACCTCTGTTTACTGGTGCTGAGTTGGGGGATTAAAATCGGAGGTTCATCGATTTGTCCAGGGGTGTGAGCTAGCAAAGAGGTGTATTCGTCCTGACGGATTGCAAGACTTTTTCGATTGTGTGAAACAGAGGTTGTTTGGAGATGCGTACAATCTGGTTTTGCCAAAAAGCTTTATTAGCGTGGAAGAATTGTATATGTTAATAAAGAAAACGTACTTAAAAACGAGAACGTTGGAAGAAGTCACTCAGGAAATCAGGGTGGCTCGGCAGTTGGCAGGCGAAGAGATACGAGTCTTTGCTAGGCGATTGACCGCATTGCAGGGGTGTGCGACTGAAATCGTTCGCGGCAAGTACAACGGTGTGGATGACAAGGCTCTGCTATATGAAGTTGACAAGTCGGTATTGACAGCGTTTGTAGTGGGACTGTGGGAGCCTGCATTAAGGGTGCACATGCTGGGTATTCGGACCGGGACTCTGGAAGAGTTGGTAGAGGAAGCCATCAGGGCGCAGTTTCTGGTGGAAAGAAGTCAACCTAGTGCCAGTGAAGTAAATGCCGTATTTAACAGGCAGGACGTACATGTGGCTGTAGCAAGAGGCGGAGAAGCGTACGTGACAGACTCACGCACACATGAAGAAACTTACGACACTGGTACAGGTACATATGGAGGTGCAAAGCGGGATGGGAGACGAACAGAAGGGGAGTGGCGTCAGGCAATAGCGGTCTGTTCATTCTGCAATAACTGGGGGCATACAAGGGATGAGTGCATTACACGCAAAAACACGCCCTACTGTATGGAGTGACAAATATATGGTCATGAGGCAAGTAGACAATGCCAAGGGGACACTAAATGGGATCAAAGTAGAAGGCAGCCAGGTACAAGGCGCCCGGTTCCACCCTTGACGGACAGCAGGAGTAGTAGTCCACGAGTTAATTCAACGGAAGGAATTGACCAAGGAAGAAATCCTTTCAACACTGGGAGTCGTCAGCAGCGACCAAATTGGAATTCTAGAAGTGAACCAAGGATAGGCAACACCCAACTGGGGTGGAAATGCTTCTCATGTGGACGAATGGGACATCGGTCAGCGGAATGCAGGGATAGACAATTCCAACAAAGGAACCAGGGAAACTTCCAGCGGCCCAGTCGAGGCCAGTAGACTGGAAAGCCAAACGAAAGGAAGTAAAAGTTAGGCCGAAAGTACGTGTGACTGGTAATATAGGAATTACAGTCCAGGAGAAGGAGGAGCAAACGGCTCTCCAATACCACGTACCGAGAAATGTAGGAGCAATGGTTCAAGATACGGAGGAACAGGAGTCTCTCCTGGAAAAAATTTTTGATTGCGTGTTGATTTGGGTAACGGTGATGATTCTAGTACTTAGATTAAGTTTTAATAAGGTCAGAGAGCATAGGCCAATCGCCGCGTACGTGGTACGAGGATGTATAGTTAAGATATTCAAGGTAATTTTGAGGAAGTATAGGATTGTAAGGGATAACTGTGGTGCATGGAGAAAACAATTTGAAGAGTTAGGAAGTAGATACGCGTCCATTTTGGAATCAAAGAGGCGTTGTTTCGTAGTGAGCAAGATATGTGATACTGTTATCGAGATACCCCGCATGGAGGCAGCTAGTGGAAAGCTAGTGCTTTTGGTAGACTCAGAAGCGGACACCAGCCTCGTAAAATCTAGTTTTTTACGAAAAGGACTGGTTGTTAACCCAAAGGATGTAAGAAAGCTTAATGGAGCGTTCGGAGGATGCATCAGGACACTGGGGTCGCTCAGAATAGGGCACAGTGAAGTTAAGGGCATGAGTTTTAGAGTGCACGCAGTGGAATTGGATAGGGAAGGTATCCCGGCCGATGGGATAATTGGCCGCGATAATCTATGGGGCCGCACCATCCTGGATGCGCTAGAAAAGCGGTTATCATTTTATGATGATAATAAGAATAGAATCCTTATTCTTCCATTAAAGTCATGGCAGGAAGGAACCGTGAATAGGGCTAAGAATTGTATGGAGATAGTGAATGCAAGGTCAACCAGAGAAGTGACTATGAGTGTAAACACGAAACTTCGGACGGTTGTTTTGCACAAGCAGCAGCTAGCGGAGGGCGTATTTATGGGGGAAACCATAACGCATGCCGTTTGGATTAACAGGAGCACCGGCTACCTTCCAATGGTTGATGAACCATGTGCTAACAGCATAAGGTTTTGATAACCGACAATGGTTCCAATTTTGTATCGAAATTATTCTCAGAAACGTGAAAAATGCTGGGAATCAAGAAATTGCATATTACACCATATCATCCACAGGCGAATGGCTCATTGGAACGTAGTCATCGATCTCTGGCCGAGTACTTGCGCAGTTTTGCCAAGGAAGACGGCTCGAATTGGGATCAATGGTTGACTACTGAAATGCATGTACACAACAATACTGTGCATGCATCAACGAAGCAAACTCCGTTTAGAACACTCTACGGGTTTGATTTCAACATGCCAGCAAATTTTAAGCGCAAGTGTGCGCCAGTGTTTAATGCTGGTGACCCCAATAAAGTGCAAAAGTACCAGCTACAGCGAGCGCACGAATTGGTCAGAGAAAACCAGGATTGTGCTAAACGAGTAGCCAGGGAAGCCTCTAACAAGGTACTAAAACCAGTATTTTTCAGGTGGGTGACCAAGTACTGATGAAGAATCAGGCTAGGAGAAACAAATTCTCACCTGTGTGGATAGGTCCATATTCAGTAGCAGAGATCCGCAGCCCATTTACAACAGTCGTAACGATTAAGGGCAAGAATAAAAAGCTACATAATAATTTGTTGAAATTATTCCATACAAGGCAACACAATTAGAGACATGTCTTGGCAGTGTTTTACAAGTGTAAACACGAAATAATAACGTAAACAAACTGATGTCGCTTAAGTATATCAAATATCACGGTTCTGACGTTCAAAGTCAATGCCAGTAGACGTTCAAAGTCAATGCCAGAAGCAATATTAAACTTAACTTGAAATACATACATACATACGGCAGTTTATGCACTGAAATTCGATGCGTAAGCAGTAGCGCCGGCACCGTTGGTGAAATATATCTATATGTATGCAGCTGTATAATGTACAGAATGAATGTACGAAGATTTATGTATTTAAAGAAGTAAGTATTTTTGTTATGGGCATATAAGTGAGTATAGTGAGTTCATGCTGCAGCAGGCTATATGTAATTATACATAGATTTTTCGGGTTATTGCTTAGAAGATTAGCGTGTGGGGCATTGAAATGTACAAATATATTGAATTGGAACAATATATTTAGCTTACCATTACAAATTGGGTAATAACTGCAGTAATTAATTAAATTCCAATTGAAATTGCCTTGAATGTATGTATTCATATACGAGCGAGTTGCAGGGGGTAGGAAAATACACTTGTTTATGGATATATACATACCAGGCTAGAAGTAAATTTAAATATATGCAATAATTAGATGCAATGAAAAATTGAGTCTTGCAATGGACAAAGTTTTGACATAAACGGGTTTATCTTATATAATCTTGTTTTTGTCGGAGGGGCAAAGGAAATTGAAATGAGTGAGAACTCACATGTTGAAGAAAAGCACGAAAAAGTTAAGCAAAATAACATGATGCCCTATATGGCGATAATAACACATAGTCCAGTCCTCTTTTCCTCTAGGATGCAGTTGCGAATCCAAGAATGTAAGGGGAAAGGACGAGTGGACGTAAATTGAATGATATAGTATTCAACTATAGAATAAGCATGTTATAGAAATATTGTTTTTTTTAATATATTCAGGAATAGCGTATGTTTAAGAAAAGTTATAGAATAAAAAATTATAATCTGTGTAAAAGTTCAGATTAAAATTAAAGGTAGTTTAGAAAATAATTAATGTTACAGAAATTAATTATTTAAATTCTAAATTTATAGAGAAATAAATGTAATAATCCAAAGAAAACACAAATTATACTAAATAGGAAAATTATAGCCAAGAGTATATATAGTATATATAGTATATTTGTTTTAATATTATACAATTTTGAAATTGATTTATTAAATTAACTTATGAAATGTTCGGCTAAAATTAAACATCGAAAAATATCAAATTAAAATTTTAACTAGAAAATTAAGAAAATTATTATAAGTATTCAGTTTTGATGATGTGAACCGAAGCAGGAAATTCCAGGAACAGCGCATATCGGAAGACGGAGCAGACTAAGGGACCAACGTATTATTCGGAAAGATGTGTTTTTGAAAATCAGAGATTTCTGGCAGCTATCCAAGGTTTGGGAATCCGGTTGTGACCGCAAGGATGCCAATATATTGGATTGGGGATGAATGGTGACGGATTTATTTTTCTTTGCGAAACGGCATATGGCCGCAGCATTTGAACGCGTTGTGGATGAGTTATTGACAAGCAACGAAAAATAAACAAGTTTCCTTGCGGAGTCATGTTTTGCATTGGACAGTTTTATATTTATTACAATGTCCACCCAGTGTATCACAATCTCAACAGAATCGATTTTGGATAAGTTGAAGATGGGTAAAAGCTTAAGGTGGGTGACTGAAACCACCACCAAATAAAATAAGCACAAGAAATTTGGCTCGCGGAAGTTAATTGCTTCATTGAAGTATATGTCCAATCTAGAGTATGAACATACGAAATGTGATTTACATATGAAATATGATTTAATACAAGAGGACACAGAGACTGGTACCCGATCAGAGTACACACAGAGCCAAAGAAAAACACTTCCACCATAGAACGCATTGCTGCAAAGTAAGAAGGAGTATTGTTATCTGTCATGTATTCCAAATACTTTTTACAAGTTGAACACTATAAGCAGAGAATGAAAAGAAGAAGGCTACTACAAGCGAAGTTTTAATGGTAACCCAAAACGCCAGTCTAGAATATCATACGTACCGGTCCAGAAGGAAGGGAGGGGTATGCAGAGTTCATCGAGGGATTTCACCATTTGGTTTTAATATCGGAACTAATGGTGTTCCCCAGTCCGAACTGTCTATTTGTTCTAAAACATCTTGTTCTACAAGTTCGCGCAAGTTTTTTCCAATTTTTACTTTCCAGGCTAAAGGAACTGGTCGCGGTTGAAAAATATGGGTTTTGCGTTGTCGTCAATAGATAAAAAAATTTTACCTAATTTATATGCGCCCAGCGAACCTCCAAATATTTCTGAATATTCATTTTTTATTTGTTCTCTAATTATAGATGTCTCATCTGACTTGTCTATAGCGTTAACTTGAATAAGTTCAAATTTAAAATCACGTAAGAAATTTCTTCCAAGCAAATGAGGATTGTCTGTATCCGTAACTACGAATTTAATTTTCTTGATCAAACCATCATATTATATTTCCTCAAAGTACTCTCCTAACACTTTTATTTTGTTTTTATTAAAGTCGACATACGGACTATTGCAATAAGAAAGACTTACAGATTTGTTGTATTTTTCAAGAAATGATTTTGAGATTAAGCAGCATGGAGCACCAGAATCGCATACAATGCTCATAAGATTTCCATTAACCTTGACAAAAACACGGTAAAGTTCAGTTGAATTGTCACCAGTATTATTTACGCTGTAAATAGAAAATTTAAAAGAATCATTTTCATCACTATCATCTTTATATAAAGCACTATACTCATCAGAACCATGTATATAATTTACGCTTCTTTGTTTGTTTCTACAAATGGACGCTAAATGACCAACTTTTTTACAATAATCGCATGTGCTACTCTTAAAGCGGCATGCTGTAGACAAATGATTTCTCCAACCACAATTTACACGGCTGTTTCGTTGATCTTTTGGTTGTTTCTTCCGTCCTCCTAACGTTTCTGCCTTCATATGATTCGCGGCTGACGTTCGGGCCGAAATTGTTGTTGTTGTTGTTCCTCTGTTGATACCCTTTGTTGTTAACATAGTTGACACTGCTCTCTGCATTGTTGGAAAGCTTCAATTCCATTATCATGGCTTTGCGAAAAGCTTCTTCCAGTGAAAGCTTTTCGTCTTATTCACACAGCTTCTCAAAAATTTTGTCTGGAAGTCCAATGACAAATCGGCCAAGAACATTTGCTTCAAGGTGATCTTGAAATTTGCATTTTAGAACCAGTGTTTTTGTTCTTGCAAACCATTCTGCTACTGTCTCGTTCTCACCTTTCGTTGCTGAGTGGAATATTTTTCTCTCTCTGAAGACGATGGTTGGTGGAGTATAATACGTTTTTAACATTTCTATTAACTCCTTATAAGAACTGGATACAGGGGATTTAGGGCTGCATAAACTATGCAAAACGCTGTAGGGTGCAGCGCCTATTGATTTTAGTAATATGGCTTTTCTTTTGTTGTCATCGCTGCAGTCCACTTCACAAAAATAAATTTCTAATTTTTCTTTCCACAAAGGCCAAGACTCATTTTGTGGGAAGAACTCTGGAATGTGGACCAGTTGGATGATTGTTAATTGTTTTATGTACATCTTTTCTTTATAAATATATTTTTGATTTTACAATTTTTTTGCGTTATTTACTTTTACTGTCTGATGTTCAGTTCATTAAACTTGTATGTCCTTCAATTGTGTAAATGTATGTATACACTATTTTTTTTATGGATGTACATACATATGGGTACTATGTATACATATATCTCTGTTTTTTTTTATCTGTATATTTATACAGTTGCACAACATGCTTTTAATTGTAAACAAATTTAAGTTAACTCGTTTTCATCCTCGTCGCCAATTTGTAGTATACTCGGGATAATGATCCGTTGGAGTTTTAGATTGCAAAAACCAATCCGTTCTTTATTCACACACTTTCTTTAAGACCCGTGGCTTGACTGCCGATGACAATGTTTATGTTATGAAGTAGAGCTTACAGTACTAAAGTTCATATAAAGCTTACAGTACTACAGTTCATATAAATCTTACATTATAACTTATAATCTACTAATGACACAAAGTCATATGTCTAAAAGTATGCAATAGAACACTCTATATAACACGTATCTACTATAGATTTAAGAAAATGCACAGATTGTTTAAAGTGCGGAAAAGAGAAAAAATACTGTAGATTCATTAGAAGTTGGTTGCACTAACTTCTTTTAGCAAGAGGGGAGGGATGTTGTGAGTTAGAATCAAGCTACCTACGAGTAGTTGACCCACAGCATCGACTCCTAACAGATGCCACAATCTGTGGGATTAGCATATGCTAAAAATTATTTAAGAATAAAACATAATTTTAGGGTCTAAGTATTTTAAGTTAAATGATCTGTGTTATGTTATTATGTAAATTTTTAGGGTGTTACAGTTCCGCAGTCGAGTCAACGAAGGGCATTGTAATGCACCGTCGACACTTTCACAGTAGGTCAGTTGGCTTGACCAACTGACACCAATTAACAAGTGCGGAACTGGAACACCAGAAAGGTCAGTTCACAGACTGAGATGACTGTTAAGAAATAGTATATAAGAATTAGTATTTGTAAGAATAAATCTTCTTGTGATTTGATCTTTAAGCATAAAAAGTGGTCTGGTGTCTTTATTTAAACCGAGTGATTTAGGGTTTTCAGGAACACGCGCGCCCAGCAAAAGGACGTCCCACGACGAGCAAGTAGGATCCCAACAAGAATTGGGCAGATCAAAACAAATGTGGAATTAATGCGGAGGAAGACAATTTTAATAAATTTAAAAGCGTGTTTTGTGCGCATACCACGAAGATCTGGCATTTTCTCCTCCCATAAATTTAAAAATAGTACCACACTTTTCTTTTTTTAATTGGAGTACCATCCTTAATTAATTAGAATTTTTAATTTTTATTTATTTTTTATACTCGTACGTTCCGCAGAATGTAAATAATTTTAAAAATTAAGCAAATGAGCAGAAATTCCCACAGACAAAATTTTTAGACAATAATCTACAATTTCATTCTTTCATTATAAAATTGAACTTATTTTGCAAAAATTTTATTGGAAGAGGTTTGAATATCATAAACTTTAAATTTGCAAATTCCCAAATATAATTTATTAAAAATTTATCGACCTGGCAACGACAGAAATCTCAACAAAAAAAAGCTCTCTCATCAAATTGGAAAAGAGCATTCTTAACCACAAGTAAACTCGATCCCAACTTCGAGTTTACCTGTGATTTATTTGGAATATCCATATAATAAAATAGCATAAACCATGGTTTACATAATTTTCACTATCTAAATCGGTTAAGCGAAAAATAGGAGCAACCCCCTTGGCTGGGAGCATACCATTATTAATACTTTTTTTTTTTCTCAATTAGTGAAGTGGTATGTCGGAATGTACTAGGCATACGATATTTTCATTCTCTACTGTCAATTCTACTAATGGAAAGTGAATTTTGGTTGGTCCATGCGAAAACGTATTATTATTATTATTAACAGGCTAAAAGAACACCGCG